>JACAXG010000013.1:7005625-7605625 GCA_018881555.1 Amblyornis subalaris
GCAGCTCCAGCCCCGGGCAGCAGGGCCGGGCACCGCCTGCCACGGACACTCTCAGCAAACCCTGTAAGAGCCAGGGCTACACGTGCGGGCAGCAGAGCGGGCATCGGTGCACAAGCTCATACAGACAGACTTACAGAGTTGTTCTAGAAATCAGTGTTCAAAGCACAACAGATTCATGTTGTTCGCCAAGAAATGCCAGGAAGCTCCGAATTCTCAAAAATTGATTTTCATAAATATTTACCAATTGCAATCAAATTCTACCAAGAACTTCAACATCTCTAGTACACACAGAAACACTTTTCTACAACCAATGTTTTCCACTCCCTTGAAGAAACAACTTGGCCTCATTTCTCCTTAATCCCACAATTATAATTTTCAGCCCTTCTCCCATTCTCTAAAATTTAACCATCCCCCCCACTCAGCTCCAGTGACTGCAGCTGCCTCTACCTTTCTACCCTGATATTCTGTCCAGGTTCAAGTTTTCTAACTGCTGCCACTTGAAGAGAAAGTCAGAAAAGCCAATATACAAACACTAGAAGACAGTGCTGAAATAAACTTCTGAACAGATAATAGAACACAGGGAAGGAAGGATGAAGACAAATCTCCAAGCTAAAAGCTACATAAGAATTATGCTGAGCAATTTCAAGTGAAATTATATACCCAGCTGAATTTCCTGATGAGACAATTTCAAAGGAACCTGCATAGGCAGACAAATATCACTATCTCTATCAATCCCAGTGTTAGTCAGAACTCAGCTCTAAGCCATGATATATTGAAACCTTTTTCAAAAACCAATCTGAATATAGTTACTCTAACAGTAATTATTAATAAAGTATTTTTCTATCTACCCAGGAGAAAGCAACCAGTGAAGTGAATTTATGACACAAAGTTCATTAGGAGGACAGCTAAGATTACAGAATTAATTGATGTCTCCATGTACCTATTTAATGAGAATGATTTTCTGTTACTCTGGATTACAAACCAAGTCATAGAAGTGACAGATAAAGACCAATCTACTCACTGCCAAAGCCTCTATTGAGTAGCTTAGCAATTTATCTGTAAACTGAATTTTGAATCATATCTTAGCCTTGACAGTCATTAGATATTAGATGTTCAGTCCAAATGTGTAATTCAATTTTAGCTGCCAACCTGCTGCAGCAAATCCCCCAATGATAACTGCTGGAGTTATCTATCTGATGACAGACTACTCACTTGGAGTTAAGACTTGGTAACTCTGCAGCAATAAGGCCCTATCTAAAGCTGAAAGAGTTAAGTGGTGGTACAGAAAATCACACTGGAGGCAGCAGCATCACCTTAATTTTACTCTGTTTCAGACTCTGCTTTCTTGTTTTGGTTGAAATCTATAAAATGTGTACTTTGTAGGCTATAAAGGTTTGATTTTCAGATAGTTTAATTCTTTCAGGGACTTTGAGGGAGCTTCTTCCGTTTATGCTAGCCAGACACCTGATCTTTCAGTCTTTTCCAATTACACAGTGTCCTCCAAAAGGCAAAGAGAACTGTTTTACCTAACTGGTCTGTCATGTACAGTTGGTCTAAGAGAACAGGAAGATGAGGCATACAAGAATCAAACTCGGGCCTCACTAAAGTCTAACAATTTGGTCATCAGCTTCAAGATAACCAAGACTTCACTACAGCTCCTTTGGACAAATCTCATTTTTCAGTTACATAAGGAAAGAAATAATCAAACAGTCCTTCCATAAGCAGATGTTATCTAAAAGAAAAAGGGTTTCGTATCCCAGATATAATTTTTGAGCTCCACTTTCCTCATGAACTCCTACTTCCTGTAAAAACAGCTCAGCTGCTCAACCCCAACTTCAGCCAGTCTTGCATATTATCCTCAAAAAATGCGCACATTGATAAAGATACAGTGACTGGAATTATATATCTCTAGCCTTGTGGTTAAAACCATAAGTATAAAGCAAATAGTTAAAATACCTGAGACGCCCCCACCCAAAAAAAAGACAATAATCTCCCTGATGGTCACAACAAAGTATCATAAATAGGCTTTAACTTTTGAGAATAATGAACCTGTTTTTCTCAACCCTAATCCTCAAAAATTTACCTGAAATAAAACTGGTATCATTTGCCCATGAATACCTAAGCCTCATAGCAGCTGTTACAATAACAGACATCAGAACTCAGTCTCGTAGGATGATTTTCAATTCACCCATTTTGTACTACACTGACACAGTTTGATGTGATATATGGCTCATTTGTGTGTGCCCTTTTTTTGCCCTTTTTCCTTTTCCTTTTGTGAAAGTGAGTTTCCCAGGAATCTGACAAAATTACAATTTAAATTTGGATTAAAACAAGCCCCTATGAAAAAGAAATTCTACTGGGGTGAGGACAGGACAGGGGCAAGCAGTAGAATACAAGAATGGTTATTCTAAAAATGCATAAAATGTGTTAGTGAAAACTTTAAATCTACAGAATTTCATGGCAGGGATATGATTTGTGACTGCAGTCTAAAGAACCCTTCTGTAAGTGAGCAAACTATTAAAGTTATAATTTGGAACGTAACACAGAAACTAACACCCTAGTTTTGTACTGACCTACTTAGCTTTAGAGTCTTAGGTAATTCCTAGGGAAGCTGGATAAGTGTCAGTTAATTAGAAAAAGCTGGCTCTCTGTACCTTCCAAGTTAATTATTCTGACATAAATGCCATTATTTTTCCCCTTGTCCACTGCAAAAGGAAAGTGTCAAGTTTGAGAAGGGCTTTTTTAGAAAGCATATCTCTTCTGTTGTAAGAAGCTGATTATGCATTACATTTGCACAGATTCAGTCTCATGTTTTGCTATTCTCTTAAATTTCATGCAAGTACATCTCAGCTGTACTTTTTGATCACATTTATATTCCAGCCTTGTCCCTCTGTTGAGTAAGAATTGCTCTAAGAGACAACCTATGCTAGGAGTGCCTGGGTAGACTTATAAATCACATTTCAACTCTGTTGTACTTCAGATCCGCTGGAATACACACACACACAGTCTTCACCTTCAATTAAATCTCAAGGTGGGCTTGGAATGATAATCTCCTGGGAAGCCAGCCTGAGGTGCCTGTGTCCTGTCACATAACCCAGTCACTTGGTACATCCATTACCCAGCTAGTAGGTATTTTTCAAGTGTACTGTAACCTTCCTCATCACTGAATTCTCTACAAATAATTAGCAGGACCTGAATGGTTTCTCCAGGAATATATGTATTGGATGTACCAATAACTGCATCACAGAAAAACCTGTGTTTACATTTGAGGTGGAGAAAGTAGAACACGTGATGTTCTGTTAATAAATGGCCAGCAGAAAAATACTTCATTCTTTCTGTGGACCTAAATACAACATAGGAAAAAGAAAATGGAATTTCAAAACAGCACCTTAGCACCTGGTGTATTGGGCAGTATATTGAAATTGCTCAAGTCCCTGGTAGTGAGATCCCACTGAAGGCAGGTGTCTGCCAGGGAAGGGGCAGCAGAAATTACCTCTTCGCTTAAAAATTCCTACAGACCCGGGATAGTTGGGAGTCACAGATCAGATTCCACCACACTGGAAGGTGTATGGATAGTGACAAAGAGAACATCCAGCAAGGGGCTTTAAACCTCGTAGACACGTGATACAAGAACCCAAGGCCTTTAGAATCCCCAAATTCAGGTTCTTTTACTAGCATTTACTACATCATAATATTTTTTTGTTAAGATACAAGCTACATATTGAAAATGAAGTACTCATTAAGGTGACTTTTTAAAACATAACTGGGGGTGGAGTAATAACCTTATCCCTAACTTCATCAGTGAGATTATTTTTGTCACCAATTATCTATTTATTTGCTTATCTCAACTTCATACAATGCTGGTTTTGGTGTCCTTTTCTCAATAAACATTCTGAAGCAATTCTACTCGTGTGCAATTACTTTTGTGGTAGTAAACTAATATACAATATTATTTTAAAACAGGCTCTTTTTTCCTATGATGCTGGAAGGCCTTTGGATCACCAACTCCGTAAAAATCTGTCTTTCTGGAATTTCACTGATCAGAACTGCTTACAATGTTCATAATCAGTTTGTCTCTTCTATACATTGTACATTTTTATTTCTTCAACAGAATGAGAAATCTTTCATTTTCTGCATTCCTACAACATATTTGCTCTCCTCAGAGTAGCATTACTTTTGTAACTTAGAATAACTCTGCAAATCAATGAAAGTACACAGGTTTTCCCTCTCATCTATTTCAAGCTGAGCTGCCAGGACCTAGAATAAATTTGTGTTAGCTCTCAATTCCATGACCTTCCACTTTGTACTTTTAAATTTCATTTCATTTCTATTACTTGAGTTCCCCAGGTCTTCCAATTCTGCCTGCTTGGTATTCCAACCCTTCTCAGCATTGGTCATGTTTTCCAACTCTCTGCTATCAAGTTTCACTACCACACTTCTAATTTGGGGCTAAAAAAATCAGAGAAAGGCAAGTGCCAACAAGGAGAAATGGAGTGAAGAAGGGTGACGAGTCAGCCCAAAGGACAAAAACTCATCAGTAGCAAAGATGGAAAAATACAAATCCCCCAGTTTCTAATCCTGTATTTGTTTTGTCACCTGACACTGCACTTCTGATCAGGTGTGAGCAAGAATTCGCAGGCTCAGGAAGGTGATGTACATTAATAACTGACAAAATTGTCTCTCCAGTGGTTTGTATCAGGGTAGTCTATGGCCAAGATGAGAAATCTAACATCTATTTATAACTGTCCTCCACATAAATAGTTATATATATGTAACTATTTATCCTCAGTAAGTCTGAGCAACGTATACACACAGATGATGACATTTCATGCCTTGCTTCTTAGGCTTGCACGGTCTCAAAGCATCTCTATGCATAAAATGCATGGGGGTTTTAACACGATAGCCTGAACTGAAACTCTGTAAGCAATAAAATTTAGAGAAGCAGCTTAGTTAATGCTCAGAACGTGGTCTGGCAGCCTGCCATGCATAAACATGCACTGAAACCAGAGTTCATGCCAAGATTCTTAGCTTTCAACTTCATAGAAATTCCTTGTGTGGTTTATACCAGATCCTCTTAGTTCATTTAACTTTTTTCTTCCTTTTTGCACTTTTATCCGTGCCTAGTTCAACTTATTACATTTTTATATATAAGCATTAATAATGTAATAGACATAACTCCAAGTAGAAGTAATAGAATTAGTCTGTTCATATAATTTTGATTAAAGAGAGATCTAACACTAAAATGACATTTATTCTGTGCCTTCTGTGCCAAACCTCTCTGAACGCAATGAGATGCTGCAGTGTGACCTATTACAATAACATGTATGGCTATTCCCATAACAATAAATGCTTCCTAAGACTCATAAGAACTCACTTCACAGGCAGCTGTCAAGTCTATCCTGGAGCTCCTCTCAAGCCAAAAGATCCCTCTCAACAGGTTTGATCAAAAGATTGAGGCCTTCATATTTGGGTTCACAATATCATTTGACTCCCATACCCCTGATGTCTGCTTTTCCAAGCCTCAAATCTGTACAAAGGTACTAGCTGGATGTCCTCCCTAGAGAGTGCACCTTGTTTACTTCTTTCTTTTTCCAGTAATAATTACATTGATTTAGTTTTTATTTTTTAGAAACTTACTCATCAGTTACTTAAGTACGTACCAAGCCACATTCAATATATGGATTAGGTGAATAATAAATTCCCTATTACCACAGATTTTGAGCTCCTTTCTTATTTACAGCTTCAACACACGGTTATGAGGAAGAGAAATACTATTATTGCCAGCTATAAAATGGAACTTAAGACAGAGCTATGACTTTGTCATGTATCACACAGAATGTCCATGGCAGACAAGGAAAAAGGGGTGAAAGAGACCAGAATAACAGGTTCAGATTGCACTGAAACTTATTAATACAACACACGTCACACTTTTGTTATTGATGCTGGGCAGATATACAATATGCAAGATTTTCAACAGCAAATGTTCCACAACAGATCAGTCACATTGGTCTTACCAATTATTTACTGCTCTGTTTGTTTTTTAAATGGAGGACTTGAACAATCAACAAATTGTGCTCAAATCACATGAAAAGACTGTATTGTAAAGTATTGTTTTGGACAGATCCCATGAGGCCTTTGGAAAATGATGACAGGTCACCGTTTCACACTATTAAATTCAGACAGGTTTAGGAAGTCAGCCTGATTCTGTGGCTGTAATGCAGACTTCAAAGGAGGTGTACTTCTGTGCTTTTTTTTCACAGAAAAGTAATGACTGCTGGGCCAGTAAGTGCAACTACCATGCTGCCTTTGCCCAGAAGAAATATGGGTCATAGTAAAAAAAAAATCAATCAATAGCTGTTTTCTCAAATCAGGCCATATTGGCCCATAGCTCAATAAGGCTGACCAACCAATTGATTTTGAAAAAAATAACTGGAAAAGTTGAGAAAATCTTAATTGAAAATTTCATATTCAATTATATATCACCTGCAAAAAACTCACCCAGTACTGCAACATTAGGACAGATTTATATGCACATCTGTGTGTGCAGATGTTTGTGCTGATGCGCATAGAGCAGCCACACCCAAAGCCATCAAATCTTAGCTCCAGACCTTCAGTGCTTCCCCCACAGTACAGAAGGGCACAGTTATGTAAATATTTGTGCAAATATGTTTATATAACATGACATACATTTCAGAGAGCAACTAAAGGTAATTGTGCTAATTACTGCAACCTCGCTCCTGCTGATTGACGAGGTACAAAGTGGGGCTGCTGCCCTGTAGCAGATCCAACTGTAGTGTCAGATCCAAGAAAGTTTTAACTGCAACACCACTTCCGTACTCCAGCCTCCTGTGCAAAGCCCACCTTGAGAACCTCATGTAGCCACGATGTCTATAAAGTTACAGTTTGGGAATGAAGGGAAGAGGGAAGATAATTTCCCTATAAGTCAACACTTATGAACAAAATGCTGGTCTACTCCATACATAGCAGTTAATAGTGTTATGATACATCTCACCAGGCAAACTTTTAAGAAAAGTTTTAACAAATATTTTAACAATCTGTCCCCAACAGCACAGCCATGAAGCAAGGCCCAGATTTCTTCTAACCACATCTCTGCACAAGAAGTGTGCAGTCACTGCTATACCTGCTGTGCTGGCAGCAACTCTACCTGTGCACGTCTTCATCTGTGGACACAGAACCTCGCAGAGAAGATTATGATCCAGTAAATCACCTTGTCTGAAGACAAGTAATTAAGAGCTTAATTACCTATGTAAGCTTTTTATATTTTCTTTCTGGAAAAAGCTTAGTAGGAGATGATTAGTAGTCTCTGTTAATTTGCTTCATAAAAGGTTTCATGAATAATCATATGTAACATGCTAGTTTTGAAGTAATGAAATAAAACCATTAAGATGGCTGCATAGAAAGATACCTAAACTTTGCACGAACTTTATACTATTTGCTTTTGCTTGGTAGAGCACTGGTTAAGGTCAGTTTTTCTTTTCCATAAAATGATTCTCCTTATAAAAAGGAGTTTGGAGGCCTTATGGGTTTTTCTAGCATTTTCAGAAAGTCTTAAAAACCATTCTCAGTTGTGAAATCTTAAAACATGAAAGAGGTATTCATGAACATCTTCAACAGATAGAGGAATAATTTCTCCGAAAATTGTGAGAATAGGGAAAGGGGAAGAGAAGTTGCAAAGACTCCTGGTTTAAATAAAGGAAGAAAGAAGCACAAAACATAAAAATTACATAATGAGGGAAGAAGAAAACATAAAAATTACATAAAATTAAATAAAAAACTGTAAGCTGTGTGATTAATATAAGGCCTCCATTTGGAAGGAGACTGTTGAAAGATGTCCCTTGCTATAAATCTGTCTCTAGTTAAAAGTGTTTTCAGATTAATGTGTCGGTCCCTCATTCAATTTACCATTTTCAAATGCTGCTGAATTCTCACATCAAGTGGGATGCAGAAATTAACATGTGAAATCCTTAACCTGTGTTCCCCAGAAGACTAAACCAGATATTAACGAAGATTCCCCTGAAGTCTGGTAAAAATCTAAGAACCCATATTAATTGTAGAATCCCCTTTTCTATATGAGAACTCAACAGTCCCAGTAGGTAGATGTGATCAGGGACTGCACATGAATACACACTCCAAGAGAGCTGTTGATACCATTGCTAAGGCCATACTTTGTTGTGCTGAGATTCAGAGCAGCATTTCTCAGACACAGAGATGACCACAACTACAGAAAATCATAGGGAGAATAAGCAAGGCAGAGACACACCACCTTTAACTGCAATACTCTGATTTCCTCTTGGCAAAGTCAGATACAGTTTTAAGATCACACAGACAAAAGCAGAGCATCAAAGTTTGACTTCTTAATATACTAGGAAAGACCAGGATTCCTAAACAAACAAATTCTTACAGAGTAGTACTATCAGAACTGCACTATCAGTACTATCAGACCAGCTAGCTCTAGCCTCCCCTTTCCTAGAGTCACACTGTGGCCACAGCACACAAATCCCAGGCAATCAGGAACACTGAACCTCACTGTGCTCATGATCAACATGAACAGTGATGCTTCCATCACCCAGTCTTGGGCAGACCGAAGCAGGGTTTTCTGTTTGTGCTCCTGAACAGCTTTTTTCAGTGTACAGACAATAAAAGTAGAAGGAGCTCCTTAAATATTACCTTTGCCACAAACATTGCATTTCCCTTTCTGCCATTATTGGCTTAATACCTGTCATTATATTCAAACTAGAGGAAGTAATGAATTAATTTTAAGCTTAAGAAAGTAATTTGTTTTATACAGATATATGTCATAATACATCTTGAAGTTACCCATATTTTCCAGACTGGAAAAAAAATAGAGCCGAGGCATTGCTTCCTCCAACCCCACACCCACCTCAAAGATCTCTACAAGCAGAATTGACAATAAAATGCTTTCCACAAAAACTGCAGGCAAAAAAAAGCTTCACTGTTTACCACCTTGTGGCTTGAACTGGTAAGTATTCCCTTCTTACACACACACACACCATTCCATCATTTTTCAGTTAACCAGACTCTTCAGCAGCAAGCACAGAAACTTCACTCAAAGTTCCTCCCCGGAGGAAAATTGAAGACCATAAGAACAGTGAGACTGACACGGAGCCCGAGCTGCCCCAATCGATGGGGTAATCAAGAACGCCAGGACTGTCTGTCCAGCTCCCAACCAGCTCTGAACATCCTTCACACAAGCAGCAACCGGTTGCCCAAGCTGCGTCTCTCTTCTACCCGCAGCTCCTGACAGCCGGCAGCGCGCTGGAAGGACGCGGCGGTCAACGGAACGAGCACGAAACGCGCGGTAAAGGGAGAGCTACTTACATCCCTGAATTTGTTCCAGTACTTGTCTTTGTCATACTGCGAAACGGTGCTCAGCCATTTGTCGTTGTCCAGGAAATTGCCATGATTGCTGTTACTCGTGATGATTTCAGGATGCCGGCTCTCCACTTGCAGGAAGCACCAGGCAGCGATCACCAGCACCCCCGACATCTGCAAGGAGAGGAGAGGAGCGGAGAGAGGAGCGGCGAGGGGCGACGAGGGGCGGCAGCTCCTCGGGCAGTGAAGTTTTGAGGGGACCCAAGTAGGGGCCGGTCGCCCCCCACGGCCCTCGCCAACTTCTGGCTGCGGAGCCGCCGGCTCCGCCGAGAGCCGCCGCGCCCGCCCAGCCCGGAGGGGCGGGGAACGGCATCAATAATAATAACAACGATAATAACAATAATAAAAATAAAACGGGCCGGTGGGGCCCGGCGAAGAGCAGCCAGGGGACAGCCCGGCGGTGCGGAACCGCAGCCAAGCCACCCGCGGGCGCAGCCGGCGCTGGCTCCGCGAAGTTTGGCTGCCAGGGCGGAGGGGAAGCTCCTACCTCCGGGCAGTGCCGCCGGCCGGGGCTGCCAGCACTGTGCGCTGCTTCTCCTCCTCCCGCTGCCGCTGCGCTGTGCGCGGTTCCGCTGCGCTCTGAGCGGTGCCGCTGTGCCGTGCGCGGTGCGGATGTGATGTGCGCGGTGCCGCTGAGCCCTGCGCGGTGCCGCTGCGCTGTGCTGTGCTGTGCGTGTGTGTCTGTGTGTGTGAGTGTCTGTGTCTGTGAGCCGTGCGCGGAGCCGCTGTGCCGTGTCTGTGCGAGCCGTGCGCGGAGCCGCTGTGCCGTGTCTGTGTCTGTGAGCCGTGCGCGGAGCCGCTGTGCCGTGKCAGTGTGTGCGAGCCGTGCGCGGAGCCGCTGTGCCGTGTCTGTGTCWGYGTSTGYGWGCCGTGCGCGGAGCCGCTGTGCCGTGCGCGGAGCCGCTGCCCGGCCGGGTCGGTGTGCGCGGCGGGGCGGGCGCGGCCGCGGTCTGGCGCCCCCTGGCCGGCGCGGGGCGCGCTGCAGCGCGGGGGCGGAGCGCGGGCTGGGCAGCGGCGCCCGCGGGAGCGGCCCCTCGGCGGGCACGGATGCGCGGGCAGCGTCAAACGGGAACGGGAGGAAGGACAGAAACAGCGCGGTGGCCAAGAGGGTGGTGGCGGACTCTTCTCGGTGGTGCCCGGAGACAGGACAAGGAGCAATGGCCGCAAATTCAMCACAAGCGTCACCCGAGCGTGAGGAAGAACTTTACCTTGAGAGTCGCASAGCACTGGAAAAGGCTGCCCAGAGGGGGCGTGGAGTGCCCCTGTCTGGAGACGTTCAAAACCCACCTGGATGCGTTCCTGTGTCACCTGCTCCAGGTGATCCTGCCTTGATCTCCAGATGTCCCTTCCAATCCTAAAGATTCTGTGATTCAGTGAAACCTGGGGAGGGTGTCTGTGACTATACTTGTAGAGGTCTGTGAGGATACCTTGGGAGGGTATCTGTGAGGATATCTGGGGACAGTCTCTTGGAAAAGATCATCGGTGAAGTCTTCACTGCCACTGCAGTCTGAAGAGACATAAAAGTGGCCTTAAAAATATAAAACCCCCATCAAAGATCAGCTTTTATAAGCCGTGGGTAGGGTATGACTGTCTTGACTCAATGGTTTTACAATTTACGGAAGCAATGACATTTCCAAGGCCCAGAGGTCGTCCCAGCTTTCTGTAGGGAAGGAGCTCCCTCCCTGGGTCAGCACGTCCCACGCTGTGAAGATTTTGCTCCCAYGCTAGAGAATGATGTCGGGTACTGTTCAGGTCATCAGAAGGGTGAAGGGGAAAAACAGCCTCTGTTGTCAAAAATGGGGAGAAAACAAGGGAAGCTGCATTGGTCTAGGAGCTGGGGAGAAAGGAAGAGACTTTCTCCAGGGATAAAAAATAAAGTTCTCCCTTGTCAGTGGAGGAGGTGGGAGGGAGGGGTTGGCTGCTTTCCTGCATCAGGGTTTCAGGGGTGGCTGCTGCACCCATCCCCAAAGACAGTGAGGAAGGCACTCTTCCTCCTCTTACTTCAGAGCATTTCAAGGACTAGTATAGAGATCAATTTCACATCCACAATTAACTTTTAAAATATGAAGCAAGGGCTCTCATTGAGGGTCTCATTCTCTGCACATGATGGAAGAGAAAACTCATCCCCTGATATTTCATATGATGCCCAAAAATGAGGACATATACTTTTGATGGTCATTTTAAATATAGCTGTGACTACTGTTCCATATGACATTTTTCAAATATGGTTCATTAAACTGTCTTGTAAATAATGCCTTTTCTCTCCAAAAAGCTGTCAACAAGGTTAATTCCACATTTCCAGACAGACACATTAGGCATTTCTTTAATAACACAGAAAAGGGTCATGTTTATTCATTTTTTTACTGCTGCATCTGAGCACCGAACTCAGTATACAGATCTATTCCTAGATCTGATTTTAAATACAGTTCCCAAACGATGTTGCGACAATAAAATCCTCTGGGATTGAAAAAAACAGTGAMGTTTTATTAATTTTAACAGCGAAGGACAAACATAGGCACGTAAGTGCCCCTCATTGCATCCTCCCCTTGGTGCACATAGAATCTAATGAAAGCTACATGCCTGCAGGAGGGCAGAATATAACCCAATAAAAGTAACAAAGAGAAGAAATCCAAAGTGAAACCCTGCAGATTTGGATGTAAATCCTCACCTAAATGCCTTGTTCCACCCTTCCTCCTATACTGGACTGTACTATTTTGCTGAAGGTGGCCCAGAGTTCATATTCCTCTCAAATCTCTCTCTGTTGTGCACAGACTACCCTATAAACTGTTATTTTCAGTGGGAGATAAGGTTTATATAACTTCCACCTGGCAGGGTCAACACAAGCTTTCTCCTTTCTTACTTCGATTAACGGGATACTGTTCAGTTTATTCTGTGTGGGCCTTTTCTGTAAGACTTTTAACAATACAGAATTTGTCTCTTCTGCACAGACATTAAAGATCTTGCACTGTTTTAAATCTGATGTTTAAGAGATTTCCCCGGTGAGCCTACAGAAATCTATGGCCATTCAGCTTTACACAGTTCCTTTTGAACTCGTGTTTCACCCCAGATATCACTGCAGTTCAGCACCACCAGACACAAACYGCATTACCTGCTAAATATTTGAGGACTTTTATGCACCATGACAGTTTTGCATAGATGCACTAATTACCACTTTCTTGATTCCACTGGAGGTCAGACCAACTTAATTCTCCCTTGACCAATTCTTCAACTCATGAATTCCCAGGCTTGGCTGGTAAAAAGCAGCAGAATATTGTTTCCCCCAAAACTTGTAAGAATTCTACCCACTATATGTTTATAGGAGTAGTTAGTTCAACCCTGTAAAATATATTTGTTAGCACAGTAAACCAGGCTCAGTCCTTTGGTGACCTCACTACTGTTGACTTCACTGAGTATGAAATAGGCTGCTCTGCTTGCCAGTCAAAGACTTGAACGATAAATTACAGAAACGTTGTATATAAAGTGAGTAATTACATTCTTACTTGTAGAATTTGTGTCAGAAATGTGTCTTCATTTATTTAATTACTTCATAATCCCATATTCAACACATGGCTAATCTTTCTTGATCCAGTAAAACACAGCCTTCCCGTTTAATCCTGATAGCAATCTCTATCACTCAGCAGCTGCAGCATTTCACCTCCACGCTGTTTATCATCCATGACTAGAATTGAAACACCCTTGTCGGCTGCTTTTTATCTCTGGACAGTGCTATAATTGCCTCTAATTCTGATCCAAAAATACAATATTGCAGATCTCCCAGTTGTGGGTGACTCAAGTATTTGGTATTTTGGATATAAAAAGCTCCTTTGTTTCAAGTTAGAAGAACTACTGAAGACTTAAAACCCTTTTTTTTTCCTATTATTTTGTTCTTGCAGCTGTAAAAAGTGCCACAGTATTGATTTTGGATGTTATTTGGTCATTCAACCTTACAGATCTTTTGATCAGAGGTTGTATTAACAACCGTGCCCTGCCAGCTTCTCCACGCTGCAGCCTGCCCGGGTTTGCTCTGGGAGCAGAGCCCTCTGGTGCAGGAAGCGTTTCACACACACAGGAATCAAGGGGCAGATCTCACCTCTGCCTAAACTCCCCCYGCAGAGGAATGTCTTGGTTGTCTTAATCGGGCACCTGGGGACTCTCAGTTAACAGAGAGAGCCTTCAGCACCAGCCTTGCAGGCAACAGAAGCACGTTCACTTCCCCCAGGACCAAACCAGGGATGACTGGAAAACCGAGTCAGGCACTCAAGTGGTCCCACATCAGAGCCAGCAGCTGGGTACCCTGTAAGGTCAAGTCCACAGCAATAGCACAGCTTTATCATGTGAAGAATTTTACTYCCCCCGTTTATACTTGGCAGCAAGATTCACTTTTTCACCTTCTTGATTGCTTCCATAGCTCTTGAGGCAGTGGTTGCAGCCTTTGCACATTGAAAATCTTCTGTGGACTTTTATTCATGGTTTTCTCCCTTCTCTTGTGAGCCACAATTCCACTGATTTCATTTTTTTTATACATTCCCTACGGAAAGAAAATCTTTAGAGTATGTTTAAAGATGTATTTCTTTACTTTACTATGTACCAGAGTCCTTCACTACTGGATTAGGAAAATTCAGCTCTTGTAATTTAAACAGATTTAAAAATATATTGCTGCAAAGGTGCATGCAGTGTGACAGACCTTTATTTAACAACCCTTTGTATCTTCCATATACTGTCGTATCCTTTTAATAGACAGGAGTTTTATTTCCTCCTGTGAGTCTCAGAACTGCAGATTCAGCTTTGTTAGCTCTGCTGGGCAATTGTGCAGAAAAAAAACCTAGTTTAACCCATGCAATAAGTGATTGGTGGCTTATACGAAGTTCCTGAGACATTTGTTCATTTTACAACAGGCCATAATTCTTCTATAAAAATACCACAAATACAGGTTCTGATTTGACCTCTTCATTTGCCTCTGCTCCTGGCCTCTGCTCTCCATGACAACCACACTTTATTGCAGTAGTGCCTAGAATTTTGCAAGAATGTGCTAAATGCTTGCCACCAGAATTACTGCAAGTATGTCACATGGCAGGCAAATCATGGATTTCTTGGAGGCAAAGTGTCCCCATCTACTTTGGAGACACTACAGTTGAAATTCCCCATGTTCTCATCCTTCTGAAGCACTTAACCCCAATGTCAGTGATTTCAGTGAAAGAGAAAACATCCAATGACCCGGAAAGATCATCGTGGTCTGCAATCTATTTGCTAGTGTATATTGGTTGTAATAACCCAGATTAAAGTGAGCTGAAATACTGGCAAGTCATGGGCAAAGTAAAAGCTGAACACAGTTTATGGTAGAGAGTATAAGAAACAAAATAATTCAAGCAAAAGAACAGTAAAAAAAAAAAAGAATTAAGAAAATTATTTATCACATACAAAAGGAGGTGGTTTTCCAGATCAAAGCCATCTTGCAAAGCCATCTTGCCACGTGTGTCTAGAAGTGAAAAGAAAAAAATATATCTAAAATTGCAAAGACTGGTGTTCACATAAAATGTATAATCAAATAACAAGGTTACGTTTAAACTGAAGGATGAGATTGAGGCAGGTATTCACAATGTTTAACTTCTGTCTTCTGAGGCTAATCCTCAATTCCCTCTGTCATAAGGAAAAAGAAACAAGTCCTTCTGAATGGTGCCTTAGAGCAGAAGCTGTCCCAGACTGTGGATTGCTTTGGGAAGGATGTTCCTGACTCCAGAAAGAGCCTCCAAAACCAGAGGCACACTGGGTTAAAGGTAGGGTTTACTGTCCAGTAGGTGATTACTGTCCTCAGGACCTGCAGACCAACACAAAAACATAACTTTACAGACATGGATCAGTCTATTCGGGTCACATCAGAACATTCATCAATTTAAAGACCAAGTATTTAATGGGAAGATAATCCCTGCATATTTGACAAATGGTTCCAATTTTTTATCTTTCTAGTGGGTATGGTGATCATGACAAAAGTAATTTTATAGTATTTCACAAAGTATCTTGTAAAATGGCAACCGTATTTTATAGTGGCTTTTATTACTACTGGAACTTTTACTAGGAATTGCCTCACAAAAATCGGTTAACATAAATATTGCAGTGAAGAGCTTTCACCATTTAATGCCAGAGTTAACTCTGCCAATGCAGCCTTCATTTTCAGATGGAAAAGGTCATTAGAATTAAATTTGTCCTCAGACTTTATACTTAGCTGGGATGAAACACTTGTATGAAGTTTTGTAGTTCTCTTCAACCTGGGAAATATCATCCCAAGATCTGCCACTGTCAAGCTGTCTTACAGGGTTGCCTTAAGCCCTTTCTATACTATATGAACAGAAACAGAGATTTGGAGATTAACAGGTGGAATATAAAATGGGTTTATTCAATATTTACCACAGTAAGATCTGTTTTGAACATCTGCCAGGCACCACAGCAGCAAACAATAATAAATAACACCACTTACATTAACAGTCAGAAATTAAATTTGCATGGAAGATGGAGCATCATTAATGGCTGAACTACACACCTTAAATTTGCATTCATGTAAATGTTAAAGAAGACTCAAGTGTGCTTGTACTTTTTCCATGTTATATTTTTTTCCTCCTTAAACTTTCTCATATTTCCCCATTTTTGCTACAATTTTTCTTTTATCCTTAACACAACCTTATGCAGTCTTCACATTTTTAACTCTTTATGGTTCTTCACTATAATTTCTTCCATTCTTCCCTTTCTCCTTTCATTTCCTTCTCTCTTCCCTTCCCCCTCTTCCCTTGTCCATATGAACACATACTGAAATCCTTAGAGAAGCAGCAGCTTTGCTGTAGCTCAGGGAGCCAGTCTGGAGGCATTGATGGACAAGGAGTTCCAGAACATCTCTCAGCTCGGAGGCCAGGCTTGGCTTCAGCCCAGTTGCATATGGTTACCATCAGATTTGAACCTGCTGGGCAATGTGAAAACAACAGGAACTGGGAATTTATTGTACCAACCAATCCTCTGGCTCTCACTAAGCCCTCTGTTCATTAAAGAAAATAAAATAGAAGTATTGATGTCTATAGATGAGGACAATAAAGATGAGCCACAGCTGAGCCGTAGTGGTTTGCACACCCATAAACCCTCCCCAGTTTTTGTGGCTTCAATGCTTTCCTGAGGGGGGATATTGTTGAGACGTGCTGGAATGAAATACTCTCAGATAACGCAGAGAAACAATTTTCTCTCTGCCTGTCGCTACATTTTAGGTGTGAAGCTTAAGCTCTCTTGGGAAGCTGACAATTCTCTTCGCCAATAACTTGGATCCTTATGGAAAACCAAATGCTATTTTACACAACCACCAAATCCCTTGAAGGCAGTGTGCTTGAGATGAAGAGTCTGGGAAGGGAGGGAAGAGAGGCACTGGGTGTGGCAATGGCTGGAAGAGGTGAAGAGGTGCAGGTAGGAGCAGCCTCAGTGCCTGCTGGGAGCCAGAGTGGCTCCAAGGGATTTGAGGATTGTGGACCTCATGTTCCAGGTTTGGCACGAGGGTCGTGAATACCTGATTCTCAGAGGCAGCTTCAGGCTTTGGGAAGGAAGGGGGGAAGGAAAAGGAAAAGGAAAAGGAAAAGGAAAAGGAAAAGGAAAAGGAAAAGGAAAAGGAAAAGGAAAAGGAAAAGGAAAAGGAAAAGGAAANAAGGAAAAGGAAAAGGAAAAGGAAAAGGAAAAGGAAAAGGAAAAGGAAAAGGAAAAGGAAAAGGAAAAGGAAAAGGAAAAGGAAAAGGAAAAGGAGACTGGTCAGTTCCATTACTCTGGAGACCATTATGTCTGCAAAAATCTAACAACAATTTTCAAATCGAAAAGTAATTTTTTTACCTCCATCAAAGATTAAACACTTTTCTGAAGTACTTTGCCAGCTCAAACTGAATATAGAAAATGCATTACCATTGCCAGAGGATCTGAAAAATAATCTTTTGAGATTATTTTTCCTCATCTGCAAGTACAGGACTCTTGGTTGCATGCACACGCTCTGGAGCATTGGATGGAAGTGCAACAAAATGAAGTGCACGGCTTTATTATGTACATGGTTTTCCAAATACAGTTCATAAAACCAACCTGTCTGACCTCAGATGAAGTAAAAACTGCGAATTCCAAATGTACAGCTGAGATTCCCCTGAAGAAAAAAATTAACACTATTAGCACAAGTCAGCTCTTCATGTTCCTGGCCCATATACTTTTAAAAATGAGATTATTAAATTGTTAAAGAGGCAAAGACAGTGACTCCCCAAGGCTTCATAGAAAAATGTATGAAGATATACACAAAGGTGACTTTAGACATTAAAAGTCTAAGAAAAGGTCTGAAGTCTGGCCTCAAATGAAGCATGTGCTATTAAATATTGTCACCTAGGCCAGCAAGAGAGACCACACTGAGTGAAAGAGCACATTAGGAGACAGTCACCAGCACACTGATGCCACATGAAAAGAATTGCCTGTCCTCTGCTGTCCTCTCCAACAGGAGGATTTAACAACAACATCTAGAAACAAGTATATAGCAGTTATATTATTCTGTCCCACTCAGCAGCTTTCTTGCAAGATACTACAATGAAAGAGACAATCCTATAGCTCAGTTTGTTTTTCTAGATATGTAAATACTGACAAGCTCAACAAGCTGCTTAGTATATATGGGTTTAAGCCATTAACTTGAAATGTGGCTTCGGATTCTTGACCAATATTTCTCATCCCAGGGCTGCTGGGAGAAAGTGCCAAAAGAACATAGAGCCTGCCCAGACAGACTGGACTTGTTTCCAGCTTTCACATTAAAATTAAAAAAAAAAATAATTTAAATTAATCACTTGCTGATATTTTATTCAACAGAAGACAGAAAACCTATTGGATGTTCAAAAACTCAAGCTGCACTCATTAGAGACACAGAGCTAAAAAGCCACAAGAAGAAGATAGAAAACCAGCAGTATGGTTTGGGTCTCAAATTTATCCCACAGCTCTCACTCAAGGCTTCTCAATCTCTGAAACCCAGAAAAAAGGATTTAAGGGCATCCACACCTGACTCTTGCTGGCTTCTTGACAACTTCCCTCGTCCTTCTTAGGGATGAATGCAAACTGCTCCCTGCAAAATACAAGGGCTGTACAATTAAGACCAAATGTTCTTATTGTGGTTTATACCTAATAAATACACARGGACAGGGAAGCATATGAAGTACAATTCAGCAAGAGCAAAATGTTATTTAAGATGATATGGGAAAGCACTGAGTAATGAATTGTTCTCAACTGGATAGAAAAATTACAACCTCCTCCTTTTTTAAGTCACAGCATAAAGTTTTACACTGATGAAGACAAATAGAAAAAAAAAATCGAACCTCAAGATAAGAACATGGAGTGTTTTGGTTAATTTTACCAAAAAAGTCTCTTGGGAAAATGATACATAACTTATATTCTCTACTCATTTAATCAACTTATACACTTCCTAAATGCAAAGTACAGATTCTTGGATGGCCTTTGATTAAAGTTCCTCACATCAGTCACAGGTGCTGCAGCATGGATACTGAACACTTTGATTAAGACTAATAGAGCATAAGCAAAAATAATAAGAGATGTCAGCAAATTAACCCCTTGTTTGGATCCTGTTAGGAGTTCTATTTCAGATTTAGTTCCTATTGGATGAAGAGTGAAATGGTTAAAATGAACCAATTCGTATTCTCTAGGGCTCAATTTTTGGAGTTTTAAGATAGCTAATCATTCCATGGAAGTGGAAGCATACATATTTATCCCAACTCCTACACCTTCAGTAATCATGGGAAAATCACTTCTTGCACTCTCTCTTTCACTGGAGTAGCAGAGGCTTGGGAAGGATAGAGACAGGAAGGACTCTGGCTTAATAAATGCAGGATGGATATAAATAAGCACTGTCTAGCACTAATAGGCTGTGCAGTGAACTCCCCAAGGAGACATTGCTTGAGACTCTTTAAGAAGAAGATGATTAAGGCATTGGTGAATATACTCTGGGGAACTATCCTGCAGTGGCAGAGAGATGGGCTAGGAGACGAAACAGGTGGTTTCTAGCAACTTCAAGGCATGGGATTCTATCCCCAGCAGCCATTTAGAGAGCTCCAGAGAGGCAAGGCTATTTCCTATGTACATAAAATCCATGTATGGGAATCACAAACTCCTCTATTCAGCATATAAATGCACACAGTTGTGTAATCTTAATACAGAATATAAATAAACAGTGACAGAGATGTTTAAGATATACACACAGTAACTGACAAGGTATTGCCCTGGATGTGTCTGAATGCAAAATGGGATATGGTTTTTCCATATTCTTCGGGGTTTGAACAATTTTTTGCAATTTATTTACTCTTAACATTAAAGAGTACCAATGGTGAATTTGCATGCAATCCTTAATCCAAATGGACTTTCCCAGCAATTAAAATCTGTGTTTAAAATGCAGTTTTAATATTGTGACATTCAAAAAGCAACCAAAGGTTTTCTCTGATTTTAAGTAAAAAGAGGAAATAATGTATTATTCAAGCTCCAAAGCTTGCTTAATGCAAGATCAATTTTGTTAAGTGTTGCTTAGCAATGGATTATGAGTGCAGATCCTGAATATTAATGCAGGATGGGTATGGCAGCAATTCCTGTGAAAGTACCCTTTAAAAGGAAAGGATTTTCCTGGTGAACCACAAACAAATAAATAAATACCTCCAGAGTTCCATAAACAAAAGGAGGTCACATCTTCTTCACATCTTGCATCATTTGTTGGCCACCAAGCCAAACAGCAGAAACATTTGGATGATCTTTGTTGTTTTCCAGGTATGTACCCAAAATGCTGAGAGTCTGCTCTCAAACCCTGAGGCAGAACCAATCTTTACAATGGTACAGGATTGAGTCAAAGCAACAGGATCAAGCCTTGGTCTGCTTTTCTGCAGGATGTGAGATTTTTTTTGAGATATTTTGTATCTGCAATCCAATCTATTGAGTTGGTTTTATTAATTATATATGTGTTAGACTTCTCATAGACAGTGGTGGTGAAATTCTCCCTTATAATCAGAGCAAAGACCTTACTTTGGCATTTAGCTACTTCTGTTGTTGCTATAAAAGAACTTTTATAAAAATAAAAGTATTTTATTTTCATACGGTCTGTAGAAGAGGGGACATGTGGGACAGGCTATGCTGTAACAGCRATGGGTTACTGGAGAGAAACACAGGAACAGGAGCCACAAAGCCACGCAAGATTTGCACCTGAAGTGGAAATTCCAAGGTGGGTTTGCTTTGATTGAGATTCCTTGCACAAACTGTGCCTGCCTCACCCATCTGCAAACAGCCTGCTCTGACAACACTTTCTAACAATGTGCTTTCTTCTAAATATAGACCCCTCTATGTTAAAGGTTGGTCACAGGGATTGCAACATCTAAACACAGCTTTGGCAAACCCTAAAGATGGCAGAATATAATTTTGACCTTTTATGAGACACATTCTCCATTGTTTCTATAGCACTTCATTACTTGAATATCTTGATTTTTTATTGTATGAAATTGAAGAAACATACAGATTTTTATCTTATGCCATCATTAAATACTCCTGCATGTTTATTCTAAACTGATCTTATTAATTAATATGTTTCTGTCATTTCACAGACTTCATCATACAGGATGAAGCACACTAAGACCATTGTTCTAGAAGATATCAAATTTCCTAGCATCTGTCTACATGAGTCTTGTGGGAATTTGATGTTAATTTACTAAGTCTATCTTTGCTAAAAACGGAAATTTATAACAAAGTACTTATTTGACTGTCATTGATTATTGTCTAATTTGTGTGAACAGGTCCTGCCTCATCTTTTCAAGTATATTTGTTCCTAATCCTCTACTTTCCATGCAACTTGGGAAATCCTACTTGTGTATTTTTCTCCCCTCAGACTCAGCTTTATTTGCAACATCTAATTTTCTTTAAATGTGGCTTTAAATGAAGTACAGATCTGGTTTTGTGCATTTCTTTGGGGAACTGAGGAGAACAATGCATGTGTATGTAGATGTGTGATTGCTGATCCTCAGACTGCTTTCAACCAGTAATGAGATTGTAAACTTTTCAGGGCAAGGGCAGCCTCATAGTCTGCATCTGTTACAGCAATGGGGTCCAGTAGCTGACTGCTATCTTCAGCCTCAATATTAAAAATAATTACTAGTGTTTATATTATAACATCAACCAGGGGGTTCAGAAATCATACATAAAATATGAGACACTGACAGAGCCCTAATAGCAGAAGTTATTTCAGCAAAGCACTTAAACATAGTTATGACCTTGCAGGTAAACTTAAAGGCAACTTCAGCGTTTTTCTCTTGCCTCTTTTTTTCCTTTTACCTGCTTGTTTATTTTTTTTTTCCTTTATAGGTTTTGCTCTCCAGCTGTGGTAGGGTACTTAAGAGAAGCTCAGCAGTAAAAGTAACTCAGGAGACATAACCATCTTCCATCTTTGAAGCAACTTTGTTCCTTAGCAGGAGGGAGAATTTTTTATTTTTAAACCTTTTTATTTTGAAAACACTATGCTAAGGTTGAATACCAAAGCATGATCCAGTATCTCAACCCAACCATTACTGACTTCCTTCTTTCAAGTTCTACTGCACAGCTAAAGTGTTAGGTAATTCACACTCAGAAATTCAATAAAGACCTTCAGAAACAGCTTCAGAGAAACCTTATTCCTTGAGATCTGGGTGGCCTGACTGCTCAGGGCTCAGAAAAGCAGCAGACAACCTCACAGCCTGTTTCTTCATGCCCTTTTCTTGATTGGTAAACCCCAGATACCATTTATTTTCTCTTCCACTCTCATGAACTTATACATTGGGCTTTTTTGTTTGCTTTGCTTTGTTTTCAGAAAGCTGCATTAATTCCCTGTTACTTTAGCCATTTGTCTTCCCTTGGAGTTCTTGGTTAGGTTACATTTTCCTTGTGTCTCATACCACAGGAAGAAAGTGGGACTGTGTTGTTCTATAATGTGAGGGTAACAATTTTGCTGAGGAACTCCAGTGAGTCCGTTCACGGTCCTCTACTGACTGAATTAGGTGTGTTCAGCTGTGTCCAAGGCTTGCAAAGGTAGACAATGAATAATTCTATTAAGGAAGGTTCTGGCTAAGGAGGCATGGTCCACAGAACCGCTGTTTTCCGCAGCAGGAGCTCAGCTTTCATGATTTTGAGTTCTCACTACAATGTGCAAGGAACAGGAGTTTTCACCTCAGAGTGTCCTGCGACTTTSTTTAGCACAGCATCACTGCATTCATTCCCAGCACACATCTGTGCATTCACCCAGGGCTCAGCAGGCACCTCCCCATCCATCCAGCTGTGCATCCCTCCCCACACACACACACGGACCTGCTGAGTGGCAAAGCTGCTCTAAGAAATCAGCATCTGCCTAGACACAGCTCCTGTCCTCAAAATTCAGCCCTGCCGCACAGTTTAGCATTCACCATCTCCTGTCTTCAGCCCCAACAGCAATTGCTGTGATGCAGCTACGTATGATAAATTTAATAAACCTGGGTCAAAGCAAGTGCTGAATATCATTATGGACAGGACTGTGCCTTTACAAAAATTGCCAGTCAGGTCTAATTCCAGAATTCATATTTACAGGATGCAATCTTACTCATGAAAACAGCCTCCCTGAAGTCATTGTTTATACTCTTTTTAGTCAATATTGCTCGGTAAATATGAATATGAAAAGCAGTTTTAAAAATGATGTGATTATTCTCCTAGATAAAATTTTCCTTAAAATGTGTCTGAGTAGCTGAGTTAGGGTGGAAAAAAAAATCAATCTCTGAAACTAGGAAATGCTGCTCTGACCTTTAATTATACATTTCAAATTAAGACTGTGTCACATTGAATTTGCACATGATCAGACCGGATTGCAGAATTTAACTCATTATTCAGTCTATAGTCTGTAACAATTAGGTTCAGAATTTGATCCCAGTATATGGGGTACACCCATTTCATGGCAGACATTGACCAGAGAGAACAGAACTCATCTTTCACTTCATCATAGAGAGGTGTCAATCTAAGTACTCTGTCATTTCACTGTTTTCATCACTTTTCAGTCACCTCTGTAACCCAGACTGTACAAGCTACTTTAAGAACTGGCTTAAGGAACTGACAGTCCAACTCTTCTTTACTTGCATGGGAGGGAAACTAAGTTCTCTTTTCTTTTATTCATTCTGTCTATGAACTGTTTGAAGAAAAGAGTTTTATTTTCATTTTTCCTTTTGTTTTTTTCATCAGGACTGTGAGTTGTTTGTAATTGCCATCTCTAACTGTAAAAACAATGATCTATTTTAGCTGATGCATTTTGATATCACTTATGTTGCTGTATCAAATGCTTCCTTCAGCATAAAACGAACAAACTTAACAGGGTTTTTTGGTACTTCCCCCTTTTTGTCTTTTCAGATGGAGAACCACACTAATTTTTTTGATAGTTACTTGTTTTTAACTTTTCTGTATTTTTATGGTTTCTAGTGCTGGTTCCTATGTGTAAACATCAGATTTAGCAACCAAATAAGGTCTATTTGGCACAGAAACTAAGGAAGCTTTCAACTGTTTTCCACAGAACACAGTTCCTGGCTTAGGCTGGGTAATGAGAAGGAGTGTCTAATTAACACATAAATCACATAAAATATACTGGCATGCTTGTCTTCTGTTAGAGCAGGGATTTAGAACCAGCCTTTTATTCAATCCTGTCCAAATCCACAGTGGTTCTTTAGCATTAAGGAAGAAATATTAAGCAATTCTTCATCATGTCATCATGTCTTCATCAAGGCTTGAAGAGAAGGGACCAAGCTAAATCCCAGAAACACTGGTTAGTAAAAAGCTTTCACTTTGTCTGAGAGGCTCAGATCCACCACTGTGTGAACACAGATTTGGTATCTCACACCTCTATCTTGAACCAGCTAAGGTTAATTCAGGAAGAAACTCTCCTGGATCACAAGAACACTTCTTCTGTTAAGGGGGAAGATTTAGGAGACTCTCATTACCCCTGTGCAGCGTTGGTGTTGAAGAAAATGGTACAAGAAACATGGCTGGATGTTTCCAGGGAGAAAAAAAGGTGCCTCCTTTCTTGAAAAGCACAAGGCATCTGCAGTACTCTAATTCCAGGCTGGATCATCAGCCAGTATAAGAAGACACCATCCATAATTAAAATCAATAGTGATATGTCGATTTACACCTGCTGGAGATCGAGTTCTCTACTTCAAGCATCCAAACCCCAGATGGAACTTAGAGGTAATTTAGATAAGAAACACCAGCTTCACTAAGAGCTGACATAACTGATTTCCCAGGAAAGGTATGCAGAGCATTCCTAAAGAATGGATCACATCTCAAGGTACAGGATGATAGGAAGGCTTTATTGCTTGTAAGAATGTGTTTTGTTAAAAAGGAAGTGCGTCCAAAGGGAGGAAAAGGATGAAATTTAGTAATGGGCAAAATTCAGAAGGGTAAAATTAAAAGGAATGAGAGTAAATATCTTCAGTGGCTTTGATAATTGAACAGGGAAGAGTTTTGTAAGGATAATGATAAAAGATATGCAGCTATGATGCCATGAATGTAGAGGCAGATAAGTATCTAAAAATATTCCACGTACCCTCAACTTTAATGGGATTTTTTCACCTTTCTTTTATCATCTGAAAGTGTTGTGTGATACAGCATTTTATTTATATTGTATTATTCTATCCTGTAAGAGTAGATGACAATCTGTTGAAAGGGCATTTATCTGTTTTTTTCTCGGATTCTGTTGCAGGCCAGCCCTGTGGGTGAGCTGTGTGGCCCCAGAGAGGAAGCACAGACAAATATCACCTGGTGCCTTTTAATCTACCTTTGTGGAGCTGCTTCATCACCAGTGTTACACAAAGAAAAATTCTTAGAAGGTGAGCAGGGCACATGGTACTGTACAAAAGGAAAGAGAGCCAGCCCACTCCAGGATCTTTCCAGCAGACATCCAAAATGCTGAACTCTGTTAGAAAGCTTGAGCAAAAAACCAATGGCCCTCTTTTTGCTGCATGGTGTAAGCGCTGAGGAAAGGGAAGGAAAAGTACAAACATTTGCCTGTGTGCCTCCTACCTTTCAGAGCCAGAAAACTGAGAGAGAAGTGTGAAATCTCACGTCTACTCTGCGGTGCCCCACTGTTACTTCTCCTCAGAATCAAATCGGGATTAGATTGATAAAGAATAGGATATAAAGTCCCAGCAGCACTGTAGTTAAACAATTGAAATGGCAATATTTGAACAGAAGTGGCAACTGCATTTTCATGATTTCATGATGGCAAGCATGGAGTTAAACAGAAAAGCCCAATTATTAAGAGAGATGGACAAAAGCCCGAAAGCAAAAATTTTAAAACCATAAATTGAGATTGTGCTAGAAGTGGTGAGATAAAAGCAAGAGGAGCACCTGGCTGTATAAATGCAGTAGTTACTTGAAACAGAATGTCTGAGAGTGTTTTATTAAAATTGGGCTTTTATTATAAAAGCAGGGGCTTATTTAATAAGTATTCCTCCTAAAGACTTAAAGTGTCCTCTGTCCATGCAGACTGCATTCCAAGGTTATCAGAAGAACTGTTGCTATGGGCTGAACTCAATTTAGCCATGCTTTTTTGTGTGGTGAGTGGATGTGAAAGGGATTCAGCAACACAAATCTGTCTGTGTTCTGAATGAGAAATGAACTTTTGTTAAAGATCTTGCAAACCTCAACTACAGCTGCACAATACTGATACCGCCAGGCAAGAGAGGATGACCTATTTGTGTCTGTCTGAACTTTGTATTCATCTTTTGATCACAAGCAATGAGACCTGAGGCAACACACCAAACAGGAAGGTGAGATTTGTGTATTTAATTGTCCTTATATGCCGTTTAACTTCAGATTTTAATCTAAGATTTTTCTCTTCTATAATCTTTTAACGTCCAAAAATACTGTATGCTCAGGAGATTTTTAATCATTACTATGAACAAGGAAAGTTGGAACACAGCAGGCAGAAGGTTAGAAAGGCCACGCATTGTAATGTAAATTTCATTGTTAGGATCCACAGAAATAAATTTCATTTTTCTAAAGAGGGGAAAAAAACCCTGAACCCATCATTATCTGAATACATGGCACAACAGAATGGAATAAGACATTTTGCAAAAGACCTATCATCTCCCCTTCCCAAGTATTTATACCCTACAGTGTTTTTTACACAATTCTTTGTCAGGAGATAAACCTGTTCTATTGGCTTATGTGCAGATTATTCAAGAACTAGAGGATTAAAGAGAATCTTTACTGAAATGCTGCGACATGGTCACCATAATCTAACAGTAACTAATGATATTCTTGCTCCAGTTCAAACTTCTACCCCATATAAATTCTAAGACCCATCATCACTGGCATGATTTCAACCCAGACATCACCACAGGAGAGACAGAGCAGGCTGTTTCCTTTGGGCCTAATGCACAAGATATCCCATAATAAGCACTCTGGGTTTTAACATATGCTCTTCTCCTAATGCAGTCTGTCATTAGTAAAGCAAAGAAAAGTTTTGGTATTATCTAGAAACCCCTGTGGAAAAAACGACAACAAAAACAACAAAATCAAAACGTAAAAGTAAACATAGAATTGCTTAAATATTTTTGTCACAGCTTTATTATTTGTACTTCCAGGCATTTTCAGCAGTGTTCGCTCCTCTGCCCCCACACAGGAACTCTCAGAACACAGATCCTTTGCCAGAAACTGTAAAGAGAAAGATGAACAGAGTTCATCAAACAAGGCAGCAAAAGACAGTCTGAAGCTTTTAGCTCCTCTCACAATTCTGGTTATTATTTACCTAGATCAGTAGGGTCTGGAGATTATTACCATTACAGTCTCTTGTTCACCTCAGGCACACGCTCTCATCAACTCTCGTTATGGTCAAATAAGTGGCTTGAGACAGTTGCCCCCAAAATTCATTGCTTTTAAATCAGTGTCTATACAATCAGAGCTCCTGCACGGGCTCTCACAGGAGCATTGCTTCAGCAGCCTGGCTGTTACAGAGCTGCTTTATTGCTTCCCGATTGTGTGTCAGAATTCCAGAAGTCCCCCAGTGGGCAGGAATGACCGTGTGGGAAACCATGAGCACAGCTGGGTTGTTTAGTTTGCTGCTCCAGCCCCAGTGCCACTCCTGAACCTGCCTCTCACTTTGGGGCTGCCAGGTAATTTTCTCCAGCTTTTACCTTGACCAAGCGCTCCTGTCCACTTGCACACACCAGGTGGACTGAGCCCTGAGGAGCACAGCATAACACGCTTTCTGGAGCCAGCAAGGATCACCATCACAGTGGCTGAGCTAAGACCTGTGTGTGCTGCATAAACCATGGCAAGAGCCGGCTCTTCTCCTTCCTACACAGAGCAGAGGAGAGATCCTCTCCCCTGTGGGCTCTCTAGCTCACTCTTTTAATAGCTTTTCTGTGCCAAGTCCTATAAAACACAGTCCAGATTCACTGCGGCGTGTGAGGCAAATTGTGTACATAAGTCACACACCAGCCCATAAGGATTTTTGTTAGCTGTGTAGAGAATGCCATGTTATTACAAGGTAGTCACATTCATGATCATTAAAACAGTTCTATGTAATGGCCATATTATGTTGTGATAATCTGTTACACTTCTGAGCACACACCCATCTCAGAGTTAACATGCCTGAAGATATTTTCTGCAAGGCAGGTGCACCTCGATGTTTAGATCAATAAAAAGACTCTTAAATTTGGTACTTGTGTCTTTTTATGCACGAAATTGTACTGAGTTTCTCTCTCAATATACATATAACCAAGAGAGCTAACACAGGCACTGGAATTTTAAGCACTGCATTCACTAAAGTTAACTTATGGAAATCAAAACTACMCAGTACCAGGGAAAAAAAATTCAAATTCTGAGAAATTCAAATCAAAAGATCCCTGCACTAGGATTCTGCTGGAAAAATTCAGTTGTGAGAACAGAATGAAGCTCCTTCCTGAGAAAACAAGTGGCACAAAGGAATAGGAATATTTAGCAAGATAATTCTGCCACCCAGGAGCAGACTGTTATTGGAATCACAATGTGTCACCGCATATATGGAGGAACAGCCTAGATGCCAACACACAAATGTCCACACTAGGTAGAAATGCAAGGGCATGAGATAATTAAGAGAAGGTGGGGAAGTCAATCCCTAAGGAGCGGGCAGGAGACTGGAATCAATTACAAGAAAACTGCAGCAGCACAGTGAGAAGACTGGGAAACGCTGGCTTGGACCCTCCCAACTAGAGGGAGAACACATCAGAGAGGAAATAAATCTTCCAAATGCCATGCAGGGAAATCATTGATTCAAAGCAGCATTTGCTTTTCACACAACACAGTGCCCACATAAGCAAAATGGCTTAAAGGAAAAGCTGGTGTGATTAATAGGAATGAACATCAGGAAAGAAGTTGACAGTTTTTACAGCCTCTGATTTGGCTTTCATGGCTTGTCTGACTCACCTTTCCTGAGTACAACAACTCAGAGCCAGCTGGGCATGCCAGGAGTAGACTTTGGGCTTCCCTCCCAACCATGACTGGTGTCACACTGTAGAAGTGTTCTTTTTCTTCTCTTTTGAGCTCAAAGTCAATCCAGGGAGCTTAAATCACCCATCACTTGAGCAGCCCTTTCTGACTTAAGGTTACTGGGAGCTGCCCAAGAGTCTGAGGGAGGTGTAGTGCAAGGAGGGAACTTGCAGCTACTCAGGCACCAGCCTCCAACTTACCTGAAGGCTCCGGCCCACTCTGACTCTAAAAGCCACATATTGACATTATATTATATGATATGGAAAGATATGATATGATTCTGTACTATATGATAACCAAAGGGTGAAAGGGGATAAAGGTGAGGATAAGTGAGGACAATAGCCTGAACTAAAATGTAGAGGGAAGGTGTATCCTTTCATCTCTCAGCTTTGTTTCACCCTTTATGTATCATGGAAATAACCATGTCAACGACAGGCAAAGCTGCTGGGAGGATGCACATTCTGTTCCATGGCAGCTTTCAAGATTTGACAGTTTTGTTCCACAGTGAGCAGGAAAGGGACCAAAGCCCTGTGAGACCTATCATGAAAAAAGCAGTGTTAAAGCATTCAGTTGCTGATCAAAACCTGAACATTTCAGCTCTGGACTGTGCAAAAATGCAATCTTCCTGTAGGGCTTGCCTTTCCTGTGGGAGACTGCGCATCAAATTCCTCGCCTCTTTATTCACAGTATAGCTTCTTTTTTTTTTTTCCTATAGTGTACATTAATCCGTCAGAACAGGAACCCAAATCTTTTTCTTGGCATCCCATGGTGACCTAACAAGTTATTCTTTGAGGTTTCCCTTCCCCATAGCACAGCTTTCCCTCCATTCTGTACTGTTCAGGGTGTCCGTCATGTTTAGATGACGTTGTTTGTATAAGAGTCTCTGAACAGAACATGGACTGATGCAGGGACAGGTCACTCAGCACCCCTGTGAATTTACTTATCCGTTCTCTCTGTGCCTCTGGCACTTGGCACAGCAGGCAGCATATTCCTATCCATGGGGTAGCAACAATCCTTTGTTATAGGAATCACACCCCCAGGGTCATGGTGGGAATTGACCTCTCACCTCCTGGAAAACCTGAAGTTTTTTTGTGTCCAAAAAGACTTTTTATGTCTTTGGAACATAAGAGGGAATGACAAACTCTCAGCAGTGCAAGCAACACAGCTGATTCCTCAGAAATGTGCAAATCTTGATTAAGAAAATGAAAAATAATTTACCCGGAGTTAACAGGCTCAGGCTATTTGGCAAGTTRTAAATATTCTTGGAGAGTCGTCAGCATCTTTCAAAAGCACAAGAAGTTTTGCTTTGTTAGGGTTGCTGTTGCGCACACACTGCAAGGCATCAAAAAGAAAGTGGCCTGGCATGGTTTCTCAGAGCTGAATTATTTACATGAAAGGCTTGTGAAATTAGATCCTTTCTCCATAATCAAAAGACTCTTTACAATGATATGAAACAAAATGCTTTCATGGAGTGTATAAGTCATTCCTGTGTTTTATCTTTGTACCCCATTCCTTTAATCTCATGGTGTGATGTGGACCTCAGTTGAATCTAGAAGCCTTTTAGCTCTGCCTGGAAAAAGTATATATCTGTGATGACGTGCATATAAGAAGAAGAAAGAGATATAATGGTTTAGAACTCTTCACTCCTTTGACCATTTTCTTTGTTTCACAACTATTTTGTCTCCATTTCTAGACAGTGGTGTAACACAGTACAGAAACAGGACTTGAACCTTTGTTAGTTGAAATAAAAACTTGAGTTTATTATTTGTAATCCCTTGGCATACTTCCCCAAATTACAGCAGAGAGTAGATGTACAGCTGAAGGCTGATGGTCATCATTATAAGAGCACCCTTTTGATCACCATTTGATCTCAGTCCAAATCTCTTATAAAAATGTAGCAAATGGTAAAAAATATCAACCTAGACAATTTGGTTTTCAACAAATTAACACAATCAGGAACCAGAGAAAGGTTCCCATACGTAAATTTACAGGCCTTTGTTTATTCCTATTTGTACCAGATTTGCAGGACTTTGGTTCAACTTGGTTTCTATTTTTTAATATTTTCCTCCCCCTCACACACTGCAAGCTTCCATCTTGTTTTGCAGTACCCCCAGTGCTGCTTGGCTCCCAGGCAATCTGAATGGGAGCAAATTCAAACCATGGACTAGAAGGAATTTGACCATCAAAACATTGAACTTTCTGAAGTGAAATGTCTTCAGCTGGGGCACTGGAAGCCCAGAACATTCCAGTTTTCCAGGCACAGGTTTCAACGGTTTTATGTAGAGACTGCACACTGACCTAGTGATTTGGTCTTCAAACAGCAAGATGAGATACAGTCTGTGCTTTAGAGAATCTTTCACTGCTGTGCAGTGCCTGAAAGTTTATTGTATGRTTACTAAGAACTAGAGCAACATTATTCTCTTTTTAAGTGTAGTTTAATAATACATTGATGTTTTTCTGAATCTTGGAAGCTGTCAGAAAAACTCTTCACGCTTGGTCAAGCAAAACAGTTAGAATAGCTAAGATGTATAGCATGATTATTCAGAGGTTTTGGTTTTATTTTAGTCTTTAGTCATCGCATCTGACAATTTACTCTAGAAGATTTACTTGAGAATTAAACGGATTTGTCGTGACAAACAGTTTATGAAAGCTTCTGCTAAACTGGGACATCCCTGTGCTGGAGCGTGGTGGTTTGGGAATTTTTAAAGCATTTTTGGAACTTTCTAAATAGCATGAAAGTCCGCTTTGTTCATCTTCTGCAGATTCATCGCAGTTGCACATCTAGTTTGCACATTTGTCATCTTATTTATGACAACTTCAAACATTTTTTTTTAACATCTAATGAATCATATAGTGAGTTATGGCTCTGGCGAATTACCCAGAAGTCATGCCTCTGAATACATAAAGGATCAGGATGGAGTGTCTTCTGTCTTATGCATTTCCAAGGGCAGTTGCTCGTTAGCTGTTTTCAGATATGGTCTGCAGGTATTTGCATTTTAAGAAAGTGAGCCATCTTTTCAATGGGCCACCATCAGTCTTCATGTCAGCTGCAGCAGGCAACACTTCCCTGCATTGTTTTGTGGTGATAACTACAGGGAACACTTGGGACTGCATTTTTTAAAAATAGTATTATTTCTGAAAGAACGGTGACAACTGGCTTGAGTGCAGCCTGCCTAACTTTATGATGCTTAGAATGTTATAAATTTCATTCACATTGCAGTAATGGAGAGTGATTGGTAGAACASAAGGAGAGTGTTATATTTTCTGTAAGCAAAGGTGAAGGCACTAAAAAAAGAATTTCCCTGGTCCAAAAGACAGTGACGAGTGTTCAGCCAAAGACAATTAAAAACCTTCCCTCTAGAGTAGCTCTTCCAATGCTGAGATATTTCTGCCCACTCTCTCTACTGTGGATGAAATATCTCTTTCTCAGTAGCTGAACCATGGACTGATTACTAACAAAGGAAAGTAATTTTCCCATCCTAGCACTTTCATAGGTATAAGAAGTAGTTTCTTAACATTTCTGTTCATCTTCCACTTAATTTTCTTCTGTCAGAAACAGAAGCTCAACATAGTTTGAAATTTCAACATTTAATTCAACCTGTTTTGAAAAGCTGTTATCACCTGTTTAATGGGTTTTACTACAGAAGGTCTCTTAAACAGGCAAAGAGGGACTATTAACACTGAACATAGAGATTGCTTTTCATTCCCCCAGTACCAAGATTCACTTCAGCCTCATATTTTTGACTCCCTGACACAGCATTTCATAAGTTGGTTTATCTTCTAGGCATAGAAGATACTTAATGGCTACTAAACTGCCCTTCAAGGAGAATAAAAAGATTAATTGGGACTGAGGTAAAATATAAAGGCATTCGTATCTAGAGTCCAATTTAGTCTTAAGACTGCAATAGTGACTAACAAGTCCTCGGTCAGAGGCAGTTGTTAACAATGAGTTTTGTCCTACGTTATTCATACAAATGAAAACTTACCTTTCATTACTTACATATGGAGAATCAGATCTTACTGTGCTCCAAAAACCTTCATGAAATTTTGCTTGCTATTCTCTGAAAACTCTATGGTTTCTGCAGCAGGAGGAGTATGTTCAGAGTGACAGTTTGGTCCTGGGTGCTGAGGGTTTTAGGGCCAGGCTCAGTGTCAGTGCTTTAGGTCAGTACCTAAGGCCTGAAGTGTAAATCTCATCAGAGAGTCTTTTACATGCCATTAATTCAGTGTTGAATGCAACGAAAGACCTGAAAACTCTAGGCCCCAAAGCAGCACACAATTAAACAACTGAAACACTGAGATCTGCTTCAACACATCAGCTCTAGTACCAATGGGGGAATTACAGTTAGCTTAAATGTGAAGAGAGAAGGCTCCCACCTTCTTCTTCAGAAACCCACCTTGCTGAGAGAGACGTGTTAAAGATCTGAGATGTATTCTCACCACATTCCAGTCTCTTTTGACGTTTTCAATAGAACCACTCGTCCCTTGGCATAGTGCACCCTCTGCCATGTCTGATCTGAGCCTGAACCTGTGTCTTTGTGTCTCTGACCTAGGATGGCCTGATGGTAGCCTTTGTGGACTCACAGTAGGCTTCCTGTGGCAGACAGGCAGCTGGAATTTGCCACTTATCTACTTGAAGAGGCATCATTTGCACTGGTTTGAATTAAGTTTTTACATTCCTCACTGCAACTGTGCAATGAGAGTAATGGAAACAGAGGGCTGCAGATCTAATTTTCTTTAAATTCATTTTCATACCTTTTGTAAATCTGAACTCTGAAAACAGAGTAATTCTGTAAAGGACAACRCTTCCCTATGTAAATTTTGAAGATTTACTCACAACGCTAATCAACAATAGGGGATGCCCACAATACAAAGCACAGCGCTGAGTGCGTGGCTGGTCTGGCCAGAGGCACGAAGCTCCCGGAGCCTGTGTCGCCGCTTTTATAGTGCCTAAGTGTCAGTCAAGGGGCCTGGATACATTTGTCCAATTGCAAGCCCTAAAGTCCCCAACCCGCCCCTATACCCGCCTACCTGGGGTGGCCTGACYAGGGCCCGCCCATTTAGAGCAYGCCCAGTCGTACATTTGGGAGGGATCTTGTCCTAACTGGCACCTTGATTGACACTTTCTTGGATTTTTCTGGAAAATCCCCTCAGCTGGTGTCGGCCATCTTGTCCCCRTTGCTTTACATTAGAATTCTTAACAATCATACAATTAAACAGTATTAAACCTTCTACCAACAGTAACCAGGGTATTTGTAGTAATAAAAGGGGTACATAGGAGGGAACATTACAATATCAAGAACATTCCAGCAAACAGTTCATTAAAATAACCCAAACAATTAACACCTTTTAATTATTGAAACTCATTAACTTTAACCATAAATTATCATACGAAAGCCAATCATATTCCTCGTCTATAACAAATTCTAAATGCTACAGCATGGACAGAACATCTCAAGCACCTTAACAGCAACTATGATGTCTTTGGCTGAGTCAAGCACGTTCTTGACAGAAACATCAACTCTACCTTCTCTTCCCTATTAAAATAAAAATATAATCACTTCAGCAGTGGATGCACATCCAGAGATTAAACTCRAATTCTTGTGTTTACTTGAGATGTCTCAGTGAATTAATCATCTCACTTTGTTAATTAACCTTGCTTAGTACCATTAAATAACAATGTGGTTTCTGTTCATCCATGGAACCAGGGCTGTTTGGTACTTATTTGACTACAAAGACTCATGCAATGACTCCCCAGAGATGTTTTATGAGAGGGACCGTGAAAGAGCTTAATCTTAGCAAGGTGATTTATATTGGTCTGTTTACCATTGCTAATTTCGAGGTCAATAAAGCAAAGCAAAGAAACTTGAGTTTGGACTCAGAAAACAGATTAGGAAAACAAAGAACTAAAGCTTCTTTTGCACTTGAAGTGTTTGTTCCCTTTATACAGGCAAAAAAGTTTGAACCTAGCTTAGTAAAACTTAGGCACTCYTGGCGAGCTCTTTTGTTCTCAGCAACATATGCAAACACTAAGTTATAAAATATTGCTCTTCCTTCCCCATCCAGCTCCTTCTTACAAACCCAGAAAAAAGGCATAATTAATCAAGTAACARCCTTTTTACACAGAACCTGTTAGCATTTTTATGAATAATTGCTCCCCTAGAAGAGATTTGTTAGGTACCAAAAATCTTCCAAGTAGGAATCAAACGAGTAGGGTTGTTTTCCCTGTAAATACACAGCCTTAGACAAGAGAAGCGCTCAGGTCCACATGCTTTGAACCAGCTTTCCAAAGAGCATCCTTGGATGCAAGCTCGGGAGGATTCCCAGCTTTGCATCTCCAGCAGTTTGAGACTGGAATGCCAGGAGAAGTCAGGTTTCAGAATGAAAATGTCTGCAAGCTCTTACAGCATTTCAATCTCTACAAAAATGGGAAAACAATCCCTGCTGTTTATCGTAAGACTCTGACTACTCTCAAACATAGCATTGATCACAGCAGCAATGGCCCTGCTGATGTCTTGCCTTTCAACCCAATACTAGAGCTGCAGCTCAGACCAAATCAGAGACAAGCTCTGGTTTGCTTGGGTCTGACTTTACCAGTCCTGACAGAGCAGAATCCTGATTAGGTCTGGAATTTAATGTCATCTTCCTCCTCAAGAAGAAACCATGGGATTTGTATCTGAATGTTCTGTTTCGCACATTTGTGTCTTTTCAAGGTAAGGCTTATTACTGTTGCATTTCCCKGTTGAAGACTTAGGTTTTTAGATTTTGTTCCTTTTCACATGGCTAGAAATACTCTAAGTAATTATTTTTGAAAGAAGCTTTTTTGCTTCACCTCCTTTAAATGGACTTTTTTAGCAAAAAAAAAGACTATAAAAATAAAGAGAGGAAATAGTGGGGATCCAATCTGGTTCCTATTTGCCAGTAATCTGTCTCGTTTGTATAACAGGCCAGAGGAGACTGTAATACTTAAATCTGTACCCCTTCCTCCCCTGCAAAAGCAGCTGAAAACCACTGCAAAAGAAAGGGGGGAAAAAAAAGGAATGATAGGTGGGAAATCCATTAATCTATTTTAAGAGAGGAAGAGATTGGGTAACATTGAATAGTCAACAAAACAAAAGTCAAATTGAAACGATTCCCTTGAGGTTCTATTGAGAAGTTTGCTCCAGATAATCCTCCTGAAAGACTCATCTTACTCTGTAAATACAGGAACGTTTCATCCTCTCCTGTGTCAGTGGGATGTATCTATATCTGTCACAGCCGTGACTGCAACAGAACTTCCCTGGTCCTGCTCTGTGTTAATGCCAAGGAATTCAGGTGCTGATAGAATCCAGCAGAGAGAAGAGGGCAAGATGCTCAATTCTCAAATAATCTTTRCTGAAGTAACAACAACAAGGTCATTTCAATAAAGTAGAAGAGCCATTAATATTTTAGCACCGTGATATTTACCTAGCAAGTCAGAAGGCAAGCTTAAGGTAGGGATTATCTGGAACCAGTTGAACTGCAATAGTGCCTTTTTATTACCTCCATGACAAGACTTCCTGCTCGGCACAGATGGCTTTGTCAGTCCCACTCTAACAGAGCTTTTCTTCCAGCTCTGCAGCAACCCATCTGCCAGGGTTATTATTCTTTTGTCACAAAGGAAATAATGTTTCTTTCCCAGGCACAGCCACGGATAACCATTTTTTAAAGCCAGCTCCTCGTTTTTAATTACAATACATTTCCCAACCTAACACCCTAGAAAGGCTGCAAGAGTAATGAAAGATAATGCAGCTTTATACACAGTGACTGCAAATACACATTATTCATTCAGTCTTAAGAAGCAAACAAAAGTCCAAAACATTACCTTGAAAAGCAAACAATGCCTCTTTTTAATAAATATATATCTTCTTCAGCAAGGAATATTATGTTTGTCAGAAAATCATAGTTCTTTTTTAAAAAAGAACATCTCCAGCAATTTTTTTCATTCCACATTTTACCTATATTATACCCTCTTAAGAAAATATTTGAATAATTTAATGAGAAGTTTTTTCACATTATGTACTTGGTTTTCAAAAAGAGCATAAAATAATACAGCAGCAAAGTCAAAATAACATCATACAGCACCATCTGGAACATCAAATTACTGTATTTGAAAGCTTTGACTAAAACTATTTGCTACCTGCTGCAATCTGCAGAAAATACCACAAAAAAATGATCCAGTTAGAGAAAGGTCACCACACAGACCTCATTCCAGGGATGAGCCCGCTGCAGTTTAGAAATGCACATCTCTGCTTCCCACTGAAACGGTATCCTGTTGGGAAGCTGGAGGAAGATAAAATAGGTACAGCTATTTGTTTGAACAAGCCTGAACTGAGGAGCTAGAGAAACTAAGAATTTGCCCTACCACCATGTAGCCTCAAGCAGAAACCCCATCAGCTCCTTTCCCACTCTGGCTGTTTGCCCACGTCCCACCTGCCCTGCAGGGATGCCTTGGAGCCAGCTTCAGCCAGGGACACTGTGGAAGTGTCTGGAGCAATGGCCAGGGGCAAAGCAAACTTTTGATCATTCACAGATACTTTTTGTCTTGTACATTTAAGGCCTTGTCCCATCTAGAGATATGGTCGTGCACTAAAGTTTGTAGAGCTGGATAGTCCCAAATCCAGCCCTCTCTAGTCCTTTACTTCCAGGGCCTTAGTTTCCCTTTCCACCAGTGACAGGAAATGGTGACACTTTCCAACGAGATCCATCATCCAAATGTCTACATTGATTAACTCCCTAAAGCAAGAGCGCAGAGAAAAAAAACCCTTATAGTACACTGGGAAGCAAGAGAAGCTCAAGTTGTATAAAATACATTTAAGTTTAGTACACAAATAGGCAACATTCCAAATACCTTTCCAGTTGTTCGAATTTGCCATAAAGAACTTTTAATTCGTAGAGATAAAATCATAAACTTCCTAACTTCAAAAATCTCAGCTGAGTCATGTCCTTCGGCCGGGATGAGAGAATCACCATGACCTCATATTTTCTGCAGAAACTAATTCTGCCTGGTGTTACATGCTGCTCGAGCACTGTCCTCATTAGACAACTGGAAACCTCGGTTCAGATCCCGGCCATACATCAAACACCTCAGAGGGCAGCTTGCTCAGTTCGATGAAAAATGACTCGTGACCTGAACAGCTCCCTTCCAGTGTAGCCCCTCTGTACAACAGCCTCAGAGCACTGCCACAGCACTCCAGTGCTGGAAAGAGGGCTAGAGAATACATTCCTCTTGCAAATAAAAGTGACCTCTAGTGGCTGGTCATCTTTATGAGGTGATTTATAAACTAACTTGATAAAACAGTTAAAACACTGATATATCAAATATTTTGCAATTATTTCAGTGCTTCTGTATCAACCAGGGTAAACCTTGACAGAAAAACAGAGGTCATCCTTGCTGGAATCTGTATTTCTACTTAATCCCATTTGCCTTGAGTTCACTCAGTTCTTGTGATTTGTCTTCCTAGAAGCAGCTACATGAACTTAAATCTCACTGTTTGTGGGAGCAAATACCAAGTACTACATACTTGAGGTTTTTCGTAGAATGACAATAAAGACATTGCAGCCTGGTGCAGGACTGTCATATCCACTCTGAGTTAAAACTGTATGTCTTCATCTACTGCTCTTGAATATTATATTATAATTCGAAATTCTATTTGAATCAGAGCTTAATCAGGCTATGATATTTGTATCAGCATGCTGTCCCTTATGAACTCTGCAATCCCTGGTTTATTACATTGGCTGAGCTCCTTATTTTTTAATATGTTTGAGGAGGAAGGACTTCTCCACTTTAAAGGCAAAGTAAGACTGAGAGTGAGTGAGACCCTAGGAGTCACTGCCTGCATTTACGAAGAGAGGAGCCTGGTAGGGATTTTCACAAGTAGTTCAGAAAGTTTTTTAATTCCCAGTGGACTTAAAGTCCGTTTCTCTGGGGGCATTCCTACAGGGAGTGATCTGACCTCTTTCTTCCCCCGGGCCAGCAAGACGTGAGGCTGCTGGAGGTCAGGCAGTTCTCTGAGCAGAGCACTGTGCTCCTGCATGATGCTCCTGCTCACCCTCAGCCTCAAGTCTGGCTCTGCCAGACAGCTCATTATGGTAGCTTGCAGCACAGTTGTGTTTGGGTCTGTCTAAAGCCTTTTGGGAGATGTTCCCTAAATCCTTGTCACTGAGCCGCCCTCTCACACTGGATTCACAAGGGAACCTGTCCCTGCTGAACACCCAGAGAGAAATCTCTGTAGACTGCAACATGTGTAGCATAACTTGACCCTTGGGTTTTCTACCCCTAAGTAGTAGCAAGACCTTAATGCACCAGAGTGGTTTAATGTCAGATTTTAGTGATCTATTAAAAAAGGCAAGATACATTTGTAAAATTGAAATCCACATTTAGACACGGTTCTTACATACAGTGACTCCTAACCTGGGTGAAGACCTTTCCTCTACACAAGTCATTGATACAGCACAGCTGACTGCAGAAAATTACTAATTTATCTTTATTACATTTTAAGTAATTAGAGCAAGGCCTATTTATGCTTTTTTAAATCTGCACAGTTTATTCTGCTGAGGTTTCCCCATGGACGAGGTGCTGTGTTCTCTGACACTATAGTACAACCTATTGAACCTGCCTGCTCGGTCCTGTCTTCTTTTGTCACACTGGGACAGCTGAACAGACCAAGAAGCCTCTCCCTTAAGAACAGGGTAACCCTTCAATTGGCTGATGGAGCTGAAGGTTCCAAAAGCAGAGACCTGTTCTCCTGGGGGAGTTTATTGTGTGAAAGAAAGGTTATGCATGGTAAATTCCACCAGCAGAGAAAGAGCCTTTTGCACACACAAAAAGAACCAGTCTTTGGGAATATATAGCTCCATTTAAAAATAAATTAAAAAAGCTCTCAGAGATATCGAGTACTCTGTGTGTGGAGATAAAGGTATTAACTTTCTGGACTATTTTTTTGACAAAGGAGGAGTTCTGCTTTTGTCTTTGCAGAGACACTCTATCCCTCAGAGACTCTCAGGAAAAAAAATGAGTGTGACAAGCAGTGGAACTTTTCTTTTTTTTCCCTTCTGATGAAGTCTTCAGGGATTCACAACAGAGATTCAAATAAAAAGTGCTGAGAGCTTCCTGTGGGATGGCCAAACAGAAAACTGTGAGTGAGGCTGCTCAGCACTTTGCTGCTTCCCAAGAGCTTTTCTCTCTTCAGGTCACCACATTGTTTTACTAAAATCCCATCCTATTAAAGTGAGGAATTATGCACACACACACACACACAGAGATCCCTCTGCACCGAGGAGGGAGACTGAGGAATTGCCTTGAATTTGCAAGAATTGCACAAACCAAATTAATGTCTGCAACTGCTGCTCTGCAACTCTTAGTTTCCTTACATCGTAAAGAACAATGTCATTCTTTCAGCCTCCAAATTTCCCGTTTTCAAAAAAAGGAAAACACTTCAAAAAAAGGAAAATCCTTGAACACTCTTGGCACAGCTGGAATTTAGATGCCTCATCAAAACCTTTTCTTCCATCTGCCACTGATGGATGTGAAAATACATAAACCTTTCTGGATTTACTATTTAGATCACTATTACATAGTGGCTTCAGATGCAAATATGTATTATAGCAYTTTTCTGGTGCTGTTAAAGTCCAGTCCTCTGCTCACTAACCATGTCTCCTCCCTCTTTCCCTACATGTATCAATAGCTATGACACTTATTTGTTGTTACTTATGGATAAAACCCAACTCACATTTCAAACAAAACAGTACATGAAGTTATTTTGTCTCAGCATGCAACAGCTTCTGTAGCCATCTATTCAGCACTGATATTTTTTTTCCAAATCCTCACTGTTATTTAAAAGAAGAGACCATACCCAAACAATCAGAGGTTGGTCGCTTTTCAAGGAATTTCATATTTTCATGTCTTCAGTATGGATTGCTGTTGGTGCTGGGCATCCACATGTGCCCATGAAAGGGATGTCACGGAGAGAGATGAGTCAATAAGACTCACTGCTGACCTGCAGACTAAAGACTTCAGAGTCCTATAAAGGCCACCTGAAAAACAGCACAGAATAAAAGCCCTGYAGACTTCTCAGTGGGAAGAGAGGTTTGGGAGTATGAGAAACCTTTATTGGAAATTGTCAGTGTGAGCAGCCACTGGTTGCTATGGCTCCAGTTTGACCTTAGGCTGATTTCTTAGAATCATAGAACGATTTGGGAGGGAATGGACCCTGAAGATCATTTAGATCCAACCCCCTCCCCTGGGCAGGGACAACTTCCACCAGATCAGGTTGCTCTTAACCCCATCCAACCTGGCTGTGGACACTTCCAGGCATGGGACAGCCACAGCTTCTCTGGGCAACCTGTGCCAGGGCCTCACCACTCTCACAGGAAAGAATTTCTTCCTAATATGTAATCTAACCCTCCCCTCTGTCAGTTTGAAGCCATTTTACCTTCTCCTGTCACTCCATGCCCTTGTCCAGAGTCCTTTTCCGTCTCTCTTGGAGCTCCTTTTGGCACTGTAAGGTGCTGTAAGGCTCCCCCAGAGCCTTTTCTTGTCCAGGCTGAACAGCCCCAGCTCTCTCAGCCTGCCCTTGTTTAATGTCTGTCTGCTGCTGAACAGGGTGGCCTCAAGCTAAATGACTCATCTGCAACCTCCCAAGGAACAGCAGTTTATGGGAAACATGGAAGGGATGGAACAGGACTTTCCATTAGCCACTAGCTGTTTAGGAATACTCAGGTATTAATATAAAGCATGGCTTGGTCTCTGAGAGTAAGACAAAAATATCTTTAGGAAAGAAAAAGTTTGCACAGTCTCTCAGAAAAGCACAGTGTAGTTTTCAAATTCTCAGTTCTTGTAACATTTCTTCAGCATCAAAGTGTTTTACTTTAAAGATTCTCAACTCCCCTGAGAATCTTAGCTGTCATTATTTTTAAATGCAAATTTCTATCTTCTACACTGCTTAGATTCCCTGAACCCCATACCAGTAACTTCTAATAGCTCAGAAAACCAAAAGGCAACCCAATTGAATCTAATTTTAATGGTTTTTAAAATCCCCAAATATTTTGCTGTCTCGGGGAGCTTGATTCTCAAATTATTTTAGAAATTATTCTTTGTATGGCTTAACCATAGCAAGGACAAGGGAAGAGAGAGAGATTCAGAATAAGAGCAGCAGATGCTGGACTGAAGGAAGCCAGGGAGCATCCTCATGACAGTCTGGATGAAGAAGCTGGGGCAGGGAACTGAAATGACCTTTCTATTATGCAAGAGACTAATGTCAACCTCATTAACAGAGTTCCCAATTCTGGTGCCCTTTCTAATCATCCATTTTGCTTCCTCTAGAGTACTCCAGACAGAAAAATATTCCAATAGCACTCAGGGCCTTATAGGATACAAATCTTTTCTCTTGAACCCTATGACTCAGCATTAATCTTCAGTGGAAAACAAGTGATTAGAAGAACTTGATGATAACTCTATTACAAATTAAAGGGCAGTGGTAAAGAAATAAGCCCCATTTATTTTCTCCTCACATCGGTTCCCAATTGATGCAAGTCTATTAACACTAATAGAGCTAATCCTGGTTTGATCCAGTGCAGTTGAGCAAGAACTCCCTCTTTGTCTTTCTTAGACCTGCAATACCATCTTTTGGGATCTTGGCTGTAGAACCTCTGGGTGGAAAGAGCCTTTGGTAGTTATAAGATCATGAAATTAAACCTGAGAAAGCCTAGTGATGCCTCCAGCAGACAGCTCTTCAGAAGGTGTCTTAGTGAAGGAAGCTGAGGAGTCTGATCAAAAATCAACAATAAAAAGTTAAAAATAAAAACCCAGATGGGAGAAGTAATGGATGTACTTTGATTTTAAGTATCACAGCGACWTTCTATGAGATCCAAACTCCATTTGAGGCAAACGGGTTTGAAATTGTTCACCTTTCAAGGAAGGTGTGGCTGCAGGACAGCTTTCCACACAGGGAATCTGTCTCAACAGATCTATCTCCTTGTTTTGGAAAAGGATTTGGGGACCTACGGCTGGAAATTCCAAGGCTTACTTATATATTTGAAATAAATAACCAGTTTTCTTACCACCATGCTGTATCAGAAGAGTGCTGCATGCCTGATTTATACAAGAAGGCCCACTGGCATTACTGCAGATGTAAGTAGGAGTTAGTAATTATAAGCAGTCAGAAACCAAAATAGTGAGGGAAATAATCTATTTCTTCCCTTGTCATGCAAAATTATAAGATTATGTATTACAAGGAGTGGTGTTTCAATGGTTAGAATTAGATTCTTTAGAAAAAGTCATGATATAAATCCTGCAGTATGGATGATTTGTGTTGACAGAGTATTCTACAACTTTTGAAATCCTTTTCAGCTTGGACTCCAATATCCTGCATCATTCATGAAGCTCTTTGAAGTGCTCGTTTATAGAAAAGGCCACACATATCTGCAGAGGACCAAGTTATCCAAGCTGACTAAATTTTTGCATCCATTCTTCTGCTGAAGAAAAAATTATTTTTCCGGCTAGGAGAGAATAATTTGGTAAGACTTTGTAAGTCTGTAAAATAACAGCAGCAACCTTTAAATGCTAAATATTTGCAGAACTTCTAGCAAATATACTCTTCTGGCTACAGTGATTACCTGCCTACTGAAATGTTTGCATACCTGCCCGGTTTTAGTATCACCCTTTGCTGAGTGTAATACAGTGTTAAATCATTTTTCAGTGTAATCTTGTAAAGGACAATTGCTGTTTGAGCTACAGCAGCTAAACCCAAGATTAATTACAGAGGGGAAAAAAATGGCAGGGCAGCCCAGGAAACAACTCCGTGGGAAGTTTGCCGTTAGACTGTCACATCTGCAACTGAGAGGGGCTCCAAGCTTGGCTTCAAGGTGAGATCCTCACATTCCCAAAGAGGAAACACATGAGGAGGGTCCTGCCTGCAGCACTGGGCTTGATGCAGCATCAAGTTGTCAGCACGACCACAGGAGTGAAACGGCAGACGTGGGAGGAAGGCAAGAATTTCTGCACACGTGGCTCCTCTGGAAGGCTCCTTTCCAGAGCCGTCCAAGCATTGATTTGTATGTTTATTTGTGTTTATTTTTCCAAATCCAGCTTTAACTTAAGGCTTGTTGTCTTAAACATGGGTTACACCGAGCAGCAGTACAACCAGCATCCTTCAGCAATTTCCAGAGCTGTTCCGAAAAGAGGAGCCCTGTGAAGCTTTGTGGAAAGTATTTTCTGTTCTATCAGCTGCAATTATGCTTTGAAGAGTGGATTAAATGACAGAGTCCCACTTCTCAAACCTTATTTACTTGACAGGTATTGACTCAAAAATTTTGAATCTTTTCTCCTTGGATGCAGCTCTGATTATGCCTTTTGGGTCTCAGATTGGTGGACAGTAACATTCTGGTGACAAGATGATAAAACTGACATTCTTGGAGTACAGTTTATTGTACAAATTACTGCACTATAATATACTATGCCAGATGAAATAAATAGACCATACTTCCCATTTTTTGAACCTTGTACAATCATTAATACTTATGTAAATTGGATATTAAATGTCACTTTTTTTTTTTGACATCCAAATCTCTCCATAAACTCTCTGAAATGTAGAGGTTTCTGCCTCCAATACTGGCCCATTAGGAGTTTTCATGCATGTTTATTCTGTTAAAACATTTTTAACATGCTTCATGTGCAAGATCCTTTCCCTCTTCAGGCCTCCCTTTCTCATTACCACTGCTGAGATGCATTTTTCTTCCACTTGTCAAATGCAATTTCTGGACACAAGATTCTTTATCTTTTACACTTTGCAGGTGGGGAATTAGAGATTAATAATGATATACCAGTTGGAGCTTTTTTGATTCCTAATTCAGCATAGGTTTTGGCTTATGACCACATCAATGTCCTAAAACATTACGCACTTATAAAATGCTTGGGGGCTAATGTTAATGTAAAGGGCTGGAGTCATGGAATAAATGTTGACTGAATTCCCATCACGTGATCTCATTGCATTTTAGAAGTAATACAATTTCACCTTCATTTAAAAATACATCTTCATCCAAAACCTGCACATAGAGGGTTTCAGTGTTACTACCCTTAGAGAAATTGTCCCTGATGCTGTTTTTTCCATGCATGATTTATAGCAGCCTATGTCACAGATGTCTTATTCAGGAGACAGATATGCCAGAGAAATAGGGTCAAACAAGTTCTGAAGCAGTGATGAAATACACCCTCTGAAGATGCATAATCTACATCAAAATAAATGACTTAGTAAATACCAGAGTAGCCCCAAACTCTGAAGATTTTAAGAAATGAAATACATGGCTTGGTGGAAAGGCAGCAAAGGGACATGCGTATCAGTGAGAGCAGATATAGGGCACTGTAAACAGAAGTCACATACTTAATATTTAATTGCTGGAATTTTGCCTTAYATGTCACTTTGAAGTCAAGAATTTTCCAAAACAGAAATTTGGCTAAAGTACCACGGCAGGACTCAAACAGCAGAGGTATCATGAACTGCTTTCTCTTTTCCCTTTTGTTCCCGTTACACCACAGTGTAGTGTTTTCCTGCATAAACATCTTGTCACTAAGGGAATCTTAGAGGAGCCACCCAGCCTTCAAATGTGCCTGTGCAGCAGCATGCAAGTGGTTCTCAGGGGCTGGAAAAGGTGCTGCTGATGCACTCAGTCCTCTGACGTTACCCTTGTCCTGAGAATTCTTCAAACCCAAGTTTGTTCTGAGCATTAAATYGGCCTTGAGATGAAACAGCTGCCTGGGTTTCCTTGGAAGGAGACCAACTGGCTATTAAGGAAGGCATTGGRTATCCTAAGCAGTGTTCCTGATCTTGTCCTTTCATCTAGTGTCTCATGACACAGAATGATCTCTCTCTTGCAGCTTGTGAATGTRTTAGAGGTGCTGGCTGAACAGCTTCTCCTCTTTCCCCCAGCTCAACAGTCCTCACTGATTTTTAAAGCAGTTCAAAAAGCCACCCAATAACATCAACATCAAGTAAAGGCTTTAGCCTTGGACTGTACAAATATCCCATTCTCATAGTACCCAAACGAGCTAAACACTGCCATAATAAAAAAAAATGGGCAAAAAGCCTTTAGGTAATGAGGAACCAGGTGTACTGGAACAACTCTGTGCTGTCACATCAGCTGGTGAAGCAACGTGAGCATTCCCTGGGTGTTCCCACAGCAGGCAGAGCCAGATGCCAGCACCTTGTCCCACCCACTGCACTCATCACTCTCACCACAGCTGGGCCGTTTAGCCTGGATTTCCTTTACAAATAAAATCCATAAGTACAAAACAAACTCATGAAGTACAACACTTCCTTTTTTGCTGAAGCAAAATATATAAATGCATGAGTATTCTTTCAGAAATTTTGACCTTTTCTGCTTTTCTTCAGATCCAGAGCAAAATCCCGTTTCTTATGATTGCCATCCCTAATGAGACAGAACTGCTGTCCCCTTCACGGCTCCCTGCAGCTGACTCAACAAGTCAGTGTGTGTGATGGCAACATTTTGGAAAAAAGGCAGGTTGAAACACTGTGATACTTCTCTCATCACCATGGAATCATTCCTGATTAAAAAATGCTTTTCCACAAGTGTGGTAGTTTAGTGTTTATTAAAACCTAGAGATCAATAGGTTTTCTTAATATGTAATGCCTCTGGGTATCATACAGCACCATAAAACAGAAGAATTCCTATAAGCTGTGTGCTTGGTACTCAGATGAAAATTTTAACCTTTCAGGAGAAAAAAAACACCTCAGTCCCCCCCACACCTGCTTCCCTCAAGAATCCACTTAATCATTTTTTGAAATTTAATAAGGTTTTAGGAGTGATAACAGTGTGCTGGGTTACAGCAATGGAAGGGAATGGATTATTCTAACCTTTAACAAGAGCAAATGTGAAGGGCAATTACTTTGTGAGATTTTCCGAAGTTGGAAACAAAATCTTAGCTGCTTGAAGTCTATTGTTTCATCTTTCTTCTTCACAGCCATCTCCTGTTTAACTTCCCCCAGCAGGCAGCCTGGGGTTACGGTACCACCAAACAAGCTGAACCCACACGGGGAAATTAAATTAATKGTTGTACGATACATCTTAGGAGGTGAGAGCTGAAACAGAAACAGGGGAAGACTCCTGTGCTGAGTTCTGCAGCAGATCAGAGCATTTTATCCCCATGGTTCTTCTGGGTTTAGGCATATCCCATGAACAGAGGAATCCACTCACCTCACTGTCCCCAAAGGGTGAGAGTACAAGAGCTATTGAACCTGTGTAACAGCAGAACAAATAATATGCAAATCACTACTTTGAACCCTGGTTCTGATCCGTGTTTTCATTCCCACCAAAGGGCGCTTTTCAATGGAGGCTTTGATCAGGCAGGCTTTGGTGATAACTTTGATGATTCTCAGTCAGTTGTTCTGTTGTTGGCAGTAGYCTGGAATTGCTGCATTCACTCTGTTAAAAGTTTCCATTACTTCAGCACAGGCATTACAGAACATCTCTAACCTGAGCTGGGAAGAAAGGCAGGAGGGAAAGGACYGGGGAGGATCTGGTATGGAGCAGAGGGTTTGGTGTGTATTTCTTCTTTCTGCTTTTCAGAGGCAGAGGAAGGTGCAGATCTACAGAAAACTCAAGTCAAGTCACTCTTAAACCATGAATTTTCAGAAATTGAATTGGGGGTGCCATGTTTAGCACTATGAGCTATTTTCTGGTGTGTTGCTGACTACAGTCAACAACAGATTTGCCTTCTATATTTCTTTTTTTTCTTTTAAATAACACAATTACGCAATAACTGCCTGCTATTTATCCTACTCAAGTCGCTAGAAATGTATGGGAGACTTAAAAAGCAACATGAGTGAGCCCTTGATTATAGATATAGAGAGCTGTCACAACCTCTGCCTGCTGAGAGAGCTCCTGGAATAAATGTGTYTGTCTCTGTTTCAGACATATCTTTCACCTCCTCATCTCATTGGGATCCTCCCCATGGTGCCTGGGTTGAAGCCCTGTTGCATCAACTTTGAATTAGATTATTTACAAACCAGAATTGTCAGGTTTTTTAAGAGCAGGAAGAAGACAGAGCAAAATGGTATAAAAAGCTTGGAAAACTTTTTTTGAAAAATTCTAATGGAAAGGGAAGGTAGTACACAAAGAAACACTGGCGAGGGAGAAATGCAAGAGATGGACTGTATTAAATCAGCATAGATAAACCTTCTCACTGAAGCTCACACATGACTGTGCAGTCAGTCTGTACACATTTTACCAGTAACCAAAGAATCATAACAACCTGTATATCAGCTATACCAAAGTAAGAAAGCCCACAGTCATTACTATTGCATTTTTAGCTTTAGTTTTGGGGTTTTTTCTCTTTAAAGCTGACTACATTTAAGAGTTTAGGCTTATTGTGTACCACATTCTTTTTTTTCTTTTTAAGAAATATTTATTTTAAGATTTATTTAACTTTTCACTGATATTAAAAATTTCAAATCTAAAACATCACAGGTGATGTGTACAGCTGTGATTCTTTTTTCAGTCCAGCAACTCTGTAGTTTCTCAACTTGAACCCCTACGAAATATCACAGCAGATTGGGGGAAAAAAAGTCACTTCAGCTTGAAATGGCTTCAGGCCTTTCTTTGTCCTCTGCAAACTGTAATAGTGATCAGAGAGCTACAGGACAAGAGGATGCAAATACATCAAACACTCATCTTGCCAGACACCACCCATTTCTTTAGATTTTTGCTTGGGTTGACTTAGCCCAAGATCTCATCTGGGAACCATCAGACCTCAGGACTGTGAAATTTGGCTTTTGTAGCTTCACTGTAGGAATGACCTAACACATTGCCCATGAAGAGCTCCCTCTCTCTGGGTTTGATATAGATTTGCAAAATGATTCTGCTTCGCTGGGAGATGAGGTGTGGGGAGCGGGAGAGCACAAGAGGCAATGCACGCAGGCACGAGGCGTTGCTGCTGCTCGCTGGGGACAGCTCTGCTGRCTCATTAATTCCTAGCCCTGCTGTTAATCTTGGATGCTCACTTGGTTCTGCGACCCCGCCAGGTTTTCCATTTCACACTGCCCTCTGCAACATTSCTTTTCCAGCTGGTTTTCTCTCGCTGGAACACTGCTGCTCTCTAGCTTTCAAAACTCCTTGTATCCTCAACTTTGCTCTCACGAGTGCTTTCTTCACACTCTTCACTGATTTCCTGTCTAAATTCAGCTGAAAACATATTATTCATGTCCTAGGCAAAGATGCCATSTTTCTATTGCATGCTTTTAAAATGCAGGAGCAGAAATTACCCCCCTCTGAAAGGAAGGTGATCAAAAGCAATCCATCTCCCAGCAGCAAAGATACAGTGGAAGGACAAATGTTTACAGCACATSGGAAACATGGAGTTTCTCGTGGACRCAGTGTCCTGCAAAGCTGAAAAGTGTACATACAGGCAAAAATCAYGGATCAAGTCACACATGTTCACTATTTTTCCTGCTTACTGGAATGACAATTATCAMCCATGCTGAAACCAGCTCCCTGTACACCTCAGGGACTCATTCATTCACCCAGCAATATGAAATATGACCGTAAATTATTTCATAAGTACCCAAAAAGCTTCAAACKTCATGTGTCTGGGAAAACGTGCCCTCCTCTGGCTACACATGGAGCAACTCTCGTTAGTGGCATGACTGATGCACTCTGCACAGCTTCTCGTGCCACTGACCGTCATCTGACCCTGGCATTCCCTCCCTGGCTTTGTTAYGTCAGAGGTGTGGGCAGTGACTTGCTTTTACAGTTTATCTTCCTTCCTCTTATGTAGGCAGAAAAAGAATAAAGAAACAGAAAAAAAAGTAAGAACATTTAACCTGTGCGTGAAGATGCTGCCATAYGGAAGAGGCTCTGATACATCTGGATGGCCTTGGGAAGGAGCCTTTGGCTGTGTGTGGGAAGCTCCAGGTGCTGCGTGGGGAGGGCACTGCTGTGAGACCCCCAGAGAGCCCAGGGACAGCAGGAGCCTGAACAGGGCTGGTAYCTGGCGTGTGGAGAGTGGCTGTGGCAGCCACACTGAGGGCAGGCAGGGCAGAGGAAACACCAGCACCGGGAAAGTCAGTGGTTTTGGAATAGGTGAGGTTTGTAGGAGAAATCTGGCATGGCTAAACACTCTTTATAATCTCCAGCAAGTGTTGGGGTTTTTATCTGAAGATAAAGGTACAGCCTCTAATTAATCACCCTTTTCAGGTAACATTTGTGTAAGAAAGGTCTGAGCTTGGCCAGCTCATCAAAGGAACACTTCAGCAGGGCTCTGGCTGTGGCCCGACTGCCCCACCAGGACAGATGCACGACTCTCCCCCCTSCAAACCTAAGGAAACCCTCCCATGCTCAGCCCTACCTGCTCAAAGCTAGAGTGATGACCTGGAAATCACTGGGATCTAAAGGCATATGATCAATAAACTGACTTTGATTTCACACATCTAAAGACAACTTCAGAAGCCTGAACTCTGGAGAGAGGGGCTGTCCTTTATGCAAYCAGATTTGTCAGCAAGGGAGAACTCTTTGATCTGGATCTTTTGCAAAGGCTTCTCCCGACCTTTCCTCCCACACACAAGCATCTCTTGGGACACAGATCCAGCCAAGRCTTTGAATTCAATTCGTATTCTTCGACTTTTCTTGTGTGTTCATCTTGTGTTTCAATGATTAATCTGAGAGCAAAATTCATCTTTGCTTACAAACTTCCTGTGAGAAGAAGAGTTCGGTTTTGAATTTGGTGTGTGAGTGTTGATTCTTTTAGACACAGAGAAGTATTTAATTAGGAATACCAAGGGTGGAAACTGCGTCGTGCAGTCCTCAACTCACCTGTGTTTGGGGCAGCTGTGGGCAGGACTCTGAGGCAAAGGAGGAGGGAGATCCTGGGTGAGACCTCAGTAGYCCTGTGACCATCGACACCCATCCCTGGCTGGGTTTTGTAGCACAAAACGTGCTGTGAAAAGGCACCTGAAACTGGGACCAAGTTACACGTCTGGGGATCCCTGCTTCAGTCATTTCCAACAGCCAGAGCRTTAGCTGGATTCCTACTTGCTCAGCGCAGTTTGGGAACAGAATGGCACAGAGTTTAAGAAGCAGATGTATTTATCRCTGGCTAGAACTGACTTAACCAAGATCACTTTTATTAATCATTATGGCAATCTGTAAATGCTATTGAGCAAASGCTTCCTGTAGTTACTCGGCCAAGTGTAACAGGGGTCTTCTTGTAGGGGCAGACCTGAGCAAAGACATGAACAGAAAGAGCTGTTTGCAACTCGAAGCCTTAAGGCAGCCAACAGTGCCCTCTTCGGGGTTCCTGCTGAATTCCTTCAGTTAACCAGGTATTTACAAACTGGTGGCTGTAAAACTCTCTGTTTTGCCTTTACTTCATTCCTCTTTTTATGCTTACAAAGCGTGATGTGTGCAACACTAAGCATCAGTGGAAAAAAAAAATTATAAAATAGTTTTTTTAATTGTTACTTTCAATATTAGATACTGACAGGTATCAGACAGACTACACGTATCTCTAGACCATGGTCCAGCATGCTTATATTTATTTGTAGTCTATATCAAGACAAAGAAAAATTTCCAGCTGAAAATAAATTACACACTAAACTCACCAGATGCCAGTTTAGATGCTAAAATAATCATGACTTGAGTCAGGGTTCAATATCATAAAATAGAAATTGTCTGGACTTAATTGAAATTCTGAAAATGCCCCTCTGCCCCCATCACTGACACAAGCCCCCTGTGAGCCATGACTGGCTCCACCTTCATCCCCACTCTAACTCCCCTCAGAGAAGCTCCTACCCCTTCATCACCTAGAAAAGTTTCTCAGGAGCCCCAAAGCCCTACTTTAATTTACATCCCTTGAACTACAGTTTAAATGTCTGGCTCTTTGTCACTTAAGTCTGTGCTATCCCAATTCTTCCTTACAGTGGGAAGTTGAGATAGAGTTTCCTTAGGTCTTTCTGAGCATCTCTGCAAAATTCATTTGAGGTTCCCCTTCAGGTKAAGTTAAAACAACTCAAGTTAGTAAATCAGACCGTAGTTCTAAAAGTTTTCAAAGCTTAATTAATCACAACAGCAATAGGCAGCCTTTTCAGCAATAGCCCAGCAGCTCTACTGATCTTACATGTGTACTCAGCATCACTGAAACACCAGCAAAATAATTTATGGACAGTGACAGAAAAGCTGCTACCAACAACTAATAATCAGAAAAAAACCATATAATGCACAATTATGAAAGATAAAATAAAGTTCGATGGGCACAACTGAAATTTAGGGGTAAATAATCACAAATTCACACACCTAGTTTCAAATACCAAACCCCTGGAGCAACAGGAACAGTGCTTTGCCCATGACCACAGACAACTGTGCAGGAATCAATCTGAAGGGCACAGGCTAATAAGGAAAGGAAGGAAAAGCAAGGAAACATCTGAACAGGTAAGATTTCTTGAGATAAAAGGATTAAGAGGCTTGGTTGCTTTTCCTTCAGATTTTGGAGATCAAAATGAAATAGAAACTCAGGATTTTCACTCTGTGTGAGGAGAAATAAGAAAAACAAACACAGAACTTCTGCAGCACCAAGGATTACTGCTTATTCTGTAATAATGCAGATGGTGATGGATGCTCAGATGGTCTAGAAGACAAGGAAACATTATGAAACACAGCTGGAGTATTTAATCTGCAAAGAATCAGAATAAAGGCATTTTGATTTTACAGGCTGTGATGCTGCAGCTCAAACAGGCTGGATGCAGCCACACAAATGCAGTTGGCTGTGCAGTGCTCACAGAGGGGTCACTGCCTGTGTGCTGGGGAGAGCCTGAGGAGGTGTAAGGAGCACCTGCTGCTCTCATTGCAGTGCTGTGTTTGGTTACACCCTGACTTGCCTTTATTCCAGCATTATGCACATCTCCTTGAACACCCTGCTTCAGACCACAGAGTTAATTGCCTTTTTTTCTTCTCCAAGGCTGCCCGTGCAGAGGCACTGTGCCTGGACATAACTGCTATGGCTCCCGAGGAGCCTGACAAGCAATTAGCTGAAGGTTCATGTGCTGGCAGAGGCAGTGATCTGTGCTGGTAATCTGTTCAGATTCTTGTTTCCTGAAGTTTTGTGAAAAAGCACAAATTACTGTTCTTGCAGAACAGTTGTTCATTGTCAAGAGCAAATAAAGCCTATCTTTAGCAAAAACCTATGATCTGTTCACTCACGATAAAAGCAAGTGCTACAGTCAGACCAAATTACAGATTATGGAGATTTTTTGCAGCTGACTGCTTTAGAAGAACGGATCCAATCTCTCTTTAGCAAAGGAGGAGAGATCACATAGTTCCAGGGTGTGCCTACAGCTCCACTGAAGCCCTGCCTTTGTCTCCAACAGCACTTAAAATCTATGACAGTGTAAGGAAGAAAACTGAAGTTCAGTAATCAGAAAGTTTTAAAACCACTTATGCTTCTGGAGTTTTCATTATTGTGTAAATCCTTTCCAGCTTCATCTCTTAGAAATCTCTCCAAATGCAAATGCACCCAAGGTACTCCTGGCGTGGACTAGACAGCAGGAAAAAAAAAAAGCTTAGCTTAGGCCTGACAAAAAGCATTTCTTCCACTGTCACTAACACTTTCACATGACACTGCACTTCTTTTTCCTACTGCTTTCAATACAAGTGTTATCCCTTAATAGTTACACTACACATAAACACTGCTTTCTCCCATATAAATTCCCACCCTATAAATAGAAGCCAGGTAACAAAGTATTTTTTAAAGTTTTCATCTATATATATTTTCATACGTTTTGTTTTGAATTCTTGTAAAGAGCTGTGAGACCAAAACATCCATCAAAGTCAGCAGCCTGCATGGTGGCCAGTGCCTCCAATCTCCTGACCATCACTGGGGAGCAGCTTGGGGGATGAAACGATGGTGACAGACCCGACATAGAACATTATATCTGGTGACTATGAAAGTTAAACGTGCTGGTGCTTCTGCTCTTTCAAGTTGCAAGTAGGAGGGGGAGTTATTTTTAGCCCCAGGTATTACAGGGAGACATCAAACGCTGATGTTGGAGGGGACAGTGGTGATTAGCTGAAAGCCAGACAGCAGCGTTCCTGTAACGACAGCTATTGCACCGTGTGCCACTTGCAAATGGAAGTGTGCCTAAAAATATACAGCAATGGGACAAAAATACACTGCAAAAATTACAGAGCTAATGGGACATCCAAAAAAATATGGTGAGATGCTGGAATCTTTCTGCAGCAGCACAAAATTCCTTAATCAGACAATAAAGGATCATTCTTTTCAGCAGAGTTCTCGGAGATGGCTTTAGCACTCTGTAACAGGCAGTGCAGGGTGGCACTACAGCTCCAGGACATTTCTTAGGAATCAGCTTGTTTTGGCTTGACTACACCTGACAGGTCTCTCTGTGACCTGTGGCAATGAGCATGACCAGGACACAGCCTGACGTGGCCAAATCCAGACTCTCACAAGCCCTGCTTGCACTCAGACACTGATGCTGGGAGCAAGCACAGCTACTGAGGCAGACACACCTTGATACTGAGGGGCTGGAGCGTGTCCAGGGAAGGGCAATGGGGCTGGGGAAGGGTCTGGAGCATAATTCTCATGACGAGTGACTGAGGGAGCTCTGGGGGCTCAGCCTGAAGAAAAGGAGGCTCGGGGGGACTTTCTCACTCTCTAAAACTACCTGAAAGGAGGTTGTAGCCGGGGGCGGGGTCAGGCTCTTCTCACAGATAACAAGCGACAGGACAAGAGGAAACAGCCTCAAGCTGTGTCAGGGGAGGTTTAGGTTGGATACTGGAAAAAAATTCTTCACTGACAGGGTTGTGAGGCATTGGAACAGGCTGCTCAGGTCGGTGGTGGGGTCACCATCCCTGGAGAGATTTAAAAGATGCGTAGATGTGGCACCTGGGGACATGGTTTAGTGGTGGCCTTGGCAGTGCTGTGGTAACAGTTGGACTTGATGATCTCAGAGGGCTTTTCCAACCTAAAAAATTCTGTGATTCTATGATGCAGTGGGTTTAGGAGTACAGTAGTGACTCTAGGAGCCCAGCCAGGTGGTAATGTCTATACATCTACATATCGATCAGTAAGACAGTGGTTTTTAATTTACTGGGGATATTTTTTTCCCCGAATAATTTAAAAATTGCTTGTTGGAGAAATTCAGAGGATCTAAGTTTCACTAAATTTTTCTCAGCTGCTAAGGACATATTCCTTGCCAGGATATTGTGTTCCTGTCCCTTGGGGTTGGCAGGGGGGAGCTGACTCCAGGCAAATGTCTCAGAATTCAGACACAGAGGTGGTGGGCAGAGCAGTAGATGGCACCAGCATCCTGCCAGACAGAACAGAGCAGCAGCAGAAATCCCTCCTGATGTGTTTTTCAGAATGCAGAGGAAAAAGTATTGCAAAGGCAATAGAGATATTAAAAATTGAAATTCCAGTTTATCTGGCATGAATACCTTTTGATTTACACATGCCTAACCCACAGCCAGTGGCCTGGGATGCATGTTGTGTCAGAGGGATGGAAGGTAGAGAGAGATCCACAAGTCCTTACATATAGCAAGTGTTTAAGGGGTGCTGCCCACTGATCCTTCTGTCTGTGCTCTGGTGTTTCGAGCAGGGCAATAATTTCCTCAATTCTGAAAGGCCTTCACAAGAAACACAGAATAGAACAGAACAGTGACAGCAGGAGGTCGGACAGAGATGTATATTTGATCATCTTTTAGCACCTGAAGAATGGGCCTGCAGGGAACCTGTCATTGCTTACTTCTGTTCCTTACTAGACATAACAAGCGCTGGGAAATGCTGTGCTTCCCTTCTAAGTGACATTTTGTTCATCACTCAAACCCCCCAGTTTTGCCATCTCCTGAGCTTCTTCCACCCAAAAAATTATTCCTCAGATCTGATCCTTTCCTGCAACAGAGATAAACGAAAAACCACAGCTATTCGGACCCATCTGCTCTCTGCCTCTGACTGTATAAGCCACAGTGAGGTGCCTGTCCCCTTGCTGTGCACTCATGGAGCTCCTGGGGAGGTTTTCAAGGTGCTCTGGCAAGTACCAGAAATTATTCTCTTGCACTGAATCAAGTAATGGGCAGGAGAAAACTCGACAAGTCCTGGGAGAGCCAAGGCTATTAACAGTGTCACAGTGGCAGTGATCCTATTAGCCAGCAACCTTTCAGAGCAGAGCATTCCCTGGAGATGGAAAGCAGCCAGTCCCTGCCCTCTGCTCCTGTAACAGCTCTCTGAGCTCTCTGAGCAGCAGAGGAGGATGCCCTGGTCAGCAGATGAGCCACTGTGATCCTCCCCAGGGCTCACATCCACCTCTGGGAAGCCCTCGCTCAGGGGCCAGCGACACTCCCAGCCCTTACTCTGGAGCATGGCAGATTTCAGGGTCTTGGTATCTCTGCTGCTTTCCAAATATTCAATTCTCTCAGTGAGCTTTTCTAGCCTGGAGTGCAGTCATTTTCTCAGGGTAAGGTGCTGCACAGTTAATCACTCCCAAGCCATGCACCTTTTCCATCCTCCTATAGGCAAGAACTTCCTGCCCACTCCTTTTGTGCCGGTGAGAGCAGGAACATATTCCTCAAAGAGGAGACAATGCACATGTGCCAGACACATTACAGATAGAACAACTATGTTATCTTATGAGAAAAAAGTAGAGTTGTATTAGTTATACAAATCTGAAATTGCACACAGGCAAATAGGTGATGTTGATTTCAGTTATTTCATTAGAAATCAAATGAATTTATGAATTTCCATTAATCTAGAGAAATACTTCGTGTGTTTCAGTCAACAACTTGCTGGCAGTTTACACAGAATCAGCTGAAACCAGATGCTGCTGCCACCTGGAACAAAGGGCAGAGACAGTGACCTTTACCTAATTATTTAAATTACTTTGAAGTATGTGAAACTAAGAGATAAGAAATTCCATTATAATCAAAACTGGTCTGCTTCCTTCCATTCATTAAATATTCAACTTCATCACCAAACACAGTTAATATTCTCCGTCTGAATTTGAGGATTTTTAATAATGCATTAAATTATTCCTTGGGGTTCACTGAGACTTCATAGCATACACAATAGTTTTCTTCAATGCTTATATACACAAAGCAGCAGGTCGGTTACCCAGGAAGTGTCTGACTGACAACCTTTACATCTTTACAAATTAAAAATTTTGCACGGAATGGCCAGCAGCCACACTGTGATCCTAATTGCAGTGGGCAGTGCATATCCGTCTGGAGCCTCTTCCCTGGATGCAATTAAAATGACTCTTTTAAGTGCTGGATACATGTTTGGAAAATTAATTCCTTATTGCAAATAATATATCAACTAAAATGCTCTCTCTTTCCTTTTATAAAGGATCCAGGTGTGGTGGGAGGGGAGTCTGGGCAGCACAATCGGGCGTGTGCCCCGGGGCCACACTGTTACCCTGTAGTCTGACCTCAATTTCATACTCAAACCTCCTTTCAAGTCATACCGAAAAATTATTGTTCAATAACAAAAAACCTCTTTGAATGCCCATGACCATATTGCAGTTAAGAAAAACCCTGGGAGTATGTATAAAGCATTGATAATTATTTTAATTTCCACAATTATGCCTAAGACTAAAGTTTAAACTGCTTGTGAACCCTGGATAAGTGGGTTCCTGGCAGAATATCCCTGAATCAATTCTTCTGTATCTCACAGGTTTTGGCACACACCAGTACTGCTAGCAAGTGAATCTTTCGGCTTTTGGATAATTGTCATTCCTGTCTCAGACCTGGAAGGAGCAGTGACAAAATGGTGTGAGATACTTTAGCTAATTGTTTCCTCTTGCCAGTGAACATGAAACTGGTGGTCCTACAGTTGTTAGCAAAGATCATCGAGCCAAGACAACATGTGTCTGCTTGACCTTTTTCACCTCTTGCCCTGTTTCCAGAAGGAGACTTACTATAGCATTTTTTCCTCCCTTTTCTAGATTCTACAGTAACAAAGTGCCCTCTGCCATGTTCCATGTGGAGCCTGTTATTCAGGAAATAAAACTTGCGTGGCTTGGGATCCAGAACAGATAATTTGTACTCAGGCTCTCCAACTCTTCTCTGTGAAGTCAGAATTGATTTGGGAGCTCTCCGAGGCCGCAGTTACAGCAGCACCGTGCCACGAGCAGGGAGCCTGGGGCCAGAAGGCTTTTAGGTCAAACCGCAGCAATTTGGGGACAGCGATTTCTGCAGTACAGCTGAACTCTGGAGCTCCCTTTGGGGCAGCTCCCCCAGGCAGGGATCAGCTGTAAAGGTTTTTCTCCTGCCAGTGTTCTCCAAAGTTTTCTGGGACAGAGCTGCTTGGGAGATGGGGAGCTGTGTGATGAGGGAAATTCCTGTTTTTCTGAAGGAGCAATAATGCCTTGAGATGCAGGACTGGCATCCAGAAAGGCTGAGGGGACTGCCCTTGTGTGCTTATACAGGTCTCAGGGTCTAATATGTGTGTGTCAGCCTGGAAGCCTGCAGTTCATCTTTATTTCTGCAATATTTTAGCTGGGGGTGTTACATAGAAATATTGCCATCTTTGCAGATGCTCTAGAGTTGGCAGTAAGGGAGAGTATAGCTGCACCTTCCCTTGGGTTTCTGGAAAGGCAGACAGCAAAGCTATTTATATCCCAGCTCTCAGCCTGCCTATACACATTTTCAGAATCTTCCACATTTCATTCCAGCTTTGAGCTACCCTTTAATTTCTTTTGCTTCTGTTATCCTCATGGGACTTCTCAGATTTACTGGATTGTCACGGGTATTTGCTTTTGCTCAGTTATAATTATTGCCTTTCACATATTTTTAGTACAGGTGGCTCTACTGTGTGTCAACCACGCTAAAAAGGGGCGAGTAGGTTGTTTAGAAGCTGTGGAGATGTGTTATTAATGTGAATTTTAGGTTTAACAGCAGTACCAAAACAAAATATTGACCTTATAACCTACTGCTAGCTGTACCACATTGCACTGAAGATCTAGGAAAGATGAGCAGTACTTCCAAAGGGATAGTCCCTATTAAAGGGAAAACATAGAAACTTGCACAGATGACACTAAAGGTTTAAATGTATAACATTCAACGAGCCTGACTTTTTTGAGGTCTGAAAAAGTTACATGCAAACTTCTGGACAGATAGAATTTTATTGTTAGAATAATAATAATATTATATAATAGTTCATAATATTATAATAATACACTGTTATAGTACTTTACTGTATGAATATTAAATCAGAAACCTTCCTATTTTTACACCTGTTATTTACTTCTTGATGAGATTTTGCTTCTTCTCCAGGGTTGCCAAGTCTCATGCAAGCTTTGAATACCAAAATCTTTTCAGATACATCATGTGACATTTCACTTCTCTTGGTAACTTTTGAGAAAAAGACTGGCTCAGATTGTGAATTGGAAAGCCTACAGCTGCTCAGGTTTGGAGGAACAGGGTATTTAAGGGAGATGAAGACCAAGAAAAACATGAAAAATTGAGTCATTTACTTTTTTCTTGTTCTTTTGTAAGAAGAATCATACCTAGAGAGTACAATTAGTCTTTAGGCCTATCCTAATTTCTCTGTCATTTATCGAAAAGACAATCTTGTCTTCTATTAATAAAATTGAAGGCCTATATTCTTAGAAAACTCATCTGTAGCTTCTGTCATGGTGATGCTTGGACCAATTTTTATTATTGCTGGCATTAATTAACCAGGAGCATATGTGAGAATTTGTTTAAAAAAAGCTCACAAAACAAAATCCGAACACCTGTCTTATCACTAAATGAAATCCTGCCCATAGGTGAACTATCTCATATTTTTTATGCCTTTTAGGCTTTATGCTTTTATTTCTTCTCTCCCAAATGAATGATGTGTGACAAAGATGTTGCTATCCCAGAGATAACAAGTCTCTGCAAGCTTTGTGCAAATGGACAGCTGAGAAGAGAAGAAATTTGTGAATGCTTCTGCTATGAATGGGTGCAGCAGGAACAATGCTTCTTGGGGATTAGAAAACCCAAATGAGAGACTTGAAAATACCCAAATGCTGAGACAATCAGCCATCCCTGCTGGAGTTTGTGTGAGGGAGCTCACTCCTCAGGCATGTGCAGCATTTGTTTTCTGATGGATAGTGTCTCTGATGTCTAAAGACTGGATGAAATGATGTTGAAGTTTTACTTAAATTCTGCCAAGAAGAAAAGAATTTCTCTGCCCGTGTCAGCCTGGCAGAGTGCTGGAGCCCTCCCTGCTCAGCAATAAATAGTTCACCTGAGGGAAAGTTCCTTAACACAGATTTTCCTCACACTCTGATTACCCAGGGCTGTCTCCTTGGCACAATTACGGCACCCATCACCATTAAAGAAAGGGAATATCCACTTCTGAGCTTCAGGAAGAAAATTACAGGTTTTCAAAAGAGAGAAATCAACCCTCAGGTCTTCCCTCAGCCCCTCAGCACTGCCTGGATGTGCCCACCCGCACAGCCACGAGCCCAGCTGACCCATTTTCTGAACGTACCTGGACAGACAGCAGTGAGCTGCAATTAAAAATGTTCCCCTACAGGAGGTGTTTCACTGTTGGCACTCACAGGAAGTTATTCCACACAGCTCAGGTTTAAATTCCATAGGCACTGAAGGAGATCTGAGTCTGCAGAGATGAAGGGTTAGTCTGGAGAGCTCACTCTCCAACTGATTTACAGAGGGATGGGGTGGCCTACGAGTCCTGTTCTCTTTTATGTTCTCCTTTGGGAAGAGTACTTGGGAGATGGGTATTTCTGCATTTCCCTACTTGGAAGTGCCATACAGGGGCTGCCTTCTCCTCTATGGGATAGAGGAACAGCACATTTCTGCTTCTCTGCACACCTGAGTTGTTTCTCAAATCCATATCTGGCAGAAAAAACTGTCCAGGGTAAGATGTCAGAAACAGAGGACAAGAGGCCAAAATCTGAAAGAATTTGATACACTTGCCCTAAGGAGCAAGTACACTCGACTTACTCTTATCTACCTCACATAAATCTCAGGGCAAAAAGAGCTTACAAACCTGTCTTGGCTTTTACTAGGCTTGGCAGCACAAAGCAGTCATCTTTCATAGCTGATTTCAGATTCCAAGGGGTGTTTTAATTCCTGAGAAATAAAAGGACATAACCTATAACAAGGAGCCAAGCACATGTCCAATAATTCCATTTACCTCAGTACCAGAAACTGATAATGATACCCAGGGCTCTTCTCCTGTGACAGGCTCAGAGGTGTCTGAAGACACACTTACTGCTCTTTGTTCATTAGAGACTCTCATGGTTTGAAGCTTTGAATAGCATCTGCTTTTCATGACAGGATACCATGTACTCGTTACCCCAGTCAGAGACACGGTTTCACATTGCTCATATGAGGGTAAGCAAGCAGAGAACCAGGAAGCAAAGATGAGAAACTGCCAATGCTCATAACACATCCCTGCTCTTTCATCAAATTTCTGGTCTGGAGAACTGCCAGAGTACTGAAAGGAAACCAAGAGACATGCAAGGAGCGAGGAGGAAAAAAGGAAATTATCACAAAGCTGATTGTATTGGATTTTCACAAGACTCACTGTCTGCCTTAGCAGACACACAGGCAGAATATGCACCAAGAGAAACAGCAAATTTGACAGCACTTTTCATCCCCACCCCAGCATACAGATGTCTGTCTCCCAGAATGAAGTAGATGGCTTTCCTCCAAAAAGGCAAGTTCCTCATAAAATCACAGATAATGAGGGCTGGAAGTGACCTCGGAAACGCTCTGCCTGAGAGTCAGCTCTCCTCAGCCACTCCTGGGAGAGGCTCAGGGAGACCTTGGTGATGGAAGGGGCCTGCAGCCTCCAGGCACAGTATTTCAACACTTCACTCTGCTCAGCCATGAAATAATTTCCTAACCAGAATCACGCTTGCTGTAGTTCAAATTCCTTATTTCCATACTGGGAATTTCATGCCTCAGCAAACATTTCTATAAGCTGGAACTGACCTGTGGCTATAATTGCTTAAAGCCAAAGCACCATGGTTCGAATTAATTCCTACATCTCCACTCTTCACTCTCTACTTTCTGCTCCCCCTCCTTCAGAATGCCATGTTAACAATGACCTCTAAGTACACACTGTAGTGTAGCACATCTTGATGGAATATAAAGCCTACCGGTCAGGTAGTACAAATGAAATTAATTTCATTCATGGATTTTAATTTACTTCCTACTGAGTGATTTTTTGCATCCCAGGAAGATAATGCCAAAGTCAATAATGACTGTCACCATCATTTCAACCTTTCAGTTCAGTTTCCTCAATCACATCTGTAAACCAAGCTGGTTATTGCTGTGAACTGCACGTGCTGTTTATCTGATTAGCTCCCTGTAAAGGCCCTGTCATTCCTTACCACGAAAGTAATTGCAACTCTAACTCGTTGAACCCAGGCTAGAGGCTGCACAGCTTTCAGCTGCCTTCCAGCCCATCACTGGAGCTCAGCTCCGCCCTGGCTTCTGCACCTCGATGCCTCAGGCCAGCAGGTCATTGCAGAGCTCCTCACCAAATGCTTGTGTACAGCTCAGGACATAGAATCACAGAATTGTTTAGGTTGGAAAAGCCCTCTAAAGTCATCGAGTCCAGCTGTTCCCTCAGCACTGCCAAGGCCACCACTAAACCCTGTCACCAAGTGCCACATCTACACATCCATTAAATCCCTTCGGGGATGAGGATTCCAACACTGCCCTGGGCAGCCTGTGCCAGTGCTTAACAACCCTTTCAGTGAAGAAATCTTTTCAAATATTCAATCTAAACTTCTCCTGGCATAGCTTGAGGCGATTTCCTCTTGGTAGATGTCTTGGGAGAAGAGACCAACCCCCATCCAGCTTCCAGGGAGTTGCAGAGAGTGAGAAGGTCCCCCCTGAGCCTCCTTTCCTCCAGACTGAGCACGTGCTCAAGCCAAGGGGGAATCTTGTTGGCAAAAATGATAATCTAGAAAAGATGAAAGATTTTTAAAGGAATTCCTTTTTTCAAATAATGCATAAAGCTAACAAAGACGTTGCTGGTGATTTTCCTGCAAATGATATATAGAGCTGTCAGTGAAATAAAACCAAATTTTACTCGTTTTGAAGTATTCAACATGTCTCTTCCCACTTGAGATAGTCTGGATAAAGAAGCCTAGTACAAATCCTTCAGTTTGAATTGTCCTGGCTAACTCCAGTCTCCTGACATCTCTAGGTCTCGTGGCAAATATAAATTATAGTCAGGGTCTGTACACTTTGTTCTCTGGTGCAGTCAAAGACACATTTGCTGGCATGGAAACCTCTTCTCCTTTCCTCTGCATTCTTTACCAGGCAGAACACCACTGCTGTGTATCAATTCACAAAATGTTTCAGCACTTAAAATTGATTCCTGTTCAAGTTTCCTAAAACCTAAGAAAGTACATTGCCAGGTTGTAATGGCCACATTTCAGATTCTCATCTCTGGCTGTCAGTTGCTTTGCAAGCCTTTGAAGTCTATAAATAGGACAGCAGCAAAGGAAACTGCCCCCTGCACCAAACTGGGGTGTTTTGCTTAAAAAGATATTAAAGGTTAATCAGAGCATCACTGTAGGGATTTTATTTGTGGTTCAGTTGCAATGGTTGTTGCTCTTTAAAATGTAACCTGCATTTTCTTAAGGCAGATCTTTTAATTAATAGATTATAGTAAATAAATTATAAAACACTCTCCTTCCCCTATGCTATAGAAAGTGGAAAAAGCAGCCAGGAACCATTGCAGCACATTTAAGTTCCAGGGTAAGTTCTTAGACTCTTTTAGACATCAGAATGGCTAATGTTATATTCTTAAATTGCAAGCAGGTAACAGTATTAATATTTCAGGGGTGTTGCAAATTTTTTCTTTCCTGCACAATACCAAGTACACAATACCCTTAAAAGCTCTAGAATTGTGATTAAAACCATGACAAATATCCTTTCCATGATTTCAATTTTATAAGGAATACTTATACAGCCCTTACAATGCTATGTCTTTTCACAGGCATTCACCCTGGTGGACTGCACAGCCACATCTACAAAGATGACAAACGAAACATCTTTGGCTTCTACTTTTCTTTTTGGCAGGTACAATGTTCTGCTTTAGGGAGATTCTTAAATAACTTCATTGCACTGCTCATTTTCAGAGCTCAGTGCATAAAGGCACAAATCATAAAACTCGGCTGCATTTAGCTAAAACATTTTCTAGGGCTCTTGAACTTTTCAAGTAATCCAGGCCTGATTTACAGCTTCCTATAAAAGTCAAGCAGCATTTCAAGGTTTCGCGTGCATGTGCCACCAGTGGAATGATCCCATTTTGACTGCAGTTTGCTCCTCTTTTGGCACATTTGAACCTTGATTATAAAAATACACATTTGTGTTAACTAGTTGAATGTGATGAGAATCGAATGAAACATTCAAACAAATCTCTCAGCAGCTTTTCCACTTTCATTATCAGACACCTTTTAACGTTCCTTAACTCATGGTGCTGTATCACGATTCATTTCTGCTGTGACCTCTCCATGCAAGGCAGACACAAAACACCCACTCTGGCAGTGAAAACCCTGAGCTCCTCTCACCCCTGCCCCAGTGGCCACATTTCCTCAGCATTTATGCAAACCAATTTAGCACTGTTGACTCCATCGGAGCTACTTTCAAATTGCACTGATGCTGTTCCTGATTCTGATTTGTAGATTTATGGGCTAATAGTTAAAGGAACAGAAAAGAACGAATTGCCAAACTGCTGATGACAATATTAACTGGTATCTCCCCATTTGTTTGTCCTGGATGAATCCTAGACTTTACATCCCCTTCACGACATACTTAGCATCCTTCAAAACTGATTGGTGGAGGTTCTCATTTCCTTTTGGACCCAGTAGACGGCATAATAGATGTCTAGCTACCAAAATACTTACCTGTTGTCATAGAATGGTCTTGTAAAGCATTGAAATGATGTGGACAACACCCTGATAAAAAGAAGGTGATATTAATATCCTGAGCACGTTGTTCCAGGAGCTAAAGGTGCACACTGATAAAATCATCCATCACATTTCTACTTGGGATTTGTTCAGTTTCAGGTTCCAGTCACTGGCTCTTGTCATCTCTTTCTCCCAGATTAAGGAGTACTAGTGCAGAAGCAACTTTGATTGGTGATCCTTGCTGTGTTAATGAAAAGAGCCTTTGTAGAGGTTTTTGTCAAAAAACCCGACCTTGCAGCTCTTTGCTGTGACCACTTCAGGGTTTGAACATCCTATTTACAACATGGACAACAGCACTGCAATCCACTGAAGTCAAAACCTACCTTAGTTAATACAGTTTTCACACTGTAAGTCTTAATTCACACTTACACCTGTCCTGATCAAGTGTATCTATGATTTCCCACAGTGCCCTAGTAATCAGTATTTATGAAACTTTGAAAGTGCATATAAATACTAAGACTTTCCTGAATTTTTCCATCTCAACTATACAGACACATTTATTTCTGTTATCATCATTGTCATCAATTTCCTTTCCTGTGGACCGCTCATCCCTGCTTAGAATACCAAGACAGTTTTAAATTTTCCTTCTGATGACTCTTTACTGTGTTAGAAAACGCTCAGCTTTTGCACTTAGAACAGTGATGTCATTAATCATATTTTACTAGTGAATACAGGTGACTCTGTATCTATCTATATCATATAGAAACCGAAATCCCCCACAGTAATTCTGTTTCCACATGGGAATTCAGAACCTAGAATATTTTCCGTGACTGCTACACAGGGACAGCCTACAGTATGGTTGGAAATGCAGAACATCCAATTGTTTTATGAAGTATAAACTGAGACAAAGCCATGATAGACCCTTTAGAAAATCTGCAATGAAAATGAACATTTTGAAGTTTTTTACAGAGACTGTCAGTGGGGAGTATGGGTTAATTAGTGGAGTCTGGCTGAGAGACACAGATGTCCCTCTTGTTCCCCAGCAGTTTGGTCCCTCAGTGCAGGTTTAGATACCTGCTGTACTAAACTCACACTAAGTATATGTTTTCCCTTAGGATTCTCCGTAACCAGTGGCCTTTCAGCACCAAAGGCAGGGAGAGGAGTGAACACAAGCAAGTGCAGCAAATGCAACAGGACAAATTCTGTGGAAGGCCAAAGAAGCCTTAAAATTATTCTCCAGAGTGTAATAAAAATTATTCTCTAGGTTTTACCCAAATATATCTAACAGTCAGACCCCAAACTTCAAAACAAATTGTACAAATCATGAAGATACATTCTTGATAAGTACATTAGTAGATGCATGTAATAGCCAAGAGGATAAATTTCAATGCAGGAAAGGAAGAAATTGTAGATAATGTTTTGGTAAGATCTTCTAAATATTTCCTTTTTTTAAAAAAGTTCTTCCAGAGGGCCAGAAAATTCAGGACACTAACTGGAAGTTGTTCTGGCATGTTACAGGAATTGTACAAATAGCTGCTGTGTAAAAATTCAGTATATGCTTAAGAACAACAAGYAAGACTGCCAAATGTATTAACAAATCTTGAGCACAAGAGTACACTGTGTGGGGAGATTAATGACCTCGGACACAAGAATATCTTCCTGAGGAAGTGAAGAAGCAGTGAAGTATGAATGCAAAAGAATTGTAGCATTTACATAAACCCTGCTCAGGCTCTAAATCATCCTTGGTCAAGGTTTCAGTAGTCTGCAAGCACCTACAGGCACAGATCCCCTGTTTATTCCTCCTTTCATCTCTGCAAGGTCAGCCCTCAATGAGTCCTTCATTTCATTGTTTGCTGAATAATTCTTGAAATGATTACAAAATATACAAAAAAGCTGAGCAGAAAATGACTATTCAGAAGAAGTTACTGCAATGGCTGCTTAAAACTCGATTCTAGTCTCCACAGAATCCTAGAATGTTTTGGGTGGGAAGAAAATTAAAGTTCATTTAATTCCGATGCACCTGTCATAGACTGAGACACCTTCCAATAGACCAGGCTAAATAAACAAAAAGATAAAGTAATCCCTATCTTCATGATTTTCTGGTCAAGAATATGAAACCCACAAGCATACACAACGAATTTGGCTGTATTTTTTTTAGTAAAGTTATTGTAACTTTTGTGCTATGAGATGGCAACTGTGTGAATGGCTAGAGGTAACTGCAGATCCAAAGTTTATGGTTCACACTAAATATAATAAAACATGCAAACTCTTGTCATATCCTATTTTATGGCAAAGCAGCTGGCTCAAAACTCAAAAAGTGAAATTATGTAGCCAAAGACAAAGCAAGAGCTGGGAACCTGGGCATTTTCTGTCCCAGCAGAAGCTCTGTGAAATGTGCCATACCACATTCAAATGATCCACAGGAATCACAGGTACCACAAAGGATGCAGGGCATGCAGTGATCTGGTGTTGCTTATAGCACATGGATTTGCTGATTCCTCAGTGATACCACTGACAAAGGTCACACTGATGCTCCAGAGGAATAACAACCACTATCAGGGCGATCCCATTGCAAACATGGCCTGGCCATACCACCTGCCCAGACAAAAAACTGTTGCCAGTGGAACACTAATTCTTTGGGGGAAAAAGTATTTAGGGGCTAAAATAAATCACAGATCTAAAATAATCAGAAAATCACAGATCAAAATAATGAGAAACAGTGGGGCATATAACTAGATATAGCATATTTCTATGTCTTTGCCAATAGAAGAGAACCAGAAAGATTATAAATCCCTTCCCTCAAATTACCCACAGGTCAGGATGAATGAGGGAGGTTTCTGATGTGCTTTTTCCTGGATCTATTTGTGTTCACAGAATTCAACTGAAGTCACTCTGCATCTCTTAACTCCTTGGCCTTTCAACTTTTTGTGGAGAGGCTTGGGCCTATAAATAACTACAGCCAAGTGAATACAGTGCTTTTTGCAGTGGCAGAAGGATGCCTGTGAAGGGCTGGTCCTGAAAACTGCCAGGTTCTAAACAGAGTGTCCATGAAGCCACACAGGGAGCAGTGAAATCACAACACTTAGAGACCAGAGCAGCTTGAGCACGAATATTTGTGTGGAGAGAAAGGTGAACTTAACAGGTAAACCCTTCTCAAAGTGTGTCAGAGAAAGACACCAGGCTTCTCCAAGTACTCATCCCAGTTATCTGCATGGATTATGACACAGGCAGACACTCAAAGCAGTCAGGGTCCAACTCTAATTCCTCACCACCCATGCTGTAGAGACTATAAGGAAAAATTTCGCTTTCATTTTCTGGCATATTCTCATGTTGTTCCTGTCAGCTTGATTCTTTGGATTCAGATGTCTGTTTTCATTCCATCACTGCAAGTGAAACTGGATGTGGAATGAAACCACTAATCCAAATATTTCCCCAAATATCAAGAAAAATCAAATCTGGATTGAAACTTGCTACTTCAGGCACTTTATTAAATGCAAATTATTCTCATTAAAAGTAGTATACCAAAGACTGATCCCCAGACATACTACTGACTTGATCAAGCCTCCTGCTGAACAAAGCTATAAATGTGACTATAAATATTAATGAAGTTCATGTAAATAACATCTCCCACAGTGCTGCTGCTGCTACACAGGTAGAGTGCACAAGAAATTTATTTATTTATTTACCACCTTAGGGAGGTGGTCCACTTCTCTATTAGAGGGAAAGAAGAGAGCCATGAAAAAATACAAGGAGTACCCAGGAGTGAGGGAGAGGCTGAGTCACCAGCAAGGCCAAAACCCTGGTGTTTGAAGAAACTTGGTCCTGTACAGCACAGATGGCTCAGTTCCCAGAGCAAAGGATTTCCACTCTACCCTTGGCAAAATCCTCCTTTGGACAGGGCTCTGCACGACTGATTTAACACCTGAAACCCTCCTGCAAGCAGCCAATGATTTATTTTGCAGTGGCACAAACCACATCTCTGCCCACAAAGGACGGTGCTGTCTTGGCAGAGGAAGCTGCAGCAGAGCCCATGGAGTGGCAGACGCAGCACCAAACGAGCTGGGGCTCAGCCCAGGCTGTGCTGGGCTGCTGTGGGGAGAGGATGAGGTGGCCTTCAGCTCATCTTTGCTTTAGACCCTGCCTCTCTGCTTCTCCAGCAAAACCAGGCCACACGCACACCTTGAAAGCGATTTTTGGCACAAAGTTGGGTGGATATTCAGGAGCGTCTTCCCAATCCAACCGGTCCCTGGTGTTGTTCCCTGACAATGCCAAGRTCAGGGAGGACAAGTCTCTGCCGCAGGGTGCGTTACCTCAGCTGCTCCACGGCAGGATGGGCTCAGTGGGCGGCTGGCAGAGTCCCAGGGCTGTCTCAGGAAATCCTGACGGGGCTGCGGATCAAGGAGCTGTATAACTCAGTGACAGGGAGCATAATGCAGAGTGAAGGGTGCCTAGAGGTTTTCCAGAACACTGGGTTCAGCGCCATTAAGAAGGCTAAAAGGGAAGATACAGGCCAGACAGCTCTTACTTCGTCTCCTACTCTTTGTGCAGACAACTGCTGCTGGGGAGTTTTTCATATCATCCCTCTGATCGGCTCCATAATGAAGGAGCAACTCCCACACACCTTCAATGCAGACACGGCTCAAGAGGTCACTGAAGTCACTCTGCATCTGCCAGCAGGAGTTTTGCCACGACTGAGGCAGTTCCTGGATTATTAATGCTGTGATTTTTATCTTTTATTGCAGTTGTGTTTTGTCCTATTTCGTAGTGCCCAGGACGGGAGAATAAAGTCTCTTCAGGAAAGGAGAAAGGGAATTTGAGGCAAACGTCTCATTAGTAGCTCATTCTGATAAAACTGCTCTGAACAACTCTCCCCTGGAGAGAGTAATGGCTACAAAAACTTCCCTCCTTTTTTATTTTTCTCTTGGAAAAGTTTGAAATTGAAAAGAAATCTTGTGAGTAGGGAAAAGAATGTTTGGGGTAGTTTGATTTTGGTTTTATTTCTAATGAGACATTTTTATTCTATTTGTTTATAAATAAATAAACATTATTAAAGGTTGCCTCTTATTTACACTCCACTCTTGCTCTGCTGATCCGCCCTGGACATGACGTATTTCCTTAGTGATCAACAACCAGAATATGTACCCATAAGTATATATCCATGAGCAAACATTGAGCTATAACTCATTAGTGAGCTGCACTTCTCATTTTCAAATTACCTTGTAAATATTCAGGAGCATGATGCAGAATAGGGCTTACCAATGTGCCTCCTATTCACATCCCTGAGGTGTCTTATTTGGGGATTTCAGGAATGTGTGTAATATGCACGAAAGAGATGAATAATTAGCATGATGACTGCCAAGAAAACAGAAGCAAAGCTCGTGAATGACAGCAAGATACACAGCGAGTTGAGGCGCCAGCACAAGGCAAGAGAACAAGCAGCAACAATCACAGCTCATTGCTATGGGCTCAGCATTGATTCAGCTTTCCACAGCCAGGGTGCCCCTGTGGGAAGATGGACTGAGGAAATGTTGGCCTGACTAGAAAAATTTCTGTGTCCTGTTTTTCTCATACAATAAGAGGGAAAAGTTCCTCAAGCCAGAACTGAGTTGTTACTCCTTGTGTAGTGGGGATGCAACTTACAGGAGAGTGGTCTGGTACTGTCATATTTGGCACCTCTCCATCCCTGTGGAATGTCACCTGCAGACAACTCTGCAGCTCCCTCCGTGTTCCTGCTCTTGTCCATTTGGCTGTGGGGATCCTCAGCAAGAGGACAAACCTCCCACACAGCTCTTGTGCAGTGGGCTGGCCCAGGATCAGAGGAGCTCATTTGGTATGGCCTTTCTTCCACATTTTTTAGTTTGTGGAGATGCTCTTTTTATTCTTCTCCTTGCTGTAAATGGGAGGACGGCATCTGCTCTCCCTGTTCCATGTGTCATAACACAGATTTTGCTCTTGCTACGTATTAGCAAAGTTTGAATTAATCTGTTTCTTGGAATTTGGAGAGAGAAAATGTAGGTGGCAGACAGGACTGATTCTTGAAACATCCTTTTCTTGCTCTTAATCAGCACAGTGAATGTGAATGTGAATGTGCTTGATTATCTGCAACTCAGACACCTCCGTGTCTGAGCAGCTGGAGCAGCAGCCAGCCTGGAGGAGATTCCTTMCCTCCCCTCTTCTGCTCAGCTCCCCACAACCCTGTCAGATGAATCTTGTCAGTCTCCCCACTTTTGCAACAGCACAGGGGTTCTTAGCTGGATGCTCTCAAGACCTCTTGCCAAAAACTGCCAAATCCTTTTTTGATCTCCCTAGACGGATTCTTTGAGTGAAAAGCAGACATTTCTTTCAGAGAGAGAGGCACTGCCTCGTGATGATACTGTAGGAGCCTACTATTGCAGGTAAGTGCTTCAAAACAGGAGTGAAGATTTGCAAAAGCTAGAGTGAATCTAAAGCTAAATCGCAACTAGCTGAAGTGCAGGTATTTAAAGTGCCTTCAATTCAGAAAGCAAATCAAAGAAAAAAATCTAAAAAGAGCTCTTAAAAAAGCTACCGTGGTACAATTACCTGGAAGTACTGATCACATTTGTCTCAAGTTACAGCAATTATGGATAGGAATAAAAAGAAAACAGATTCTTCAAGACAGGTTGATCTGGTACAACCCTGAAAGAGAAGTGTCAGCACAGAAACACGGCAGTGAGAAAACTGCCATGGTGTTAGTTCCGCACTTGGCCCTTCTGCACAGCTCTGCACTTTGTAATTTATTCAGGTATTACATAAAATGGGCTATATAAAAGCTAAAAATATGGGCTATAGGCATAATGTGCCTATAACAAAGGACAAACAAGTAACTGCATGAAATAGAGTGTGAATAATTGCAGATTTAGACAGCAATACCTGATATGCTAAACAGTGTGACCCTCTAATGACATGACACGTCTGTAGGCACATAGCCACACTTATGTCCTCAGCTGCAGATTTGCGACATAAACTGGAAAATATTTTGGTCCAGCTTCTCTTCTAATAATGTTTCCCTCACATATCAAAGAGTATGTCACATTTGATGCTACTGGAATATAATTGAGAATTTTTTAACATAAAGCCACTGGTAGCTGAATGACTTGCTGGAGGGTTTCTTGGATTTAAGGGTTGGGGGTTTTTTGTAACAAGTATTTGTTCTGGAAAATAATTACTCCAAGTCTGTCTTTCATTGAATATATCTCAACAGACAGCAGTGGTCTTGACATTTTAATAAGGATGTGACATTTCACAGCTTAATGCTTATTCTTGCAAGGGAAAATGGTAAATTCAATCCCTTTTTCACTGACCCACAAAGAGTCTCACTGAAATTGCAGTTTTGTCTTAAACTCATGGAATGATGAAAGATGGGATGAGAAAATATTTTTAAAACTCTATCTAGCCTGTTCTTCTGTCCCAAGACACAGTCAAGTATACTACATCATTCCTTGAAAGTCTTTCCTTTAACATTCAGGTTAAGTGAGAAAAACAACAGTGAAAAATTACCCAGGGAAAAATTAGAGAGAAAACCGGGCAGTGAACAGTCAGGCTGTCAAGGAAAGATGGGAAGACTCACAGGTGAGTCAATAATCCAAGGTCAGTTCTCAGCAGTAGTAAATCAACGTTTAGTCCACTGTTTCCACAGGCCTGTGGATCAGAAGCCCCCCTCAAGGCTGATGCTTTACTTGCCCCCACAACTCACAAGTCTACCACACTAAGTTCTTACCAAGATGTTTGTACGGGCAATAGGAGAGTGCCTGTCACTAGTCCCGTGTTAACAAGAGAGACCAAGCTTTGGAGGCATAACAAATTTCCTTTAAAATCTTAAGTTGCACAGAGTCATAGAACTGTTTGGGTTGTAAGGGACCTTCAAGGATCACCAAATCCAACCCTCCTCACCATGGGCAGGGACACCTTCCACTAGACCAGGTTGCTCAAAGCTCCATCCAATCTGGCCTCGAACAATTCCACGATGGGGCAGCCACAATTTCTCAAGGCAGCTTGGTCCATCTCGAAGTTCAGTTTGAGCTGTTAGCAAGGTTCTTCACAGGGAGTAATGCCTAGGGTGCAGAAAGAAGGTAAAAATGCAGCCTTGAACAAAATCAGGTGGAAGTTGACTATCCAGGGCTGTATTGCTTTGTAAGCATTTAGCCAGCTGTGTGAACCTACTGATTCATCTGGCCCTCAGTCCTGAAGTTAAACCTCAGTTCAGCTCAGCAGTTAAATACGCAATTAGCTTTCAACATCTGACACTTCAAATATATTCACAAAAATCACACCTAGTTCCTGAACAAATCAATCAAATGTACTATTCCTTTTAAATTTTCTATGTACAAAGAAATTGTAGCTATTAGCCCAGAGGGAATAATCCCAGCAAATCCATCAATCTCAATGTAAGAATAAGGGATAAAACACCTTATGTGAAAGGCACATCAGCAATATCACTCCTGAGTTGGACTAAGAGCTTTTTTGCTAATGTCAGTCCCAGATACTGCTTCACACAATAGGCAGAGCCAGCAGCCTTTTCAAGCATTACTCATTAAAAATGTCAAAGAGCACAAAATATCTGGATATAATGATGCCACCTTAAATGGGTGAAAATACAGAGGCTTTCCCTTCTGAATGGCTGGTACTTTTAAGTAGAAACTAGGGCATAAAGAAGAAACTCAGCAAAAATTACATTTTGCTTAACAAGAAGAGTTACTCAGGATACACGGGAGCCTTCCAGGAGAGCAGGCTAACCTTGGGTGGCAAGGGATGAAACCAGCCTGTGGTCTGCCAGATTGCTTCTCCCTTTGCTGAGCAGTGTGGGTAAGGCTTAAAGCTGAATAATTGTTAGGATTTTTGCTTGGGATTTTGGGTTGTGGTTTTTTTAGGGGGATGAGGTGTTTGATTTTGAACTGCTCAAGAGCCTATGCGCTTGTCCTTCTGTACCTGGTCAAAAAGCAATTGCTCTCCCTGCCTCTACTGAACTGTTCTTTAACAGGGAGCTCTTCCAACTCCTTTGTAAACACTGCGCTCATTTCTTTCCTCCGCTTTCTCATGGAGGAACATTTGTATTGAACAACATGTTCTCCCACCCAGGAAAATTCTCCTGACTGTACCACTCTTTTGGCACCATTATTTTTCAGGCCAACAGAAGACCAGAAGGACTCATTAGACAGACACCCAGTGCTGTTTTTTGCTGTGTGCCCTCGTCCTTGTGGACATCCTGCTTGTGTGGGAAGCACATGGGAGCCCTCCTGTGCTGGCAGGGAAGTTGTGATAAGTTGCTTCACTGAGTCCTGGATCTGAAAGACGTGGGATTTTCATCAGGGTGTGCTTGTCTCAAGGCTGGTAATCAACCAAGGAACAGCCAGGAAAGCACACAGACCTCTCAGTGCAGACATTATCACTGCAAAGTGCAGAATCTTCTTTCACACTGATCAGTTTTTATGCAGGTTATATACAGGGTTTCACAGAAATCAGTAAGTACTCAGTCAACAAGCACAGCATACTCACTCTGGGCTGGGCCTTTAGGTGTCCTGTTTTTCTCTCATTTTACTATGAAAAGACAATTCAACTCATTCTCACCACCAGCAAGAGTCTACAGATTTGCATTTGGTGATGCTTTGTACATTTAGTGCTAAAAATCTCCCGCTAGAGGGAAAAAACATGTAATAGGGTTTGAATAGTTTAATATATTTCAGAGAAGCTTTTATCTTTAAGGACATTTTGAGCAGGAGAAAGCCAAGCAAGGACAAGGCTTATAAGTCAGTGTAGAATATTCTATAAGCTCACACAATGAAAGGGAAGATACACTGAAATGAAATAACAGAAGATATTTCCTCACCCTCCATCACACCCCAAAATAAGGTGCAAATGCAAAGCTCTCTGCTTCATAACACTCACCTCTTCAGGGCAACACAGGCTCTGGTGGTTACAGCTCTCTCTGACAAAGAGCAGCTACTTCAGTCTCCAGACACAGCACAGGCTCTGCAGAGTGCAAAGGTGACACAAAGATCTGCATCATTCCTCCAAGAAAGCCTCTGTTTTCCCGACCTGTGAACACCTTCCTTCGGGGGAGTAACAGGGTGACAGCCCTGAAGGGGAAGAACAGAGCCAGAGGAGCACTGGGGAGCATTTTGTGAAAGCCTCTGACCAGAGCAGCTCATGCAATATTTATGCAGCCAACACCAATGGTTTCATAACTGATTTCTTACCAAAGCAGATGCCAAACCTACACCAGAAAGTGCCAGCAAATGTTAACTCCTTCCCCCACCTCGTTTACCCTGCGCTCTGCATCTTATCATGGAAAGAGTAGGAAAGGCGAGCTTTTCTGTCCCAGAGTTTCTCATTTTGTAAGGCTGGTGGGGGTAGTACAGGTCAAAAATACAGAGCAGCTCCCTGGGCCAAAATGTTTTACAGCAGATCTGATAAGGATATTGTTGATAGGAGAAGTCCAGCCCTGTGATTTGTACATTAACAGCTGTCTTCTGCAAGCATAGAGGACTTTTCAGCTTTTACAAGAGACTGATGAGTTTGGCAGATCACATTCACAACCTTGTATTTAGGACCGGAGCTAAGATGATGTTCCAACACAATTAATCCTATTTAAACTAAGTATTAGATCCACTTAAGAATGATAGTGTTATCTGGTAGCAAGTAGCAAGATCTAGTCTGAAATAGGCCAAGTTATACTGCCTTTATTCATTCTCTAGTGGCTTATATATCATCATATGGGATTTTTACCAAGGAATGTATACAGGAATGTATCCCTGCTCTTCCCTGACACATCTTCTATTGTGTTATCCCTCTGTTGAAAATCTACATTTTAAAACTTCTTTACATCTAGAATACACTACTTCAGTGACTCATTTGCTATTAACACTAAATTTCATATGTTGCTAAGATAAAGCTGTTGATGTTAATACTGCACAGAAAAGAATCTGTCACATCTTTTGGGTGTCTGTACTAATTGTTTGCACACTTTAGTTCAAAGGACTGAGTCCACGCTATATTTAGCTGAAGAATGCTGTATCACTTTTCCTTATTCTCTCTTCTTCTTCCTATTCCCCATACAGGAGTAATGGCTCATTAGCATCATCATGTTAGTTAAAATTAGACCTTGATCACCTGCATGTGCCCCTTTCTACAGAAACATGCAGCGCTCAGCCTCTTACAAGTCCAGAAAGAATATTAATTGTAACATTGCAGAGAGAAGTGGAAATCTATTAATCTGTGATTTAACAGCTATTTTTGAAACTTTGTACTGATTTCCATACATAAAATAATACACAGGAGTGAAAGACATTCATTTGAAACAAAATTCTTGTTAGGTGACAGGTGAATTAGGAGTTCGGGCTGTCAGTAATTCAATAACATTTGGGATTTAAAGAGATTTTATTCTTTCAGAGTGATAGCTTATAACTAGGTAGATGTACAGACTTGAAAAATTGATTTTGACAATGAAAACCTTTTTCTGTGAAAGCTTATCCCATTACAGGGCCCAGGAATTTGGGTTGGCCACTGAGATAAGGATACAGGGGATGCTTTGTGCATAGCAAGAGGTGCATTACTGTTCCAAAATGGATTCTGTAATCTCATAGCTCTGCAGGGCTTACCACCTATTTGGGGTGGACACAATTCACAGATTCACAAAATATCCTGAGTTGAAAAGGACCCACAAGGATCATCGAGTCCAACTCTTAAGTAAATGGCCAGTACTACAACAGGGGGAAATTCACAGCACAAAATCATAAGTCCAGTTGATTAACTTCTCAATTTATGTCAAATGAATTTCTTATCCGTGTTCTGTACAATATTCTGCAAGGTGTTCAGAGGTCATCACTAACTTTCAAACTTGTATTCATCCTCACAAGAGCAGGAGATCACCTCATCTGACACTGCTCTGTATGTAAAAGGCTCTCCAGTGCTGATAGAATGTGGGAAAGTTTTACAGACATCTCAGCTTACTGTACATTAGTGTACATTTTCCTTCATATTCAGGCCTGAGCCATTCTGCACAGATGACTTATCCTGCTTGGATCCACATCTTATTACTCTGGGGGAAATCTGCAAAGCCAGAGTGGCTGCCTAGGGCAGAGCAGTGATGCAAGTCACTTCTGCCAGCAAAACTCACAGGAGCATCAGAGCAATGGGGGCCATAATAACTCCACAAGATGGTGGAAAAGGGAGGGGAAGAAATGCTGTTATCCTTCCAATGCTCTTATCATCATTACCCTTTAAGTTTTACCAGAAAATAGAGCTTTGGTTCCCGTGTTATACTTGGGAACACACAAAGCCACAGAGAGAAAAATCACTGCCCCAAAGATCTCCTAGTTTAAAATAAGGAAAGAGGGAAATGGACACAAGTTCTCCAAAAAGGGTGTTGGGAGTGTAGGTAACTGCAGAAATGGTTTATGTACTGCTATAGATTTTATATATACAGATATACACAAACAGAACTCAAGCACAAGAATTACATAAATCACAATGCCTTCACATTTTGCTATTAAAATGAAATGTGAAACTGAGGCTGCTTTCCAGGTGGCCTGGGCTGCTCCTTCTGTGGCCAGGCACACTACAGTGGGAGAAAATACAGAAGTTCCTGACAGAAGGAGCAAAAGAAAACGGGCACATGAAAATAAGTCCTTCTAGTAGGCTAAAAGCCTCCAGCCTGGACAGTTTCCCAAACCAGATCAAACCCTGCTCTGGGTTCCCAAGATTCAGAGATGTTTAACCCCAACCTTCCGGTCTGAGTCAGAGTTTTGCTTTAGTTTAACACTTCCAGAGCAGTAATTCAGTCAAATAAAACCTCTTGGTACTGCTTCCTGTGGGAATTATGGTAGTAAACAAACATATTAATTGCTTCGGTGTTTCTCTAAAATAAGTTTTAGCAGATGACTTGTTTCTTCAAAGGAAAGCACGTCTTGCCCAGGTTTTCTCAAGACACATATATTGCTCTGCTGTTCTGATAAGCCTAGGGATAGTCTGAATCACAAAGAATATATTTTTACCACTGAAAATCTTTAGCAAGTGTCAAAGCTTGTTTCAGTAAAGCATACTCACAGGGAGCTCATAAACATTCAGCATGTGAATCACGCCTGAACTAATACAATATGTGTTGTGATGGTAAGGGTGGGAGGAACCCAAACTGTCACAGTTTACTTCACAGTTTAGAAAATTAGGCTCTGTTGTGTTCCAAGCAGTAGCTGTGGCAGAAGTGGATGTGCCTTAACTGTGAAATAACCCATTCTGAGGACTCAGTTCCACGTTAGGAGCAGAGCTGTGATCCTGACCTGCCCTCACCTCAAACACGTCATTCCCTGAGCTAAAATACTGCTGCACAAGTGAGACCCCGACCTTCAGTGGCTGCCAGGCACCTGGAGCACTGCACACCTCATCTTCCACCTTGGCACAGGGATGCCAAACTCTTTAAAGCTTCCATTCTAGCCTGTGAAGAGCCAGGGAATAATTGACTTATTCTTTTTTTACTTCCAAGTGAAGGAACTCACTATAGCCCAGAGCTGCCAGAGGGCTGCGTGGGGGACCACCTTGCAGGAAAAGAAAATCAAATTGCATGCTGTGAGAGAGAAGCAAGAAGTGACTTCTGGAAGTGAAGTCACCATGAACAGTTATCAGTCCATGAGAGCTCTGATGCTGTGAATACATTTTAAATGTATCCTTCCACTCCAGATCTTGACCTGCCCTGTGTTTAACCAGTCAGAACACCACTGCCAATGCTTTGTTCTGCTCCAGTGCTTTATGCTGGATAATTTGTTATCACTGTAAATGATTGCTCTTTTAACATGTTACAGCGGATGGTGTAAAGCTAAAAGAAAATTCTGAAATGCTCCTGGATTATTGTTCTAGTGAGAAAGGATTACAAAACTGGAACTTGTACATGAAATTGGTATCGTTATCTCCTTACTGGGTAAATGCAAAATTTAATAATGTCTCTCTAATAGCACTTACAGATCTCACTTATCATCACAGATAATTAAACACAAATATTCTGTTATATTAAGGGAAAAATGCCAGCAAGATATTCCAACAAAAATTTGTCTCTAACTGATGAAATTTATTGGGTCCTTAAATTAATCTTTTGATTTAGTTCTTTGTATTTTGTCTGTCTTTTTTTTTTTTCCCATGCATTTTTACTACTTTTCCTCGGTTCCCTGATAAATCAACATGATTATATTGAATGATTTTGTAGAGGAAGAATAGGACGATTAATAGACTGAAAATATCCTGAAGCTTTATACTAAAATTGAATGCCTCACCTTGCATTATAAACTGCACTCCACTCTTCCTCCTGTTTTAGCCAATATCTCACAGGAACCAGCTAGGACAGGCAGGGATGTGATAGCCCTGGATGGTGGCAGGAGGGAGCTGGAGGTGTCACCTCCACTGCAGTACAGGTGGGGAAGACAAGGGCACTTTTACGTCCTCAGGACACAGGGAAATTTGTCACATACATCCCCAGGCAGGTAACACAGAGACCTTTTAAGACAGGGAGCAGCTGAATGCTCCCCAGGATGGGCAAAACCCACAAACAATTCTTGAATTCATCTTTGCTAACCCCCCCGAGCTGCTCCAAGCACAAAGTGCCTTTTCTGCAGGAAGAAGTAGCGTAGGGTTAAAAGCCATGAGGGAAACCCTCCTGTTCCTCCTTCTCTTAGAACAACAGATATTAAMTCTGAAATTACTTTTGCTATGATGATATGATGGGAGCAAAGGGACTGCCTTACAAAAATATAAAATAGAATGCCTCTATCACAGACAGTTAATAATGTACACAGTGCTTGCTGCAGTCATATAACTACAGATTTATAATGCAGCTTCAAAATTAGAAACAATTATAACATTCATTTTTATTACTGAGTTAAGAGAAAGAAATAACTTGGAGAATTTTTTTTTTGTCCAAGGCCAAATTTTAAATCAAAATGTTTCTTGGGAATGAGGTGTTTCAAAGTCCTGGATTTTTTTCTTTCAAGAGAGCAAAGATTATTCATCTTCTCTGAGTTTTCCTCAGAGTTGTGTTGCCTGTTCTTTGTAATGACAGGAAACTGCTGTGAACAACACCTGGGGCAGCAGCAGCAGCAGCAGCACATATTTCCCAGGAACAGGAGGTAGCTGAAAGAGTCTTATTTCCCCCCAAAGAAGTACACAAGCACTTTTCATGTGAGTGGGAACAGAAGAAGAGTTGTTTTGGGACAATTTTTTTTATCTTTTCTAAGAGTCGTCCCTGTGCTTTTGAATTCCCTGTTGACTGCTCAATCTATGTTTATGAAAAATAAAGATGAAAGGTTACAGCCTTAGAAATTATGCAGCTTTTCTCTGGCTGTTTGGGGATGTGGCCACACAGCATGAGCTGCAGTTCATTGGAAATTTATACTGGAGAAGATAGAACTAAGCTGGGACAGAATAAAATCAAGGAACAACAATGCAAGCTCTGCCAGTCCTTCCTCCTCTACCTTCCCCCTCCTCCATCTTCCTTCTCACACCACCTCCTGCTTCATTAATTATCATTTTGCAAAGAGATTCTCCTGCTCGGTGTGTCCAGAGCGGGCAGGATGAGAGATCCCTGTGATGGGCAGAAGCATCAGGTCACTTCCCTGCCCTCAAGCCCATCTGCCTCCGAGAGCCCTGGCTAGGCCGAGGCATCACTGGTGCCAGGATAAGGTGAAAACACCGCAGGGACAATTTCAGGCCACCGAACTAAGTTCTAATCATGTATCTTCCACTAATGTCAGAAGAAATTACATGGCTAAATCCCTGCAAGCTGTTTTGGATATCTGAAAGTTAATTTTACAGTTATTGCTGGGGCAAAGGAATAGGACTGCCTGCTGGCAGAGGCAGCGACTAACAGAGACTGGCAGGGCAGAGAGAGATCAGCAGCTGGGAAAACACATCCCACTCCATTATCTCCCCCAAAGGATGACAATGCTTTTGGCACACAGAACTTCACTGTCACCCCTGGCACRGAGGAGCCAGCACATCGCACACACTCCAGCCCTGCTTCCCTCTAGGGAAGGACAGGGATGCAGGATTGCYGTAAGGATTTCACACACAAGTCCTTTTTTGCCTCTGAAACACTGGGGCAGCTCAGTGCCAGGCCAAGTAACTGCCTTTGAAACAGCCTCTGAGTYACCCAGTTAATTGCCAGTGACAGAGTGTCACGATATCTCTTAGTGCTCACATCAGGACTGACACAGCATCTCTGACCCCTCCAGCACCCAGAGTGGCTCCACTGGCTGGTGAAGGTCTAAGACACCTTGTGCCTGGGGCAGTGGGCACTGCTCCACTTCTGGCAGGAGCCAGGAACAGAAATGCTCCTGCAGGTACAGCACAGGCACTCGGGGGGTGGAACAGGAGGTGCCAGACTATCTTACAATTTACAATAGTTTCATTTCRGTTACAGATAACTGTTCTAGGGTTGGTTTTCTGGTGTGGGTTTTGCTTTCTTTCTTCTTTTTAGGAACTTGTGTCCTTCCACCTCTGAACCTGCCTTAGGTCATGCTGTGCTTCCATCACTGTCACAGCTGGGAAAGGCTCTAAAACTTTGAAAAAGGAGAAAGTGAGCAGATAGATGACTGGAAGCTCTGCAGAGATTGCTTTTAAAGGCTTTGTATTCTACAATGGATCAAAATGAGATGTCATACCTTCTGCATGCTTCATTCAACAGTTGCAGGTTTAATGTTACCACAGCTGGGGAAGCACTTAACATGCAACTATGTGTAGGAACCCAGTTCACCCAGAGCCTGGCCAGGGAGAATTTTTGACCATTCAGGGGAAAAAGTTTGATGGGATAATATCACTTTTCATCTCAATAAAAAGCATTATCTGCACACAATGGGTTTTTTTAGAAATTGTGAGCCCACCTGAGCCTGTCAGACTACAGCAGAAAGAATTAGAATAAGAGCATTTGATAAAATTTAGGGGTTATTATGGAATGAACTCATAGTGGCAGTCAATTATTCTTGGATTTGCTCAGGTAAAACTGGGAATAAGGAAAATATGGTCTTAGCAGGTATTAAAGGAGAGAGAAGTCACGATTGATGATACATAATAAACCAGTAACATCTTTGGTCAGTATGTTAGTAAGTTGTCAAAAGTTCTGATCTTAGAAGCCTCTATGGCATGGAAGAGAGGCTTCAATTCACTTTCATTTATCACAGAGTTTATTGCTTTTCTGAGAATTCCTACAATTTCATCACCCTCAGCACTTCAGAACCAAGAAGGGAGATACTGGAGCCACTGCTTGACATTCAGGTCTTGATATTTTTTTATTTTTGGCCACCATAAATCTGTGCTGGACATTCTGATAAAACACTGAGCTTTTATACCAGACACTACAAGTTTCGTTACCTGGAGAGAAATGATGACTGTCTCTGGAAATATTGCCACCACAGTGTGGCATGTATTGGCACAGAACCAGATAACAAGGGCAAAATAGCATTTTAAGGAACCATGCTCATAAATCCGAATTGTAATGGGCTTCATCAATAAAAAAGTTACCCTTAGCTCTTGCCTCTGTATTTCAAAAGCAGCTAGCAAACAGTTTGCTACTGCCTATTACCTAAAATTGCATCAGGCTATYCTTAGAAGGGAGCCAAATTCTTTTCCATTTACAAAARCCCAAAGGAAAAAAAAACAACAATCATTTTCAAAACGCATTCAAATGTGAAAATACATTGTCTTAGGGAAATTCAGACAGAAAGATGGTGATGTTCAGAGAAGAGGGAAAAAAGTTACTTTGAAAATCCAAGTAATTAACATTAATGGAGAGGAAAATGCAATAAAAGTCTTGGAAGTGCCTTCAATAAATATGCTTTCATTTGCAAGCGATATAATTAACAAAGCACTAYCAAACTGCAGAAACAGTGTGACATCTACCACGTGGCTGCCACTAGAAAACAACTACTTCTGCTCTGAGCAAGGAGAAGCCTCCCCAGCATCCAGGATTCCTTCCTTTTTTTCTGAGAAAGATCTTACAGGTTTGAAATTGTTACTTATCCTCTGTGAGCAGGCAAGAAAGTCCAATACTTCCACACCAACTTCCACACATTCCTCATGCACCTTACTTTACAAAGTGTTTATTGCAGAAGTGATTTAATACTGATGTGATTTTTTTTTTTTGTTAAAGTCCCAGTTCTGCAGTAGCTTAGAGAATGAGCAGAATTGTTTTGCCGTGAAAGTGGGCAACAAAGGCGCTTTTATATATCATAAATATAAAAGTATTATAGAGAAAGATAAAAAAATAAAAAAGCTGAATATTACTTTTCCTGATTACAAAACCAATGGACAAATCCACTAAAACCAGGGATCTCACTYGTTCCTTCGTATCAATGCTGGCAATGATGTCAGTGGGTTTGCACATATGGCAAAAGTGAATTTGGCACTAAATATGAATTTTAAAACCTTTCTCAGGAAAATCAGTGATGGAGAAAACCACAGYAGAGCTTGTCATGTGTTTTTAAACTGAGACAAAGGTGATGAAGATAACAATATTTACTTGGCTGCTCTCTGTGCTGATTAGACCAAACACAGAACAAGGACACATCTCTTGCAGATAATGTTTTCAACACTCACTGCTGAGGCCATTTAATTAATTGTTCTCCTGGGGTCAATATCAAGTTATGTCAATAAGCATTTGAGCTCATCCTGCACTGATAGCTGAATCTGTTTGTTTGATCTGGCAGTTTCATCTTGCAAACCTGGCTCTTGCTGCAGAGTCTAACCACAACAGCACCACGGGAATTTTTATTTTATATTTTATGAAGTTTATAGAAGAACTGCACCCATTGCAGTTGAAAAGTACTGTTCTTTTTTTAAGCAGTGATAGAGTTCCCTTTACAGAAAAAAGATCTGGCTAAAAAAAAAGAATTTAAGGTATTAGTGCCTTTTTTTTCTAGCTGAAGTAAGAATAATCCACAAGACTTTGTCCTCCTCTTTGCAAAGAAATGTTCCAAAAGCAGATTTTTTTCTCCCTCTTAGAGGTATCTATATATATTCAAGAGAAAAAAAAMCCCTGAGACTGCCAAATCTGAAGCCTTTTTATGAATTATTATAAGAAAATAAAGTGGTTGATTATCTGTCATTAGGCCTAGAACAAAACCACCTGATTTTAAACATCAGATTTTGACATTCAAGGTATCATACTGAGGAAAGAGCCCTCTTGTTTCTTCTGGTGCCAGGTTTTTTCTCCCCTCAGAGAGCAGCCAGCTCTGCATCTGATCAACACACCTCCTATCACACAGAAGATCTCTCCTGGTAAGGCAGCGTGCAGCCAAACTTGGCTTAGTGCTTGTAGAAATTTGGCCACATGAAATGTCATTTCAACGTGGAACAAATCCAGTGAACTGGAAGTTATAGGAAATCCTTTCATAATAGGGATTATTCCCTAATCTTATTCATAGAGACTRGGCCACACTGTGGGAACTGGACACTCTTCAGGTTACAGCAATTAGTCCCCAGTTACTCCTGCTTTGGTTTTCTCGTGTTCTCCAGCAAATAAGGAACACAGGAGCATAAAGCACAAAGGTTTGGCTGGCACAGAATAGCTTCTGGTGCTGGAAGGAGAATGAAGTGCATGACAATCAGCCATTTTAAACRCTTCCCATACCAAACTTTCCTTCTGGTGTCATCAGATAATTTCACCTGTGTGGCCACTGTGCATCATTCCAGAGCTCAGGAATCAGGAAAAGATGAAGACTCCATCTTTTGGATATGAAAGTGTCCAAGGAAGCAGGAGGTTTTTGGTGAGCATAGGTGTGCAGTGAGAAAGCAACCAGAACTTGTCTGCTCCAATTTTTACTGAAAAATCACCACTCTAAGCAAGAATAGGTATTTTTGGGATRACTGGGCTTCTTACTTGATAGCTCTTACCTACTATATATGGTTTATACTAATTCTGGCATAGAATACCACTAAGTTAAGGATAACAAGATCACTTGCCTTTATCAAATGGGCTGAGTCCTCCCAAGAGAGGGACACCCTTTAAATTCCCCAACCATTGCAGCCAACGTAGGTGTCAGCAGCCTCGAATATCTTGCACAGCTGACAGGATCCCAGAAACAGCTGAGCTTTCCAGATATCCTGGTATTCTATCAGCATGAGCAAAGATCTCTTTCAATGGGAGCTGTCAGGTGCCAAAATCAAGCAATTACTGGTTATAAAACCATTAGCCTGGAAAAGTGTACAGTCTGTGTGTAACTTGTTGTTAAATGACCCACTGTGAGTACATCGTTCATCATTGTACAGAAAATGGTCTTTGTTACTTGAAGCAAAGCTTAGACTTTTAGTATTCACAGAGGATGAAACCACTCCATGAAAGAAAGAGCATTTTAATTTGAGGCACTAGATTATGTGGCTTTTCAAGCACATCATACAAAAAAAACCCCCATATGTGGGAACATTTTTTTATTAATGTACAATAACCTCTTAATAAGGGAGGAGATGGATTTTACTCCTCAGATCTATTTACATCCCACTATATTGGACTGAAAAGACTTATAGAACAGAAACTTTCTGCCAATACCATGAATTATTTAGCTGCTGGGGTGTAACACTTATTAGATTGTAATKGGTTTGCTTTTGCCAAAAGGAAGCTGTTTGTCAGGACCACCTCTGCATTAGCACAAAGTTTATGGCACTGGAGTGCCTGAAAGAAAACTACATCTGTTTTGAACTGCTGTTCTTCTGCTTTGATTTAATGGTTCTTGAAGCAATAAGAGCTGCATGGTCCCACCAACTGCTGGTATCTACAGAAATAATAAATACTGCATTGAGTTCTCTTAAGGAGTACTAAATACTCAATGTGACAATAGAATTACCCTACAGCATCCAGATGGRTTTACACTTCCACTGTGGAAACCAAAGTAAGCATCAGGCAATATTCTGTTGAGGATTCACTGCTGGTACAAAGTGAATGAACTCAGCCACAACCAGGGTACCAATGAGCTCTGAGCCCTGGTGATCACAAGAGCAAGAAATTCATACTACGTGAGACTGAAAATAACTGAAACTCAGGAAAAATATCTGTTGGACTGGCTTAAGTGCTCTTTTCCTTCGTCAACATCTGAGCTACATAGCTTACAGAGCAAGCAGGAAAATTGCCATTTTGTCTTCATTTTTATGGTGAGGTAAATACATTCACATATAGAATACATGCAGGACCTCTGAGGATTATAAAATAGGTACAAAAGCTGTGCAGAACCCTCAATTTTATTTTTTACTGCACGATTTTAAATTGTAAAATGCCTATTCAGGCTATTACAGCATGTTACTTGCTCGTATTCCAGAATGTTCCTTCTCTTTTCACATTTAATACAGTGGAATATGTGCACAATCATGCTGAGCAGGGTAAGTGAAAATCAAACAGAGAATTACAACAGCACTATTCTAAATTCAAATACGTTTCACGACATATGGCAATTATGACATAGTCTACAACAAATTCTGTAGCTGCTTGGATGGAGCAGGTGCTTTCTTTCTGTCCTGCTGGATGCACACCTGCCTTGTCTGAGGCACAGCTCCAGGCTGCTGCTGYGGCAGGGACAGGCCTGGCCAAACAGATTTCACGGGCAAATGCTTCATCAATAGCCCTGCCCCCTTGATAGACTCTCCAATTTGTCTTCGGTGTTGAAAAATTTCAAAGGCCCTTTTTACAGGAAAGCTGGCATCTCCAAAGCAAATTGTTCTCTGAAATTACAGCAGCAGACAAGCTCTTCATGCATGCATCTGTTTAAGCACGAGGTCAAGAAGGAACAAGGCTGGTACACCTTAAGAGGATGTGGTGTGACTGACCCTATCAGACAAAATCTCCTTTTTTCTCACAGGGTGCAGCCCCTTGCACATTTCCGAGTGTGGGACCTGCTGCTGTCAGAGGGTTTAAGTGTCACCTCCAAATACTCAGCTCAGAAAACACTACTCCAGTCTAACCTTAGCTGTCCAACACATGTGCTACAGCTTGGAGTGTGTTCTTTTGCACCACACAGAGTGTTTGGAGGTCTTGCAGGAGACCAATCCTTTCCAGCTCCTGACACAGGGAAGAGCCCAGCAGAAGGAAACATCCTGCTCACAGACATTACTAAGGGAAGGGTGCTGGGACATCCCAGTCACCTTTAATGGCTACAAAACTGGTTTGTGGCAGAGAAGCTTCCTCCACAGAGCAGCACAGAACACTCTTATTATGAGCTATAGCCTTGCCAAACAAGAAACTCAGAAAACAATTATTAGACTTCTCCTTATTTCATAATTTTTCATGCAATATCAGAAGCAGAAATATCTGTATAAGAAGCAGGAGTTTTGCACCAACYAATGTGTTTAAGTAATGATTTCATCTTTCCTTATTTGCTCATTCCAGAGATTATTCAGAGTTCTTCTAATTAAGATGCCATGCACATGTGCATGTGCACACCTTGAATATTTTAAAGGAGGTACTAGTGAAATACATATTTACTATCTAAATAAAGATTACTTCAAAACTTCTTGCATATGTCACACAACCATMATTTTCCTCTCCATTAAGAGGAACTCTATCAAGTTATCCAATTATTTATAGTATCCCCCAGCATTTGAGTACTGACTGCTGTCTGATCACTAATTTCACCCTGCATACACACCAACACAGCCAGGTTCACTGRGGGAACAACCATGATTTTAAATCCCTGGATTTCATGGGCATGTGGGAATCAAACTAAGGAGCATTAATTACTTTCCTCTTTAATGACAGGTAGCRTTCCTCTGTCATTTGTTGCTCTTCATTCAATTATCTTTTTGTGGGAACCTCCACAACACCAATGCTCCTTGGCTGGGAAACAATGAGATGTAAAGTAGAAAACTGATGCTCTTCATTACTGTAATTTTCAACCTGTCTGACAGCAATAGGAATTCAATTACAGTCCTCCAGTGGCAATAAGCTCTGTGCACTAGATCTTAATTGTTCAACCATCAGTTTGCAATTTGCATTTGTAGTGTAGTGACAGCTGACTCTTTCCATCAGTTGTAGACATTTATATTCATGAAAAAATAAATATATTGTACATCTAGCTCAGCAAGGAAACTTTCTATAATGAAAGAACCAGCCTGTTTACTTAAATGATCGCAATAATTTGCAGCTCTGGAGTCTGACACAGAGCTTTTCCTTGGTATTACAAACTAGAGGCAAAACTGTGCATTTTGAGAAGGAGTTATATTTAGTAACCATGTTGCTCACATTTCAATTCCTTCCTCCCWTAAAGAAATCAAGTGAAATTTATAGGAAAAGGCTTCCAGCATAAATGGGTATGTCCTGAACACTGCACTTTCAAAGCATGCACGATATAAATTTGCACATGTATAAAGAGAGATAAGTGTGTATTTGTGAGGGTGCAAACAAACCCTTTGTCTTGTACAGCTCAGCTACAAAAACATTTCTCTCAAAAAACTCTCAAACTTAAATTTTCCTTTGAAAATTGATGCCCATATGGGGTAAGCAATTCCCTCCAAGAAGCTTATGGAAATGAGCAAGTTTTGGAGCATCCAAGAGTTCTTGTCAAATCCTAACCAGTGCAGCACCAGGGAAATGCCACCCACTTGGTGACTGCCCATCACTGACCACAGCCAGGGCAAGGGGGGTCTTTGCTGGTGGCTGCAGTCAGAAACTCCTGTGTAAAGAGAAGCTTGACAAGGCTTTAGCAGTGAAGTATTAACCCATTATCTCATGGCTTTCACCTCTCAGGTGTTTGTTAACTCAAATTTACAATYACTGCCAAAGAATGAGGTGAGAGAGCAGGACTGCGACACTAGGGCCCGGCACAGGTATGAGCTGGCAGTGTCAAGGAACTGCAATAAGAGAAATTCAAGTCTAGGAAAGCAAAGGGCCAGGATTGAAATTCAGTAACTGAACAACATGAGAGAATTAGGCAAAATACCTGCTTTTACATCACCTTGATTTGACAGCTTGCATCGATCATCACTGACTTTTTTTTTAAAACCCCAAAAACATGTTTTTAAGACCTAGAAAAAAAAACAATGACAACTTGATGTTGTGTCCCACAGGCAGCTCCTCGCCCTGATGAATTACTGCTGCCTCTCACTCCACACATCGCTGCAAGGCATGGCAGACGAGAGGAGCACTTTTGTGAGGGGAACTATCAGAAGTTTCTATYCAGGGCTAAAAACCCTTTCCCTTTCACGCAAATAGCATAGCCTGGGACTGACTGGCAGCCTTGGGATGTTGTCCTGCAYAAGCCTCTCAGCATAAAGGCGCCATGTGCTTACCAGGCTCTAAGGAATTTTTCCGATGGATCTGCATTAGCGTGCTCAGGACTGAGCCTGCCTGTGACAGCCCTTCAGGAGTTCCWCTTTATTATAGATTTCCCTGATGTGGGCACTGTTTACCTTCTTGCTATTTGTGTCAGATACATTCTCTGGCATCCTAAATCTAAGTAGCGATTTATTACTGACAGTTTTAATTTAATGGAAAACACTGTACCTGCCGTTGTAGGGAAAAAAAGACCAGGAAAATTTTTGACTATTTTTTTTTTTTTGTCACTCTTAGAAGACTTAACCCTCCATTATATTGATTCAAGGCAGTCTTAACCAACCTGGCTTCCTTTTCCGAGGTGAATAATACCAGATGAGCCTCAATCAGTACAAATAGGAGTTGCAGCCACCCTTCGGAAATTATAGAGTTCAGATACTTTTTATATATTTATACATATGTAGCATGTGTTAACTATTATATAATTATGTATTATAATTATGTATATATTATACAAATACATATAATATATATTAGAGTTTTRAATGTGTGCCTGTTTTCTTTCAAAGGCCAGACAAACCACAGCACTAGARCAATATGGATTTCTAAGGCCCAAACTGTTTTGCTTTATGTGATTACCCTGATCTTAACATACATGTTATTTTTATTAGGTTGTAAGAATTCAGTTCACTCCTCCAATTTGCTGACTGAAGTGGTAGCTGTACTTTCAGGGACACTTTTTTCTTGTAGAAAAGAGGAGGTCCAGCTCATAATTTCTAAGTAGATCATAGTCCAGGTCCCAYGGCTGTAGAAAAATAAGTYAATCACTGTCCAGAAGGCAAAAACCCAGACCCTGCTAGTATTTACCTGGGTGCAGAATAAACAAACTGGTTTAGGTTGCAGATTATACTCTAAAATATTCTTGACAGTACTAATTTCATTATCAATCTCCCCACAACTCTTTTCTTACAAAGGCAGCACAGATGTGAACCTTTATGACTGGAACAAGCAGCCTTTCAGATGAGCAATAAGATACTGTATAAATGTTGTGTGARAGCACTGCGAGAGAATTCCAAACGGAAAAAGTGCTGGTTTGATCTACATAATCACTTTGAAAAGGGTAAATCTCTCTCAAGCCAGGGTTTGCAGCATCAGATGTTATTGTCAGCTCACAGCTGCCTGCTCCGAGCCCGATAACAGCCAGGAGTTGTAATGAGTGTGCTGCAGAAATATTACAAGCAATARGCTCTGAAAATCGATGAAGCATGTGCCCTTCCAGCCAGCCTGCTGAAGTCACAGCAAGTGTTATTTCAGGTGTTATTACAGCTTTGCACACAACGTTTATTCGGGCTGATTTTGTAAGACAAGCCTTTTCCCAACCCCAAAATATTAAATCAGTGTTATTGAATGTAAACACAAACCCTACTTTGTAGTGCTTAAAAATCCTGACTCTTTTGTCCTTCCTGCTATTAGAAACAAACAAACAAGCAAATATCTTCTCTCAGGATTACCTTTTAAAACAGAAAACCTTGTATCTGTACTTTCTGCTTTGCATAAACATAGCTCTGCTTGACTATGCATCAAATATTTATTCCAGAGAGCTTTGTCTGCAGAAGACACTATCATGATTCATCATGCATGTATGCTTACTAAATTTTATAAATACTGAAAAATAGGCCATAAATGCTGGTTTGTGTTTTAAATCACTGTTTTGTCTAGCCAAAATGTCTTGAGAGTAGTAGTGCTAGAAATTCAAATAATGAAAATTAAATAGGCATGTGCTTTGCCTTTATACAGCAAACTTGCATTGATAGAAGAGTAAATCTCTAAAATGATGYGGGCAAAAAAATAAGGTGATCCAAACTGCAGGAAAGGAGACAGATTCCACAACCTTTATCCTGAGCAGAGCTCTGCTGTGCAGAGTAGCACTCATAGGCCCGTGATCTGCCTTTCCCAGACTAGCAGGGACAAGAGAAGATCAGCTAGACTTTATTTAAATTAGCTATAATTCAACAGTAAAATAWTTTTTAAACATGAACTCTGCTTCAGCTGCTGTGCTGTGATGCCAGAGCAGCTGAGGTTCTGCTCCAGGCATGGCCCCTGCCCAGCACGGAGCCTGTGGAAGCATCAGCAGGAGCTGCCTGCTCCTCCAGGCACCTCGCCAATCCATCAGGGCTGTGCTAACGCAGGAGCACACAGTGCCAGCATGCCAGAAGATGTTCATATTATATATTTTTTTCCTCTCCCCTTTATGAATATATATATATAAATAAATCCCCAAGCTTTCAGTGTGAACTGTGAGAGTTCAGAGAAGGATGTCAGGAATTTTCATCATCCAGGTAGTTTCACTTTTCCTTAGATTTTGTTATGAATTTTGTGGATTGGGGAGCACTGCTGTCTCACTCTGTTACCAGGACTGACATGCTGATGGACCCACCCCAGCACAGGAACTCGGCACATGCCACAGCAGGGAGCTGTGTGGCCACCAGCCAAACACGCGCCCTGAGACTGAACTGTCCCAGCACAAGAGAAGGGGCTCGGCTGAATGCCRCCAAACAAGAGTGGACTCATTGAACATTTACATGTAACCATGTCATAGAACTATTGAATGACTTGGGTAGAAAGGGACCTTTAAGACCATCTCCTTCCAACCCCCCTGCCGTGGGCAGGGACACCTTCCACTAGACCAGGTTTCTCCAAGCCACATCCAACCYGGTCTTGAATCCCTACTCCACCAAGCTCACTCAAATGCATTTTGGAAAATACAAGGGACACTAATAAATACAACATAAAGGAGACAAACTGCTGGAAACTACGGGTAAGTAATCTACTAAATCCCAAATACCAGCAAGGAAGTAGTTTTCAGTCGTATTGCTAAAATTTTGCCAGCCACAAATATAAAACCACCGCTCTTCACTTACAGAAATACATTATTTTGTTTTCTTCCCTGGGAAAATTATCTAGGTGCAGGCACAATCAAAAATATCCTGAGCAGCAAGAACTGTATTGACTTCTCTTTTCTTGGTGGCTGCCTTCCAAATAAATTATTAAGTTAAACTTAGTATCTAGATCCTCTCAATCTTGCAGGTGCCTCCAGGACCTGGGTCTAGAGTACATAAAAAATGAGTGCTTAATGCTCCAAGACACACTTCCTTCTCCGTCACAGCAGAATTATCAGTTCTGCTATCTCAGATTTACCACAACTAACACACATTTCTCTGGCTGTCTACTACACACAATCCTTTTCTTTTCCCAGCAAAACACATCACAAAGGATCATGTCAGCAGTCAGGGAAGAATTAGTCTCATTTCCAAGAGCTTTGGTGGTAGCTCACCTCATTAGCAGGAGATGGACAAACTCGAGGTAGCTCAGAGAGCAACACAAACTGAGGCAGATGGAGGTGGACTGACTTATTAGAGAAGATTAACAGAGCTAAATCTGTGTAGCTGGATTCAGTTACAGTGTCAAGGGAGCAASAGACATATAAAGACTTTTAGGGCATAAAAATAAAAAATGGACTTTAGACTCTAAGAAGAACGTGCAGAACCATGCCAAGTGAAAGGGGAAAATAGATATTCAAGAAATTGCTTTATCAGTTCAGAGTCAGTTTGTGCAAAGTAAGGTTTGCATCTACTATACATCCAAGCACACTGATGAATTTAGCCTTCAGAAAAGCTACAATGAAGGACAATTTTAACACTGCATAAAAGGCATGTTCTTATGTTAATTATTTAAACAGTATCTGAACGTTGAAATACAGATCTCTTTTCTAGGCAAAGAAAACAGTATCATGTATGGCATTCGGTATCACTCCTAAAGAAATTTCAGACCCAATATTTTACCTCACACCTGAAGTTTGGTTTAGTGCCTTCCTTTCTACTTTTATGTTTTTATTTCAGACTTTCGGCTGATCATTAAAAAATAATCCCAAACAAATTGTATCTGGCTCCATTCCAAGAATTTCTTGTACAATTTGCAAAGGTTTTAAAGAAAAAGAGAAGCGTGTGTCACTGGGTGAGCTTGGGTTAGGCCATAAGGCCATTTTTTACAAGCTAGTCTAACAATCTGGAGTGACTGCCAGAGTCATTTACCTGTTGGTCTTTACCCTGCAGGTCACGGCACCTCCGTTTTTAACATTAAAATCTCAGACAAATGATTCCGAAGTCATTACAACAAATCAGCCTTTGGAAACTATCTCAGATTCATGAAGAGCCTGCCATAATCAGGGGTTCATTTTTGCTGCATCTGTTATATTTAAGAATACAACCAGGTTCTCAGTTCATTGTTCTATTCCACAGAAAGGTTGTCTGCTCTGCCACCTGTAAATTGAAGCCATTTCTTGAGCTTTTAGCAAACTTTGGGCATTAAAATGCTGTAGCATATATGATATACCATAAAATGGGTGATCAAAGGACACTAGCTCCTACTAAATTTTCTTTTCTTCTAATCTTCCCTCCTCAGGCAAAAACCTGGATGAATACATAAGTTAGTCCCAYGAGGTGGATGAAACTTTGATAATAAAGCTTATGCTACTTACACTGATACTCATTCAGCTTTTCCRAAATCCATTTGTACAACGTGATTAAAGAAACAAGACTCGGCTTTCCTCTAACATTCAACATTATTTTGTTCACAAAATAAATGCAAGATTATAACCCATGTGTTTTTTGGAAAGTAGGAAAAACATCAATACTATCTCCTCCTAATTACAGGGGAAAAGATGTAGATGTAGGAGTCTTGTTTCAGACTGTGTACAAAGTTAAGCCAGTAAAATACAGCAAGGCAGTCTAGGAGAGTAATTTTAATATATTTGAATATGTAGCTAAAAATCAATGAAAATTGTTCATAAGGATCCTCTGATACACTTAGATAACACATGTCCCAGTGTGGCCTTGTTGCAGCTCCCCAGGTAATAGGAAAATTAACATTTTAGGTACTTCTTTRCATCCTTCTGATCTTAAGTAGGCCTAAAAATTAGTCCAGAAACGGTAATGACATATTTTTGAGACAATTTAACGTAATGCTTATTTAAAAATGGAGCCACAAGGCACAGAATCTTTGGACTTAAAATCCCTGCCAGCAGTTTTAATGAGTAAACAAACACGTGCTTTTTTGTTGTTACCATACCAACCTGAGCCAAGGTATCCTTTCAGTCTACACAGATATGCAAAAAACACCCATTTACTGAAAATAATTGAATTAACTTTCTACTAACTATGTGAAAATACCCTCACAGTTGCWCAAAGTTTTGATTGGAGAGGAAAGTCACGAAGGTTTTTTTTGAGACAGTGGGAAGGTTGGGGAGTTAGTCGTTTTGGGTTTGTTTCGGGGTTTTTTCTGTTTTGTTTTTTGAGAAAATTGCCAAAAGAAGCAATTTGGGTATGGCCAGGAAGACTTTTGGGCAGCCTTTGTTTTCTGACACTGGAACACTCGTGAGGCCCTTTCCTGCCCTCTCCTGCTCTGCACAGTAGCTCTCTCATGTCCAGCCTCCCAACTGCAACCACCACCCAAAGCAAAATAAACAGCTAAACTAGAAGGGAAAATAATATTTGACAGAAAACTCGATTCCACCTTGGGAGTAGGAATTCAATATTCTCAGGATTGAAAGACTTTCATCAGCACATTTAAACTCCCAGGAGGTATATTCAAGGGACACATTTCTTTGCAGTTGAAAAAATAAATCTATAAATATATATACATATAAAGATATMTGCACACATAAATACACATGTATATACATTAACTGCAGTACCCAAGCAGCTCCTTGAACAAACCAGTCTCTGTCTGCCTCTCTGCACATTACAAGCTCCACAAGTGCACTGGGACCCATTGGGAGAGAGTAGATTTCTGCCAAAGTTTTCAGTACCTCTCTGGCCCAGCAGGCTTATTCTTTAAAGTCTCATCTATATTATTTCTRTATTCTGTGCTGCACATCACCAGGCAGGTAGAGAGGTTTCTTACTCGTGCRAAAGATTTGGCCTTAGCACAGATCCTGCAAATTTGTGCTTTTTATAATGGCAGACTTGATTCTTGACAAAAGCTGCAGAAAAGCCAGGGGTAGTCAAGTATYTCAAACCCTGGTGAGGTGATAAAGTAAAATAGTTCTTATGAAGAAAAAAAAATGGAAGAGAAATGAAGCCCCTGGGGATGAACGCCGATGGCTGTTTGTCATCTGCCAGATACTATCAGCTTGAGTTGGACCCAAATCCAACAGCTTCTTCATTCAGGGAGTAATGTTTTAGGAAAACAAAATAACAAATGGTTTCTTCCAGGCTCAGATTATCTTGCAGCAAGGAGAGCTGCCATTATAAGAGGATTTGCACTAATTACATAAAGTATGTTATAAAACTGTGTTCAGAAAATAATAGACTAGAAAGCCAGAAGGTTAATTAGCAAACTGATTCTGAACCTCTCCATGTGCTGAATTCCCATGCAGAAAATGCAGTCAGGATTCCTAGTAAAGACACAAACCACAATTACTTTATGGAAATGATTCCTTGGCARTGTAGCACCCAAGAGTTCCCTTCCACACTCATTTAAATGACTGGTGAAGCAAATAGCAAAATCAATAKCCAYGAAACTCAGTCTCGTTTTTGCAATTAAAAAACTGAGAGAGAATCCATCCATAACTTGCCCCTGGCAGTCACAGAGGTGATTGCAGCCTGCCTGCTTTATCTGGCCCAGTGCCTCATTCCCATGCAGCAGGTGTGAGGGGATATTCCCTACACACATTCAGTTTTTCCTGCTGGAGTGGGTGCTCTGCAAACACCTTACATCAGTTTACACAGTTTGCAGACCCCTGCATCCCTCGGCTCAGTGAGCACACATTAACTACTGCACTTGGAAACATGCTTGGTTTAAGCAAAGGAGTTGATTTAGTTGAAATTTGATTTTGCCAGTCTCATGTAAGTGCATCCMATGGTGGAAACACACATTACCCTGGTGGCAGAGTATGGCCACGTGTGATTTTATAGCTCTGTGTAACAGCCACCCATGAGAAGAGACTACATCCCTGCAGGAATGTGCAGGGTCAAGAGGAGATGTGATAAAAGCCTGCTCCTTTTACAAGGGGCTGAGAAAAGCCATTTTAGCCATTGCAGCAAAGGAAAAAAATGTTCCCTTTGCCAGCACGGGCTCGGGATGCAAGCACACAGAGACAGGCTTGACTGCACCAGATCCACGTCTCCCTCTCAGCCCCAGCAGCAAAACAAGTGGAATTAGTTTAGTCCATGCAAGGGAACCTCATATTGGTTGGGCTGTTGGTTTTTTTAATGCCTTCAAACACTGAAATAGCAGTAATAAATCCAAATCTCCGATTTTCAGGACATAAGAGCTATAAAATGTTAACATCGCTGAGCTTATGCTCCCTTACTCCTTGAAAAAGACTAGGAATAACGTTTTGATAAAATTAAATTAAAACATGCAATAAAAATCAGAAAATTCCTGCAAAAACTCCTGCTCACACCAAGACTGTACTTTYGGATGTTAGAAGATGCTCTTCAGAAATTTTAAATAAATTTGACTAGTACCACCKATACTATGTGTACATATACACACCACTTCTCTCACATGGGCTTATTTTCCTTTCTCAGTCTACAGAGAAGCAGGACCAATTACTGAAATATCCATCCTACTGAAACAATGAGTTTTGCCATTTGACACCGCTGCAGTCACTTTTTTCCCTTGCTTCAAAATTTACCAGGCTTACACAGGGCTGATGGGTCTTTCCCACAGGCAAGGTTTGTGGAACAACACTTACGTTGTTGCAGGGATCCACTCCCTTAACAATATTAAGGAAAAGCAAGGTAACTGAAACATTTACATTTTTCCACTGAGACACAAAAGCATCTATGTAGTTTGGGGAGGCATAGGGGAAGTTTTTCCACTTCTTCCCCTTTTTTWATTTTGTCTCCAAGTTATATATGAGAAATTACATTTTGCCCCTAGGAATAAAATCTCCTTGGAGAATGTTCATTAGCGACTGGGAAAGTGGGAGAGGAAAACGAGTCCAAAAGGCCCAGCTGCTTCCCCCATCTGGCTGTTATTGGTGGTTTATTGCTTAAAGTATGAGCAAAAGGTACAGCAAAGCACACATATTATGACAAAAGAAACTGCATCCCAGCTTCAGCTCTGCACTGCCTCATGTTGCTCTGGGGCCACATCGTCTCAGCCTGAAGGGATCTCCTGCTGCTGGATTGTATCCACATGAGGTGTTCTCATGCCTAGACTGGATCCAAAACCCTGGGCAGCACACAAATCAGAGCACACTCTGTGTCCTCAAGGAACAGGGAAAACAAGTATTTTTAGGATGGGGTCCAAACAGTACTGGCATTTTAATCTTGTTTTGAAACGTGTTCCATGTAATATTTTAAATTTAAACCAATCTGGAAAGGCATCACACAACTATAAAACTAAGCATGGAGGCAGAGGAGCAGGACTAACAAGGCAGATGCTTTATGAGGTTGGCCAGCTTCCTGCTTGCAGATAAAAACCACCAGATGCCTCAGCGAAGAGAATTCCTTCCTGGGAATGCTGATTTCAGAGTTGCAGAGCATAATATTGATTACACAGGAAGATCAGAGATGAAAGGCATGTGGAAAAAGCATAGCACTTCTTCTCCAAACTCCAAATATCCCTGATTGCCATGGCCACTCTGCTAAGAGCATTTCACAAATGTTTGACAAATGTGTCCTTGGTACCACAAACTCACATTTTGGAGCTATTGACACAGAACCTCCATACTTGATAAAGACCCCATTCCAGGGAGTATATGGAAATAAAAAGAATAAAAAACAATGGGCAATGTATTCTCTGACAGAAGTTATCCTGACTGAGCAATATATGCAATTGACTCTGCATGATTTACCCTTGTAGTTCAACAAGAATTGGGGTTTGACAACTGGCTGTTCAATAGGACAAGAGGACACAGCCTCAAGTTGCACCAGGRGAGGTTTARATTGGGTATTAGGAAACATTTCTTCACTGAAGGGGAGGTCAAGCATTGGAACAGGCTGCCCATGGCAGTGGTGGGGCCACCACCATTCCTGRAGGGATTTAAAGAACAAGTAGATGTTGTGCTTACGAACATGGCTTAGTGCTGGACCTGACAGTGTTAGGTTAATGGTGGGACTTGATCTTGAAGGTCTTTTTCAACCTTAGCAATTCTATGACTATGTGTATAATGAGCAAGGAAATTGCCACAGTKTATGTGCAATAAATATGTGCAATTTCCCCCAATATCAGGAAAATTCCATGGGGGGAGCAGCGTGCGCCACAAGCGAGAAATGAAAAGCACACTTTGCTTACAGCTACGTAAGGATATSATTTTATAGTGGCTATCAAGAGTTTTGGAGAGCAGGGTTTGAATCTCAGAGCCAATAACAAATCCAACAATGTGAAAAGGAAACAGAATCTGTCTCATTGCAAAGAAAAACACAGGACAGACAGAATGAAGGATAGATGCACAGAAGGGGTTAGTTTGTTGATAACTTTGGAATAACAAGTAACCTGCCTTGCTTGGCTGCAAGGAATAAAACCATTAGAATAAAAATAGCAAGTGAGAAAAAGACTGCAAAATGGCATTTGAGAGTTATGGCCCAGCCTGCATGGACTCACATCCACTGCACTTGATGAACACTTAAGCAGTCACATTTTTCACTGTTAGGACAGCTGTAGGGAAGCCTCTGCATGGAGAAAGAGACTGCTTGGGGTCCCAGAAATGGTATTGAATGTAGAATCAGAAAAATATATTGGGAAAAAAAAAAGAGAAAGAAAAAAAGAAAAGAGAAAAGTCATTGAAGCAGTGTACCCTTCCTAATGCCAGCCTGTCCAACTGGTAAATCGGTAGCAGCTGTGGCCCTTTAGGCTGTTTTGCATAAAACAAAAAAACAAAGAATAAAAATACACCACACCAGTAGTGGAAAAGAAGCATTCTTCCATCACCACATCCTACAGCCACCCCTACATATTTTTCTTGTTCTAACTACAAAATATTTATAATGTGTTTCTGGAAAATAAATAYTGATGATTGCATTAAAACTTTAACAGCCCTGTTAACATCACAAAAGCAAGTTTCTCACACGTTTTCTCTCTTCTAGCCCCAGAGAAGTCCCTGCACTTATAAAGAATGAGTGTTTTTGTTAAAGTGTGCTTTATTGATTAGCCACTTTATTCAAGAGTGCCATCATAAACTCATCTACTTATTAATTTCAGTTTTACAAGYTATCCGAACACTCTCCCCTAGACACTACTTCTTCCTCAGGCATATCTGTCATTCCTGTCAAGAGTACTTCYAATTAAGTGGCAAGAGAACCTGRGAAGCACTGRCTGTGGGAAAGTGACATTGGCAGGRATTTGTGAATTGCAGTAGAGATCTAGAAAATAACGAACAGCGAAACAGAGGTAAATTGGTGTTCCTTGCACYGGGCTGTGTCAGCACGGACACAAGYCTCCAAAACATTAGATGCAGCACTGAAAGAAAACATTGAGAAGAAACATGATGCTACAGAATGCAAAATTAGGCTGAAGGACTTGTATGCACACCCTGACAGTGAGGGCAGAAGTGTTGCTATTAGACAGTGTCAGCTGAGTGGAGAAACAGCACCAGTGTTTATCTGTTCTGGGAGCAGACCATATATTTTGTTTTATCTRTTTTATACAGTTGCAACAAACAGAATGAACAGCTCATTAAACACTGTGTTATAAAATACATGCAGGGCCAAACAGARCTGTTCAAATACACTCCCAGCTGAACCACAGGCACTGATCTTGCAGCCAAGTCAATACCAATACACTCAGTAGTATTTACKGTGGTCCTTCAGACTGAAGTCAATTTTAAGGGCTGACCACAAGCCCAAGTTCAGTGCTTATTTAACCTTTTGATCTCCTGCAGACACCAGGCAAAGCCACAGAAAACTAAAAAGCTGGGTGGACCCCTGTGTCCACTGGCACGAACACCATCACCCCAATGAGCCAGGATGGGCTGGGACCAATCTCCTGCTCTCCTCTTTTCCAGCCAAGGGTCCCAATAAACCCAACAGTGGCAGAGATCCAGCACATCGTGGAAAAGCATCAGCAGACAGGCTAGGAATGCAGTGGCAATAGCATTGAACTTGCATCACACGCTTATTCTCAATCCAGCTCGTGTTCCTGCAGCTGATTCTTGTTTGAAAATGCCATCCAGACTCATGGCAAGAGCTTCAAAATGCCAGAGCAGAAATCAGCCCTGCTCCTGCTGCCTTGGCTCTGCTCCATTTCTCCCCTTGGAAGGTGCAGAGCACAGCTCGGCGCAAGGCAGCATCCTACTTCTGATACTCGTTTTCATCTAAGAACAAGTTACCACTACTTCATGAATATTTACTATCAAGGAAGTCAGTAAGTTCAGTGAATATTTGGCAGGCCTCAGTCAGATATTATGGCTGTTAGACTTCACATATTAAATCATCTGAATACTTAAATACAGCTAAAAACACTTGCAAGAGTATTCAAAAATTGGCTTAGGACTACATTCCCTGATTCTTACTGAAGCATTTGCAGGTTGACTGAACATCACAAGCTATGGGAGATAAAACAAGCTTTTTGAGTCTTTAGAGTGTGATCTTTTCAGACTTCTAGATTTATGTTTCACTGTAAAAAGTATTATTTTAATGAAAGTAAATATATACTCTTAAAAGTACTCCTTTCAGAGGTGAGATTTGAGAAAATAAAACATGAAGTCTTTTTAATGACAGCAACAGTAGGAAAAAAAAATGCACATTTCATATATCTGTGGTCTTGCTCTTAACTGTGAACAATCTAATTCTGAGTATTGGAATTGGAGCTGGAAAGGAGGAAGCAACCAATCTCTCCGCAGAGCTATTGTTGCAAATGCACACACGATTTATCGTAAGAACTGTGATAAAATCCATAAAAACAAAAGCAAGGAACAAAAACCAAAAGAAGAATGGTAGATATTTACTGCTCTGGGGAACTCTTTAACCAGGAAATGCTCTTATATATGCATCTGTGTAGTTGGGATAGAAAGGTCTATCAAATTCTTCAATTTTCCAGATCGCACTGGGGAGATCAAGAGGGTTTTTTGGCATACAAATAATTCATATTTGCATAAAATGGACCTAGGATGTCACAGCTATGAGGCTTAAATTACAGCAGCGTAGGAAGGTGCCCCTTTAAAACACTTGATGGATGAAAACATGTAAGACAGTTGACAGCTGGATAACAATCTTTTTCTTGTGCAGCATCATTGTATCATCACCAGCTGCTTTGTGAAGTASCTTTTAGAAGCAGCTATGCATTGCAAATGCTGTAACACTTCTCAGGCTGTTAACCCTCTGATTCACTTACTCATCTGAGCATCATCAATGAATGCTAGAATATATTACTTTGAGGATTTAATAAATTAATTTATGACTATGAATAATTCCCACACTGAACCCAGAAAGTTAGTAAAAAAGCAAGCAAACAATGCCTTTTGTAACTCTCATTTTACATGAGCCTTTTAACATAGGCAAATATGGGAATGCAATGCTATCTAATTTTATCCCTCTTTTGCTCTATCCAGCAGCTTTCACTCCCCTGCACCTGGAAAAAGCAACATGGGAACACAAGACCGAGTGGTACCTCCAAGGCCCTGGAATCCAGGTCTCAGCAGCCAACTTGTGTTATTGCTTCTCTAAGTTAAGCTTACATTAAAATTCCTGTTGGACAGCCTAATTCAAGAAACTCATTCCCCAAAACCTATCTCTTATTTCAAAAACCCGAAGTTACCTTTAAGTGATCAACAAGAAGCTGTGAGGCTGCAACAGCTCTGTGGAAGATTCCTGCTATCACCCAGAGGAAGAAGGCATCATCCTCCTCCCCACTCCAGCCCTTGTTTTCAAGTCAAAGCTGATGTTGATTTTGAGCCATCCAACCTCTGCTTGTTCAGCAGCAGCTTCCAAGTGCTCGAGCACAGAGGTGCAGCTGTGCAGACGCCTTTGCTGCCATGTTCTTCCCTAACACAATTCTTTGTTCTTTAAAGCTACATTTTTAGTAAAGACAACAGAGTGAAAGACTAAAATTAAGCCATCTTCCAGTTTCTTCATTCRCTTCCTTAAGAAATCCAAACATTCATACAGACTAAATACACTAAATATAATAAAATCTGATAAATCTCCTTTTTAATTGCTAGCCAACATTCCTTGTTATGGTTAAAAACACATTTCCACCTTAGAAAAATACATTAAATTGTTGCAATTTGGAGCAATATTACCATTTCCAAACAACAGGAAAAGGAACAAAGTACCAACCAAACACAGAGTAATTTATTTTTTTTGCATGAAAATTACTTTTGTGCTCCTGCTGGCACTTGCAGTAGTTCAGAAACATTGAAGCTCTACAACATAAAATACATGAAAGCCCATGAGATCCTGCAGAGCTAAGAGAATTTTGTATTTACTTTGAAAATTTGTCAGATTACAGGATCACATTACTTACTGTCCTCCCAAAACATTTTAAATCAAGTTTAGTAAGACCTTTTTTTAAGAGCAGCATTCACTCAATCACTGCTTCCTAATGGGAGCAGACCCCAGGCCAGCACTCTGCCTTTCACAACAGCAGCTCCCTGCAAAGATTGAAATTCTCTCAGACTAAACCAAGGCTTTATTGGAATACAAATCAGGATAATTCACTTTTTAAGTAGAGGAAACTCAAGAGTGTCTCAATCAGAAGAAAAAGAGCTCCCARCCAACTTTAGCCTGCTCACCTCGTCCATGAAAGCAGGTCAGTGCCTCCAGGCTTTGTGCCATGCTGAGCATCCAAGGGAGTACCAAGCCCAACCCCATCCAGAATCACCTAAAGCATCATCACACAGCAGCCAGCAACCAGAAAAAATACCCACAAGCCCTGTCCAGGACACCTGCCTTGCCAGAATCTATCACAGGTATCTTCTCAACAGCCAAAACACATTTTATGGGCTCTTTTTTGTGTGTGTGTGAAGGTTTTCRTGTTCTGTGTTGGGTTTTTTTTCCCTTCTAGAACCTCTTATTCAGCATATTAAAAAGCATATTGCAATAGTGTGCTTTCTGCAATATATTTATGTTGATTTTGTTTTTTTTCCTGTGGATGACTGGGGTTTTGTAGATTGTTTCCTGCTCGATGAGCTTAATGGAAATCCTTAAAAGCTGTGTGTCCTTCTAAGTGTAATATGTTTCAAAGAAGTGGKGAAAATTGCCTTGGGAATCGTTATTGAAACACCACCTTGGCAGTACCTGTGCTGTGTGCAGAGGATACAGCTGTGCTGCTCAGTCTGCTCACGCTGAGGCTTCAGAAGGTTTGTCGAGCAGAGGGATAGGGCAGAGTAGTTATTTTGAAAAAGAAATGTGATCTTTCAAGGGAAAAGAAACCCYCAAACTGTCGAGTATCAGTTTAGTCCTCCCACTCCGTAGTACTGGAGCTGCAGTAGGGTTAAGGAACACAGGACTATCCACTGGTACTTTGAGAGCTGATTAAAACCACACTAATCTGCAGAAGTGCTGGTGCTTTAAAGGGAAACTTTACAAAAACCTTAGAGCATGTAAATTTATAACAAAAATTTTACTGTTTAACTTTGAGAACTCCATAGCACTTTGTTTGATATAGCAGCACTTCAATGTTGACAATGGTTACTCCAAAACTGAAATTTTAGATGTTATTTCTATGGTTCCTTAAGGCAGATAGAGAAAATTTAAATCTAAAGGCAAGCCCCTGTAATTTTATGTTTATTAGTGGGAAGAGGACCCTGGGGCAGGAGGAGCTATTTGGAAGCTGGCATGTGAGTGTGAGGCATTCTCCAAGCTGCAGCAGCTGCAGCTGGCAGGGAGTCAAGTCCTGGTGTGCTTTAAGGAACCTGTGTGGCAGCCTGGCTGGAGACTGCTCACAAGGCTGTAGAGAAGAAAATGATAGCTGGAATTTGGTCTGGAAAGTGACATTCTGCTTTATGGCCCAATCAAACAAAGCATTTAAAAATATATTTAACTCCCAATACTCAGTGTTTTAATTCAGCATGTGCTTAAGGATTTTGTTGTCTAATTTGGGCTCTCTGAAACTATCCCTCTAAAAACAGGGAGGGGGGTGATGTGAAGGATTTTATTACAGGTTTGTTGGTTGGGYTTTTTGGGAGGCAGGGGGAGGTTTGTTGGCGAGTCAGGAGGAGGATGAGAAGCCGCAATGAAAGCATGTAAGTGAATAATTGCATTAACCTTTCCGCGCCTCATGGGAAATCATCAGAAAGGTTTTTTCCCACTGAGTTTATGGCATGTTTAGAGTCTTTAATACTGACTTCCCTTTCCTTACTTATTGAAGCAAGGCAGGATATTCAGTTCTGGGGTTTTTCACAGTGTGTCCTTCCAGCACTGCTAACGCAGTAAAGCTCAAATGGCACGTGGAGAGCACAAAGCCCAAGCCCACTCTGTCCCCGCCTGACGCAGGGAACCTGTGGGGTCAGTATTTTCCTGATGTACTATTAGAGCCAGCAGGCTGAAAACAGATGGCTATGCCATGGTAAATGTACTAGAATAAGGTGTAAACAACTTCCATCCAAGCTATGTTTTGCTTCTGTGTGCAGAAGCAAAAGGAAAAACTGGAACATAGCAAAATCAGGCTCGTTTACAGAGTTTTCAAGAATTTTCTCCGTTGTGATTGCACCTAGGCTATCACCCTGAGGCAACTACAAGTTATACACCCAGTCCTGTTTCTGGGCAGGGTGGTAATTCTTTCTCCAAAATTAAAAACGATTCAAAGCTGAGAGAGCAGTTTTGCTTTTCTCACATTGCCTTTATGATGAACTCAACCAGATTTATGGTTTTACTAACAAAACTGTCAAATTATTAGCAAGAAAGGTAGAAGGTGTAGAAATGTGATTCTAATTTATTCTCTTAACCCAAATTCACTATGGAAATACATTTATCTAACTTGTAATGGAGTATGAAGTATATCACAGTAACATTTATGCTTAAATACTGTTCCCTGACTGATGAAAGAGGAGCTCCATCAAGAGAGAAAATGTATGAAATACCCCAGCCCACAGGAATGTCATCAATCATGAACATGACTGTTTGCATTTTGAAAAGCTTTCAACTTGGTCAACTCCTGATTGGTGTTTCTTTAATTGCTTTAATTGGGCTCTTTCCTCTGGTGTATATTGGTGTTTTTCCTGGCTGCCAAGCAAAGTACAGCTTGTCATGTCCCTGGRAACAAATGTTTATCTTGTGCTGCCCCAGAGCACTTTGGTTTGTCTAGTTATGATTTTCCTTTTTTTTTTTTTTGATGATTAGTCTCCGTGTACTTGATTATTTTCTGATTTCCATTTCCACATGAGGTATGGTGGATGGTAACAAGCCAGAATTTTAGGTCTTCATATAAATATGACAGAAAATCCTCTTCAATTGAACCAAAGGTCCAAAATGCCCTTCAGACAAACACCATTTTTTTTATTATTATTATTATTTTTTTTAGTAAAGGCAGGTCTTGAATATAAGAGGACTCTAGCAAGGTGGTTTCTACAGTTAAAAATTTTCAAATGAAATATTAAATACTGGTGGCTTTAATATGCAATCAKTTGGGTCTCAGCAGTAGAAAAATATATCCTTTCCAGTGTAAAGAAGATACATTAATCTCTTCAAAACCTCCACTATAGCAGAACGGTCACCTCACTCTTTGAAAAGAAATACTAGGAAAACAGTAACAGAACCTACTGCCCAGACCTGCTCCATGTCCTGATCCTATCAACTTCTTAAATCACTTAATCAGAGCTGGAGCTGGAAGGGACCTCTGCAGACCATCTAGTCCAACCCCACTGCTAAAGCAGGCTCACCAACAGCAGCTGGCCCAGGATCATGTCCCCGTTGCTTTTGTGTATCTCCAGAGAAGGAAAGTCCACAATCCTCCTGGTCAGTCTGTTCCGGTGCTCTGTCACCCTCACAGTAAAGTAGTTTTTCCTCGTATTCAGATGGAACTTCCTGTGTTTCAGTTCCCAGCGTCACCTGCTCAGTGGATGCCACTGAAGTGCAAGGGGCCCTGCCCAGAAAATGCAGATTTGGAGGTTTGAAATAGAGTGAGGTGTTTAAGTCAAAGATGCTGACTGTCCTTCTTTCTATGCWGTTTATAATGATTTGGAATCAAAAGGTAATGTAATGTTTCCCTTGCTTAGGGTCTTGATTTAATATTCATTTACGGGAGCTATTTCATCTTTTCACAATGGGATGGACAGAGTATAAATGGCCTTTTCTACTCTGAAGTCTGCCAGAGGCTTCCAATCCCTAGAAACTATTTTCTGGGACATCTCCAATTCTATAAGCATGTGGAGACACTAATTAATGTAAAAGCTTTACTTGCAAAAGCAGGRGTACTAAAAATCTGTGCTGATATATTTTTAAATTTTTTTTTACATCCTTCAACACTGTTCAGCTATAGAACTTCTGTTTTATTAGGCACTCAGCTATTTGGTTCCGTTTCAAACAGAAGCAAAGCAAAAAGGCAATTTTTAATAAAATAACTTTTACTAAGTAGGGTTCATTCCTTAGCTGTGGTGTATGAAAACATGMTGGAAGTTACCAATGTTGCTGTCTCCTTGGGAGCACAGAGCCCGAAGAAATGTTAAAAATTTATCGTTTTCAAGATGTGAGGGGATGTCTCGCTGTTTCAGCCAGGACTGGAGATCTGTGCCCTGGGATCAGGTCTCACCCTCATCCACTCCACTTCAGCCTCACCCAACGCACTTCGTATTGTCTCTGCTCCTCACCCTGACCCATTGCCAGTTACAGTTCCTGCCCATCCTGAATCACCCAGGGATCCTGTGGCCAAGACCAAATTCCATCAGCAGTTACAGACAGAACCAGGCTCCTGGAGACTGCACTTTCCACTCATTCCTCACATCAACAGCAAATCTTTCATCAACCCAGGCACTTGATTTGGTATCACCTCTTGCAGGAAAGAGATGTATTAAGTAGTCATTTTTTTTTCTGTCCTCTCAAAAGCAAACTAGCTTAGTCAGAAATAGAACATTCTCCTTCACAGACCTTTTTTGTTTGGGTTTCTGTGTGTGTGTGTGTGTGTGTGTGTGTGTGTGTGTTTGTGTGTGTGTGTGTGAGACCAATCTTCACAGTTTTCCTCAATTTCATCAACTCTGCTTGATCAGCTGTGCTGGATTTGAAGCAGTCAGCTGTTACCCAACACTGTGCTTTTTCTCATTTTTTGGGAGCTGTTAGAACATTATTTTTAGATAAATATTTATTGTGTTTATTGGTGACTTAAAAAATAAAAGGATGCTCGCTGAATATATCTACAATTTTTTACTTCCTGCTCTCATCTGGCACTTACCCAAGCAAGACTTTCACACAGCAGAGCCCTGGGAATCAGTCCCTGTGATGAATCACTCTGCTTGAAAGTCCTTCTATACCATTAAATCAGGCTGATGATCCAGATTTCCTCATATGTGATTCTGTGCTTCAGAGGAAAATAGGTGAAATCACTAAAGTTGTCCTGGTCSTGCAATGAAGGTGATGTGTCCTGSAGTAGAAGYCTGACAATGTGCTCTGCTRTAGAATCACAGAATYATGGAATGATTTGGGTTAGAAGAAACCTTAAAAAAATCATCCAGTTTCACCCCCAGGGATGTCTTCCACTATCCCAGGTTGCTCTAAGCTCCGTGCAACCTGGCCTTGGACACTTCCAGGGATGGGGCAGCCACAGCTTCTCTGGGAAACCTGTGCCAGAGCCTCACCACCCTCACAGCRGAGAAATTCTGCTTAATATCTAATCTAAATCTGTACTGTTTCAGTTTAAAGCCCTGTTCAATCACTGTCTTTTAAAAAATATAAATTTTCTTTTAAAAAGTAGAAAAAGTACTTTGAGTAGATATATGAAAGTATAAAGAATGAATCTGAGAAATTAGGAGTTACAGGAACACCAAATATAGATGTGGAGATGAAATTGCTCACACTTGTGTCTCTGCAGTGCAGATTTGGGGCTTTCTAATTTTTATCTTACAACCCGTGTGAGTGTGCACAGTATCTCGAGTGGCTGCTTTCAGTGTGGCAGTGCTCAGAGACACTTTGGTGTCTGGGTTTATTCTTCTTGGTACTCACACTGCAGAAGAGTAAACAGCCTTGTTTGGGTTCAGTGAAACTGGCAGCCAGACAAATGGAATTACTGCTGAGAAAAAAACAAACTCCTGCATGAAGGAGAAAATAAAATATGTATTTTTAAATAGAGCAGAGGCTCTTGAATTTCACATGAAAATAATCATTGAGCAGCAGTAGGCCAGGCAGCATATTGTGCAGAAATAAGAAGTCAGCTGATTTCCAATTTTAGGTCTTCCAATAAAACAGCCTATATAGCAATTTAAAAGAGGAATATGCATTTTTCACTAAGTAATTTATTTTTCCTGCTACYTGGAGTTCTCATATTTTCAAAGCAGAGTGTTTACTTGAACACCACATGTATGTTGGTGTGTAAGAACTGATTGGAACTCTTCACTGTTTTGCTTGTAGGTTTGAAGGCACTCTGTGAAGMGTGGTCGTGAGACCTCCAGTATTGAACAGGAATCATACAAGAAAAATATTAATATTGTTCTTTCTTAATTTTCTCAGGTTTCCCGAATGATAACTTAAAATGACAGGTTTACACCTGTGAAAATCACAGGTAAGCATCATTTCTAGTGAGTGTACAGGCACTTCTCTGCTTCTGGAAAAGTCACAGGCTGTGTGCAAGGAGACAGCAAGGTTTCCTCATGGGTCCTGGTGAGGAGGGAGGGAGATGCTTGTCTCAGCAAGGAGGGAGGAGCAGAGGAGAGTGAGCAATTAATAATACAAACCAGTGTCCTGCAAAGCCCATCAGTGTGTGGTGGAAGCTGCTCCCCAAAAGCAGAAGAGTGCTGGAGTGCCTGSGGCCTCTGATGGCTTCTCAGGCTACGCAAGCCCTGTTCAACTGGGAGCGTTCAAGGCTGGGTTAGATGGAATTTGGAGCAACCTGGTCTAGTGGAAGTTGTCCCTGCCCATGGCAGGGTGGATGGAACCAGGTGATCACGTCCCTTCCAACCCAAACCCTTCTGTGATTCAGTTGCAGGGAAATATTGTGTCTGTTCTTTTCTGGTGGCATTAACTTAAATAAAATTAGAGGTAATAATTGGCTGGGATTTATTCTATATTCACTCTAAAATTAATCTCTGAGCTGGTCAGTTTTATTATTTCTTTTATGATTTATCTTGAAATGTCATTGTGCAAAGGACATGGCTGCTGGAACTTCTGAGGGGATTGTTTTCAAGAATTAAGAAAGAGGGGCAGGTGAAGGAATTAGCTATTAAAAGACGACTCCTGAAGAGGAATGTACTAATTAAAAATCTGAGGAATTATATCAGCTGAAGTGGTTTTCTTTCCAGAGACACAAGTATTCTCTTGAGAGAACTGATGATGAGCTGTTAAAAAGAAATACAGCTCATCTTGTTTTGTGATGTTTTTATTTGTAATATGGTTCCTTTCCAAGCAATTTTCAGAAGCTTTTACATTTTRTAGGACAAAGATATAAGTTTGAAATGGGCAGAAGTATAAGAAATGGTAAAAAGACTAGAAGGGAGTTACTTTATTATTATGATATATTCATGAAATACAAACAATAAATACTCCACGTTTCTGAGAAGGCTGTGTTCTTCCAAAGAACATGCCATCCTCTTTATCCATAAACCCCTTTCTCACAGGAATTTGTGCTCACAAATAAACTAAAATAAACAACACCAAATTGATAGCATTTCCAGCTTTTTGCTCTTTAGACAACTGAATTTCATCATTTCACTTTACGTGCATGATGAAATGAATGGCAGAAAAAGACCAGAGGAGACAAGGAGTGATCCAAAGTGGACAGAACCATCAGCAGCAGGTTCCCTTTACGGCCACCATGCAAGTACTTGAGGCTCAGGTACTGAAATAGCACACACAGGTACTGGGGAATGGCTACAAGAGTGAGCATATTATGGGTCTCTGTAGATGACATTTCATTCCTCACCAGTTCCCACCGTGGTCCCCCAATAAGCACTCTGGRGTGACATGGGTCTTCCTAAAGTGGACAATTTTCTGCATCTAAAAAACAGAACTTGACCCCTAAATGACTATACCAGAACATCATCCAAAAATCAYATTAATGATGTTCTGAATTTGAAGAGAGAAGGTCCTTACCCAGGGCAGGAAGCTGGGGCTCAATGTGAGACATTTTTCAGGAAGAACATCCTGCACTAAACAAAAACCAAACAGCTGCAAAGGAGAAGRAGGGAAAATATTTTTCTTTGCTGTCATCATATCTCACCTACTTGTATGGCCAGTCACTGCATATGGCCTCTTTGATCATCTGCCTTGGTACTTTCCAGCTGGTAAAGGGTCAAAATAAATCTGATGCAGAGAGAGTTGATGCTGAGAAATTAATTAAGGCTTTGTCTTATCTGTGGCTGCTGAATCTTGGTGAGGTTCAACAAACTTTTTATTTAATATGGTACAACTGTAGAAGAAACAATATGCTTTTTCCTTTCACACTGACTAGAGGGGGGAGCATGAAAAACGTATCTTCTGACATACTTTTGTGGAAGCCTGAGACCAGTCGATTGACAGGACTGGGCACTGGAAACAGAAATTACATCCTGCAAATGAGGTTTTTGCCTGGCTCCACATATCACTGAGGAAGGTATTCATTGAATTAAACAAAATAATCCCAGAGTTTGGGCGTGGAGGCCAAGAGGAAATGGAACACCAAAACCTGTGAGCAGTGTATGCAAAATGACAAATAACTTTGRARAGAGATGGGTAAAATCCATTGCAGCTCTTTCCAGCTGAGCTCTGCAAATCTCTTTACAGTGAGAATCCATGTACAGGCAACATATTCCAACYRGATCAAAGTGGATGCAGCCAGATCRAACTGGTTTAAACTGGATAAAACCAGATCAAACCAGTTCCAACCACAACCAACCAGACAAAAACACTTCAAACCAGTACAAAACAGATCTAAATGGATCAAACTGTGCCAGGCATTGAAATCGCCTCTTCAGCATGAAAACAATGAGTGCTGCTGATAATCAAATGAACTGGAAATTGTATTTCAGAGAAATGCTAAAATAATGTAGTGGCAAGGCACTTTGTTCCCTACTCTCCAAAGAAATCCCATTCTCCRGCCATCTTTTATTTATGATCTAGATGTTAAAATGAGTAAACACGCTTACAGGTTCTTTTCAGATATTTCTGCATTTTAAATAAAAATGTGATCATGCAGCAACAGCAATCGAAGTGTCCTGGGTGTCCTGGCATGGCTGGATGGATCCTGTGCCAGCAGTGCTGGGCAAGGGTGCAGTGGGCTCAGGGTGTCCTGGCTGCGGGAGTACCAGGGCAGTGGGGGGCTCAGAGCTCTTCATAGACCTCTGGGGCTCTCTCAGCCAAAAAACAACAACAACAACAACAACAACAACAACAATTAGCCACAATAACAATGCTTCTCCATTTTACCTTCAGTGAGGAAGAGGAGAAAAACATAATAAAACAGACTTGCAATTATATTCATTTTTTATGACTAAGTGGGGTAACAGGGAATAAAAAAGCCACTATTTTCCTAAGAGATAAGGATAGAGAAGGGATTTTAAAATTCCCTGTGGCTGGGAATAGGAGCTGAAGGTCTCATACTGGTTCTGAGTCTCTCTTTRACACAGTGGGAATTCACAGGGGAATCTACTGTTTCACAGCAAAGTTATTATTTCAGGACTAAAAAAGAGGAAATTGTTAAAAATGAGACATTACATAACACTRTTTTCAGATTAATTTACAGCCTCTTTAGAGGGTGAAAAGACTACTTGGTGAGAAAAGTCAGTGATGGGCAATATTGGCCATGGATGGTTGGCCATGGCCACTCTGCACACACAGAACAACTCATTTTGTTCCACTTCTGAAAAACTGTAGTGGGAAAATAATAACTAATAGGAAACTAGTGAGAAAAATAAACCCAGATTTTATTTATTTTAATTATGTATCAATTTGTTTGTTTGTTTGTTTGTTTGCTTTGCTGAAGGACCACTATACAACCTATGCAGGCAGTAGGGTGTCTTTTGTGTGGATGGATAGGTATGTTTCAACTCTTTTCTTGTTCTCTGTGTTAGAATTACTCTCAAAGCTGCTTTAACGTATGTATGGCCACTTTTTTTTCTCTTTTCTAAGGTTTTTCCTTTGCTTTACTGAGAATTTTAGAAGCTATTAATGAATGGCTAAAACATGTCCATGACAAGYGTTTGTCACTAGAGGTAGACGCTTTGCTTCTTAAACACAACAAAACAAGTGTCAGCTGATGCAAACCTGACTCTCTTGGGGTTATTTTGAATCTTGAAAACTTCTTGCATTTTCTTCGTCAGGAATGGCTAAATTGATAGAAAAGGTTACTGCTGGTAAGCTGCAAAGATATGTTCTCCAGCTATCGGAGTTCCTGTATGGCCTGTCTGAGGCAGGGTAACGCAGCCTGGGACTTTTTGGCAGTGCTGTTCGATGCTGATCCCAACAGTGGGGAAATGCCAGCAGGTGCTCACTCTGGCAGATCTGTAACCTGGGAACTGCAATTTAGTGTTTGAGTGGCAGATTTAAGTGACTGAATGAAACTCAGGCTGTGGCTCAGCTGACACTGATGTGCTGTGTGCTCATCAATTCAGTCAGGATAAAACATTTATTACAGTTTTGTGGGTGAGGTACTGCTCTGATCGTCTCTGTTATTTACCTGCATTACAGAATCAAACAGAGGCTCTTCATKCTCATGAATTAACCTTATGTGACTCCTTCTCACTTTTCTCTGTCTTCCATTCCTGTTATTCCTCCTTTTGTGCTGTTCTCCTTGACCATCTACTTCCCATTCTCTCAGGAGATTTTGGGTAGTTTCCCTTTATGTTCCCCCTTTTCTTCCCCCCGCAGTCCTTATACATTGCATGGTGCTGAGTGTACTCCATTAACAATTATTCCACACCATGTCCTCCTTTCTAGCCTCTTCCCACATAGAAAATGACTATTAATCAGTCTGTCTGTCATACTCATTATTCATAAACAGACACATGCCACAGCACTGAAAACAGACTATCTGTCTTACTTAAGAGCACCCTAGATCTTAAATAAAAGAGACATAAGACTGCAAAACACTCAGGGCTTTGACAACCAAGGGAAAGAGTGGAAAAATTGATCATTACACGAACTAGGGATTTTCCTCAGAAGCTTCATCCCAAAGCTGACCATCAAAAGCAAGCAATGGTCAGAAGAGAGAAGAAAAATAATCTTATTTCTTTCTTTTGAAATAATCTCATATTCCAATATTCAAAACCGTTCCATTTTGAAATTTACTTTCCATACTGCCAGCTGTCTCAAAGCACAGTTAAGACAAAAACTCTCACATTATTGCGCAGAACTTGACAAAGTGGGAGTGGAAAGCAGAGGAAAACACAAACAGAGGATGCAGCTATTGTACCCACAGAAAATGAAAAGGAAATGAAGGCTGCTTGAAGGCTTTGTATCAATAGCTTATTTTCTCCATTTTTCATTTGTTTTCTCAATCTCTCTTTACTACATCTCTACTCATGTAAATAAGTATATAACTAACATAGACAAAATTTATATGTTCATTGTATAAAAGATATGTGCTCAAGAACTGTTAATGCTTCAGTTCTACAGAGGGAACTGGAAAAGAGTTATTTACTCAGAAGTGGACTTCCACAATCAGAAAAGGATAATTTCTTAAGGGGAACTTCAAATTAAGGGCTTTCAATATCAATTTTTGAAATGTGACTTTGGTTAATTTCATTTTAACAAAGAGGCTGCCCTGAATTTCGCACTCTTTCTCATCAAGGAAAAAGACCTCTAGATTTTGGGGCAAGCTTTCGTATCTTCGGATTTCAAGTAGACGTGTTTGAACCATACAACCGATTCTCAATAAATGATGCTAAGCTGCAAATCTGAATCATCTGCCGCTGGAAGGTGTGTAGTGATCGACAGCCTTGATGGAGCAACCCTGGATGAGCTTTGATCTTCCAGGTTCTCCAGGTGGCAGGGGTGGGGTTTAAGGTTTCATCCATCTCTGTTCCTTATCATCTGGTTCTCCTTAGAGCCACCGAGTGAGGAGCTGCTGTGGTGTGTAATAAACACCTTGTATGGTACAGGAGATTGTGCTTTCTCAGGTAATGACTGATCTGACCTGCAAATATTTGCTTTTGTGGGTTCTGGGAGGGTTTGGCCTGTGTCTGAAGGATGATAAGAGTATTGAAGGGCAATATGTACAGCTTCAAGTACAGTGTTGTTTGGTCTCATGTTTGTCACTAAATGTGAATGAAGGCTGAGTTCCAGTAACTGAATTAACTTGTCTGTTTCAAATGGATTTATTTCACTTAGAAGACATGGGATATGTGAGCATTCTTATTTTGCTGGAGTGACGGATGAAAAGAGGAAAATCTTACAGTAAAGTGGATTAGTCTGAAGTTCTAATCTTTGCATATGTGCAGACATTAATTGAATAAGTGGAACAAAATTATGTTTAACACAGTGAGTTGCATGATCTTTTCAGTGAGGAAAAAAGTGCTTGCTAATGATAGTGCTGAATAATCAATGCCGAAAATCGAAAAAACCTTATGACCAAATTAATCTGTTTTATTACCTGTCTGTATTTGCTTAGCTATTGTAAAACACTTCATTAAGAATCACGCTTGACTGAAGTAATAACAAAGAAAGGCAAGATGCTGATAGGAGCTTCCAAAAGACTTAATGTTATGTGATTTCCAGCCTTTGGTTATAAACTGGGCCTTCATGTGAAGCGACACACTTTATAGATTTTAAAAACTCTTACTTTTGCAGTAACCTTACCACTCACTTTGTAAACTCATCTGGTAAAAAACTATTGTTCTTCATTCATTTGAGCTCCATGTGTCACTGTGTTGTTAGACAATCTGATAATTAGATTAATTTGTGCTGGTTGTTGTTTAATTATCATGCCTCACAAATGGTTAACGTTTTCAAATATGGAAATATTTATTGCCATCCTTGGAGCAATTTGCTCTGATAACTCAATGAGTTTTCAGAAATTATATTTGTGATGAGCCAGTTCTTCTAAAACAAGGGGCAGTTTATGTCTCAATTCCCTTGTTTCTGGTCAATTTTCATTTGGATTTTCTCCTAAATCCATTCTACTGTTGCTATATTGTCCTTCTGTGTAAAAACTTCCCCAGTCATTACAACAAAATCTCTGGGTCTGAAGTAACTTTAATCCATTTTGTGACAATACTTTTTTTTTTTTTTAAGCTTTGAAAAATGGAAGTTAATTTTATTTACCCTGAAAATACAGCATTTGGCCTAGGGGTATTTGGCTCAACTGTTCTTTGTGTTAAAAAACACACTACATAATTACGCAGGTTGTTTCGATGGGAAAAGTTATGGATCCTTTCCTCTTCATTGTTCTCCACATTTTTCTGTTGAAATAAACTAATACAACATCCCACTGGTACTTCCAATAGTCTCTCCTCTCCAAAAGAAACTTGTTGGAATACATTTTCCAGGTATTAGTCTGTATTTCTATTCTTATTCTGCTACAACACTGTATACATCCGTGAGATTAAAAACTTTTCTCTTTTTTTTGTAAAAATGACTGTTATAGTTTCTTCTGTATCTAAAAATTGAAAGCAAAACCTACGTTTTCAGCACTAAATTCAATCAATACTCCTAGTCTCAGTTTTTGATAGTGGCTTTTTTCTATGAGCATGGCTTTATAGCAAGTCACAGAACTGGCAGTTGCACACTCATTTCTTACCCTGCTCCAAGCAAATTGCAGTTTGTAAAGTCAAAAAACTACTAGAAACACCTTTGATCTTCAGGGACAAGAAAAGGGAGACTCAATTAGATGGATTGAGAGAGGATTTTCCAGGAGTTTAAGCAGTCTGGTGGCAGCCAGACTCTGTGGTTTGACATAGCATTAAATGTAGCTTTAAATAAAATAAAGAAACATGTAGTTAGTTCATCCAGTTTAGGACCTAATAACAGGAAGGAGTAAAGAAAGTATAAATAGGAATGTTCTTCTGTATGAAATTGAGGAATTACCTAGATTTCATGCTGATAGTACATCTTCTCGGTAATTCTTGCACACAGATTAGTAAGCACTGAATACACTATATGTATATATTTTATATTTGAAGAAAAGCAAGTAGGCTCAGGCAAAAATGTCAAATAGCTTCTTTGAAATATCTTCCAAGCTGCCTTTGGTTCTATACTGATTTCCTTACTGCTTTCCATGGGGTGTATTGATAGGGAATTGGGAGCAGCAGTCCGTGCAAGCTGCTGGAGCAGTAAGGAATGTTCTCCTTGTGCCATTCCAGAGCAAACCTGCTTAGCACGGAGAGCTGAAAATGAGTTGTGAGCTGAGAGAACTTGATTGAAATGTCAAAGTACTCAGAGCCCCGTGGAGTTCCCACAGAAGAGACTTCTGCAGCAGAGGGTTGTTTTGACAAAAGAGCCCTGCTGTGTGAAATTTGCAGCTACACCTTGTGATGAGTAACCACACACTCGATTGAGCAAAATTCCTGTCACTGCTTGGATCATGAGACATTAGCAGGGAATATTGCTTTAAAGCCAAAGTGTTCCTCCTAAATACAAGTGTGCTCTTAAAATCAATATATTTATGTGCAAGGATTGGCCTGTTTTGCAAGCTTCGAAGTCCATTCGGGAATGAGGGCCACATTTCTGGACTTAAAACAAGAAATTCAAATGCAGAATGAAGTAGCACAAAGAGCAGAAGCCAGAGGCATTATGTGCAGCAGAAAGAAAAACAAACTGAGCAGAGGTCTCTTTGGGACCTGTGGTGCAGCTAATAAAACTAAAGATCTGGTAATACACCGTGTCTGCTTTCTGAAAGGATAATGAACAGAGCTAGTACCCTGAATTCGCTGCAGTGACCGTGAAGAATGCAATCAATTGGGAGTTTGATCTTCTAACTGAATCTAGACTTGGCAGTGAATTTTAAAAACGTATTTTCTTAGTTGCTTTTGAAATAAAAAAAATGGAAGCAATCTTGACACTGATCAAACAAGGAATACTAACATGCATATGTATTTTCTTGCACGGTGGCTGGTTAAGATTCGGAGCCAGAAAATAGTTTGTTATATCTGCACTGAGAAGTTGGAATTACACTTAGCATTCATCTTCTCTGCGATTTACAGAAAATGATGAACTCAGTACTTCATGGAGARCAGAGTAAATTAATGCATTCAATTTTTTATTTGTTTGCAGCTTCTCCCCCTCTGTTTATTGAGACACCAGCTAGAGCAGGCAGCTCTGCTTCCACCAAGAACATGCAGAAGGGCCTTTATTTGAAGCTGTGTGCTTTCTGTTCAGAAAGAAGACATCTCCCCTGAGGAAAGTAAGCAGTCTTGGGGGTCTGAAAAGTAGGGCACACATCATATTGCAGGTCAGGTGTTCTGGAGAGGAGCTGTAGGCTACAGGCTCTTGCCAGCTCTTCGCATGTTCCTGGGTAGGTCTCAGTGAGACAGAGCTGCTGTAGCTCCTCTCCAGCAGTGGCCCTCTGACCTTTCTGGTGGACCTGGGCTCTCAGAAGGTGCTGCTGGAAGGAGGGCTCAATGTGTCTGACCATGCCATGGAGTGAGGTATGAAAGGAGCGTGTTTCCATATTTGCCTCTGGCAGACACCGAGACAGCCAGGGCTCTGAACTGCTCACAGCAAAACGTGCAGGGCTTCACAATGACCAAAGACAGGCTGAACTTGTAGTTTCCTATCAGCTCGTCTCTCTGGTTAGGTCTTCAATATCATTCCAACCCCAGGAAAATCCATTACTTCCCTGACTGCTCAAGCTGCAAGCTCTCACCATAACAAATTTCTCTTAACTTGACACCTCGGCTACAAGTGTTGAGGAGGAATGAACTATTATTTTTGTATGGTTTCAATTTGGCACTCAAGGAAAACCTGATAACAAGCCAATATCCAACTTGCTGAAGGAAAAGCTCTGTCACTGGAATGAAAATGTGAATTACAGATACAAAGCCTGAGTGTAGATTCTCGACTTTGCTCTTGCTAGCATACGGATGGAAAAGCCTTTTCTACTTCAAACTCTGTTGGTATTGTGTCAGGAACTCGGAGTCCACCCTTACCTTGGGTAAAATGGGGAAAACAGCAATTGTTCTTCTTTTGCATATAGAAACACATCCTGTCCAGAGTAGAGATCCCAGCACATAGTTCCCCATCTTCAAACCCTACCCAAATTAATTTTGCCCAAATCAATGTTATGTGGCAGTAGAGCTGGATTTTAGTAACATTTGAACACTTGAATTGGAAAACAATGGGTCAAGCTCATATTTCAGGATCTCTTTGTTTTGTATTATCTCTATTCTGTCTGCCTTTAATTGTTTCTAATAAACCACAGAAAACCTTTAGCCATCCCTTTCCTTTTCAATTCATGTCTTGTTGCAGACAAACTTCTCCGGGGTTTGGGCTTAGTTTGGCTATGAGATATGCCTCAGTTTGGATGCTTTTCTGAAGTCATCAAAACATACTGGATCAGCCAAAATTTGCTTGAGAACTCTTGAAAACAGGCTGTCTCATGAGCTTTCTAATGTTTTTGGCTTCCAGTCAGGCTGGAAATGCTATGGAAACAACACTTATGACAGTCCAGCTCCCAGCTGCTCCCAGAACTCATCGTTTGGGAAGTAAGGAAAAATCACAAATTAATTGAAAACAAACTGTTCAAAACACAGAAAAAGTTCAAGTATGGCTTTAGGTAAATTCCAGCAGTTCCACATTTAGTCAGACCTGGTTTACCCGCATCTTTTTCCTTTAGGAAGTGGTGACCACATGGACTTATTCCACTTCAGGTCTGGATTTTCAAAAGTGTTCAGTTCTGGCCTAAATCTAATTTCTTTAAAGTTAGTGGGTAGAGTTTGGATTTCAGTGGGAGTTGAATATTTTCAAAATCCTACTCTGACTGCATTTTTGATCAAAGGCACTTCCACCTCGTGTTCCTGAAGCAATGTGCACGGGTGGTAATCAAGTTTCAGTGCACTGCCTGCGAGATGGGCACATTAGTGGGGTGTGCTCTGCAGCAATCAGGTACTTCTGGCTACTTGAACCCTTTTGCCTCCTATTGGCATCAAAGACAGGGGAAATCAAGGCACTGATAATTCATCAAACCTCTTGAAAATCTTCAAGTTGAGCTCAAATTCATCAAAGTGTAGGTTTCTTTCTCCGAACCTGAGAATGTAATCAGGACACATATAAATCTAGATTGTGGGATTTTACAGGATCTGGGTGTTCAAGGAAAAAAAAGCGACAAGCAATCTGTTTGATAAGTATTGTGAGACATATTAAATCAATATGGAAGTTGTTCATTTCCTCACTAGAGCTTTCACTTTCAGAATTTAGGCACCTTAATGGAAAACTTTGCTGTTCACTGAATTTATATCTTTTTGACTTGTTGCTTATGTATTATTGCCTGTGTTCATGACATAGAAGACTGGACTTTCAGGTAGGGTAAACTACAGAAATAAAAATTGCATTCCAAATGAAATTTTGATTGTATAATTTTAACAGTGGGGTTTTCTTTCCTTCCTTTGGGGTCATGTTTTCCAGAAAGTTATATTTCCTGGCAAAATGAGAACTCATTTTCTCAACTGAATAAAAAAGTCTTGGAAAGATTTGTATGTAAATTCCAGTTGGAAAGGTCATGACAGTCAAAATACACAGCCCTCCTCTCACCCCACATTTTTTGCTTCTTTCATTTTTTTTAACCTGATAGATAGCATGTGGAGGGAGAAAGAACAGAAATGAAGCATTCATGGTATGCTATTACAGATCATTAATTGATGATGTGATGTTATCCAGCATTTTGGAACTGGGTCTGATCTTCTCTTAGAGCAGTACATTTCAGTCTTCAAAAATAAAATATGCTGTACCAGGCGAAATTCTGCTTGGCAATGTTGGCATCATCTCTTTTGCAGATTTGTGCACATATGCTGCTGGAGAAGTAACAAATTCTTCGAATACAACAGTTGTCAATAATTCAAGAATTGAAATAAACATAGAAATTCATTTTAATTGAAGCAATTCTGAGGTGTCCAAGCTGTATAATGATGTACTCTGCAGGCTAGAAAGTTTAGGATGACTTTTTTGCCATTCCATATCCGAGAACTGCTAAAAAAATACGATCACCGCTTTATGCTTTTTTAACAATAATTTGAGCTGGTACTGCTGAAACACACAGCAATCTTATAATCTCGTTCCAATCCACTCTTGTTCCTGAGCAACCTGTTTGGGGACAAGTGAGACTGAACTCTGTGACTGTTTATCTGCTGAACCCTGAGGCTAGGAAATGCTGATTTCTGGCCAACATGCTTAGCACCTCGAGGGACCAAGCCCTTCATCCCAGGGATTTCTACAGCACAGAATTGCGAACGTGCTCAGCTGTGGCTTTTTTTGGTTCGTTGCCTTTTTTTTCAGACAACTTTTGGTATTCACAAAATGTCTAGTTTGGAAGATTTTTTACTACTTTCAAGCTCTCTTCTGCAGTTTTTTTAGGAAGGTGATTATTTATAGGAACTGGAAAGGGCATGAAGATTTATTCAGGCATAGTTTCAAGAAGTGCAAATGTCAAAAAAAAGAAGTTGCAGAAAGTAAATGTGAGAACAATCCGAAAGAGAACAGCCATGGTGACAAGTTTAGAGCAAGATGTAAAGATGTTTGTATTCTGCAAACACCATCCTGTGTGGTGATACCTCCTGGAGTCTGCTGTGGATCCATAGGCTGCTTTCTCTGTAGCTGTGTTGCAGATGAAATCTATAACGCAGAATGTATGGAGGGAAATGTCTTGGCTCAGTTTGCATGATGGCTGAGTGAGATGGAATCTAATTTTATTCAGTTCTTGAAGTTAAATATCTGGAAGATTCACACCACAGTGAATGGACAGAATGAAAAAGCCACAGGTCCATATTTCAAAGCTCTTGTTTCAGTTTGGTGTCAACAGAAGCATGAGATTCTTCAGACTTGCTAAGCACTTTTGAAAAGAATGTTAATTTGAGAGATATATAAGAGAGACTGTGAGATCAAGCTTTTTGCTGYTGAATCTTAACCACAACTTTCATAYATTTGGTACACACAGGACACAGGCCATGTTGTCTTCAAAAAAATGGTATATGGCAAAAAATCATTCTGTTCAATTCTGTAATTTTTTTTCATTTAAATTGAAAGATTTTTTTATTTAAAACATATTTAACTATTTTACAGACAGATTGGCTGGTTAATTGTTGGCAAACTCAGTGTGCTGAGTGGGTGGGTGTTTCTGAAAAGAGAAATCTTGTTTTAAACATTAAATTCCAAGGCAGTTTTTGCAGGAGGCAGTTTTTACTGCCTCAGTAATCAGGCTCATCTGAATGGTGGATATAGGGAAGTTGAACTAATAACAGGTTTCTTATGGATAAAGTTCCTTATCAACAATGCTGAGCAGTGTCATATTGTGCACTTTGAAGACCCAATTTTAGTGGTCTTGCCTTAGTGTGACTTGGCAATGCATCTCCCTAACTTCTTCCTCTAATCCAGACCAAAAGCTTCCCTGCTCACAAGGCTGCTCTTGCTCTGTCTTCCATTTCATATTAATTGTAAAATAAATGTTTCTTTAAAATTATTTCAAAGTCCTTCTACGCTATCCCTACTTATAATGTTCACTCCCAAGCTCTGCATAGCTCTGTACTGGGAGCAGAAATGGCTGGATGCCCTTTGGAGAAGAAATAGGTTGATCCCTAAGAAAAAAATCCAGCTAATTGTGCCTGTTTCTTATTATTCCCACCACTATTCCCAGCTGTACAGCATGACAACTTGGATAGCAAGTCAGGAGGTGGGTATTTTCCAGCATTGATTTAATATGGAGAATATCCTTCATGTAGCATCATTTTTGTGTTCCTCAGATTTCCAAGAATCTCCTCTTTGTGCTATTAAAGTCTTTAGACTTTACAGCTGGGAGAACATTAGGGAGACTCCTCACAAAATCCTTTAAAAGTTAGTTGAAAGTTGGATTTCAGGCTGAAAAACAGAAAATAATTTCACATACACTGATAGATGCAGTTTGGGACTATTTTTTTCACGAACAAAGTGTCTTTGATGCCTCTATATAGCTGCTGGGAAGGTACAAGTTTAGCTTAAGTGACAAGAAGCGCCTCAATCTTTTCAACATTGTTCTTGTTGCAGTAATGCTCGAGTTAGACAGGGAGAGGCAAATCTATGAGCTCCTCTGGAATCCCAGATAGGAAGAGTCTCAAAAAGCCATCTCGTGTTCAGGATGTCAGCAAAGGATCAAATTACCAGCTTCCAATAAATTGTCATGGAGAATTTCCTTCAGTGTTGCACTCTTATGCTGATGGTCGGGTGTTGAGCAGTGATTGTAAACAAAGTTCTCATCTTTGAGTCACCACATTATATTGGATACATCACTGAAAATGTGGAGGGTTTTTCTGCAGTTGAAGTGTATTGGGAAGGAGGTTTGTGTCCAGCAACTTAAGGAGGAAAAGTAATTAGAGGAAGGCAGGAAAGGAGGAGGCACTGGAGCAAATAGAAGCGAAATCACACACATGTTTGAAAGAGCTACAACCAACCAGTCTGTTCATGATTTTGTTCCTCTGGGTTTGCAAAGGACTCGATATCTGTTTCCTGGCAGGGAGGTATGTTTTTTCTGGAAGAAATTGCTACACAGGGTTGGTAACTGTATTTATTGATATATTTCTGCAAATATATCAATATTTGCAGAAATATATCAATAAATATATCAATAAACCCAATGCTGAGGGTCCTACTGCACTTTGGAATAGGTCGTGCAATTGTATCTGGTTGGAGACACCACTGCTCACAATTCCACTGCTTCTGAACTTCTCCTCCTAAAAGGAGCAGAARAAGCCTTAGGAAACTAATAGCATAACTATTCTTTTGCAAGATTAAAAGCAAAGAGCAAGAGTTGAGACCAGAGGGACATTTAGGGTGGCTAATACAATTTATAACTTGTTCACTCTGCTTTGCTCCTCGCTAATTTGGTTTAAGATGTTTCCTGATCCTGTCACCAAGATTTAGCATGCAGTTCCCCTTTCAGACAAAAAGGAATTTTCCACTGCTGCCGGAGCAGTGGGAGAGCAGATGGCTGAGCTCTGGGAAAGGCAGTGACTCCTTCCTGCAGCAAGGGAGAAGGTAGCGTGAGACACTGTCCCCAGAGCCAGAGTCCCATTGGGGTGACACACACTGGAGTTCTGCTTCACTAATGCTTAACAAATAGTTTCAATCGCATTAGTAATGCCATTAAGATGAAGATAAGTATAGTTGCTTCGTGCTAATCTTGTAAAATATCTGGTTCTGGGGCTCAGTACACAATCTCAGGGATGAAGTGCACTTCTGAAAGTACCTCCTGGTCTTCTGCATTGATAGAAAGCCCTTCATTAGGTTTTCCTCCAAATAGTGCATAAAATGAGCTATGTGAGAACCCTGTCATTTCACTCTACTTTAACACTCACATTCCCTTGTCTAGCCCTTGTCCTGCAGTACAGTTTGGCAATGGCAGTGGATAATGTTTTAGGAATTGTTTTGGAGCTGACAAGACAGACAGGGCTTTAATACTGAATAGATTTTTTTTCCCTCTCGGCATCAGTTTGTGTCCCTGACAAAAGTGATGGGATTTCTTGGCTGTGCTGTGTCCTCCTGCTTCTCATCCATGCCCACCTTAGACTCCCTCCCTTCCAGGGCTAGCCAGATGTGGCAGTTCAGATGTCAAGCAAAAAAGTGGGGGGAAAGAGGAAAGCAAAAATGGAAAAACTGCTTGAGCCTGATAGACAAAAATAACTYCTTGAGGATTTTTTTTTATTTTTGGAATAGGGAAATCTGGTTATATTGAAATTCCTTTTTACACTAAAATACTTACCTCCAATACCATGATCAGTAGGGTTCTCCTCAGTAGGCATGAGAGCTCTCACTTCTGCACACTGAATTTATAGGATAGCTCTTTCCAAAAGCCAGTATTGAAAGCRTTTCCGTGGGTGTGAACTTGGACTTTCTGGGTATAAGTTTAGTGCACAAGAGCCTGGTAATCCCTTCTCCTTTTTTCCTAATGAAACAGCAGCATTTTGTTTTTTTTCTTTTCCCCTCTTTATTTATTTTTTTTTGAATACAGCAGCTACAYGGTAGAACTGCAAGATCTGGCCTTTGTGGCTCTGCCGAAGGCTCTCGCTGTKTAGTTCAGTATTCCTGCTTCATATCGTGTAATGAACTGTACTTCTGAGGGGACAAACACACATTCAGACATAATAACTCATAGAAATTTTTTTGTATGTTTCTCTTATTATAAAGGAAACCATTCTCCTTGTATTTGCAATTTTGATCTTAACACAGGAATAATAACTTCAACAAGAGCAAYAAAAAATATTTCTTTACTCCATACTGAAGGAAATATAAAGTTATAAGGATGAAACCAAAGCTCTCTTGGCCAATCTCACACCAGAATAAATTCTAGAGCTGAAAGAAAATGAGTGAATTACAACTTATATTACAATTTCCCCACAGGCTTTGCTCACATGATTAAAACCAAAACAGTCTTCTCAAGAAATGGCTTTTTCTAATACGTGGCAAGGATTCATGTGATAGGAAAAGGGCAATTGGCCACTGAAGGATGAGATTACTCTTGGTATTAGAAATAACAATTTGTTCGGCTTTTTATTGCAAACATATGCTTGTTTGTGTTAGTTAAATAGTCATTTAGTAGCATTTGAGGAATCTGTTTGCAGTTCTACCTGATGTATCTAATAAAACTGTTTTGTTCTAAAAACCATGATTATGCAGAAAAACTGTGCCATCTCCATCAGCTTTCACATATCTCCCCTGAGATTAAAGCACATCCCCAAACCTCTTGCTTGCCTATGCATAAAGGATTGAACTTAGTTAGTCAGATGAACAATGGTCAGTTTAATTTTGTAATTGAATTTTCTCAAACGCATTATTTATGCTTATTACCTCATGAAAATCYGTGGGAGTTCACATACAATAAGCTGAATAGATGAATATTCTAGTGTTTGAAATGCTCTGCAACACTTAGTTTGGACCTGCACTAAAAGCAAAAAAAAAAAAAAAGAGCTGATATTTTCCCTTTTTTGCAGTGCCAGGGAGGCAGAGAGGAATTCTTGGGATTTGTTATTTGCATGCCATAAATCTGAGACAAAAGTCATGTCTTTGTAGAAAAGACTTTGGATGATAACACAGTAGTTTAATAATATTATACATACAACATTTATATGTATATTTATGTTTTGGAAGCGCTTTCATAATTTACCCATATAGTAAGGCAGAGCATTCAGCTGCACCAAAGGATAAGGCAATATAGATGATCTGAGCGATCAGCAAAGATGGGGATCAGCAGTTTATATCTTCAGCAGCAGTCCATGGGGAGGTACAGAAACCATCTGCATCCTAACCATGTAAAACAACTCCACACATCAGTTATTTACTCCAAGCTCTTCTTTGATCCTGTGTGTGGTATTACCATTGATCAGAAAACCCAGCTCAGCTCAGCAAGTATTGGATGTCTCACTTTCTTCAAAATCAGTCTGGAAACTTTCCCAGGGATGCATCTGCTCCTTTAATTTGCCACAGAGATGGAGAATTTGTGAAGAAAATTAAAGCTGGAATAAACATTAAGCATCCTAAATCTTCATGCTGTTGTGGTAGAAAATGTGTGTAAAACAAGTGGGAAAAGCTTCAACAGATGTTTCACTTTTAACCCTAAACTGGAACTGATGCTATGCCAAGGGGACCAGTCTGTGTGGCAGAAATAATCCCTTGTGTCAATGATCTGTTTGGGATAGAAGGGTTCTTCCATGGGTGCTATTGGAAGATTATCAGTTACATTAAATGGGAAAGTATATCTGAAGGAAGGTTTCCTCACTCTTTCTTTATATTTTTATATTTTCCCTTCTGTCCTATGTTTCATACATCCAGGGGCCAATTTTCTGAACTTTCAGAGGCTCTGCTACTTAGTATAGCCAGGGATCCTCAGCAGCAGCCCCAGGTAGTGTAGTATAAAAATTGGGTAGGGTCCAATATTGAAGGAATATTTTACTTGCCTGGGACTTCCTTGAACTCCTTTCCCACTGTTCCCTTTGTCCTGCCATCTTCTGTATTTATTTTTTTTAAGCCATAACATACCTTTACTTAGGAAGAGTTCTGTTTGGGTTCCTCCAATCTGACCTCTGTAGGTCCAGCTCACCCTATATCCTTCTGAGTAAAAGTKAATCACAGAATCATAGAACAGTTTGGGTTGGAAGTGACCTTTCAAGGTATTAGCAAGTCATCTAGTCCAATCCTCCTGCAAAGAGCAGGGACATCCCCAAGCAGATCAGGTTGCTCAGAGTCTGACCTTGGATGTTTCCAGGGACAGGGCATCTACCAGCTCCCTGGGCAACATGGGCTGATGTTTTACCACCCTCACTGTAAAAAAATTCTTCCTTCTATTTAATCTAAATAGATACAAGTTTAAAACCATTACCCCTYTTCTTCTCTCCTGAGCGTTTGCAGCACAGTGCAAGAGAGACTCAAGCGAGCTCTGCTKTCGCTCCCGGTTCAGAGCTTGCTTTCCTGCTCCTGCTGCTGCCATCCATCTTCTTTTCCCAAAGTACCTGCTGGCACTGACAGCTGGGGTGACTTGGTGGCAGGGAGCAGATCTGTGACGGGTGCAATAAGTCAGAATCAGCTAACCTGAACATTTAATCCAGCTGTGGTGTGGACTGAAAACTTGCCATAAGAAGCAGGAGAAATGATCCAGCGGGAGCCTGCACAGAGTTTTATAGGCTTTCTGCCAAGGTGTCGTTTGAACCTGTGCTGCTCTCCTCCTCTGGAGTGACTTGCTCCAGGCTGTGGAGGAAGTTTGTGACCTAATTGAGGCCAGAAATTTATATGCCTTGAGGTCTTGTTGCTTTACTCCGACAAGGTCTTTTCCTAGTGGCACACATGAGACCAGTTTCGCTGAAATTCTCTCTGTTCCCACTGAGGACACATTCTGCTTTCCTCTTCTTACCTTTTAATTTCTCTTTCTCAAAGTCCTCAACACATTTCTTGTTTCCATTCCCTGGAACTGCCTGGCTGCTGCTCACCTGTAAATCACCAGCCTGCAGAAATTATTTTCTCTGGTTGTCCTTTCAGCTTATCAGGTGCAATGTACTTGCTTTGAGTACATGAAATACAGACTTCAGATAGCATTTTGTGTTGTTGGGGGTTTTTGGGGGGGGGGGGTGGTGGTTTGGTGGTTAGTGGTGTGAAACCAGGATTATTGCAAATAAATCCTAGAGCCTCGTTGCTTATTACCTCTGGCTGTACCTAGTACAGAGCAGATGTCTTTTCACTTTTTTCTGTAACATCACATACAAGATATTCACAAAATATCATGGTAAGAGTTAAAATGCTTTAGTGCATTTAAAAGGGAAAAGAAAAAAAGGTTGCTTATATAAGTTCATTCTTTTTCTTTCCTTCCAACCCAAAAAGAGGAGCTTGAAAATCCATTTACTCAAAATGATCATGATGCTGAGCTGTAAGTCCACAGTCTGATCTGGAGTAACCGTCCTGGGAAAGAGACAGTTTGGCTGTAAATGCAGATGCTGTTGTTGAATTTAATGAAATATTGAAGGGAAATGAGTGAAAACATGCCTTTTTTTTTTTTTTTCTGCCAACCAAATTTTCTGATAGTATTATGCAGCTATTTGAAATAGGAAGATTGAATCCCTTTTTCATTACTCAGACTCTGTGTGGTGAAAGGGAACAGCATTGCAAGTCAAGTGAGTGGTATGATGAGCTACAAACCTATAATCAAGCTCTAGAAAATTGAGGTAGTCTATGCTTTTTCCGCCTCAGTGACCCCAAGAACCACTTCAGGTTGAACTTTGTCAGTGCTTTTTGACAGGAAAGCTCCATCATAGCTGAACTTCCTGAGAAAACTTTAGAGCTACGTTTAGRTGAATCAAAAAACAAACAAAAAAATTTCTCTGTAACAGATTTTGAGAGTGGACTAAATATTTCCTGGAAGTCAGCTATAGCTGGGACACCAGTACTGCACATATGCCAGAGTCTGATTCTGCGTTTTCAGGATTTTATCTTAAAATTATACCTTTTCTGCTCCTCATCCTGTGCAAGTGCTTTTCTTGCAGCTGTACCCATAGCTGGAGCTGTGAATGAAAAGCAGATCAAACAYGTCCTCTCGTTTCTGCAACAAAGAGGGAGGATGCACAGAAATGCTTTTATCCAGATTGTCATGTTCAGAGAACTTTCTTTTTGTTATTTTCTTGACTTGAAGTGTTACTTCCATTTTCACTTTTCTGCCTGACTGAGAAGACGACTGGTGTGAAGGTGAGCGATGGTGGAACAAGGACTGACATCCTGGAAAAAGAATGGCTTTGCCCGTGCTGCAGAAAACAAAACTTTCAAACACAATATTATCATARGAAAACAGAGGTATGAACACCAGAAAATGTTTATATTGGTCTCCTAAATCCTGGGTCTTGCTAATGGTGTGATATTGTTATATTAGTGAATAAGTGCTTTATTCAACAGGCRTTTTTTTCACTAAACTTTACTGTGTTTAAGTCTGGTTCTTGTGGGGTGCAGTGTAGATTTCACAGAAGGTAAATAAGAAAAGAGTAAAAGGCTGGCTCTAAACAAAACTCTCTTGCTGTAGAGCTTGGTTAAAGTCAGAGTACCACAAATAATTTACTGACAATGTAGTTTCTTGAACAAAAGAACGCATCTGAAAAATCTGGGTGGAGAAAAATGACACAGATTTTTCTTTTACATAACACCTATAAATCTAAAACCACCCTGCACAGCAGCTCCCTTTGCTTATTCTGGATTTATACCTGCGCAGGGGACACCATGTTCTTGCATTGAAAAGCAGAATACAGAGTTAAATCATTTTTCTAAAGAGCCACATATCATACAGATGGACAGGGAAGATGTGTCCTTGCCTGGTTTACAGCCAAGTGGCCTGGCTTCATTAGTCAGGGCTCTCTGTTGTTTAATTCATGTTTTCTTTGGTGCTATCCTGGTTTTCATGCATAATTATTATGATCATTTCCTCAGGTATTTTAGGGTTGTGATTAGTTCCTGATTTATGTCTAATGTCCTGCAATATCCGGAATGTACAGAAGCTCTTCAGACTCCATCTCTTTCCATTTCAAAGGTTTTAAAGGTTTAAATTTCATTTTATGCCAGTGGATGGTTACACAAGGAACAACCATTGTAGAGTCCTTAAAAATAACATTAATCTTACTCACTGTCTTTCACTTCAAGAACTCCACTTTTCAAGACATCCTATCCATATTTTTCCTTCYCTTTCCTGCCCTGTCTTATAGCTATTTAAATCCAGGTGTCCACTTTTCACTGGTTCATAAATGTGTTTTTTTCTTTAATGCCATCATCATCTGAGAGTGGATAAACCAGAAGGATAATGAGTGCCTGTCACAGAAATGACAGTCAGAAGGAAGAGCCAGCTTGGATGCTACCTTGCTTTCTAGAGCCCATGGGAATRCCTAAGAATAGAGGAAATATATGGTTTTTTGCTTCAGTCTGAGCATTCAAAGCCTGCCTTGTACCAGCCTGCTAAAAGCAGGTCCTGGTTTGCGTGCTGTGTGTTCCGTGTGGGTGTGGGGCTCTGTGGTCTGGGGGAGCTCCAGGGCTTTCAGGGCTCTCAGCTCCCTCTGTTCGCAGCTCCTGCTGCTCCTCGGAGAGGGAAGGGCTTTGCCTCTGGAGACCTCCTGCCCCTCCCTCGCTGCTGCAGCTCGGCCCCTTCTCATGGAAGTGCAAAGCCAAAACAGGAAAACAGCAGAAGGCTGCAAGCTCCCCCTAATCACTGGCTCTGGGAGCAGTGTCTAGGCAGTAACCCAAAATTTCACTCATGCTGCCTGCGTAATCCAAGAGTGGATTATGATTACCTCATGCCTTCTGGAAATCCATGCCACTGACATGTTTAGTCTCTCCTCATTTAAATCTAAAATGTGGTAAGGTGGTAAGAAGTGGTAAGAAAAACATCTTTCTATTCTTTAGTTTCCTTAGTTTCTTTATTTTCTCCCTTTTACCTTATTAGGCACCTCTACCATGAAACATTTACATCTATGCTCCTACTATTTTAAAAATAATCTATGGGTACACCAAGCTGGAAATATATTACACAAAGAAAGCAGGATGGCCTTAATAAAACAAATTAGTGTTTGTCTAGTCAGTATGATTAACTTTTGTCCCTGCAACACCCTGAAACGATAGCACTAACAAATATTGCAAGGCATTTTAAAATTAAATGAAATGCTCCTTTGATTACATTAAAGATAATGCATTTTAAATCTAGTCCTTCAGGAGCTGTTGCTCTCCAGTGACAGCACTGATCAATTTGCCTTGTCTCTCCCTGCAGAAGTAATCTTTGAGTCTCCTTGAGTCATCATTTGATCAAAGGGCATTTGCAACTGGGCTATTTGAGCAGTCTGAGTYGTCATCTTAATGTAAAGGTCCTAAGGGAAAGGAAAACTAGAGTTAATGTGCCTAGGCATGGGGTAATAAATTGATCTGAGAATGTGGATAATTACATATAGGTAGGAAAAAGAAAAAGGTTTGGGGAAAAAAAAAAAAAAGAAGCCCTGCTCTTAACAAGCTTGATAAAGAGCTGTTTGAGTTGTTATTTTTCCAAGAAAACCAAATCATGACTACCAATTAGTGGTACCTGCAGGTGTTTGCAGGGGAAAAACAACTTCTGGATTACAGTGCAGGATAGAGAAGTCTGGTGCTCTCATTTCTTCCGCAAGAAGAAGTGTGCAGATTATGTTCTTAGCAGGGAAATGATGGCTGTAAGGAAAGGCTGTCTTCTGGATGAACAAAAATATGGAATTAAAAAAAGTTGATGACATAAATATACATATATTTTCTAATACATGTAAAGCAGTTTCTACTTAAAAGAATCTGTGGAATTTCTAAAATAAATCATGGAGATCATATTTCAAAATTATTTATAAAACTTGAAATTTTGATATTCCRTCTCAGGCCTGTCTTTTCTTCTTTTCTTTCCCTGAAGATGCCAGGTGCACATGGTTATTTTTAAGGTGTTCAACTCAACTTGGGAATCTTTTTCTTTCAAGCAAGCAAACAGTGGTGAATTTTTTCCAATGAAAAAAAGTGCCATGATTAAAAGCTTGTAAGTCAAAGAGCAATTTCCTGGATAATAGGATGTTTGAAAATGCATGCTGCAGTGCCTTCAAATATTGTGGTCATGCAGAGCAAGAGCTGGTTTGCTGCAAATCTCTGTTTTCTTGCTTAGACATTGGCCTTTTCTGAAATTCAGTTACAGAGATGCAAAATGCTCGCTGTAACAGCAAGTACATAGAGCACATGTGGATAAATGTGTGTGGGAGGGTGTATTAGTGTACACACACACACACACTGCCTTCTTCTGAGAAAACTGATATATCCGTGTTGTTTATGCAATTCCAGCTGWAGCTGCAAGGACAGGAATTTGCTGTCTCCTAACAAACCATGAACCCCACATCCTCGATCCCCTGGCATGGGATCACAGTCCAACAACCCCAATCAGGTGATGCCTCCCCTGATAAACAACTCAATGCAGGAATTAAAATCTYCTAACAGCCCTTTCCAGAAGGAAAATAATCTGGTCATCCCAATTCCTGACGTGAAAGAACACCATGAAATGTCTGCATCACTCTGCTGCAAAAACAATTTGAAAAYCTTTTGGGGAAAAGCAAGGCAGGTTGGTCTGGTACGAGCTGCAACATTACTGCAAAGCACAAAGGACTTCCCAGCAATCAAGTATATTAAACAGAACACCAGAACAGAATTTAAGATGCAAAATAAAAGCCTTTAACAACACTTTATAGCTTCATTTTGAATTTGCAGGCTATTTTAGTGATGAAGTTTAGTATTAAGGCYGTAGCTTGACAGATACCAAGGATTTGAAATCTAAAGCTTGAAGTTCTCATATGTCTTTCTATTAAGCTCTTTGACAATTTTCAGAAAACCAGGCACTTGGATCTGCAGTTATTAATGTGCTACCTGATAGCAGCTAATAAAAGTGTCCTAATTCCTCAGAGGTATGTAAAAATGTAAACTGTTTTGAGACTTCTTTGCTCATTTACTGATGTATATTTCCCTTTTGCATTTTTACTAAATGAGCATCATGGCCTGAAGGGAAGAGGAAAATCCTGTAAAATCCTACACTGCTATATATATATCCAGATATGCTTTTTGGATGCAATTCAACCTTATTACTACCACTTTCTAACATTGTTCAATATAAAGCCCAAGAGTCCCAAGACTAGAAAACAATTGCATATTGTGAACAAGAGAAATTTGCTCATTAACTTTAGTTTCCTCATGCTATGAGATATTTAAACAAATAACCAGCTTTAAACATCTGAGTAATTCTGTTAAAATCCTGATGCCTTGATAAATACTTAAGAAAAGCTTTTCATTGAAAGAGAAAACCATGGGGTTTTTAAAACTATGCATTTTTCTTTATTTATATATTGTGGCTCATTAATTCATCCCCTTGCTTGCAGACTACTGCACAGATGACATTTTGATTATCAGATGCTGCCTTGTGACAAGAAATTGCAAATTCTCTCCCAGACACATTTCTGTGGTGTGGGAAGGCTGAAAGAGCTGAGGCTGAAGAGGAATTGCAGAAATTGCTCAGCCTCCCTGAACACTGCAGTGTGGCATTGGAGTGATCGTGATGAAGAGGACTATATTAAATATTCCTGGGGGGGAAATAGCTTTTAAAAGAGTATTCTTTTTAAGTTACAATATCTCACATATTTCTCTGGCCTCTTCCACACAGGACATGATTTCACTCTTGCTACCTGGACAAAAAGAACACAGAGATTGCTCCCATAGTAATTCACTGAATTTCAATTTTAATACTGAAATTTTCCAGTTACTCGTGGGATTTTTCTGATGGGATTGAGTCATGTAGTTCCTGTTAAATTTTGAAGTAAGTCCCCAAAGCCAGAATTTCAAAATCACAGACTTGATGCTCTAAATTCAATAATGGTTTCACTCAATTGGGTACATCAGCTCCCCGTAGGACATATATTTTTATTACCTGGAAAAGTCAAACCCAGGTTTACTCTACTCCGTGGGCTGAATTTTAGAAGGCAGATTTGTCTCACAAGATATGACAGGACACATTGGAAAAGTTTGAATATTGAAAACATCAAACAGAATAAACTGGACAGGCTGCTGGGTTTTGGTCCTGGGCTTGCCATTCCCTGTTCCTAAAGCAATTCCRACGTGTAAATCAGGAAGCAATTGTGTGCTATTAAGGTGATAACATCTTCACATTGTCTGTGTCTAGGATTTAATCCCCCCCTGTGTTCTAGAAACACAAGATTCAGGTGCTCAGTTGTTCATTCACCTGTGCACAGGGATCCTCCTCTAGCAGGATTCAGGAAGGGAAGACTTTTAACATGGCCAATGTGAGCAGCAACCAACAGACTTGTTCCAGCAGCTGAATCCACTCACTCCAGTACTTTTTTCTTCTTGCTGCATGAGAAGGTTAATGTTGTTTACAGACACTCTAAATATTTTATTATATTCTAGCTCTGGGGAGACGTGGATTTTGTTTACAGTCGGCTTTTACTATAAAAGACTAGTGAACACTTCCAGCATTGTAGCATATTTTTCTTGGATAAACGAGATTGAGGGTCTTTTTCAGGAAAAAATGTGCAGCACAGCTTTCAAAGACTAAAAACTGAAAATACTCCATTGAAGTGCATTCTTTAAAAAAAAATAAATTTTATTCTTTTAAACTGTGGTTATAAGCAGAAAAAAAGTAGAATTAATATAAATAAAGCTGTACTTATCTCCTCGTAGAGGAGAAGGTATTTTCAATGTTCATGATCCATTTYAAGGAGAGTTGCAAAATTCAGATTAACATTCGGGTTGTATTCATATATTCATGCAGCTCAAGGCAGTTTGGTAGATGCTGTTTCCAGGTGGTTTGTCACTTCTCTTAGAGAGTTTAACACCAGTTAAGTGATGTGCATTATTACCTTTCCTTACATTAATTGTCCTCGTTGGTCTCACTGGAACTGCTCACAAGTGCCATGGGACGAAAAAGAGTAATATTCCTGGCAACGCACACCCAACTTGGTGCACGCAAAAAGCTAGAGCTGAATGGGGAAAATTAATAAAAATTTAAAATATAAAGCATTTTCTTTTTTACACAGTTCTGCTGAACACTGAAAACACACTCTCAATCTGTATTTATAGATTTAATTCAAATAGTAAAAATCTCACAGATCATGGACAATATTATTGCATTTATGCAGCACCATGAATTTTTGGGTTGGATGCCTTATGATGCAAAGCAATTCATTCTCTGTTATTCATGAAATTAATTTATACAAGCAGTGCCTAAACTTGCTCTCATAGAAATTGGAGGAATATTCTCCTTGCCWTCAGTGCAGCAGAGGACAAGTTATTGCAATGTTATACATCTGGGGAGCATAGACATTTCTGGAAAACCTTTTATTTCTCTATACAATGGGGTAAATGAGAATCAGAAAGACTATGTTCAAGCTGAAACGAAAAACCAGTAGAAAAATATAAATTCAGTTGTCTAACAAGGCACAGTATTTTTTGTGAACAATCAGTAAGCAGAATAAATGGGATAAAAGCTGAATAAATAAGGTTTGTATAGAAAAGAACTCCATGAGGGTATCATACAGCATTGAAGATGTGCTCTGCCAGGCAGCTCTGTGGGGAAATAGATGTATACTAAAGGAAGCCAGTGAAAGGTCAGCTGAATACAAAATAATGTCTATTTTATGTCATTACAGACTGAAATAAGCATCCCAAAGCCCCCTCCCTGTCCTTACTTCACATAAATCTATTGTGTCTTAAGTGCATTACARCTGGAGGTGTCAACTCACCTGGGCTCGAATGGCACAAGTCCCACTCAGGGAAAAACTCTGTCACAGTGTTTCCTGCCATAAAATTCTACATAATTCCAGAGAAAATTCTTGTTTAAATGCTAGACCTGTCCATTGTTGGTCAGTCTGTCTGGACTGTAAATACAGCTTGTCTCCTTCCAGAGCTCAGGATATATTTTTCAGACTTTAAAAGCTTGGAGACTTTAAATGGAGCTGTAGGGAATGAGCACTGTGGTGCCAAAGCTTAACCAAACAACTAAAGAAGGTCTTTCCTTGGGTCAGCACTATTGATCCACTAAGAGACCAAACCAGTTTCACTACATCATTTGCTTGCTGCCCGGAGTTAGACAGGGAAAAAGTTGCTTTCCAGCATTGTAGAATTACAATAACTTCATATATTCCCTCCCCAGAAAGTCATCTATTCTCTCATCCTGCAATTAATCTTGCAAAAGAGCAAACAATGACATAGAATTAATCAACCACTGTGACAAAAAAATTGTGATGGAAAGATGAACCCAGCTAAAATTAATTTTTTGAGCGACAGCTTGAAGCTCAAACAAGTGGAAAACATGGTGCAAATTGTACCTAGCTTCAAGAAAGGGATTTTAATGAGAAATGCAATGGCACAGCAATACTAATCAGTTATAAAAACACAATCCACCTTGGACCACTGGGTGAATATACTCCCCGTTCCTGCCTTTTCCCTCTGCTGTACAACAGACCGTAGGGAAGCAAAGACTRCACTGCATCTCTCACCCAGGGTGAGGGGAAGTGCTGCTGCCTCTGAGGGAGCAGCTGAGTGGATTTGTGCTCATTGTGCAAATGACTGAGGGAATGTCTTTTGGCAGAGGCCGCATGAAAATATTGTTATTACTGAGAATAGAAGGTGGTTGAAGTTTCCGTGTATGCTCTGTTCCTTACTAGAAATAAGATAAAGTGTCCTGTGAGCTRATTTATGTCTGTCACACACTGACAGCTGTCAGGTAAGGACAGAAACCTTGGGATCCTGATGCAGGCATCATTCTGCAGCTGCAGACAGGACAGTCATCAGGGAAATTCCACGAATGTCAGCTGGTGTTCAGGCCCTTAAGCCTTGGTTTCTGCCTGTAATACAGCAGACATCATCACCCTCTTATATTTGGGGATGTTCAGGTTTGTATGTTCTGTTTCTTTGGTTTGGGGGGTTTTTTTTGGAGCTGAGAAGTCTTCTGCATTCCTTATTGAACCTTCAGAGAAAACCAGGTAACCTTTCCCCCCAAAATGCTTTTCTGTACTGCCAGGAAGTCRAGGAGGATCCTGATTACTTCTCTCATGGGGTCCTGGCTGAAGGTAAATTAATTCTCCCCTACTTTAATTGAACTTCATCTTAGTTAACAAAAGGAGTGTGTAGAACCCAATTACTTCTCAGGTTCTGATCAACTATAATTTAGCTGTCTTTACCTCTGCTAGTGTTTTCTAAGTAACTGAAATGCTGCTGATTTCATAGCAATAAAATATTATCCTTACTTCTCTTTGCAAGTGTTTTGAAAATATCACTGTGGCCTTTTTTTTCTTCCAGAGTTTAGGAGCTTTACWGACACATACAAGCATGCAGGTTTTTTTAAGGTAACTTCCTAAATTTGCCATTTAAGAGCTAAAAATAGTGGTTCACCTAGGGTTCCTTTGTTCCGTCATTTTTTTTACACTTGAAAATATAAAGCTAATAAATATTTCTGTAGTTGCAACKACGATAATAACTCAACTTTTCTTGGTTTTTCAAATACAGTTGCAGGATTTGTTTTTAAACAAGAAAACCAAGCTCACAGATTCCCTAGCAGCAAGCTGTCTTCTTTACCTAAGTTTTGCTGATCGATTTATTCATCAAAAGTATACTTGAAAAAAAGTATTATGAAAGAGAATAGTTTTAAAACTTTGTAGGAATAATGAAGTACTTTACTGTGATAAAATATGATTGATTGGCTTGAAGGAGACTTGTATGTCTATCTCAAATGGAAGGGGTATCTTCAGTTGATTAATGATCATATATTTCTCTATGATTCCTTAGAATGGCAAACAATGTACTAAAAATGTACCTTTATATGGAGGTGAAGATGTCTCAGAAGGCATGAGATATAGATTAAGAGTGAATACCTTGAATTTAGTCTCCTTTTTTGCATTCCTGTTCCAAGTCCTTTCTAAAAATGATGACAATTTAGTAGATAACAAAAAAAATAGTGCCATGTTGAGTGATAGGCCTGACTTCCATGCAGCACCCTCCTTGTGTTAGTGAGATTTAACTCACTTCCAAAGAGGGACCATTGGGTACCGTCAGAACAGGGCTCCCAATWAGCTCTGGGCTTCTGCAGCTTATTCCCTTCACTTCTCAACATTTTGTTGCTTCCATGGCACCTTTGCAGCCTTTTTGAGTGATGTTTCATACATACAATTAAGTGACAAAATCTATCCCTTCCCCACCAAAGGTGAGATGAGCCATTATGAATTAATTCCTAAACAAATGTGTCACCATTGTGCTATAATCAGCTTCCGATTCTTAAATCCAGATATTTGGGAGAAAATGAGATACAGTTAATCAATTCCCTCCCCTCTTTCCTCCCAAATGTTAGTTTTCTTATTTTAATAAAAGTCACTGTAATCATACAGAAAAAAAATGTTTTTCAAAACAACACATATATTATGGCTGTGGAGCATGTCATGGTGTATAATTTGCTTTCTTTATCTTAGAGCTATTATTGTTTCCCTTCAAGTCTCTTATATTCAAGGCTAGATGATTTCAATTACTTCAAATCTGCTGTAGGTCATGTTTTCTGCTCCTACAGTCATCCACCCTTTTCATTTTAATTTTAAAGAACTGAGAAAGATTGAAACAATAATTTTCAAACAACTGCAACTTGTACTCTAACTCCTGGTTAAAACAGGAATGGAATGGAATGGAATGGAATGGAATGGAATGGAATGGAATGGAATGGAATGGAATGGAATGGTTATTTCTTGTTTCTGCCAAGGAAAATTCCAGTCTACGTCTCTGAATACAGTGTTATTTTTCTACATTATGAATGACACGAGCCAGATTCCTACCTTATCTCTGTTTCTTCAGAAATTTCACAAGATGAGTATCTTTTCCTATTCCTGGAATAGGAAATATTCCTGGAATAGTTTTCTCTGTTCCTGGAGTTCATGCACTGAATCTCTGAGAAGAGCATGATCTCAACATACCTGAGTTTGCTTACATTTTGCAAGAATTAAAACCCTCTTCTCTTGTTTTCACTTTTATTTTGGTTTTATGTATAATTTGTTAAGATTCTTGCTTTAGTTGTACTGCTTAGACTACGACAGCACAAGAAAAGCATTTTATTAAGGCACAGCAACCCTCTTTATAAACAGAATCACAGCTCAGGACAGGTTCTGGAAGTGTATCTGGTTCTTCTGAAAAYTCTGAGAGCTGTCAGCTGGCTCAGGAATGACCACCACCTTCTAGACAGTCCTGGCARTGTCAGCACACTCAGTAGCACACAGCTGGAGGAAAGGCTGGTCAGAACAAGATGATCAACAGAATTTGGAGGAAAAAGTTAATCAATGTTGATTGTCCAATCCACAAAMCTGCAGGACAACGTGCAGCTGTAGATTCCTGTCACTCCAGCAGTGTCAGTGTTTCGGAAGGGAGGAGAGAGAGAAAGAAGGACAGGCAGATCCCAAAGGAGCATGAGAAACATCTGCTGCTCCTGTCCCTCGTGACCCTGGCATATGGACCCCTCCCTGAGTACTGGACTTTCTAGTCTGCTTTTCAACACACATTTGAGACCTCTGGGGGTCTCCTTGCTGCAGTGGGCTGCAGACACCCAGCTGTTCATGTCTTCTGCAACAGATGTGCCCTCCAGATGTCCCTGARACTCAGAAGTACATGTGGAGCAATGTCCAGCTTCTCTCAGCTCCAGGGGAAGAGGGTGTTGATAAAAAGAAAAATATGCTCCAAGAGTTTGACCTGGTGTTGGCTTCAACTCAGTGTTCTCCTGCTGTCATTGGAACACACTGGAAGGTTSTGCATTGCCAAAGGAGAGACTTTTCCCTACAGTGTCCATAAGTGCCTAAACAMGTCCTATACACTGATGACCACTAAGCTATGCCAGTGCAAGCTGGAGGTCTCAAAACTGGCAGCTACTGGTTGATGGGATAGGGATCGAGCACCACATAATTCTTCTAGTCCTTTTCGATTTCCCCCCACAAATATTTTCGAGGGAAATTTTCTGGGGGTTAATCATTTACAGAACAAATAAAAAAGGYAATTTTACTTCCTAAAATGAAGATATTCCTTGTCAAGCCTTCTTTTGAAATCTGTTGTGAAGCCATCCCAACACTCATTTATTAGTGAAACAGCAAACACAGCTCGTATGGAGTCAGCGCAAGGGCCAGCTCCCCAGGCAGCAGACTGCAGGCCTTTATCTGCTGTGTAATTCTGRGTGTGCTGCTGCACTGCACCCAAACTCTTCTTGAAGAGACTTTTTCAGASCCTCTTGTCCAGCCTGTTAGTATTAATGCCTCCTGGCCACGTCTTATTTCTTTGGTATATTTTTTCACCTATTTTCCAGCTCTTTTACTCAGTACCCCTCCACCCACAGTACTCTGGTAGGGAATGCATGCAGAATATAAATGTCTTAAGGATGGGAACAATTGAGTAGAGCAACCAGAATGATAATTAATGGGGGACTTTGGGTGACATTTATTGCCTTTTCTCCGATCAATATATTCATAGTTGGTGAACAATGCTGCAGAATAATTAAAAAAACAACTAGCATATGTCCTTTCTCTCCAGGCAAGGAAGTTAATCATGCATCATTTTTTTACATCTGTCATGAGACTGTGGGTGCTGACACCTTTGAGTTGTTAGACATTTTGCTCTGTAATTTGTTGAGTATGAAAGCATCCCTCGGCAAAAAAATAATATGAATCTAAAACATTGTTCTTGGACTTTTACCTACAAATTCTTATATACATACTCCTGAATGAATAAGGCAGCATTCAAGAAATAATAAATGCTAATCCCAAGCATATCTTTATTTTTGTTGTCCTTTTTTTCATTCCTCTAACTTCTTTTTTTATAAGAACAAGTAAACTTGATTGTATTAGCGGTAGTACATGAAAGATAAGAGAGGGGAAAACCACCACACAATCCACACAACTCACACACCACAACTCAGAATGTCTGCACTACAAACAGACAGACGATGGGTGAAACAAGGAGCTGGCTGATATTTTTCTTTTAGGATGCAATTTCATATGAGATGACCTACATTCCTGCGGTGTCTAAATGCACCAATAGTTAAAACAAAAATACAAACAAAGAAAATATGGTTCTAGCCCAGAAAGTGTTTAGTGGAGAATTTTGATTTATGATTGCTACTTTATTTTCCATTGTTGTRAGTCCCCATCAGCCAATACGACCAATCCTTCTACTGGACCATTTTTCTTGTCAATCATCTGCTAAGAGCTGCAGACTCCCATTTTAAACAGTGGGTCTTTTGTTATCAGAAATCAGCTTTATCTTGAAAATAGTTATCTCTTAAATTACCATCGTGGGAGGGATGGACAGGAGAAGGTTTATTTTCCAACTTTTTCTCCAAGAGCTTGCCTTTTATGACAAAGACTATGGAAGAAAAGGCGTCATTAACACAGCGCCAGAGAATCCAAAGAAAGGATAACCTTTTCTCAAAGCAGGAGTGACTATTTAATGAACAATTCACTCAATTTTTAGCCACCTTCTCCTTTCAGATGAAAAGCAATAGAAATACATGTCAAAGAAACCAATCATGGTAAACTCTCCGTGCAATAGGCAGACTCTAATAGGGAGAGATGATGGTACAAWGGACTGAAAAAAGCAGCTTTCTCTCTTTTGTTGTGAGCACAAAGATAAGTGCTTGCAATCAGATGATTTTAATGAACAATCCAGTTGTTTGGTCTGGATGGTATATTTCCAGATGCAATCTGTAGAAGACGTTTGAATATGAACTGGTTCCTTCCTAAATGTTCACTCACCTGGCAGGAGCTGTCAGGGCAGCCCTATTGAAGTGGATGTGCCTTCTCCAGGGAGTGCAGGCAAAGATGTGGGAGAGASCACTTGCAGGAAAAGTGGTTTTCAGTGTTTTTTCCCCCCTTCACGCTGTGCAAGGGTTCAGTTTTATAACGTTGTGCAGCATCTGTCTGGTTTAAGTGAGAAGTTCCATCTGCACTGAATAGAACGCCTGTGGTGATTATAAAATCCCTAAGATCTGGGACTAAAAATTCTGCTGTGTGCAATCAAACTAATAYCCAAATATGGAGGCATAATGTGATCTTCTTTGTTGCACTTATTATCTTGTTTTGGGAATGTCTGTGTGGGAGGCATGATGGAGAGGTGGGAGACAGACAGCAGATCACTGGTAGGAGTAATTGAGCATCGTGTTACCAAGAGATTCAGCTGGTAAGTACACAGCAAATCTTCAATATTCAGTGAAAATATCTGGAAGCAATATGGTTGGAGAAGTCATAAGAGGAGTCTGTTTTCACCAAACACATGAACAGATCTCTGAAAATTCCAAGCAAGTTTTGAGCAAGTCGGGATTTGTGGACAGCATTTGCTGCTGGTCACRGGCCTCTTTCCCCACACATTTCGTTGCCACAATCTTTTCGATGATGTATTTGAAGAATCAGGSCTCAAGCTGTGCTTTTTCCCAGGAGTGGCTGCCTTCCTCTTCTTTCCGTCTCTTCAGAATCCAAACCAGTATATGCAAAACCTGAACATTACGTTCATGTAATTGATTCAATATTTTCTCGAAAGCAAAGTATAAAAAAAAGCTCTCTCTGCAGAGAAGTTGAGAGGAATCCAGTGTGTGAAGAGTACCTATATTATTGTTAACAATAATTACAATGTTCTTTTTTTCTTGCTAATGGTTCTATTACTTGTATTATTACTTCTTTTCTTATAAAATGAATTATGTCCCTGGAGCTTGTGAGAAGATTCAAATCTACTATCTAGACCCGGGGAGGTGAAGAAAAATTCTTATTCACTTAAAACATCTCATAGTGAAGTATGGAAATAATAACTAGCTGGAAAACTAAAGTGATTTCCATGGTTAGTATTTTGTGTGTAGTTTTGACTGTAACTACTAAGGGCTTATGCTGGAATCTAATGACAAATGTATAGCTTTATGCCTAAATGAGAAAGATTAAATACAGGCATTAGAGGTCTCCTGGATGATTGTGTAATTGTGCTTAATTCTCATCTACTGAAAAAGATGTATTTTTAGCACTAGGTTTCAGTAATTTAATACTGAGTGAGCCTTTCTCTGCTGGACCTTCATGAGGAGCACAAAGAGCACCCTAAATTCTGTAAAGTTCAAGGCTTCTCACTCTCCCAGCTGGCTGCATGGAGGGATTGGATTTGGATAGAACTGGCATCTTTCTGGGTTTTTGTACTACTTATAACTACAAYGTACTGGTTTAGCTCTACAGCCTGTACCTGATGGTGACCTCCTACGAGTTTACAGAGATGGGAAATCCTAGGAYGTTTCAGGAAGGGTCTCCTAGGAAAATGTCACTAAAGGAAGTTCAGCTTGTTATTATTATTGCTATTCTGTAGGGAATACGTATTTACTTACCCCTTTACAACCAGGGTTCTTGTTTGCCTTTTTTCCTACACTGTGAATCGTGCACATAGCATAGTACAGCAAATGTGGATTTCAGTTTTTTGCCTTTAGAGATACACCCTCAGATTTCTAACTGGCAGACTCTAGGGATTGATGCCTGACATTTTCTTGAGATAGTAATCTGAAGTAATTAAAAAAAATACAAGTCACGAATAAAAACATATCTGGAACAAAACCTAGAATTAAAATACATATTTTATCCATTTCATCTAGCCTTCTTATCAAAATGATACTGCTTTGTCTAACTTGAAATGTTAATTGCATGCTGTAGGTAAAGGATGAAGGGAAATTGTGCACATGAAAGGGCAGCTTTGCAGGTTATGCCTGATCTGCCTTTCCCTGCTGTGAGTAGCACTGGGCTGACACGAGAGCTCCTGGTACAAGAGCCTCAGTCCTGAACTAGACCATGTTCCTCCACCTTCCATATAATCACAGAAYGCTTTGGGTCTTAAAGTTCATCCAGTTCCAATCCTCCTGCCATGGGCAGGGACACCTTCCACTAGAGCAGGTTGCTCCAAGCCSCATCCAACCTGGTCATCTCTTCTTTTTTTCAACCTGAACAAATGGATTTTGCTTTCAGATGATAAAATAGATCCATATTTAATATAAATAGTTTTGCAATTTCTCTTGCATTTTTCTTATCCCTGTTTCTATAGTCCTCAGTTAAGGAAATTCTGCATTAAAGCTTTTTGGTCCCTTCCCTAATGAGAGCAAATAAATTCAACTTACGTGACCTACAATAAACTCACCTGACTTTTTTGGGAAGGGGAAGAACACCTGAAATTCACAGTTGTACTGGTATCTTGAATAGAAAAAATATAATATTCCAAGCATATGAGTGCTGGATATGATGGATGTTGACAGAGAGATGAGAGTAAACAAGGTAATAGGAAGATATTTGTCAGTATGACAGGGGATGATCTTCACATGCCCATAGGCAGACTCCTATCAGAAGTAAAAAACCTCAAAATCTCCATGAGCAGTAAAAATAGGGGGGGAGAATAAAAAATGAGATGATATAGCAAATTTTTGGTGAGTTAGGTAAGAAAGAGGGAGGGTAAGCAAGATGGTGATGTGTCTTTTGAAATTTGACATCCAGATGGTGGAGGAGGGGTTTGTGGATGGTTTAGGGCTGTCAGGTGCTCCACGTGGGAGAGGTGAGMTGGCCTGTGAAAAGGGTGGACACTCAGTTTGTGCCAGCAGAGCTTGTAGTGAGGAAGGCAGCAAAACATGTGGAAATATAGATGTCACAGCATGCAAGGAAAATGATCCKTGCAGCAGAATTCAGAGTGAACAAAGAAAAGAAAATCATAATGAAGAAATGAAAACTTAAAAAAGAACTTTTTGCCTCAGGAAATGTAGGAAAAGCTCTATGTTTTGGAAAACTTTTAGTTTTGGAGTTAAGATGCATAAAAATCTCTATGGCCTAGAAGGAGAAATTGAGGTATTAGCTGGGAAGTAGGACTGGATGATTGTTGTCTACAGTGAGAGAAAAGAAGAGAAGATTTGGGAAGATTATGGAAATTCCTGGGTTTAGCTGTACTGGGCTAGAAACAGTGGATAAAAAGCATCAAGGGAAGAATCCGTAAAGGACACTATGATGTCCTGTGATACTTTAGAAACATAGCAATTAATTAAATAGTTACATTTTCTCATTTTTGGGAACTGGAGCAACTKTCTGTCTACCAGTTGCTAGTTCAAATGTACAGTGTGCTGCCTTGCTTGATGAACAGGGAAATACATTTCTAGTTACTCTATTAGGTACCTTAAAGCTATTTTAAATTTCTGTTACTATTAAAAGCTGAATTTTGTTTGTGTACATAAAAAAGGCAAACATATGGATAACTTCTACTTTCTTGTTCCTTCATTCTCCTGTTCCACCTCTCTCTCTTCTTTAATTCCATGGTCCTCTCTCTTCCTATTTTTCCCCATGCAGAATAGTTTGCAAAACTATTCAAACTGCCTAGGATATATAAGGCTATTGCCTACAAGTCATCCCAAGGACTTTTCTCTTTTAATGTAAAACAATGTGTGTGTGTCCCTGTCCCAAAACACCACCAAGCTTTGCAGCAAGGGTCTCAGGATGTGAGAGAAGAGACGAGAAATGGATAATAACTTATTCACCCTAATATTTTTTTTGCACAATGAACTCTCTGCCTCCACCTTAGGAAGAGATTCTGTGCTTCCCTTTGTGAGGTCTACATCTCTATAGTGAWGCAGCTCTTGCTGAGGACTCGAGCCATGCATTTCAAATTCTTCAGGAGCTGAAAGCTTTGGTGTCCTTGAGAAGGATCTACTCAGTCAGCTACAGAAAACTCTGCTAAAGTGAGGATTATGTGTCAAGCATGACTTTTATTTCTACCTCTGCCAAAGCTGGGTTGTGACTTGGGGAGTGTGTCTTTGTCTCATCACTCAAATATCAAAAATACTTCAAGCAACACATTGTACTAACAAAAGTATTTTTCCTTAAAGAAAGAGAGGTGTGTGACATCTTCAACATTCAGAAATGCATTATAGGTGGGGACTACATAACACTGTGGTGTTGTCCCATTTGTGGCATAGAGCTGTTCCTCTAACATAAGTAGTTTGGATGAGTCAGTCTTAGATTTGTCTCACAGGGAATTGGACCTTTTTGTTTGGGTCTGGACACTGTCATTCAGCAATGTTTATACAGTGAGGTTTTCCATTTCTAAGTCAGTTTCAATTTCCTTCTTGGCTATATTTAAAGAGTATTTATTACTACAGTCCATTTCCCCAGAGTAACTTGATGAACGTAGCTTTTTCAACATTCCATAAATTAGAAATATTTTTTCTATATTACTTAGAGTAGCTGTTCCATTTATTACCTTTTGTTGGGGAGAAAAAATACTTTGGATCTTTCGCTTGCAAGTAATTTACTGTGACTTGTTTTGTTTTATTGTATTCAGTGCTGGCTTCCAATACGGCAAAGGAAAGAATTAAAAATCTAAGGAGAAACAAGTATTTTGGCGTTGCATAAAAATCCTAGTTTTTACTTGGCTCCTAATTTCAGTTTCAGCTCTTGCTGTTGCTGCTGTCTGACAACTAGAACAGTCTTGTCAGGATTTCTTCTGTATTAGAGGTCTTGGAAGGGGCAAACAAATGCTGATGTATTTCTAAATTATAAAGTTTGCCTAAAAAGGGTAATCATGCAGGCCTAATCCGATCAAAGTACAAGCAGATCTCTGAGGTGTTTTGAGACACCTTGGGAGAACTGAGAGATCCCCTGTGCCTTTTCTGCCTGTGATTCCCAGCACTAAGCAGGAGAACAGAAATATGACATAGCCCTGTGCTTTACATGAGGTCAACTCATTTTGCACAGGGGCCAAGTCCTTCTGAAAATAAGAGCAATAATGCTGATATTTTTTTCTTATTCTAATATCTCAAAATATTTTTCTAAGTGATCTTGTTTCTGTCTTCCTGCCAGGGGTCCCAGCAGYGGCAGAGGCAGCAGCAGCTCTCATCTTTCATCCCTCCACTGGAGTTTCTGTCACGGCTTGGCTCTTCCATTGACAACTGCTCCTTGTGAGCACTTTGCAGGACATTTTACTGAGCCAAATATTAAGGACAGATGCTTGGAACAGATTCTTCTGGATTACTGTGGTCTGGAGTTCCAAGTCCCAAATCATTGCTGCCACCTGCTCCTTCAACTCTCATGCAGTGGTGGACCTTGAACTGGAGTCCAAAGTGAAGCCTGACTTTATTAAGTCAAGAAGGGTCTGTTACTGACTTGATCAGAGCTTGAACTTCATTTTTTCTTATGGAACCAATGAACAGATGACTGGGCCACACATGCTAAGAAGTTTAAGTCTTTTTCTCTTTGAAAAAAAAAGTGCAGGAATGCTCAACTTCCAGTTTGAGAACATTGGGTTGCAAAGTCAAGCAACAAGTTTAGTAAAGACCATAAGACAAAGCCACATTCTGTGCAAGTCCAGAGACCTTTGAACGATGTCACTGTCTCCTTTCATATACAGGAGTAATAGTAATGAAGGCAGAAATTTTAAAAAAAGGAAAACAAGGACTTCCCTCAGGATTCAGACACGGGGAGTGGAGCCCCAAAGGGTGTTTCTGTGCTGGCTGTGTCAGGGCATCACTGTGGTGCTGGGAGGAGTGAGGGAATGTTCTGTGCCTGGGGAGGCTGAAGTGACATTGCAGGAACAGGTTCCTGCAACTCTTTTGTGTGTCTGTCTTTAAATATGTTTTCTTCTGTATGCAATTTCCTATATTGGTTTATAATAAGGAACTGTTTTCATGTCTGCTGCACTACAAACTCCTCCATCTATCCATGACTCATCTGGCAGCACAGCACAAAGAAAGAGCCTGGATTAAAAATGCTTTCATACATGGAGCTGATGGAGATTTGTCAATGTCTGAAACTTCCCCACCACAAGAGATTTTTTTCTTTCGCTTTTCTTTGGCTGCCACTGGCTTACATTATCATTCCTAATCTTTTAAGACTCAGGAAAAAAAAAACCCTAAAGAAGATAATTAAAGCATTTTTAGTGTAAAAGAAATGAAGTAAAATTGCTGTCACAGAGTCTGTCCTTACATGGCTGCTGGTTTTTCCTGCTCTCTTTAAACAATATGAATTGCACTCATGGTTTGATTCATTTCCATAGACTCATTTGTGGCTCTTATCTGTTTCACAAGGAAAAGTCATCAATTCTGACACCATTTAATTTACTTTTATTGGAATACAATAGTAGAAACAGATGCTTATGTGTGGATTTGATTATACAGAAAATTAATCTTTTTTACGCTTTCAATAAATATGAATGGTTGCCCAATACTTCTCATTTTATTGCTGCATTTTTTAAGCTCCCTTTGAAATTACTTGAATTTTGTTATTTATCTGAAGGTGAAAAGTAACCATGAGGTTTTTTTGTACTTTTGCTTAAGGATGGTTACATGAGTCTCAGGGATGTAGCCAACACAGAAACCACAATCCTATAGATAATTTCTGAAACAAYTCTATTGTCTACATCCAATTACCACGAAAATCAAACCTCTGYTGTTAAAACCTTTCACAGTTCATTTTTCAACTTGAAATAATCCACCAAGAACTTTTGTTCCTTAAGTGTTACTAAATTGTCTCTTTAAAACTTCTTTCCAGTGATCAGCAGGTTAAGACACACCAATACAGAATCATAGAATATCCTGAGTTCGAAGTGACCTTCAAGGATCACTGAAGTCCAGGTCCTGGACAGGAACCTGCACAGGACCCCCCCAAGAATCACACTGTGTGCCTGAGAGACCATAACAGCAAATGATCAGTAATATTATTAAAGTAGAAAGTAACTGGTCACTCTGTAAAACTTCTAAGGCCACTTTCTACTACAGGACAGTAATTACAGCTCATTTCTTGCAGATTCTCATTCACTATGTACAGGGTATTAAAAACTGCCCTGTTGTGGACATCAGGTGTGGACATTTCTGGTTGCCAGAGGACAGCTGCCACTCACCTCTATTCTAATCAAAGCATGGCCAGAAAATCTAAATTGCAGACTGGTTAATGCATTTTAAAGGCAAAAATGTTATGCTTAGAGGCCATAAACATTTGGTTTTTTTATTCTGTAGTTGCTCTCTGAAGGGTAGTCAAGGTTACACTTTTTAGAAACTTTGTTTTAGCACAGGAAATRCCTCTGGGTTTACACCGTAACCTATTTCAGTTATTATGGCAGCGTGTGGCTCCTGTAATTCCACTGTGGGGCAAAGCACCTCTGGCAAGCACCAAATGTCACCATTACAGGCTCTAAACCTACAGGCTGCTTTTCTTGGTGTGTTTACCTCCACGACTAGACTGACACACTCCAGACAGTGTGGTTGGGACATTCCTGCTGTCACTGAACAGCAAAGTGAACATTGCTCATGATTTGCAGAAATCGTGTGGGAGGCAAGGACAGCATAAATGACACATCAAGTCTATTAAAGCAGTGGCTGATGTCAGTGGCAAACTGTAGTTAAATCCTGTCAGCTTTGTAAATTACTATGTCAGGTGTTGGTCTCTTTCGCCACGCTAAAAAGTCCTGTGGATCACGAATTTTGGACTAGGATTCAGCAGGAATCAGGCTGCTTGACTTTTGATATCCTCAGAGAGCCCCCCAGCAATCAGAAAAGCACCATAATGATCCTGTAGCCTTGTGACATGAAGGTGTCACCTTCTGTCTGTTATCCAGCCAGAGCCTGCAGGACCTCAGCACACAGTGGAGGGGTCAGTGGGGAAGCTGGGAGAAAATCTCCTACTAAACCCCAAACTTCTTACAGAGATGCATCAATTTTGACATGAATTCCCTCRGAAATTTTCTCAAAACAAGGAGATGTGCCTTACAGTTGCCGACAATAATCCTCTGAAGGTGTGAGATTCAGACACTTGGGGTTGGATTTGTGACCTGGTGAGCTGCTGACCCTCATCCCTTTCCTCAGCAGCTCACCYAAATCCCAGTGCAGCCTGGCTTGGGTCTAACAGGAGATTCCTATCCCATTCCTGCCCCTCAGAAGGTCACCAGGGTTGCTCTACACAAGCAGCAAGGAGCTGAGAATAGGAAATCRTCCCCAGTTGTTTGGGAAAAGCCAAGATTACTGGTCTCCTTTCTTCTGTGTCATTCACTACAAACTTCCCCTCTGCAAGAAGAGTTTTAATAAGGTAACTTTTTAAGTCCATGAGAGAAATTAAATAACAGTAGAAAATATATAGAGTTCAAGCCTTCCTAAAGCTTTAGATGTGCTACCTGGTATTAATTCAGTAATTACTGAATTAATCACTGCAGACAAAAAGCCCAAAATAACAAACCAAAAAAAGGYTTTTCTGTTTGGTGGGGGTTTTTTCCTAATAGCACAAATCTGCAATGAAGCATTCTTTTGAACGTTCCCATTGCTCGGGTGGTGCTCAACATGATGGGAAATTGTTTGATAGGAAATGAAATGCTAATTATACCTAAAAAAGGCAGCATCTCTTCCATCTGCATAACCTGACTTGTATGGCTGTCAATAACACATCAAACCTCTAAACAGGCAAGTCTAGTGTTTATGAAAATAATCCTGCCTTAAAACTGTGAATAGAGCAGAGCTCTTTTGATTCTGAACATTATTTGTACCTTGGAGCAGCTGATCCATTTGCTGGAAACCAGGACAGAAGTGGGGCTGGCATTGCTTAAATGAGATTGGGAAAGAAAAAAACTTTGTTAGTCACTAAGGAGMATGTATTGCACTGGAAACTGTGCAAACTTCATCTTACATAAAGGGTATTGTCAATTACAGATAATCCTGGGTAATTAAGTATTGATCTCGTTTGCTTTTCATGTATGGCAGCAGGAACAAAGCTTGTCCCCATGTAGCTGCTCCAGCTCAGTTTGGCASGTTAAAAGGCACAGTCAATTTRAGTAGCACTCCCTGTGTGTTGGTAGGTTAGATGCAACTCCCTGTGGGTCAGCTCTACCTCTTCAGCTGTAAATGTAGGTCAGCTGCCTGCTGTGGAGTCTGTTCCTTATCTGCAAGAGCACAAATCCTCACACGCAACGTCCCAGCGTGCTGCGTTTGTCTGTCTTGTGAGAAAGCTCAGTTCACTGGTGCAGAGAGTGGCCCAGCTGATTCTGTGCCATTAGCAGTCCTACCAGCCTCCTTATGTCTGTCCTGGCCCACCTCTGTCACCAGCCCCCTGTGACACAGCCACTGCCAACATTCTGCCTGCTGTGCCACAGCCAAGATATCCTCAAAACTGGTGCCCATCATTTGTGCTGCATCACTGTGATGTGGCTGTTTTCTTTCAGCATTCAAAAGAGAAGAAACAATTAAGTACCAATAAAGCCACAAACGATAACTCCTAAAAAAAAAAAAAGGCAAAAACATGCAAACAAAACAAAATCTCACGAACTGGTAATGCTGGAGACGCAAATTAAATGACTGCGGCAGCAGTTTAAAGGAAGCAGTTCAGGAAAGGTTAAAACAGAATTAAAAGCAGTAGGTCTTACCCACATCCCAATTTTAAAGCAGTGTGGAAGACTTGCTGTTGAGATTTAGAGGTTTGAAGGCTCAGTTCTGGAAGAAAAATGCATGCCAAGTTGATTGAAGGTAACACTTCACACCACTGGAATTAAAGACATATCCAGTGCCAAACCATCCACAAGGGCTGGTAATGCACAAGGAAATGAATGTTTACTGTGAAGGTGACTGAGCACTGGCACAGGTTGCAGGGAGGTTGTGGAATCTTCATCCTTGGAGATACTGGAAAGCTGTCTGGACATGGTCCCGGGCAGCTGGCTCGAGGTGGGCCTGCTTGAGTAGGGGTTGGACCATATGAGCTCCAGATGTCTCTTCTAACCTCAACCAGCCTTTTATCCTGTGAATGCAAAATGTGTGACCTAAAATGAAAACAGCAGTCCTTGTTAAAATTTCTTTCACTAATTGCAGAGCCGTTGTGACCAGACTCTCTTGGGTTTGTGTCTTGCCTCATTTTTTTCAGCCAAGAAAATCCTTTACTTTTCATCCAGGGTGGTGCTGAACTGTTTCTGTGAGTTTTCTGCCTTGAGCTACCTCGGGATTTTCAAACCTGACACCAGCTTGGTTTTGTCCTCAGCATGACTCTGCCTGGCTCGTGCACTCCTGACCGCCTCCAGAGCAGACCGTGGGAGAGCATGTCCTGGAAAAAACCCTCTTGTCGCTGTAATCACAGCTTGAGAGCAATCTGATTTTCATATTCTTTCCAATCTCTGTTTTCAAATGGATTTTTTTGTTGTTGTTTTGCTGTTGCTTTTTTTTCTCTTAGTTTCAAGCACCATTAAGAAGCCTCCTGCAGCTTTGCCTCATCTCCCTGTGTCTACTGCTGTTGGTTTATAGGAACCACAGTGGCCTTCTATGATCCATGTATTTATCTACTGAAACAAGATTAGGAAACTGCAGGCTGTACTTTTTTCCCTTAAAGCACTTAATTTTTTTCCCTTAAGAAATCCATTGACTCGCATATATCACCTTAAATCCCTCTTTTAATAGGTATATTGCTTTCTCTTTCATTAAATAACTACTTCAGCATSTCCAAAATACCCATTTCAACATGAAAAAAAGCCAAATTTCCTGCCCACAGTTGGAACTAGATGATCCATAAGGTCCCTTCCAACCCAAAACATTTTTTGATTCTATGATTCTATGAAATCAATTCGGCATAGTTTCTTGCTCCTGTATACAAACCCCTGTGTAGCTTCTCCTGCCCACTTTTCTCTGTTCTCATCATTTGCCTCAGTAGAAATTCACCAGCAGTACTTAAGTTCCAAACAAAATAAGCTCTAGGAGCGAACAGTTTTCTTTTTCTTAGGCAACACATAATTATCCACTCCTCAGTTCATATGAAATTTGTTTTCTCATTAGGCTTGCAAGGGGCTGCAGCTGTATCTTTCCCAAAAAAACCCTCCAGTGTTGAATTTGCTTTCTGGTCATTTTAGGAAATCCGTTTAAAGCAAAATGTAGTGGAAGAGGGGGTTTCGTACCCAACACAGCGAGTACTGCAGTGCACTGATCTTGGCCCCAGGAAGCAATGCAGCCGTAGTAGTGGTGTTTGGGACTCCCTGTTCTGTGTAACAAGATGAAATACAGAGACAAGCTGCTAGGGATGTGCACATTTATTCAGGGTTTCTGARTAAAGACAGGAACTGTCTTTACAGTCACCTTATAACTAACAGACTCAAATTTGATGTAACAAGGAYGTTGCCCATGCTGCAAAAACATTTCTCTTTGAAACATTTATTTTTGGTTTTGACATACTGAAGCAATCTTATAATCTCTGCATTTTTATAAGGAATAATTACMCTACTGTTCTTTATTTCTGCAGCCTAACAGTAATATTCGAAGAAAGACTTACTGTGAACAAAACAGGGAGATTTTCCTTGTTTAATTCAGTATTCAAAGTGAGTAGAGGTGAAAGATTCTCACCCTTCTCRTAATTAAAGCAGCAGACTGGAGAAGCAGGTAGTGTGCACGGCTTCTGAAAACTGAAATAAATGTGAAAGCATAAAGTGGCCACAGTGACCTCTGTCAGTACAAATTATGCAGGTTTGGTTTAGGTAAAAACACTCCCTTTTCCCGAAAGAAAACCCTTTGAAAAGGGTATTGGAAAAGCACATTTCCTCAATGTGAGCCTGAGCAGGACCTTCGGTGCTACCTTCTAAAGCTTTCCATGGAAATCTCTCAGCAGAGGAAGCATTAGGCTCTGACTGTAGTCAGCCTTTTTCAAAACAAGCAAGAAAAAAACTTTAAAAAAATTTGCACTGGTCATAAATGTGAATCAAAATACATAAATCTATCTCCAGTTATCAGCTCAGCATCTTTGTTTATGAGAAAAAGATGGACAGGAAAGCTTCAGGAGTAGCATCATTCACATGTCTCGAGGTGCTGTGGGTAATCAGCCTCAAGGGAAGCCCTGTAAATTCAGTGCTCTTTCTGCCCATGGGGTTTAGGTTTATTTTAGACCTTTGGTCATATCCTGGTGCCACTGAGCCAGAGGTACTGCTAAATAGTCCCCTGGGTTCCTATGTATTGTGTGTACTGCATAGATGGCCAAATCCACAGGTTATCTCTTGAGTATTCTCTTAAAATCCTGAACTGGTGGAGGAAATAGCATTAGATTTCCATTAGAACTTTGAAAAAGAAAGATTTCTCTTTTCTCCCATTATCACCTTGATAAATCTCTGTAAGATGCACCTTCTCACCCTTCCAAGTTTCTCAGAAGAACAGCATAAGGCAAATGGCTTTCATGAATCATCTCTTATTGACAAGACTGTCTATCTGTGTTTCGGGGAGATAAGAGCTTTTTATCTGGCTTTCAAAATTGGTTGTGGACTGAATGCACATGGCAAAAGTTTACAGAATATTCTTTTTCTACTGCTTTAAGATGCACASATGCAAACAAATAAAACTGATCATGGAAAGATGATTTATTTAATCCTGTATTTTATGAGTGCTGCCCACAAGCTTTGTCTTTATACAATGAAGCTCCTAAAGATTGGGATGAGTCCAAAATTACCCCACTGATGAAATCAGCCCTTTGCAGTGATATTGCTGATATGGCTGACATTGCTCTCCAGTGATGGTTCAGTCTAGGTCTGTGAAGATGACTCCAAGAGCAAAACAGAGTCATTTTGTTTCCTTCAGAAAACATTGGCTCTCATTTGCACAGAGGCATGTTAGGGTGTGCTGGACTGATAGCTGTGTTACACCATCAGCTTATGTGTGCCACCCCAATAATGCTCAGTTGTTTTGTGATTGTGAGAAGATAAAAAAGAAAAAAACTGGCTTCATTTGAAACTTTACTTAATCTGAAGGATTTTGTCACAAAATTTCTACTGATTCCAGACAAAGTACAAACAAACCTTATAAAGATCAGGAAAATCTGACCTGCCTGTTTGTTTAAACTATCATTAGAAACAAGATTTTCATTTGATAATCTTTATTCCAATCACCACGGTGAAATCATAATAATAAATAAAGCATCAGCAACCATGTGTTGTCCATTAAGCCATGCAAGTCCAACTACAAGTGCAGAATCCACAGTAATTACATTTGGGTAATTTTTTCAGGAAATACTTTTGCACAGAAAAGATCTAGACAGAAAATTTATTTGCAAAATACTGACTTGTTGCTGGTTGGCATAAAAGGAGAGTAAGAAAAACCAGGTTTCATGCTCATACAGTTTGGTCTCACTTTTCTAGTGATGAGACTGCAATTTTTCTGGCTCAGTTTGAAAGAGGAACTTAAAAGTGATGGGTCGTTGACTGCTGGCTTTAACAAGAAGGACTGAAAGCAGTTTGAGGTTTAAAGTGCAATATCAGGACAGAGAAAGATTTAGGGTGATATTAYGATTATTATATTTCAAGGAAAGGCTTCCAAACAGATCTAAGTTTTGGAAGAAAAGCCAAGGCAAAAAGGAGCTGTCAGGCTTGATTTGGGTCAAGAAGACAATAGGATAGGTAGGCTGTAAATTATCTTGTGCTTTTTTTTGAAAGAAATTTAGAAATTATGCAAACCTCCTAAATATTGTGTTCTGAAGTTATGGAGGTTGAAAGATATGTCTGCCTCTGGTGAATAAATTTATTTCTAACGTTGGTCAATTGTTAACTCTCCAAATTCAAGATCATTTTCCTGGATGGATGCATGCAGGACAATCATCTCATGGCAAGTGTTCAGTCCGAGCCTGACGCATTTTATAAATAGTAACTTAATTCTTTAAAAGTGGAATTTGTCCTTTTCAAGTCAGATGTCTATAACTATACCTTAAATCATTGTCTACATTAATTTCTTGTCAGGAGGAGAAGAGGTATGCTGGGAATAGATTTCAGGCATCTAAGCAAAGCACATCTCACCCCAGGAGTGCTTCTTTCTTTCCTTTGACATCAAAGAGAGACCATGTCGGGTCCAGATTGCCATTACACCCTCTGCTCTGTGAACCCCTAATGTCAGGTAAGGTGAATCCCACCTCCAGGAGGTACAGAAAGGAGGCAGAGGTTTGCTACAGCAACAACCTTCTCATGCTTGAAACCAGTGGAAAGGCAAAGCTCAGGCTGGGCTRTGGGGGATCAATGGAAACTCTCTTCACTAGGTGTAAATGACAGAAGGAAGGATGACCTGCTGGGGGTGAATAATTGCTGGGTATTCCTGGGGGATCTCAGTTAATGGAGTTGCAGCTTAATTAAACCTCGTCACTCACAGCTTCCCTTGATTGCATGTCTTGAACAGTAAATAGAGGAGCGAGGCAAATAGTACAAACTCTGACAGGTAAGRTCTGTTCACATTAATGAGCGTGAACTGGGCAGTAACTGTGGTCAGCAGTGATATCAGGCTGGGGGGAAAAGGGGATTCTTACCACGACTGTTAGGAATGGGTACAGGAGAGCTTTTGTTTGTAAGTACAAAGGGAAGAGACAAAATATGCCAAAAGTGTAGTCTGAAGGGTTTTGAAAATAATACACAATATAAGGATGCTCCCAGGCTGGCATATTGAGGCAGGTTTGGGAAGAGCACTGTGAGTATGGAGTATGTTTAACACTATGAATTTCACTCTTTGAGCTTTGCTTTAATTTGGGGAGAAATTAAAACCTGCAGTCTAATGAGAAGGCTCATTTGTAGTCAAAACAAAGTAGGTTAGAGGAATATAAACCAAACTGACTAAAAGCAATTACTGACTTTAAAAAAAAATACAATTTCCGAAGTTTTCACTGGAAAACTGGTGCACACCTTGTCAGACTGTCATCTGCCCAACTTTTGTTTGAGTTAAAGGAATCTTCTTTCACTGTTTCCTGCTCTTACCACATATGGATCCGTCCGCTAACCTACTTGGGGAGTTGTGGCACTGTTTGAAGAATAAATAGTTATCTGATCTCTGAGTCCAAGCTGAACAGCACAGGAAAGGGAAAGGAAAGGAAAGGAAAGGAAAAGAGAGAGAACCTACTTTCCACCACTATTTCAATGATCACATTTTTTCCTCCCAAATAAATGTCTAATCAAAAAAGAAGAGAACGTTCTCCTACCTATGTCCTTTAGCTGGTACCATCCCTTTCTGAAGGGTGGGGAAGGTTATATGGAGCAAAGATATTAAATAACCATAGATGTGTTCCGGAAAGAAACTGGCATCCTGGGTTCAGTGTGTAATATTTTATACTGCCTTATATGCAGAATGCAGTACACTTTATTAATGATGTTTGAAAAAATATTTTTAATGAGATAGCTGATCCTCTTTTGCTCAAATATTTGCATATTTTTTACGTATCAACAATGGAGACCAAGTTACTCAAAACTCAGTTATCTCATGCAAGATTATTAAATGTCACACTTGATTATTACGTAGATTAAAATTGGAATATAAACATGAGGTATTTATCATACCAGTTAGATTCACAAAGATATGACATGAAATCCGGAATGTAAAAGGCAGGAGAGGTTTCCAAATCTTTCAACATTGTTTGAAAGGTATGTAAAATTTTTACCACTTTCTTGTGATAATGTATCATGTATCTATTGTTCATAAATCCTATTTTCTTGCAACCTTCCTTGCAAAATAGGAGCATATCAAGTGTAACTTTAAGTGACTCACAGCTGCACTCAACAAGGTGGAATGAAAGACCTATTTCCCTGTCTTTCAGAGGTGACACTGTTGACATTTTGTTTTCATCATGAAACGAGCATGTGGTTTCAAGAATGCTCAAATGCTGCTGCCTTTAAAATCAAGTGCATATCAAATGCTCTGAAGGGATCATTCAAAAAACTCATTTTCCATTATAGCAAAGATCAAGAAATACGTGCTCTAGGGACATGAAGAAAATAGAGTAGATCAGGGGTAGTTTAATGCAATGGGATAGAAAGGTATTTGCAGCCAATTGGCACACACTGTACTTGGGTCACATTGGTCCCTTTTGAACTGATGTTGAAGGAATTTGCAATGTTTAACCCCTTAATCTCAAGGTTGCTAAATAGGTGCTGAGGCTGTTATGTCTTTGATTTGTTTGGGCAACAAGCAACAAGCCCAGTGAAAATACCAGTGTGTAGCTGCTCATGACTTTTTAGAATTGCAAAATGTCACACCCAATATTCCTGAGTAGAGATGTGCCACATAGTTTCTGAACTTTTATGTTATGGTTGTGTTAAAAAACTCCCTTTGCTGAGTCTGACACCTCCCATCTCTGACATCATCCTGTGCCATATTGGGATATGTGCTCCAAGCCCATCCTGCATGTTGCCTGTGCTGAATACATCAGTGATGAGAAATAGGGATGGTAATATCAACACTGCAGGGCACGGCACTGCTGAGTGCAGGCCTGGTTTGCAAAGGCTGGAGGAAAGATGCTCTGATGAAGACTGCAACTTCTTAATCCAAATATCAAAACTCATGGTCAGCTTAAAACTCCTATCTCTGAACTCACTTCATACGCCAGGGACTGCACTGAGAGTGATAAATCTCATAGAATTGAAATATTGGTGTATAGTACAAACGATGAGGTAAAGGAATAAGAGCTCTATTTCTTATCCGAGACTGAGGAAGCAAAGGCAGTGGCCAAACTGGAAACAGGCATTTAAGAAAGGCAAGTAATTGACTGCTAGCCTTCAAAAAGGATCTGATGTGAGTTTATTATCTGTCCTATTCTACTTACAGCACATAATAGAATTTAACGTTGGAAGCCAGGTATCACATATCTAACACTGATAACTATTTCAATTAGTCTCYGGATGAATGTTTATGTAATACCTTTATTCTGTGAGTATTTTTTGGACAGATATGAGGTTATCTTACTGAACAAATAAATTTGCCCTTGGAAGAAAAACAGACTTTACCAAATTAGAGAATACATCCAGAAAGATACCTATCTATGTAACGTGTCGCTCTGGCTGATTTTTTTATCACTGAAAGTAAGGACTTTATTAGGCACATCTAAACCTCACAGTCTGGCTGGCATGACACAGATATTCTTTATTAAAGTATTTCAGAAGGCTTARCAATTGTCTGTTTTCTGCAAACAATTTCTGACCATTGCTTACTTGGAAGATAGAGGACTTGGATTCCTTTCCCAAATTTCCCTTTTATACTTGCCAAGAGCAGAACATTTACCAGCTTTGCTGGGATTCATCCACAAGCAGGTTCCACCTTGGCATCTGTGTTTTCTACTATTATGTTCTTTTTATGCAAGTATCAAATTGGGGCACTCTGAAATGCTGTTGAGATCTAGTTTTAGCTTTTTGGGTTAGTTTTTTTTTTTTTAATTCTACTGTGCCATTCACATTTCATAGCACAATTATGACATTAAAACAGATTTTGCTAAAAGGAACTAAGTCACACACACAAACAAAAAGATATTTGGTTGTTTCAGATTTTTTTCCCTTCATCTTTTCTTCTGTGCTGAAAGTGTAGAATGATGTGAGGTACCCACAAATCTAAGATGCATGATGAACACAGTCCAATATTATAGGGAATAGCCTTTCTTTCATGGATTTTATTTTAGGGAAAGAAAAACTGTTAGGGATTAAAGTGTTTGGGATGGAAGATCAAAGACAGAAGGAACAAATTAAATAAATACAGTGCCTGAAGTCTGTTGATTTCATTCAACATCCTGTGGACAAGGATTTAGTACTGGTTTTATGAACTAAGCTGTCATCTTTGTTAATTTTCTCTGTTGTCCAATCACTGAGTAGATATATTATGTCAAACACTTTGAAAAATGCATGGGATTCCTCCAGGCTAAATTTGGAGCAGTTAATAAACCTTTCAGTCAGCAGCTTTCAGTGGTTAATCTGGATTGGTTTACCTCCTCCTGTTGACTCTAGAGACTTCTGAGAAGGACTTTCTCCTGTATGAAATTGTAAGCTATTTCAGGACTTGTTTCCTTCAGATAGAGAGATCGATGTGTGCCTGAGCCAATCCTTCATCACCGTCACCTTCTCAAAGCCAAAAAAAGGCCATTGTGTGGCCTTGCTCTCAAATACTGCTGATCACACTGGGCTATTTCCAGGAGCAACTGCTTGTGCATGGTTTCTAACAACTTTCTTGGTTTTGAAATATCTTAAATGGCTAGCTCTGATGATTTTTTTTTTTTTTTTTTTTTTGAGATTAAAAGTTTTCTAAGTACTGCTGGAAAGTTCACCTTCAGCCAGTTTGCTTCAGCTGATAACTCCAAGAGCACTGGCACCACATCAGCATCCGTAAGCGGATGGGCTTTAGACAAGCTTGGTGTGGTGATAACACTGTTTACAATAATGCTTCAGACAGGAAGAAAGGCTAAAATTAAGCCAGATTCAGAACGATGTTTTGAGATGCTGTCAGGCGCAGGACACATAGCAGGATGCTTTAGGATGGACAGGCTGCCAACCACGAAAATTCACAACATTGGTGCTGATGTGTACCAAGGTCGCTGCCACCAGCACAGCCTGAGCTCTCCATGATGGCAAGGACTCAAGTGAAAATTTAATGGAAACCTTGATTTCAAAGGCTAAGCTTTTCGTTTTGCAGCTTGTACTTAAGGCTCTTCCGAATTAAAGTAAGATTGAATGAAGCAGACCATCATCTGTCCTGTGTTATGTATGGTCTCCAGTGCACAAACATTTAGGTGGAAAACATTTTAGACAAACACAATTAATCTCGGTTCTGTTTCTTGGCTTCTTCAAGTGCTGGAATAAATTGAAAAGTTATCCTAAAGTATTATCTGATTTCTGCCGTGAAAGAGAGGAATTTTCTGCTGTGAAAGAGAGGAATTGGGCAGTGTAGCTGGGCTCTTGGGATCTTGCTGCTGCACAAAAGGCTCATCAAGACCACACTGGCCAGAAGGCCTTGGTGAAGGTCCCCATGGGAATTCGGAGCTTCTCTTGAATAACCTCCAACACCAAACTGCCCTAAATTATCCCTGATTAAAAGTGGATGAGAGAAGACCAGCTTTGATATTAAGTCTGATAATATTATTAATCTGATTGTTTTAGATACCTACAGGATAAGGGGAGGGTTTGGATTGTCATTGGTAGAATTTTTGTTCATTCTCTAAGAGGTATCAAAAATACAGTGTTTTGAAAGGGCCAGGAACAGTGCATATTTCTAGGAAGTGRAAAGTGAAAAAGTTTTTTGTCCTCAAAATTGGTACTAGAACTGRTAACTTAGCGCAACATTTTCCATGGAGCGGACATTTCTCTAATGTGGTTAAACACTTGCTTTAAAAACATATTAAAACATCAATATTTTGCATTTTTCCACTTTAAAATGAYGTCACGTTTACAGATTATACTCTAGAATCAGATAGTGAAAGTACATATAAAATATCTTACTATGAAAAAGAAAAAATCTCTCTTTGAACTATAATTAATGTAATGTAAAAATCAGTTGTGATTTTGTAATTCTCTATTTTTGTTTTGAAAAAAAAAATTCTGAAAAGAGAATTTCTCATTGTGTTCTGACTCTTGCATGAAATWTTTTGGTTTATTTTATGTCTTTCAACACCCACATTCTCAAGTATTCATTACATAGAGATTTTTTTATTCCAAACAATAAAAATCATATTCTTGTTTCTCAGGGCTCTTATTTCAGATGTTCACGTGCATCGATTTCCGTGAAAATGAATTAGCAATAAGTCTTATGTTGACTTTTCTGTATGTGTAATGTTTTAGTCAAGAGTCTTATCAATAATCTTGTCCATGGGAATACTTTTAAAGAAATAAAAATACTGAACAATCACATGACGATTGTGAATTCTCTCTGGTAATCACACAGTTGTACGCAATTTTGTACCTTGTGAGTTTCTTTTCCCTTAAGTAGTTATTTCATTTCAGAGTAGAGGAAGATTTGGCACTAACAGACGTACATGTTCTCCACTATGCAATTAGAATAAAATTCTTTTTCCTTGAAATTCTGCCAATTTACAATACTGTGAACAGAGGAACAAAAAAATGAACTGAATGCCATAAAAAAGCCCTGAGAAGGTCTGAGAGACAAAAAAATTAATGAAATACATGGTAAGTTCTACCTGTACTCAGTATAAATATTTTTTCTTTTTCTTATTAATACTGGTGACAGATATTATCCTTTTGCTCCTCAGTTTCTATATCTTTCTTCTTCCAGAAAAGCTTCACTTGACTAAATCCTTCCAGATCTGTTCTGTTCTACAATACTTTTGGAGGGAGTAATATCTAAYTGAAATATAAATAATTCAGAACACATCAGTAGCAATGTTAAGACTGGATGGACAACACTGTGAGAGCAACCCATAAGCTCTGACATCTATATGCAATTAGAGTGGGACTCAGAAAGTGAAAGTATCATGGGGAAAAATGGCCATAGGGTCTGCAACCAAACACGTTTGGGAAGCAYGCAGGAAGTGTTGCATAAAATCTGATTACAATAGACAGCAAAAGGAAAGGATTCAGAAGGGAAATGGGAAGAGTTTAAGGCTAATTAATATATGCTCGAGTGCAAGATTGGCCATCTGGCAACTCATCCCTAACCTGTACCCTCAGGAGAAAGGAAACAATGGCTTAGATGCAGAAAAGATGAGCAAAAATAATGAAACACTTGAAAGAGATAAATGGGATAAAGAAAATTAGAACAGCTCTAGAAAGTTGGCAAAGGTTGTGAAGAAGCAGCAAAACTTGAGGAGAGCAGAAAGGCTACCTTGAAGCTTTTCTTCTTTTAAATAAATGTTTGAGGTTGGCAAACTGAGGATAATGAGGTTCATCATCTGAGGGTTTGGTGTGAAACAGCAGCAAAAGCTCAAACACCTGCACATGCACACATAAACAGCAGAGAATATACAGCCAGTAATGTCTCACACAGAGAATAAAGAACAGCCACTGCTGTTAAAATGAGCCTCAAAAATACAGTTACAAGGGCCTCTGCAGCCAAGATGTGTATAGAAGGCATGTTTAGAAATATCACAGACTTTGATAYGACCTTGACAAAACCAACTCATAACTTTTAGAAGTAAAGCACTCTTTAATATAAGGAGGGTACAGTTATGTTCATTAAAAGAAAGGAACAGAATTTCTGTCTTTCCAGTTTGAACTTCTCCAACTTTTTAACTTGTRAATACTTTGTTTTCCTGTATTTGTAATTTTATAATGGCAAGGAGGTTCTATAAGAAATTAAACATATTTACTTATATTCCAGAGTTTCTTCTGATTCAAGTGTTAACCGTCCAATTTATTAGCAGAAGACTTTTTTTAACATGTAAGGATCATGCACTTTTTAATGAAAAAAAAATTTGATCAGATCTGATTACCACATAAATTGTTCTTGAAATAAAATTGGTTAAAAGAAATAAGTGCTTGTCAGACCAATCCTATTGCTGTTAGTATCTTAAATGAACCCATCATTTTTGTTCCCCTGCTGCTTCTTTTATCTGAGGGTTATCACTTTTTTATGATCAATTTTGTCTTTGTTGGGGGTAGATTGCTGCTAGTCTTAGTAAAGTTATTCTGAAGTAGTTAGGTCAGTAAAAGAAGAAGTTTAAAGAGAAAAAAAAGGCACTAAAGTGAATAAAACTGACTTCAATATAAAGGTTCACAGCTAGACAGAGAGTGAGTAATAAAAATGTATTCTGCTTATTATGGTTTCTAATGTGAGGAGACTTTGGCATTTATTTCACTTTTTTATATGGAAGGATATTAGATGAGATTGTGCAGCCAATGGGGTTACTATTCACAGATACCCTTGTAAGCTGCCAGTCACCTCAGCCACTAGCTCTGGAGAATGGAAAATTCATGAGATGGTAGAAGTAATATAAAGATGTAAAGCAATATTTTGCCTTTCATCCCTGGGTCAAAGCTGATTCAGGTGGGTACCATTCCAGAAGAAATGAAGAATATATGTTATATGTGTTGCAATTATCTTCTTGAATTTTCAAAGTTAATGCAAGATAGACCTATGTGCTAATATCTCGAGGRATATTAGTACTAGGATATTGGTCCAGCTGGTTCTATGTGGGTTTGGTAGGAAATTCAATGTGCTTTTGGTTGCCCASTTATGAATTATAACTACTGATCAGTTTGAGCCCTTCCTCCTGCCCCACCTTTCTTCATTGCTTTTCTCCAAAAGCACAGCAGAACTCTGCTGCTTCTCTCCTGATCCTTTGGTTGTTGTTTCAGGTCTGGGGAACAGGAGTACAGAGCAGTGCAAAAAAAAGGAAAAAAAGATGGAACCCTGCCAACTTTGTTCATACTCTTAATGCTTTTTTCTTTATTGTTTATACTTTAGCTGAAGTGGTTTGAAAAATTGGTGCTTAACACATGTGTTTGCAGGAAGGATCAAGTCAAGTTTATCAGTGACTAAACAAAACAGTGTCTGGACAAAATTGTTTATCAATGGTAATGRCAAAATGTTTATCAATAGAAGAAAAATTCTTCCGACAAATCATTGAATTTCCACTTGTCTTCTTGTTTGATCTGGTTGTGACAGCAGTAAAGGGATCGAAATTATTAAGAGACAGGAGAAATTACTCTGATGAGTAACTGGGCAATTAACTACTCCTAAATCAATCAAAAGTTTAATATCACAATTTCTAATTCTTTTTTTTCCCCTATTTAATTTAAACTTTCTCTCCAAAAWTCTTTCTTCAGTCCTTTTGTGGTCGTATATGTATAATTGCCTGAAACACCAGACCTGAGCAAACAAAAGTAGACCTTTGCTTAACATGAATATGTTAAGAAGTTGCAATTATCTTTCTTCAATATGTCTGGGATACCATAATATTTGAGGATAAAGAATAGTGAGCTCAATGAGAACCGAAAATCTTTCAAAACTACAAACCTAGAGAGAAATTTTGAGGTCTCAATACATCATTCATTCAATGTCATGACACAGCTCTACAATTCCATGTCTTCTAAAATTGCTTAATTGTTTCCATATTTTCACTTCCGCAGAGAATTAGTACTGGCTTGGTTTTGATAGGATGCAACAGTTGCCATGGGTTTTGTTTAGTTAGAGGCACAGGTGAGACGAAGAAATTAACAACTTGATTCTTTCATCCAAGAATTGTTCTACACCCCCAGCGAGGCAAAAACATTTTGGTGCACTCTACAACAGTGCAAATATTTGATGATTTGCAGGGAAAAAAATCCCACAAGTTTTCTATAATTTTTTAGTCAATAAGACTTTAGTCAGAAGGGTTTCGCATAATATTAGAAATAGATTTCTCAGCACACTCTTTTCATATAAACTGTTGCAATAGCAAAATGCAAAGTTAATCATGATGAAAGGCAACTTGCAGAAGTTCAGAACCCTCTGCTAAATGCCTTTTAAAAGAACCAAGAGTAAGATTTCTTCGTTCTGAAGCTGTGGGTTTCCACTAATGCTGAGCTGTGCTTACCAGAAATCGACAACAGTATTTTGTACACTTTTAATGTGCATTGATAATAACAGACTATAGACTTCCTCAGTCCCCTTTTTCTCTCTCACTCTTTGCTTCACATGTTAATCTGGTATAATTAATTGCAATTGGGAGTGCTGTCAGTATTTTATCARCTGCAGATTTATGAAGTGGGTAAGCTGTTGATTATTAAGATTATTAAGAAGGTCCTCCTGATAACTGAGTGCTAGACATTACTGGGGCTTGAGGGGGTTTTTGTGRGTTTTTCTTTTTATTTTTAAAAGCGGAAAAAAGAAAAAATATATGAGCACCAAAATATAAATGGTGAATATTTTCCAGTAAAGTTACAACTAGAAAGGATCAGGAGATGTAATTGTAGCAGTACAGATACATGGAACAGCAATGCAGTACATTGATTCCATACCTCAATATTTTCCAGGATATATGTGGGAGAAAGATTACATTTATTTAGTCAAATCAATTCTATGCTCAATCCTAAAATTAGTATTTTACAGATGATCTGGCAAAACTGTGTATGAATAAGATAAATGGAAAAAAGACTGGTTTTGTCTAGCCCCCATTTCCCATCTACCCAGTTAAAAAACCCAAAAAGTTAATAAATTGACCTTTTGCAAGTATTCCTAAGCCTTAGAAAGGAAATATAAATGAATACTTTTAATGTATGAGCCTGTAAACACATTTGATTCTTAATTAGTTTGTTATGGTGACAGACAAGTCAATGGCAGAAAAAGGAACCCTGAAAGAGACTGCCATGGTTTAACCCTGTGTGACAACTCATCCCCACACAGCCACTCACTCACTCCCCTCCAGTGGGATGTGGGAGAGAATCGGAAGGGTAAAAGTGAGAAAACTCATGTGTGCAGATAAAGACAGTTTAATAGATAAAGCAAGAGCCACACACACAAGCAACCCCCAAAAAGGGAGTTAATTCACCACTTCCCATGGGCAAGCAGGTGCCATCTCCAGGAAAGCAGAGCTCCACCACACGTAAYGGTGACTTGAGAAGACAAACTCCACTCCAAACATCCTCCCCTTCCTCCTTCTTCCYCAGCTTTATGTGCTGAGAATGATGCCATAYGGTATGGGATGTCCCTTGGGTCAGCTGGGGTCACCTGTCCTGGTTGTGCCCCCTCCCAGCTTCTCATGCACCCCCAACCCTTCACTGGGGAGTGGAGTAAGAAGCAGCAAAGGCCTGGACTCTGTAAGCACTGCTCAGCAGCAACAAGAACATCCCCCAACTATCAACAGTTTCCAGCCCAAATCCAAAACACAGCCTCATACTATGTACGATGAAGAAAATTAACTCTACCCCAACCAAAACCAGCACACAGACAAATACCAAGATCCTATGAGGGCTATTTTTTTGCTCAGGGAAAGAATTGACCAAAAGCAAGAGAAGCATTGCTCTTACCCGAAGCTGTGTTAGCTACACAAAGCAGACATTTGTGTCTTTGCAGCAACATTTCATTTCAAGATTATCTCAACAGCATAAGTGAGTGTGTAGCTGTGGAGCCTCTCTCTTTTTTTTTAATCCGCATAGGTTGACTCTTCCCASAGAATGCTGTTCTCCCCTAAGCTTGGTAACATCCACATCCTTCTCATATGTTTACCAATATGGGCCCTCATTAATTTCTCAGCGATCTTCAAGAAGCCCTAAGTGAGGCAAGACCAAAGCAACTGGTGAATTTTCCAGAACAGAAAGTATTGACAGTGTCAAAACAGAGTGCAGTGAACATGCAGGTATGGCTGCTGCCCACTACAGCAAGAGGTTTATACTGTCTCCCACTTATTCAAGACAAAACCTCTTACTAGGAAAAGATTTATCTTCCTCACAGTTGTGAGTACAGCTCAGGCTGGTGACACAACTCCCAAGGATGTRGGATAAAAGTCCTGCATTAGCTGCCTTTAAAGGTTTCTGACAGGCATGGTCTGGGATGCTTTTATAGTGCTGCTACAGAACCCACACCAAGCTCTCAGTGGTCCTTGCTAAAATTGTCAGTGCCCTCAGGTGTTCARTAAAATAAGATCCTCAGCTGATTACACCGATTTGAGACTGAAAGATGGTGAAAAATCTCCTCTTGATCAGTGCTCTCACTTCATCCACAGCTGTGACGGGGTGGCAGAAGGAGAACTTGGGGCACATCAGCATCCTGCCACCCTCCTGTGTGTGCTGTTCAGAGAGCCCTGGACTGCCTCCCACCATCATCTCTCCCAGGAGAGGGTTTCCTCCAGACTTAAAGTCCCAGAGACATGACAGGTGAGGTGGAATGGCATTATTTGGTAAGTGCAACGGGGTGTGTGATGAGGTGGGGATCCCTGCATCCGGGTATGGCAAAGCAGGTGGCCAGGGGAGTTGCACCAGTGGGGAAGGACGTGGAAGGTCATGGGCTTGGAGAGCCCTGTGTGACCGGAGCTGTGTGGGAGGCACTAGGAGCATCCTGGGGGGTGATCGTGGGAAGAACACCCGCTCTTACCACTTGGAATGAAGAGCAGAATGATGCACCAGTGCTCCTGGATGCAGTTTGAAGTTGTTGTTCTGGCGGCTCCCCTCTGCCACGCAAGGGAGGAAATTGATTGAATTGACTGATTATTTTGCATGTTGGTTTCACTCTCCCTTTCCCTCTACTCCTAGCACACACACACACGCACCCCTTCTCCGCCACCTCCTAAGAGACAAGATCTCCTAGGTAAGGCAAAGAACAATCTCAACCTGGGCACGGCAGACGGGGAGAAGCGGCTCTAACCACTCCCAGCGGAGGGGCGGCACAGCCGGATGAGGCAGGCGTGTGGAATGTGAGGGGGAAAGCCCCCGACGGAGCCCCCCGCCCGCCGGGCAGCCTGCGGGCAGCCCTGCCCTCTCCGGGAAGGCTCTCTCGCCACGCCTGCTCTGGGGCAGCCCTCGGGAGCGCTCAGGGGGACTCGCCCACCTCCGGCTGAGAAGGGGGCGCGCCCGAAACAGCATCGAATCCGCACCTCCGGGAGGACAACGGCGTGGGAAGAGGGGGAGGGAAGACGGGGAGGACAACGCAACTCACATGCCAACCTCGCAGCCGKCTCTTCCGCCAGGAAGCGAAGCCCCGGCGCTCCCGGGGAGCCGTGCCCCAGCGGCGCCGAGGGGATAAGGATGAGACACCTCCTCGGCCGCGCCGGCGGCGGCTGCGGCACCGCGGACAGCGCCCGCCCCGTCCGGCCGCGCTGAGCGCTCCGGCACCGCGGACAGCGGCCCCGCCGACATGGGCGGCCGCGCCCGCCCCGCGCCCCGGCACTGAAGCGGAGCCCGCCCCGACGCGCACATGTAAGAGATGCTGCCCCGGGGAGCTGCGCCCCTGCCCCAGCCCGCTCTCCTCTCGGCTCCTCTGAGAAGCGCCCCGGCTCTAATGCCGCTCCCTACTCGGGCGCTGGGAAGTTTTGTGGGGGTTAGAGACGTCTCGGGGCGACTCGGTGTCCTGCAAGCCCGAGGATGGGCTGGTGTGAGTGGGGCGGGTGGCTGCGCGTGAAATGGGTTTGGCTTTTTACCCTTGGAATTTGGGCAGACCTGCTTGGTTTCAGCCTAACGCAAAGGGCTCGTTGTTTGTTACTGGCCCCACGGTTTGGAGCCACGTTGTTGTCTTCTTTCGCAGCCGGGTGCATTTTTTAAGGGTTTGSTTTTCGTGAAAGCAGTGTGGCCAAGGTGAAATTAAAAAAAAAAAAAAGTGAAAGGTGTAAATATGGGACACTGGATCGTGCCTGTTGCAGCTTGCAGGGTCTAATGCATATCAGGAGTCCTTCTCTCCACGCTGTTTCCTGTCTTGAGATAACTCTGAAGTGAGCGTGGAAAAGGGTGCATCAGTAGGGGAAAATTAAATAGAGTCAGAACAGATATTACTAGTTCTTTTCAAAGCTTTTCTTTCTCTTTTTAATAGAACTGCTCTCTGAAAATCAGCGTTACACTGCCCCCTGCTTGAACAATTAGAGATTTTTCGTTGCTCTCATCACTAGTAAAAATTTATGAATGAACAGGTATTTCTCTGTTGTGTTCTCAGTATGATCCGAGCCTGAGTTTCGAAGTGCTACAACAGTGAGGGTGAATTATTCCTAGTTCCCAAAACCAGATTTAAAAAAAAAAGTAGAATTCATTCTTGTCATGACAGTTCATTTGGTGGTCAAACATATTAATGAATGAACAATGGGAGAGAATGTAAAAATAGCCTTAATTTTGGTACATCTATCTCATGTGTTCTGTAAAAAATTTGTAAGAATTAGTCAACTTCACAACCATATATTGAAGGGAAACAAGAAAGGAAGGAAAAAAAGTAACCCAGTATGTATTTTATAACACAAGAAGAATTTGAATAAAAGAACAAAGGGGATTATTTTTCAGTCTCTCCTGCTGTAAAACTCTGGTATTGGTGCATGATATTGCTTTGGGATGGGAAAGAAAATGGTGATGTTTAGTTTATAAGAAAGAGGAGGGCAAGAGAGCTGAAAAGCAGTGGATGTTTTTTTCTGCAAGATAGCTGGTAGACAGCCAAATTCCATTTCCCTTTTTTTTCAAACCACAAGGTAGAACTGCCTCCCTTCTAACAGAGATCAGGGAGGATTTGAAAATGTAGATGCTGGTAAAGATTTGGTGGTCTGTCCTAAATGTTTGTGGGCTATTCTCCTGAGACCTTATGCTTCMTGACAAGAAGACGCTGGAAGTGTTAGTGTGTGTCGTTGATTAGCCTTCTTTAATGACATGAGAGGCCTGGTTTGTCTTGCTGAATGTTTCTCATGCTGCCATTTCTGAAAGGGATTTGAAAAGGTGTGGTTTTGCTGACTGCTCCTGTAATTTCACAGGGAGAGAGATCTCTTTTCATTTTTTTTTAATCTATATGAGCGGTGGGAATGATGGGGAGGGGTTATTACTTCCTGCGACTGGTTTGTAGGACTACTCTGCAARTGAATGAATATCTGCGTGCATAGGGCTAAAAAATTCTATTAACTAATCCTAGATGTGTACACAACTTTTCATGTAGGATAATGACCGTGTTGCTGACAGTATTGAATTGGTGTTTTGCACACTCCATGTGGCACTTCAGCATTTCAAAGCATGGAAAACTTCAGAATAAGCTGCTGTCAATCAAGGCAACCACTCCAAATGATACTGAGTCTGTATACATAGTATACATAGTGTACATACTAGACATACTTAAAAATCTGGTCTTGAAGGAAAAAAACTTGACTCAAGGTAAGATTTAGAAGGCTGTTTAAGATATTGGCTAAAAAGGGGGTATCAGAGGACTCTGGTAATACATGTCCATGCAGCATTTGGAATGCCAGAGTAGCCTATTGCATATAGGATAATAAATGCATGCAGTTGTGTTCAGTCTGTGCTCCTTGCCTGAAGTCTGGAGTATGTTTCAAAATATGTCGCAATTTTTAATTAAAAGATTAAACATCGTACTATGTTTACTCTGAACAATTTGAATTACTCTTTTAAGTTATAGATTTATAGATTAATTTCTATATCAATTTGTGTTTGCTTGTAGAACCCAATTTACTTTGGTTTCATTCATATTTATAGAATGTCTTGGCTGGCCAGGTTTTCTGTGTGAAACCAAGGGTTAACAGAGAAAAATGGTCCATTTGATGTATAAGAGCTGTGTCAATTCCAAAGAGGCCTCAGGGAGTCTGCAGCCTTCATGTGCCCTGATTCTTTTCAGAAGTATTGATGTAAGTAGAAAGAAAAATAATAAGTAAAGTGTCAATTTGACAGTTTCTGAGACTCTGCAGGAACCGAGGACAGTGCTTTCAAAATGGCTTTCAGAAACTGAAATTTTCTTTTCAACAAGACAGAGTCAAYGTCTCATCAAAGCCTGCTCTGATGGTTGCTTATAGAGCTTATAGAGCATAGTAATGGTTATACATCCAAAGTTTCTTCTGTAGTTTCTGGACAAAGGGGGCCATTGAGAGGGCACAGGGAGACTCCTGCCAACCTCTCTCCTCTTAGTGAAAGCAAACCCAAAGTGTAGTCAGAGACCATAAGTTCCTAAAGCTGTCTTTGTAAATGCCCCACTCAATTTTTAGGCTTAAAGACAAGTAAAGGTTGACATCACCTGAGAATTCCAGAATTGTTGCAGTTCCCAATACCTATTGATTTCAATACCTTTTTAGACCTCAGAGGTTTTAAAAACTCAAGCAGGTACTATTCAGCCTGTCCCACACATTTTTAAAGCTCTGGTTCAAAGCCGTGTGTAAAAGCTCCAATTCAGTCTTTTAAGGCACTTAGGCCTTTGAACATTTTCTCCAAGCCCCAGCTCCAGGTGGTAGCCCTGCCCCTCCATAGGTTTTTATGTGGGACTAGAGAGGCTGCAGAAGGTCTTGAATGGCACAGTCTGGAGCACTGTGGAAAGGAAGGTCAACGAGAGGCCATTTCCTGGGGTAAGCTCAACATGAAGCAGCCCAGCTTCCTTCCCATGTCCACCCTGTCCYACATGTCAGCACTCAGACCAGTTCAGAGAGTGTGGCTGCAAAAAAAAAAGGAGAGTTTCAGCTTTCATGTGTTTCCAATGGCACCACATTAAGAACAAACCTCATGTTATGCCGTGTTCCCTCCTCAGACGCTGAGTGTCTCAGCACAGAGTACTGTAAGAGCAAATTGCAAGGACCTGCTTTTAGTCACTTTAATTAGAAACTGAAAAGCTCCCAGAGGAAGATTTGTTAAGAGCTAAATCACCTTTCAGAAGGAGCTATTCTGTGCTCCCCACAGGAGTCCAGAYATCTTGTGGCTCCCTCAGTCATGGAAAGCTGGATCTACTTTGCTGTAAGCAGTACTTAGGCTCTGAAATTTTTAATTTTCTTTTCCCAGACCATTTTCTCCAACAGCACTGCATGCATTGGCATTCTTTCCTAGAAAAACACAGTATTTAACTGCAGTGCCTGATGAGTTTGATCACTAGCTGCCTCAATAAAATATGCAAATACAAAGTCATTTCAATCCAAAGCACCTTTGAACACAAATGGCAAGATAAATGCAATCAAGTTACAATTACTTTTTTTAAGAGGGCACATTACACACGCTCAGTAAATATGATTAGTTCTAAATCTGCCTGCACATAACTGAAAAGCAGAATGGAACAAAGTGCTGAGTACAGTYGTGACATTGCAATAGGGTTCAGTTTCGAAGAGCTTCAGCTACTGCATACATTGCTCTTTGCACTACTGCCTCTCTTATCATGATTCAGTCCTCAGGTCAAGCATAATTATAACTTTTTTTCAGAACAGGATTTGATAGCTGAGCATTTCTAATGAAATTATTCAGAGTTGAAAGTATAATTTTTTATTCATCTCTTCCTCTCTATAAGGATGATAAAGTGTGAGAGCTGAGATATTGATCTTCTCTGCTAATGGGCAAGACTGGGGGGTCATAATTCATCTGAGGTGAAGCCCTCTGAATGATGGTGCTCTTGCCCTTACCTGAATAGCGTTGAGATCAACTCTGTGCTGCAGGGACACCCCTGCAGAACATTCATTGCAAGACAAATGTTGGATAGTCATTATTTCTTTGAAGGGCGGTTGTGCTTTCCTGTTTCCTCTTTTTCTGATGCAATTTCTGTTGTTAGAAACTGTGTATGAAACCAGTGTTCTCTCTGAATTGAAGAAAGTGAAATGAAGGTCCTTTTTTTTTGGCATGTTATTACATATACAACAAACAGGTGTGAATTAGCTCTAGGCCAAACTCTAACCTCTTTTCTCAGGTAAAAATCTTAGAACTAGGCTGACAGTAATACTTTATGTGGGTTTATGTTTACTTTGGGTGTGATTATAAGGTTATTTGTCCCATCTATCTGTGTTGTCCTTTAGAGGTTATAACATACCAGAAGAGAAAAGTTTTTCTAAGAAAAAAAGGAATAAAGTATCAAGAACTGTACTTCTACATCAGGCAAAATATCTAATAGATTCCTCACTGTTGGAAATTGTAGATATTTCTGAGTTGCTTCCAGTATTGACACTTAAAAATAACAACAAATATAAGGTTGCCAAATATCTTAGCACATGTGGTTTTTGAACATGAGACAAGTCCAGTGGAATTCCTCCAGCTTTAAACAGCTATTCCAATTAACTGTCCTAAAATATTTAGGCATGTGCAATCCTACTGCACTCAYGGGTTATCACTGAGCAGCTACCAGAGCTGGATTGGTTTTCACTTGAACCCAGCAATGATTGCTTAAGCCATTACCAGCTCATCCTTTCAAGATGCTTAACATTTTAAGACATTTAATTTAACATTCAGGATCTCCCAAGACTGTAAATGTGTAAAGTGCTTTCTGGTACTACAAGTCCCCATTTAACCAAGTCACAGTTCAGAAGTGTTTGTTTGTATGTGTAGTCCTTGCTTGAATTCAGTTAGACTTCACTGCATGTTTAAAACTTAAATGCTGTCCTGAATAGCTAAGGACAGGAGCTCCAGTTTAGAGAAGCACTTGTGCATATGGTTAAACACTTCATTTTAACCACGTTAGTCCTCTTGGCCTTGCTGGAACTGCTTCTGAGATGAAAGCTAAGTGCTGAGGAAAAGGTGTGTATGTCTGTGTGTGTGTGTGTGTGTGTGTGTGTGTGTGTGCATGCATATATGTTTCCAAAATCTGGACTCCACCAAAATCAATGAAACTTATAATGTTGACTTCAAAGGGCCCCAGTTTTACCCCAGGCATTTTTCTGCTTTACAGATCTCTGTATCCCTGTCAGATATGCTAATTGCATACTTTATTTATTTAGCTGTTATTGTTTTCTCTTATAGTAAACTTCATGCCGTCTAGGGAATTAATTCACTTAACCATATCTCCCTCATTATTCTTGTGTCCCTCATCTCTGTGTGCTTCTTCAACTTCAAACCACRCTGGAAGGAATTAGTTTTAAGATTCATACAGCACTTAATCTCTCAGTGGAGCCTGGGATGATACGTTCRGTTCCTACTAGCTTTTATTAAGTTGTTATTCTGATGCATCAAAGCTTAGGGGGAGAGGTTCTCAGTTATGAACCTCTCTTTCAACCTTGTGTGGCCACTAAATTGATTTCTTAGGATTTGTTTAAATTTTAATGCAACTTCTAAAAAGTGCTGTAAAATTTGCCTGAAACTCTTYAGCACTAGCTTTCTGTTCCAGATCAGTAAAAAAGGGAGGAATTAAAATGATAGATAGATATGAATATGTTAGTTCCATATGAACAACTACCTTGAGAATTTCTGTGTCCTGGAACTTTAGGTATTTTGGGTTTCTGACAAGCCTGTGTTTTCCCAGGTTCTCGCTGATTCCTTTGCTCCTCTGTTACCTRTTATTGAAGGCAATGTATCTACTCCACTGTCTCCTGGCACAGTTCCCTCTCATCACTCACTGCAGTACTTCCAACTCCAGTAGTATTTTTTCAGAGCAACACATGAACTTTTCATTGACTGAAGGTCATAACTGACTTGGAGAACAGATGGAGTGTGGAAGGATGAACCTTTGCCACCCACTGAGCATCAACAGCGGCTTATTTGTTACATCTGTCCACTGCAGTTTAGAGGCTCCTGAAGATTTCACCCAAGTCCTTTAGGACTTGCTATTGGACTGAGTGCAAATGCTTTCTGTGAAAGAGGTGTTGCTTTTACCTTTTTACTCAGGCTGCACATTCTRTGGGCTTAGGATGGCAATGAACTCCACATGCTTAGACTCTAAAAGGGACTATGATTTTGTTGAGGTGCTACTGAAATGAAATTTAAAAGAAAAAGAGCAACATTGAGACAGCACTGAATGCAAAGCGTGAATGCTTTAAAGGCACAAATAGACTCAGGATTTYGGTTAATTTCATACAACAGTGTGTTTTCTTACCCATGAGCCCAGTTGCACATAGCATAGCTTTCTTCGGGAGTTCTAGAGAAGGTGGAACAACAATAGTTTATCTCCATCCCACCAACTGCAAGTGAAGGGCATTTCAGCCACATAATCACCGGGGAAATTAATGAACCTTTCTGTCCTGCCCCCTGTTTGTGGTCAGAGACCYGTGTTTTGTCTTTCTGCAGTAGCACTCTGAAAGATGCTTACTGGGGACTGATGCGACAYCACATCAGGAGTTATTCCTGTGTTTTTCTAGGCTTTCCCCTGGATTTGAGTGCTCATATTTGGAGTAGCTGCCAACTGTGTTTCAGTAAGAAATTAAATGGTTATTCATTAAACTGCTGTAGATCAGGAAACAGAAAAATGGTATTATGTACCATGAAAAAAAMCAGCGAATGAAGAGGTGGTTTGCTTGTACCAGCTGAATCTTAGCAGAATATGCAATATATTTATCCTTGTTACCATGTGGTTATAATTAGAAACATGGTTTTTAACTTTATGGAACATAGTTTATTGGCCTGATCCAAGGTCTATTGACAAGGGAGAGTCCTGCTAACTTTCTTTAGGGCTTGTGCCCTGAAGGATAAAGTTCAAGTCAGAGAAATATTGATTTGTGTATATTATTCCTAAATACCATGTAATGAAGTTCTAAACAATACAAATGGAAAATTATGTGTTCATCCATTTCTTTTTCTATTTATCAAGTTAAGAATGTGCTGAGCATTGTTGCTGACGTCTGGAAGGGTGTACAAGTCACAGGAGAGCTTGTCTGTTGTTCAGAAACTAATCTTTATTCCACGTGTGTGTCCTAAATAATTTTAAGTAACTGGCTCAGGCCATAAAAAGCTAGCAAGATCTGGTCATAATGACACATTTCTGACCTTATTTCAGGTTATGCAAAACTGTGACTGTCCTAGACCATAACCAAGGCTCCTTTCTGGTTTCCCGCAGGTTGAGACACGGCAATTCTAAAGACATGCATCGGAGGCACGCGACCCTTCGGGAGAAGGGCCGCAGACAGGCCATCCGGGGCCCCGCCTACATGTTCAACGAGAAAGGCCCCAGCCTCACCGCAGAAGAGGAACATTTTCTCGATTCTGCAGAATATGGCAACATTCCTGTCGTGCGGAAAATGCTGGAGGAGTCCAAAACCTTGAACTTCAATTGTGTCGATTACATGGGACAGAATGCCCTCCAGCTAGCGGTAGGGAACGAGCACCTGGAAGTGACAGAGCTCCTCCTCAAGAAGGAGAATCTCGCTCGGGTCGGGGATGCCCTGTTGCTAGCCATCAGTAAGGGGTACGTGCGCATCGTGGAAGCAATATTGAACCACCCGGCCTTCGCGCAGGGACAGCGTCTCACGCTCAGCCCCCTCGAGCAGGAGCTGAGGGATGACGATTTTTACGCTTACGATGAAGATGGAACTCGGTTCTCCCACGACATCACCCCCATCATACTTGCTGCCCACTGCCAGGAGTATGAAATTGTTCACATCTTGCTCCTAAAAGGCGCACGGATTGAAAGGCCACATGACTATTTTTGCAAGTGCAATGAATGTATTGAGAAGCAGAGGAAGGACTCCTTTAGTCACTCTCGCTCCAGAATGAATGCCTACAAAGGATTAGCCAGTGCTGCTTATTTGTCTCTGTCCAGTGAAGACCCTGTCCTTACTGCTCTAGAGCTAAGCAATGAATTGGCCAGACTAGCCAACATTGAAACTGAATTTAAGGTAACTCACCCTGTGCCTTTTCCCTTGGGCTGAGAGTGTTCAGACTATTGTGTGTTTTACATGTTTGATCAAATTTTGCTTTGCCGTTTGAGGGGGTGGGGGAGTAAGAGAGACTGGCAGAGACTGCCAGATGTGCCAGCTACGCATAGATTCAGATCATTCTCCAGTTAATAAATGCTTGGAACAGAATATTGCGTATTACAGCAGAAGCTTACATTTCTGTGTTGCACACTGTGGCTGCTTAGAATCTCTAGTTTGCAGCAGGAATAAAAATTAGATTATTCCAAAAATGGAGACTCATTTTTTGTAAGAAAGGTAAGTCTTTTTAATTGAGCAATCTATTTTAGAGGCAGAGTTCTAGAGCCTGTTTTAAGAATCCAGTACATCTAGTTCTGTTACAATGATAAAAGGTATAAATCAAGCAATTTTGGTTCTCTGTAAAATAATTTAAACTGCATTGCATCTTAATGGTTTGGTGCTGCATCCATATATGATGAATTTCATGAAAAAAGGAAAAGAGAAACAATCAATAAATTATTATGAAGTTTATCATCATGCCAAACATAACAGCGGAAYTTGCAGAACTCTCTTACAAGTTATTCAAAATTTCCATTATCAGAATGAGTTTGCAAATGTCCAATGCCATTTGGATTATTCCTCTAAGTCATTTACATGACATAAAGAGCATTGTCTCCCTTTCTAAAATAAATTAGTCATTAAAAACTTCATTTTCAGTGGCTCAGCCATCAACATAGGAGTGTTTCATGATTTATGGCTGTTGTGCAGCTACTGTTATGATCGGTGACTCTGGGGTAATAAAATCCACGTTGTGAGTACACTGGGGTAGGATGCTTGCCAGGAATCCATTATTTCCAATTTAGAAAACTATCCATSTGTTAAAGCATCAATTTCAGGATTTGTAGCTCTGTATTACAAGGGACTAGGGAAGAGATCATCCCCCTGTGCTGGTGAGGCTGCCTTGAACCCTCGGTTCGGTTTTGGGCCCCTCACTCCAAGAAAGACATTGAGGTTCTAGAGCAGGTCCAGAGAAGGGCAATGGAGCTGGGGAAGGGTCTGGAGCACAAGTCTGAAGAGGAGCWGCTGAGGGAGCTGGAGGAGCTCAGCCTGGAGAAAAGGAGGCTAAGGGGGGACCTTCTTGCTCTCTACAACTCCTGACAGGAGGTTGTAGCCAGGTGGGAGTTGGTCTTTTCTTCCAGGTAACAAGCAACAGGAGAAACAGCCTCTAGTTGCTGCAGGGGCAGTTTAGATTGGATCTTAGGAAAMATCTCTTCACAGAAAAGGTGGTCAAGCCCTGGAACAGGCTCCCCAGGGAAGTAGCTGAGTCACCATCCCTGCAGGGATTTAAAACATGTGTAGATGCATCACCTGGGGACACGGTTTGGTGGTGGCCTTGTAGTGCTGGGTTAACAGTTGGACTCAATTATCTTAGAGGCCTTTTCCAGTCTAAATGGTTCTATGGATCTGTGCTCTCCAATTTAAAAGTAAGAAGAAAACACATTCTCAGGCTTTGCAACTCGTTAGTAACTCTCTAACAGGAAAAAATTCCCAAACCACTGAGCTCTTTTGGCAATAAAATCAGGGGAAAATTTTGCAAAGTCTTTTTCCCCATGYGTATCAGAATTGCAAGGACACAATAATTTGAAGGGGAAGATTTACTTGGATCCAGTCTGAGTGCAGAAACCTCACTGGGTTCAGTGAATCTGACTGCCTGAGTGAGGGTTGCTCCAGTGTGAAATTGCTGTAGGCTCACACCCACACTTAACAACATTAATATCTCATTAATGCCCCGGCTTCTTTTYGTAGAAAAGTATATATTGTGTGGAGCATGAGCAGCCTCAGCATTGCATGGCTGTCAGTTCTGACGAGTGCCTTGCTGCAGAAGAGTTAATCTATTTCTACCAGAATCCTTCCTTTTGTTCCTGGAGCTGCCAGTGGGGTCTACACGGGCACTGGCAGGTACAGRGATCCTCCAGAAGCAAACCAACAATCAAATGCAGAATAGTCTGATAGTGGTTATATCTCTGCACTGGCAAATGGATGGGAATAAATCCATACCAGAAAAAGACCCCAAAACATTAGAAACCACTTGCCAAATGGCTGCATTTTCAGGTCTTCCAATTTCCTTGTCTTATTGGAAGGCTCTGTGCAACACACATCAACATATGTTAGTGAAGTACCTACCCATACCATTAGTTTACTTCAAAGATTTCACATTCCTTGAGTATATTAATTCTTCCAGAAAAAAGAAATTTCTCAAGATTCTAATGTATTCTCACTGTAGCAAAAAACCCCCAGAGGTATGTATTTATGTAAAAATATTTATTCTTATTAACATAATCAGTGTGATGTGAAATAGGGTATTAATAAAACAGTGGGKTTTTTTTCACAGAACATGACAATTTAAGAATTTATTTTGAGAAAAGAACACAATTACAGAAAATGTATTTAAGAAGCCCACAAATGACAAAAATTTGTGAAATTAGACAAGTTCTAGAGGGCTTTTTTTGTGCCTAAAATAGTACTTTCCCAGAATTTTAATTYTTTTATTGCTTAAGTTCTATAATTACAATTGGCACTCAACAGATTTATAAAATTATCACTTGGGATTACTTAAGAGCATTATTTAAAAACGATATGCAATTGCAGCAATACAGTTTTCAGGAGGTACAAAGAGTCCTTGAAACGGAAAGACACAAGATTTTAATAATGTAGGTGGACAAATAGTAATTTAGTAACCTCTGAAGAAACTCCTAGCATGAGCTAATTAAAATATAAATGCAGTGCCTCTCACCTGCTGCTTGCTGCCCTAAATCTCTTATGCAATAACACCTCTCAGCACATCAAAACGAGAAGCAATACATGTGCTATGTTTTTAAAGAACATGAAATTTTTTAAGCAAGTTGCCTCTTTGTACAGAGAAATGTGAAACAAGACAGCCACATGAACGATTTTAAAGGAGAAAACTTATGTTACCTGTGGTTGGCCAATTTATCCATTCTTTTTTCTTTACAGAGGCAGAAGCTGAATAGATTTTTTCTCACCCTAAGATTCAATAATACCCTGCAGTTCTGAAGAAACAGCTTTGCAAAACATTGCCAAAAAAAAGTTTTCTTATTAATTGGAGAATAAAAAATTGCTTTGAAATATGTAGTCCATTAGTCTAGAAATAAATAATTATTTATATATATAGAAATATAGAAAATATGTAGTCCATTAGTCTAGAAATAAATAATTATTCCCCAAAATAAGATGAAAAATATGGAACTGGTTGTTTCTGCTGAAAATACAAGCAATGTGATGGTAATTCATGTAGAAATGGGGTGGGTGGGAAACCCCTGAGAGGTGGATTCCTGACATTTCAGAGAAGAGAGAAGCAAACATCAGAGTCCCTGTGTGTGTTTGCAGGTCTTTATGCAATGACACTCTCSTATAGTGGAGGCAGCCCAAGTTGTAAAAACAACCTTAATTTAGTGCTTTGTCATTTTTGTATATCCCACCTTGAAAGCTCAAAATTAAGCACCAGTTCATGACTTGCTTTCTCGTTTTCATTTTCTGTTTTAAAAAACCAAACCAATATCCAGTGGAGCAAAGGCAATACAGATCATTTAGTACACTGGATGAGTSCCTTCATCTGTATTGCCCTTGGAAAAACAGAGAAAGAGAGGGGAGCTTCCTCCCTGTGTGGCTTGGAGGGTTCCAAGTGACCCTGCTTGTGCAGATGGTAGAAACAACTGAGTAGGAAACTGAGGGAGATGCATTTCAATTAAAAAAGTACAATTAAAACAGAAATATAGGACAAAGGTAACGTGCTTTGTAGTTTTCCATGAAGGTGGAAAACACACTAGGTTAGTGACTAAAACATGAAGCTGTTTAGAGGGAGAAAACATTTATTATCAGCCTAGCAGAGCTACGAACCCTCTAGTCCACAGAGGAGGAATTCTCCCCTCTCATTCTCCCTCTTTTACTCAAAAACCCCATCTCTGTACATTCCAATTTCTTTCAAAGCTGGCAGATCTTGGACCTTCGTCATAAAGCAAATAATCCTTCTGTCATCTACCAGAGGGTCCTGTTTGTTTTGCTCATATAAATAAGCCTGATGTCACTTGCAGTATGAATAACACAGCCAGGATTTGTCCATCTGAACCGGTCATCACCCGTGAGCCAGGCTGATGAGAACTGCTCTCCTCTTTGGCCCAGAGAAATTGATCTTCCTCACGCCAGCTTGGTGTGAAAATATATGCAGATGTCTTCACAGTCACCAGCTGTTCACAGCCAGGTGATTCATTTCGAAGACTGGAATATTAAAAGCAGAGTCGACAGAATAATTTTTATATGTCCATCAAAATCCCCAGGAGACTGAATTTCTAGCACACAGCCTGCGGGAAATGCCCTTGCAACTGTCTTTAATAACCAGTATCAGGCTTAATATTACAGTCTGCATCCTGGAAACTGAGTGAAACTCAGAATAATAGCTCTGTTTACTTCTCTTCAAGTGGTGACTGTGCACTCCTCTTTCTGGTGAGATCCCACTCCACAGCCAGGACTGTTTTACTGCCTTGTGTGCTCTCAAATTAGACTACATGCTTGTGTATGTCAGGAAACATCCTTGTGATGAACTAAATCAGGCAAATCATTCCATTTAGCAACCCAGACAAATCAAATTATAGACTTGCAAAGGAGGCTTAGAAAAGATCTCACCAAGCATAAGTGGTAAATCAGAGCTCAGCTCCTCTTGATTAAACTGTTACTAAAAGCATGATCAAATCCACCACTTGGAAGACATACGATGCGTGGTCTTTGCTTACTGCTCCCACCAACATTGTCAGCTCATTTACTACGGCGTCACACGTTCTGTTTCTCACTCCTATGCTTCTTACTGCTGCTTTTCCTCTAACTGTTGTCCTTTAAAAGCTGCTGGGATCCAAAAGCACGTCCTGGCTCTCGTGTGCAGGTGAGCATCACATCCAGGCTCAGCTGGCTGAGGGACTGAGGGGCTGCTCTGCTCTGCGTTAGGAAGGGTGGCTGGTGGGGCAGCAAGTCAAGCGTGTGGGTGCCTGCAGGGATGTGCCTGCTGGAACTGCCTCCTGTTTCATTGAGGCTGCAGTGATGTCAAACAGCTGAGGCTCAAATCTGTACATTCTCATGATGTTCGAAGAGCAGCAAAACAGCCCTTGAGACTCAAGGGTTTGTAGCTGTTAGGGATGATCTGGCATTCCTCTTGCCTCGGTAGATCAGCTCCAACTTTTTTTCTACCTGACTAGAAATTGTTAACTTCACAGGATGTGATTAACTTAACCTTCTTAAGAGAAATGACTGCTTTAATTTTCTTGGTATTTTTGGCTCCATGCTGCATGGAGTTGAAAAAATCGTTATTAGACTGTTGCTTTTTGAAGCAAGTGATAAAAAATAAGAAATGGCAGAAAACATTGAAAYGCAAAATAGTAGGAAGGGGAAATAGTTTGTGAGAAGACAGGATAGCGGACTTGGAAAGAGAAAAATTATTGAAAGCCATCGAGCTGTAAACCAGCAAGGCTTCACTTGGAAACTCTGCTTCCTCCCCAGACTGAACAGACTCTCAGATTTGTTTGCTCTCAGGAGTGACTGATGGGAGCTGGTGCTTGCAACTCATCTCCCATAAAAACCAGAAACTGTCGTGGGAACCTCCCTAATTAGCCCATGAACATTCTTGTAAATCAATCACTTAATAGTTCCGCTCTGACCAATTCTTCCTCAAGTGATCCTTTAATCTCTTCATAATCTCTGGCCTCAACTTACTCTCTGGCAGACATCTTGCTTCTGTTATGTTTGGGAATACTTTTTATGACTCATATTTATTCTTTCAGCAAGCTGCTCTTAAAGGCTTTAGTGTGTTTGTATGGCATTTGTTTAGGTTTCCATTTAATTTTGCAGAAATTCTGTCCTTTCCTGTACTTTTCTTCCAGTCAGGATTTGCRTTTTTTAAAGAGATGTCTTTTTACTCAAGCAGCTTTCATTTTTTTCCTCCTGTTTCACTTTACTGGGTTTTAAGAGAAGGAAGGAGGGAACTTCAGAAATTTGGTCTGGTAGGCAGAATATATTCATTGCCTTTTACTACTCTTTTTATTTTCTCCTGGACAGCTCTCAATCTTAATTAATGCCTGTTTTAAAAATTAAGCATCACCATTACAAATACTTACAAGTATATGAACAGTCACTACTCCCAAGTGATTTTTTTTTGGATATGAACTCTTCCAGGTAAAGACTTTTTCAGTCTTTAGTGAGAACATTATTTTTTCTTGGAGATGGAGTCAGGGATGTGGTTTGATGKTTTTTTAACCTTTAAAAAGAACTGATCCTTTTTTTCCCCTATCACTTACAAGCCAATTTTCCCCACTGCTGTGAAAACATGTTTATTTAGAATCTATGATTTTTTTTTCAATTTTCACTTGTACAAAGCAAATGTGTAAACAGGTACAACCAATTACCCAACTCATAATACAGGAAAGAATCAAATCCCAGTCAAGCAGGAAAACAAATTTCCTATTGTTAGAAATTTAACTTATTGTTGGAGCAAATTAGATATTAAAATAAGAGAGGAAATTAAAAATGGTAATGGAAATAGCCTGAGAGAAGCCTTGTAGTGAAATTAGTGTTTGGCTCACCAAGTGGGACTTGCTCTGTGCAGAAGGAACTCGTTCTCCATGCTGTTCTTTTTCAGAGGCAAATTCACTAATAATAGGTGCTACACTGACTTTGTCTTGAGAGCTAAATTAATTAATTGCAGTTATGTTTTCCATGGATATGTATCAGAGACTGTGGAAAAAGAGCCTTTCCGCCCTTTAAAATCACCAAATTTGTGACTCTCGTATTGTTCTCTTTAAATATTTATAAATTAAGAAATATCCTTTATATTTTGAGAGCTATTATTGTAAGTGCTCTTTTTAGGTTCTGTGATTAAATCATTTTCTGCCTGGCACATTGCCCAAGAAAAATGGTTTTAAAATGCTGCATGAGAATAAAATCTTCAAAGCTTTTCAGAGGGGTGTGGAACTGATATCAAAGCTCTGATATCTGGAGCTGTCTTGAGAAAACCAGATTTGTACCTCTGCATGTGAAGGTGTGTTAGTATCTGTCTATGTCTGTTCACAGTCAAGAGGAGTAGTAGATGTGATTCACAGTGAAGGGTATAACTCACCACAACCCACACTTGTACCTGGAAAAATTAAGACCATTATTCATGGAAGTTGTAATTCTGTTGGCAGCACAAGCCACTGAGCAGTCACATAAAACTGGATAATGTCCACTGCCTACAAGGTTATTTAACCTGCTTTATGAGTGACATTGTTGTTCAAATCTCCCAGTTAACTTTGGTCAAAAAAAAAAAAAAAAAGAAAAAGAAAACCTCTTTAAAAGTTATCAAAATACTTTATGCAGGAAAATGTTCTCTTCACTTTCCCATGGAAACAGCCCATGGCTCTCTTTTGAAAGAGTGAAGGGGAAAAAAGATTCTTTCTACACATCAAATCATAGACAATGCATCAGTGTTAGAAAATTGAATATTTGAATTCATGCCTTAAGTGTTTTGTTCCCCTCAAAAAAAAAAAATTCAGCATTTGGAGACAGCAAGACAGATGCAACCCTGGAAATATTTGACTCTCCCAGAAAGTATAGCTGGGATACTTTTGTTTCCTGTGATGCTACTGCAAGTGAATTTTCCAGCAATGCCAGTTTGCACACCATCAGTGCAATGTTTATTACCCTTTACAGCTCCCTGGGAAGTCATTTTTAGTCCTACTCAGTTAAGSATGAGCAACATTGCAAGTGCAGCACTCACAGCTTACTGCTTCCAGCTTGATTGAGCACATCCCTGGAGGAGGACTGCAGTTTAGGTGAGCAACAGACATGACTATAAAAATATAAAATAACATGAAATCCCCTTATAATCATTAATGGGAGACAACAGGTGGGTTCACCAGCTAGGTGGGAAGTGGAGAGCAATGGAAATGTGGCACATAAGGAAGTAGCACAGCAGTTGCATCACCACTGCCGAGCAATTTTATATATATWTTTTTATATATATAAAAATAAACTTGTAAGCCAAACACTCCGATGTTTTAGCCATGTAGAGAAATAAGTGTAAAATCTGGAACCAATTGAAATTGTGCATATTTCAATTGCTTTAAGGTAATTTTCCTCCTCGGATGTCAGTGTTTCCTTCCAAGTAAGCAGTCCATCCTCCATCATCCTTCTGTTTCTGTGAAGCTTGACAATCGCTGTTAATGGATACATTTTTAAGGGACCTGAAAGGCAGTAGCTGGTAAGGGTGGTGAGCAGAGCGAACTCCCTTACCCATAAATAATGCTGAGACAAAACTGTCACAAAAAAACAAGAAGGGGAGATTAATATTAATATGTTTGTTTCTCCCCTGCCAGAAACATCTGATGTTAAATTTCTGAAACTTCAACCCCCCAGTAAATGGGTTGAACTGGGATTGTCAGTGTGCTTCTCTGTATACATGGCTGGTGACTTTTATTAGTTCCTTTTATAGCCTGCTGTAGTGATTATATTAACCCCAGATTTTCCACATAGTTCTTAAATTCTGGATGTGACGAGGAACTTGGAAATTAATTTTTGTTATGTGAGATGACTTTTATAAACCATTCTGAAGTGCCAAGGTCTTTTGGCAACTAATTTTACTGAACCATGATTTTCAGGAAATGTATTTGTGGCATCTTATACACAGTAACTTGGAGCATATTGAATATATTTAGAAGAGGTTTAGAGTTGAGGGATCTCCTTTTCATCTTTCTTAAACTTGAACTTTTGATAGTGAATGCAAGACAAGAGTCATTTACCTTTGATAAAGGCAATTGGTGAATATTTTGTAGTCAGGGTGAAGCACAATAAAGCTTATAACATCTTAATGAGGAATGTAAAGTGTTTTGACTAAATAGAAGGAAAATAAACACCTGGCATTTTGAGATAATTTGCTGTGTTTAGGGTGGATTTGTGCGAAGGCAAGGTTAAACACAGTTATATTAAGTTAGTGTTACTATGATATAAAGCAAGCTAAATAAGGTCAAATTAAATGAATATAATGTCTATGTGCATTGTGGAATCATATACACCACGTATGGCTGAGTAAAGGACRGTAGGTAACTGCTGTGAAGATTTAAGTGGCATTTAACTGGCTTGTGGGAGCTCTTGTAGCAGAAGTGTTGCTGATACCTGTTCCTCAGCTTGTTTCCGCTTCTCAGAGACAAGGAGTTAAGAAAATTCTTTGGGTTTAGAGATAAGGTTCAGGAATGAAGATGATCTGCCTGCATGGTGTCTTTTGTGTTCAAGCACTACTCTGCAACAGCTTTTTGAATACAGATGCTTAGAAGGTCGAATCTAACAGATACAATGACTGTCACAAACCCAGCAGAGAAGCAAATAGTTTAGGAATACTTTCAAAATTTAAATGTAAAAACTTCAGCTTATCACAATGTTATTATTGTCACATTTGGATCTTTTTAACAGCTTTAATGTGAGAAAAGCCCTGGTAGATGGCAAAATCATGACACATTTGACCATCGTGTCATCTTCAGATTTGGTGAAGCCATGATTTCATCCTCACCCTTTGAAAGGACGATGTACTGGGGTGACCAGTGGGTCTGATCCAAGGCTGACCCCTGCTCATGGATTCCTCTGTTTATACAAATGAGGAATAACATATCACATCTTGGATCAAGCGATCCAGCACGGCAAGGTAATCGATCGGCTGCTGTATCAGCAGGTGGGATTAATGCTCTACCACAACCCTTCCCAATGATCTGGATTTTCCCACAGAATTTCCCTTTGTCCCTCCAGTCTCTAAGCAATAAAGGTGAGACAAACTCCTCCGTGTCATGTCCTGCAGTTCCTCCTGCTGCCCAGCCCGGGTGCCGGGGCCTCTCTGTGGTGCTTGGCCGCAGCCCTCGCTGCCTCTCTGGAGCAGAGCATCTCACACTCCTCTGCCAGCTGCTGCCAGCTGCTCCAGGAGCTCTCATAAATAGGGGGAATGATTTGGCCAGTTGCCTGTGTTTCGTTAACAGTGACAGAGTGTTTTCCTTTCTTGTCCACTGAGCATGGAAGATAAAATGAGTGCTGGTACTCAAACCAGTGCATGCGCTCGATGGCAATGCAGCAAGGAGGGTTCCTGCTGCCCYGAGCTGGCTGTTGGGAAGGAAAGACATATTGGCCCTTCCCATCCCAGTCACTGGATCCTCTGCAACGAGTACAGAGCTTGTCTGACTTTGAGCTTGCCCTTACACACTCACCATTCATCTAAGAGAATTCTCTCAGCGCACTGATTTAAAATGACACAGTAACACAATTTCCCTTCCTCCTCCCCTCAGCAATAAGTGCTACCAAGAGAGATCCGCCTTAGAGCGCCGAAGACGAAGATATTTTTCAGAAAGCCAAAATCCAATTATTGGTGAGGAAAACAGACAGAAAAGGCTGCTATCACTACTGTAATATCAGTCCAATGCAATATTAGTAAGCTTTGCATTTAATTAGTAACACCAAATGGCCAACCATTCAGCTGCTATCAGCACTGGGGGTTTGGGAATAGTCAGGAGCCGGGAGGTTTATTATGAGCGAGATGACTGGTTTCCAAAGAGTGCTGCTCATTACTCACGTTGGGAAGGGATATCTACTGGAACTACAAATGAGCATAATTAGGATGATTGCTCTGAATAGAATAACACTGTTAGATCAGCAGATGGGAGAACGGAGTCAGGTACRTTTATCCAAGGCACTGTAGGGAATCCATACCATATTAACAAATGTAAACAAAGTAACACATTCTGAGGCGCTCAAGTCTGACATTAAAGAGGATGCAGATGGGAAGTGATTTAGTTTATCCCTCATTATGGTGTTAATTGTTGTTATTGTAGATAATTATAATGAACTTATCCCCACTGAGTCCAGGCAGACTATCCAGTGAATTATGGATAAACAGSAATGGTACACAAACAATTTTATATTGTTATAAAATGGTGCTAGGTACTATAGTATCAGTGGGGTTTTGGCATTTACATGATCAAAAATGGCCATTTTCTGGAATATAATTTGTTGCAGGGAAATTGTCACCAGTGCAGCGTGGAAATTGCTCATTGCCCACTGAGCATCATTTCATTCTCACTGTCCAAACCCCAGGATCTGTACTCACTTCAGAACAGAGAGAGATAATGATGCAATTTTTATATTCATATTTCTGCTCAGGAAAGTTCTGCTGAAKGACTTCTAAGTCTGCTCTTCTTAGAGACAGGACAATTTCCGTATGGTCAAGAGCGCTCAGTGCCAGGACTCTGCAGCTGGGACCACATTTTTCTGTAGTGCTTGGTTGCTGCTTATGTGCTGTGGGGACCAGAATTTCATCCACTCTGATGCTTGTGATCAGTTTTATAAGSAGCTCTTCTTGCTGGACATTGAGAACTGTGATAGTTGGCTATTTGAGACCTGGAAGACATATGGTTATTTTAATTATTGATATAATTTGCATCATGGCTCACAGTTAAGCTAACATTCACTTGCAGGATGGATTTAGGTGGAGTCTCTCCTGATATGCATGTGCTGCTTGYAGCCAAAATTCCCCTGAGAGAAGGGACTCATAGCACCTATGAACATATAATGTGTTCCTTAAGCAAGCTGAAGGTGCCAAATTTAGGTCAACCTAAGGGATAAATGAAGCTGTGTTGAGCAAACAATTTCTTTGAACTTAAATCCATTATTTTCTCCCRGTTTTTCCCATCTGATTTTCAGGAAACACAGAGATTTCAAGCAGCTGAGCTGAAAGGAGCCACACAATTGAGGGAGAGCAGCTAATGCATTTAGTGCAAGGAAACTATCTATTTCATCTCAAATTGTATAGGAAATAGAAATCTTCCCCAGTGAAGCTTGCAACAGACAGGTCAGGAAGGTAATAAACAGTACATTTACATTACATATGGGAGAATGTCGGGGGAAAAAGTATGGATGGCATGTGGAATGAAAAGCTTGGGCTCCATAACATTGTGCTTTGATACAACTCTTGCATCAGAGCTGCAGAACGACCTGAAAGGAGGTTGTGGTGAGGTGGGGGTCAGCCTCTTCTCCCAGGTAACAAATGATTCTCCCTGTCATGTCCCCACACAAGGAGCAAGCAAATATTTGGAAATTATGGAGAAGGATTTGGAGCTTTGCACTGCATCATCATGAGCTTGATTTTACTGCTGATGTGAACAGATCCTAAACTCTTCTTCAAGAAAATTACCAGAGTATTATTTTGAAATGTGTAGTTTGCATTTAAAGAGAAGCTKTTGACAGGACACAGGAGACTCTGCTTCACTGAATTTGTGTATTCCCTACATTTGGCATGCCCGAGCATTTCTAGCTAATACCTCTGTATAGCCTGTCCTGTTTATGTGACATCCAGGGACTTGATCGCTTATCTTCTGAAAACAGGTGTCTCAGCATAAACATTCAAATGAGCTTGGGAAAATCTGCAAGAAATAAAAACACCTTTCACTTAGTTGGGGARTCAAAAGCGTGTGCTCATTTGTGATGTGTGTTTGAAAACCACTTGAGGTGATATGAAAGAGAAGTACATCAAGCATCAAATGCCATCTTATGTTGAAAAGCTGCTATGCCAACCTTGAGATTTTAAATACTCTCATTTTAAAAAAAAAATATTGTCAACCAACATAATTTCTGCTCTAGGTTAATTAAATATCTTCAGAGACTTGGAATAGGGTGTTAGTTCTCTGCTGAATAGCACTGATGTTCCTGCACACACTCCAGGCACGGAGGTGCTCAGTAATGGTACCTGTCAGGCTGAAGGTGACTTTGTGGAAAAAGTAGCAGAGATGGAGGTGTTTTTCTGGCAATTTCTCAGGTATGAAAAGAAAGATTTTATTCTGTTCAGGGTGAGAACTTTGGACACGTCAAGTCATGCATTAATTTCAGTGTAGAGGGAGTTCACATATACARGAAACTTATTTTAAGTTTCAAATAGTAAAGAAAATCAATATAARTAATAAAAGAAGGTTGAGAGTGAACGGATTCTGAAATTTCTTATGCTAGGGAATCTAAAACTTTGGTTAAAGTGTCAGGAATTGTGCTGAGTATCAGTCCTTAACTTTCTTCAAGGATTATGAGATTCGATTCCTGCCTTTGCTTCCCCAAATAATCCATCCATTAATTTTAGATTTTAAAAAAAACCAAACACCTTCTAAAGGAATTATTTCAAGGGGATGTCAAAGTAAAGTATTTTTCCTTTTGCAATGTTTTTATTGATGAAAAGAGCTTCCAAAATTTATTCATTGGTTTTGCTCCCACAGAAGCTGCATTTATCACAAATATTAATAATTTCCCAGAAGAAATTATTGGTAGAGTTGGTAGATTCATAAGACCTAGAGCACAAAAGAGCTAAGGTGCACAATAGTAGAAACAAAACAGGGAGGTGCAAACCTGTCCTTTCTGCTGCTTCTGACAGTTCCCACTTTAAAGCTCTGGGAATGTTATTGCTGAAGATTACACGTGTGCCTGGGCCTGCAGATGATGCTGCAAAAACACGGTAACAAATTTTAAAGGATTTTCAACCCCACAGCAGGAATCATTAACACCATCTTGTCCAGCTTCTTTAAGGATTTGATATATCTACCAGTCAATAGGCATAAGGTGAAATCCAAAGTCAGTGGTTTGATTGATTTCTTASTGCTCTCTCCCCTTGGTGGAGGGATATGCTCCCTTAGAGATGAGCTTCTGCAGTGCATACRAAGAGATGAATTGCAGCTAGAAAGCTGAGGAGAAAAAAGAGACACCAAAAAAAAATAGTCCTATGGTAAATCAGTCAGTGCAACTGCCAYTGAAATCCTTGTAATGATGCAGGGGATGTTATTGTCATGGCTCGTTGGAAGTCAGATAATTTTTGGTCCTCAATCCAATCACCCTGTTGTTTTTTGGGCTTCTTTGGAGAAGAATAATGTCAACACAGGCAGCACTCTGGTTTGTCCTCGGGCCCTTATATTGGCCACATCTCCCAGTGTCTCGTGACAGGATCTAAAACCACCTTTGCCTGGAGGCGCCTCTGCTCTGCCATGCTGCAGCCTGGCACTGCTCAGAGGACAAACCACGGCCGTGTTTATCCTGGCTCCACTTAGAAGGGTCCAAATTGCTTGGAAAGCAACAGAGTCACACTTTTGAAATGTCAAACTCTTGTGCATGAACAGATTGCTTATTATATTATGCTCGCTGGAGATGAAGAARTCAAGGTCTGGATCATTTTAAAAATGAACGGGGGCATCTGTTCCAGACACATTTAGCAACGTGCACCTGAGTAGTGAAATGTTTTAAATGAGCACTTGGCTTTAAATTCAGAGACATGCCCACTGGGTATGGCACAGTACACCCAGAGCTCCAATAATTCACTGATGTGCTGCCACTTAAGAAGCAAGAGAACATAAACCAACTGGATGTGCTTTCTGGRAAATTAACTGTACAGCCTTGGCATGGTCTGTGCGTGTAGGCATTTAGTCTGGAGACAATAGGAATGCACTCAGCTGTGCTCAGCGGTGTCAGCAGTTCTGTGCACAGCCGGCAAAGCTCTTTGGGAGGGGTGCTCAGTGCATTTCGGAGGATAACGAGGTTACAAGAGCAGGATCAGTGCAGGGCCCTTCCTKAGCACCTTCTCTCATCGCCTTCCCTCCCACAGGCCTTGTGCTTCTTTCCATCCCCAAACATATGGCCAGTCAAAGACACTGGAAATACCCAGAGGGAAATTTGTCCCACAGCTTTTCTATACTGGCTTGTGCATATTTCATGATATCTATTTGGTAAATATTTATAAGTATTTTGAACATTTGACATGATGGTTTATTTAACAATTTCATTTCAAATCTTACATGAGATATTTCTGCTTTTTGTCCCCCTCCTTTCTCTCAGCTTTGTTTCCTTTCTGCAAGAATTTTTATTTAGGGGAGTTTTCTGATTATATTTAAAGAATTACTTCTCCATTTTTTTRTCTGCTGCCTCTTCTCAAAATGCTAATCTAAGCAATGCAATATTTCTCTCCTTGATGTATGTGTATGTGTGATGTAGATTAAATAAAAGAACCAAGAGCTCAAGGAAACATAAAAAGAGGTTCTGTGCAATGTGCCTACAGCTTTCATTTGCACAGCAAATTTAATGCTACCCAGAAATGCCAGATAGGTTCCTGGTCTTAGTTTTTCTCATTTCACTTAACTTTTTACTCAAACTCCATCCCTGTGACCTGAAACAGCTCTTTTCTGAAAAAATCCAGTTGGTTTTGAACAGATGTGGAGACATGACAGAGTTCATTTAGAACATAATCAACAGATAATAATAGGGTACTCGGAGAAATTGCAGTGAATGACAAGTACCATCAGCCTTTTCAAAACAGCAAAATTAGACATTTTTAACTCCACATGCACAACAGTGTTAGAAGAAGCAGGAAATGACTAATTTGGAATCCTTTTATTATGTTCTAGTTTTTAAAAAATGATATCGTAACATACTCAGGCATTATCCTGATCCTTCTCTGATCTGCCTCTATTGGAAATTAAATTCTGTTCCATGTGTTATTTGAAACAGACTGGCTCTCTTGCCAACTTAGTTGTATCCCTCATCTTCCTCCCTGAGGCTTGACAGGGCTCAGCCTGTCAGGATGAGGCCCCAGCACCCCTCACRATTTGCAGATTTCATTACTGTAAAGATCCATCTGCTTCATGAACCTCACAATCCCCACACCTCTACAGTGTGGTACCCAACTGGGGTGCCCAGAAGGCTTGGGTTACTGTCATTGCCTAGCTCTGCTTCTGCAGTGCTGCTGAGGGGACTGAGCTGGATTTTGTGTCCCCAGCCCCAAGTTTCTTGCTGTGGTACAAGTGGTGATCCCAGTCGCAGCCCACTGCCTGTCCAGGCTCACAGCACGGTTCTCCCCAAAACACATTTAGAGCGGGAGGGCCATGAAATGCCTCGTTTAGGGGTCAAACCTGGCTGGGCAGTGCTGAAGCGGGGACTGTCCCTTTGCACCCCAAGACACAGTGGCCATCTGCCCCTCTGTCTGGCAGTCACAGGAGTCCTCAGAGCTCCGATCTTCAAAAACCTTGTTGTAACAAGAATCACAGAGGATCACAGAGTCCTCTGAGTTGGGAGGGACCCCTAAGGGTCATCAAAGTCCAGCTCCTGGCCCTGCACAGAACAGCCCCAAGGATCTCACCATGTTCCTGAGAGCATTGTCCAAACACTCCTGGAGCTCTGTCAGGCTTGGTTATGTGACCATTTCCCTGKGGAGCCTGTTCCAGTGCCCAACCACCCTCTGGGTAAAGAACCTTTTTCTAACACCCAACCTAAACCTGACCTGACACAGCTTCATGCCATTCCCTCRGGTCCCGTCACTGRTCACCAGTATCTGCAAGTATCTGGAAACGAGTCCTGATCCTCCTTCACCTCCCACCCCTCGCTAATCTTTGCCCTGAGGCTGCAGTCTCCCATCCACTGTCCCAGCGCTCCTTCCTGCAGGGAATGCAGGATCTCAGATGCTTCCAAATGTCTGAAATACAGGCAAATGTGTGAAATACACAGCTCTGGCACAAACACCAATAGAGCTTGGGTGCTGCTGGTAAATAAATCTTCTTGGCTTCCTTGGGATTTTTACAGTGCGTCAGAACTCGCAATTCAGGATTTTATATGCAGGTACACAATTTCTGCTTGCGTCACCAAAACTATACTCTGCGAGCCAGGATCAGGAGGAGCTTGGCTGTCAGTCCTCTGTTCATCTCAGTTTTCAAGTAAAGAATACCGTGTGCTTGAGGAGGGAAATACACTGACATGAGGAGAGTCACTGAGTGGCCGTGTTCTCACCGTCAGGCTGATCGGGATTTTCTGCGATGACTGAGAGCATTAAGGAAGCCAGCACAAAGATGACAAATGGTTTTGTAAAAGGGATCATCAGAAGACACAGCAGGTTCAGTGGTCTTTGAGACGTGTCTTAACAGATGAGCAGTCTCCTGAGAGATGTTATCTGCTCTCCTGCCTGGCTGCAGAATTCCTGGAGGGCGCTTTATTTTAGTTTAGTTTAGTTTAGTTTGGTTTATTTTATTCTTTCTACAGCCTGTATCTTGGGTAGATTATATGGCTGCTTGTGTCCACTTAAAAATCAGAGTAAAAAACTTTGAACGGGGAAATCATTCATAGTCTTCGCAAATGTTCAGAACCAGCAAAAACATTAGGCTTGGAGATGTGAATGAAGTTGGGTCTTGATAGAGTTTGCCAGCTGGGAACCTGCCATTTACAGATGCTTTAGAAGCACGTTCCTAGTTGCTAACTAAACTGCTTTCCATAAAGAACGAGAGGGGGGAAAATAACCTGAGGTAATACAAACTAACTGCTCAGATGATGTGGAAGTGGTGATGAGAATTACCTAAAATGTGCTGGTAAAGAGAGGAGCTTGTGAGCTTTGCAAACAGTACTTAGAGAATGGTATTAAAGCTCAGCAGATTTCTCACTCTCGGTCTATTTAAAGCTGCTGGACTAATTAAGTGTCTCCATTACCTGTGGCAGCAAGGCATTTCATTCCCAGACTACATCTATTTTCAGATCTGTCTATATTTGCTGTCCTTCTCAATTTCTGTAGTTATTTTGAGGCTGATATTTTTGTTTGGTCGTCTATTCTCTCAGTGAACAGGCAAGCTTTCTGTTTATTGAAATTCATCTTGGTGTGGGGAAGATTAAAGCGTGGAACTGATTTGCGAGGAGTGCTTTGAAGCCATAAAGTACAATCTGTCTTTCATTTACATTTCAGACCTTACTTCACCCTGTATTTGAAAACATTTGCGCCACAAATCCTATCCAACTCCACAAAACGCTCAGGTACTAGATTTAGATGCAAATGGACCATTATCTTCTGCCTGAGCCATAAGGGCATCTTAAATCTTAGTGCACTAACTTGGCACATTTATGGAAGTCTTGGTGCCCCAGTCTCTGCAATGGGGCATTCACCTAAATAAAGATCTGCTTGTTGTACTCTCATGTCTCTTTTAGTGAAGATTTGAAGTTCTTGCTGATCTCCATTAACAACACAACTGGAACATCTGGTCTGATTACAGCACTCAAGGATGAAAAGGGGAACTCAGATTTAAACCTTTTTTGACAGATAAGAGAATGTAAACATATAAGTTTCACCTTGCAGAAGGTCTCAGCAATAAAATCCCTGCTATTGCCCAGCTCTCCTCCTCAGTCCCTTCTCCTAAAAGCCCGTCACAAATGGCATCTTCCCTTTCCTGCGGGAATGCCCCAACCCCAGCCCTTAGGGGCTTTCTGSTTCCCTGCGGCTGTTCAATGGTTCTGTGCTGACTGAAACAGCTCTTCCTAGCTCTTCCATGCATGCAAAGCAAAATTGGGCAGACACACATGCWCAGTAGAAGCAATCTCAAACCTATGACAATGTCATTAAACCAACTTATTTTAAAAATTCATTATCAAGTGCATCCCACTTCTGAAGAGGAAAAACTGACCAAAGAAGTTAAGCCACCTCTAATAACATAATATTTTAGACAGTGCTGTTCTAATTAATGAATGTTTGCACAGTGCTTTGAGATCTTTGTCTAACAAGGAAGGCTAATATGTTGCTATGTGTAAATGATAGAATTGACAATTTAGAAAATATAGAAGCACTAAGCCAGGTTATCCTTATCATTTCATCAAAGCCAGGTTTAACTATCTTCTTTTTTTGGCTGCTGRCTTAATTTGATAAGCTACTGAATTTAATTAACTCATCAAACCTAATTTGAAAAGATCTCTCAAGTCAGTAAGAGCTCGCCTTATGCTTATTATTCCTATTTGTTGCATAGAGCCTTTAATATCCTCATTTTGTTATGATATTAATGGTAGCCTTAATTGTGTTCTAATTTACAACATTTACTTAGATGGTGGCACTTTCCTCATTTTGTAAGTGTCAGCATGTGAAAATCAATCATAATTTAATTTCAGGCAGTGAAATTGTTCTTCTAGCCCTCTCTCAAGTCAGGTATAGGCTATCTTTTTCCTCATAAGTGTAATTTGGGTTTGCAAAGTGAAATTATTTCACAGGAAGTCACGTTGAGATTCTGAAGTCCCATTTCCTGGAGAGGTGTTATGACAATGATCCTCTGGATGCTCTTTTAGGACTCTTTAACCAAATTCTAAGGTAATAAATTTGAGGCTGAAATTGTTATTACAACTGTATAATTCATTTGAATACATCTGTGTGTGATGCTCCAGCTTGTTGTACCAGCCTGAAACGTCTCGAAAGTTACAAAAGAAAGAATTAGGAAAAAACCTAAATTGAAAAATTTGCTGTATATTTTAACAAGTTAGCAGGACCTTTTTTTTGGCCACATTTTTACATTCCTAGAGATATGCCACACAGAGAGGAGAGATCAATTGATTGCTTAAAATCAAAATTTCCCTAGAAATTATTTACTTGTTCTGTAAAACTTGCTCCATTGTAATGCAAACTATGCTGCTGATAGAAACATTGCTAATTAAGTCTGGAGGAGTTCCTGTGCTTTTGTGAAAATCCATCAACATGCTGTGTGAAATCAAATGCTTTCTTACTCTTCCAGGCAGTAGCTCTGCAGAAGTAACCTTCCTCGCAATTGCGCTCTCTTCTTTTTTCATTTGCTCGTTTCCAGCACAGCTCTCAAGCGCACAATTAAAYACTTTGGTTTTGTGTTTTCCCTCAGAACGACTATCGGAAGTTATCTATGCAATGCAAGGACTTTGTCGTGGGGGTGCTGGACCTGTGCAGAGACACTGAAGAAGTGGAGGCTATTCTGAATGGAGATGTGAACATACATCTGTGCCCTGAGCACCACCGGCCGAGTCTGAGCAGGATTAAACTTGCTATTAAATACGAGGTCAAAAAGGTAAGCTCTTCCTTCGGGTCCCTGGTGAATGTGTCTTCACATTTCATTATACTTCCTTGGTGTCACTTGAAAAATAAACAAAAGATAGATTTCACTGGGACCAGGACTATCCCTAGAATTTTAGCAGCTTGCGGCTTGATTTGCATTTTATCACATCCTTTTATATGGAGAAGGTTATTCACAAAGTGAAAAATAAATACTTCTAGAAGTACTGAAAACAACCATTCAGCCTTACAGAAGTATGATGCATGAATGGAAAATGCTATTCTGGCAAATTCTAGGCCTGGGTGGTCCCAATTAATTGCTCCTACAATATGCATTGATGGAAACTGGGCTCCAGCTACGGGACTCGAAGAGCGTTCCAAATTTTCAAGCTAACATCTGCTCTCTCTTTCCCCTCCCAAACCCACCACCTGCTTCATTTTGCCTCTTGACTGTGCTGCTGTGCTGGCTGGAGAAGGTCTTTTCCTGTTATGAAAGTCATTAATTAAAGAGAATCTTGAAACATATTTGAAATTAAATGCTTTCATGCAGGAGCACACAGTGTGGAGCCAAATATTTTCTCCTAGGATGTTGTGTCTCTGCATTGTTCCAACACCAAAACCGAGTTGAACATCTCAGTTCACTTTTAGTCAGATGTTCAACAAGCTGGGTCAAGTTTGGTTATTTGACCTGTTGCTTTGGTAACAGGAGGCCAAACTTGCTCTGGTGCTCTATCAGGAAATGAACTAATCTAAAAGACACAGATAGTGCCTCATCAAGGAACAGTGCCCACTGMTCCGTGGCCTCAGAATCATCAGTCACAGAATCACAGCACATTCTGAGTTGGAAGCGACCTTGGTCAGGACCTCGAGCCTTTCCAAGGTGTGAATCCTTCTGTGCTACTGTGCTCACTCATCCTTCTAAATATTTGTGTCATCCCTTCCATACCAAGACCAGAAGCTGGAGCTTCCGTGCTGCTCTGAGCACACTCATCCTGGCTTAGCTGGTTTCAGAGGGACATTCCTCATTTCTTACCCTGTATATATGTGCACCTTTTCATTGTGCATGAACCCTGACCTAAAGCACCCACAGGAAGTGATGTACAGTCGATCTTTTTATGTATAAATAACTTCTTATGCCCAGGAAAGCTGAGCATCCTTTCTGGATCACAGCAACTTGTTGACATGTGACATGTGCTGTTGACAACAGTGTAAACACTGATTATAACTATTAAACTAATTATGGAATATAAACATGAGCATTCAGCAATCTCATGTTGGCTCTCAGGTCAGCACTTTTCAGCACATCCTTTTCAGCAGCCAGTGTGTGTCYGTGTGTAAGATGAGGATTTAACTGCTAACTCGAAAACAAGATCAGTCTGTGGGAGACAGAGGCACATTTAGATAAATGGCTTTGGGTTTTGGCAGTGACATGATAATAGACTGATATTGGTCACACTTGCTGAACAAAAACATTGTGTTGTGGTAACAYGGCAATGATTTCCTTAAGAGGCAATGCATTTCAGGTGCAAGTGTTTTATTCAGTTGAGAGGTATTTACGTTTATGTGTACACATTCTATGCTTTGAAATCCATTTTCATTTTAAGAATATAATATAATATGAGAGGAGTGAGTGGGAGTGTGTCGTATTATACATATTTAATAAACCAATTCTTGGACTGATTCTGTAAATTTCAAGTCACTTTTTCAAAGCTAATGGCTCATCATGACTAAACTGTGTCCAGTTCTGGGCTCCTCAGTAAAGAGAGACATGGAGCTCCTGTAGTGGGTCYAGTGGAGGACAACAAAGATAATTAGGGGMCTGGAGCATCTCTCTTACAAAGGAAGGCAGAGGGAGCTGGGCCTGTTCAGTCTTGAGAAGACATGAGAGGAGACCTCATCAATGTCTCTGAGTATCTGCAGGGAGGATGTCAAGAGGATGGAACAGGCTCTGCTCAGTGGTGCCAGGTAATGGGACAAGAGGCAACGGGCAGAAACAGATGCACAGGAAGTTCCACCTGGATATGAGGAAGAATTTCTTTACCTTGGTTCATGTGACAAAGGACTTGAACAGATCGACCAGAGAGGGTGTGGGGTCTTCCTCACTGGAGATACTCAAGAACTGTCTGAACATAATCCTGTGCCACGTGCTGTGGGATGACCCTGCTCTCACACAGGGAGGTGGAACCAGCTGCCCCACCGTGGTCCCCTCCAGCCTGACCCGTTCTGTGACTCTGTGATAAGGGTAAATGGGATCACACGTGGCCCCCCAAGGCTGACAGGCAGGTGCACCAATGACTTCCCACCCACGGTGCCCAAACTCCCATACCCCATCACCTGTTCTGGCAGTGCTGCCTGCCTGGGCCAAGCCTGGCTGCTGATGCACATGWGGCTGCAACTCACACAGAAACAGCCCCGGGGACATGGAGATCTTTCCGGTTTTTTAACAGCACTCTGGGACTGGAATGACACAGAAATAGTTGACTGCCTTTTTTTTTTGTCCTGGAAGTTTCGTTGGCAGAGGAAGACTAATGGAGGGACTACAGCTCTGCTTCCCACCCCTGTATGTATTAGTGGTTATGAGKTTTTTTTTAATTAAGTTCGTATCCAGACTAAATATTTGCACTCGCATGTGAAGTCTTAAAAAATATTTGATTTTTAAAAAAATCTATTTCTACCATTAGCTTCTTAATTCACATTTCCATATTAATACTCAATGCCTACAATACGCTTTCTTTGATGAAAAATTGCAGAGAACAATGAAATACATTGAAAATTATTATTTAATATCCATTATTTTCCTTTTACAGCTGCTGATGSAGTCTGTATTTTATCACATTTTTATTTCCAGAGTCTGGGAAAGATGTCAAGGACTCCCATCCTCAGACAGAAGAGCATTTGTAGAGTTTCATCAGGCCTTTGCACAGTCTTTTAAAATCTTCCTTGTTCTTTTAACTTTCTCTGTTACTTTACTGTCCTCATACAGTGCAGCTACTGCAGTCATAGTGCCTAAGAATGGTATTTTTCCTTCAGAGCAGAAGCTGACCTACCAGCTTCTCCCATCCTCTGTCCAGATCACAGCCCTCATGGAGTTGTCCTCTCCCTCAAAGGCCATGGAGAACAGCAGGTGCCAGAGACAGCAGAATTTTGAAACTGAGAGCCATCAGGTTCTGTTTTATGGTTTTAAATCAACTCTGCCATTTTTTGTCTTTTTTCCTTCTATGTGCCCATCTCAAAATTTCAGGGGTGCAATTGATGCCACATGTACCTTTTACATTTTAAGTTCTATTTTTGGTTCCAACACAGTATCTTCTTGACCTTGAATTCAACAACTGTGTTCCCCAATAAGTCACACTTGGTTGGAGGCAGAGGCTGCACCTCCCTGGTGTGTCACACCTGAGSAGTGAGGAGCTCAACCATTCACCCTGTGCGAGCCTTTAGCCCAAAACCCTGTGATTCTTGTGCACCCAGTTTTGAAGGCAAATCCTTCTTGAAAATCCTGGGTCTAGGGATAACCTGCCTTGAGCTGAATGTTCACAGACCTGTTCATTGATCAGCTCTACTAGTGAAGGTAAATCTTGTATGGATATCAGGGCTAAAGCCTTCTTGACTCCTCTGCTCAGTAAACCTGCAGTTGGTACCCACAACAGGCTTTTGTCCTTGCCCTAAACGACCTTTCTCCGCATTTTGTCTCTTTTGCTTCCCATTATGGTCCCCTGTTATCTCATCCATTTGGTACTTCAAAAAAGCATTTCTCTGTTCAACTGAAAGGACACAGTTTTATTGATCATTATATTTTTTCCTAATTTACAAAGTTTGAGATGAATCTTGTAAAGACATTCAAGAAAGCATCAAAAGTGACAGGCTTCACTTGTCTGTCTCTTTTTTCCTTTTTTTYCCTCTCCAAAGCATGCTACTGGCACATTTGAGATGATGGTGAGAAGCTTAAGGTTCTAATTAAAGGACTTTCTATAAAAGAAATYTGAAGAATTAGGAAACTCTGCTTTTGCATATTTTGCAGCAAGGAGAAACCTAAAGCGATGGTAGTTTACAAAGTTGCTTATAAAAATGCTGTATTGCTGTTGTTCTTGACACTTTTTGAAAGAACTAAATAATCACTCTGTACCACAGGATTCATGGAAAAAAATTCACTCAAATGTCCTCTGCTCAAGTTTTCCAGAGGCATTTTTCCCTTTAGATTAGCTGTCAATGGTTCAGGATTCCTCGAAAATTATTAAAACGGGAACAGTTTGTCAAGAGCAAAACAAACAATTTTCAAACATTTAAGCATTTACTGCATCCTGGATTCTTTCCAAGAAATGARCTTTTACCCTATGTTATGGGATTGTTGCAAATTTACCGTTGTCTCCCCTGATATTGTTAGTGATGCTTTGCACTTGCGTACTTCACTCAAAAAGGGATTGTTTTCTCTTCCAGCCGTGCAGGGCCTGGGGCACAGGGAGGAGAARGGCTGGGTGCAGGAAGAGCAGCCCAGCACCCTGGGGATGCTGCAGCCAGGCTGTTCAGGTTAACTTGGATACTGTAGGAGAGGGCTGGGGAATCCTTGCAGTGAGAGCAAAAGCTGTGGTGGAGTCCAGGAGCTCCCCACAGAAAGGGCAAACTACAAAGTAGCATTAAGGTGGAACAGGAATGATTTAGGTTGGATTTTTTCGGTGGATTATGACTAAAAGTGGCTTGAGTTTCTAAGCTGAATTTCTGGTCCCAAGGATCCTGAGCTCTGTGAGGCAAGGATACCCTCAACTGCTCCTCATGCAGGTTTACAACATCTGAAAGCTTACTCTGTGGTTTTGACTGAAAATGTTATAGTAATATTTTTTGTTTTCTTGAAACATTCAAACAACTTTGTTTTCAACCAGATACTTGAAATGTAAGGGTAGCACAAATTTTTTCTGTGTGTGAACTCATTTCTAATTAAGCCAGAATATGATTTCTGCTTTTGAGAGGCAGAGGTACGGAGACTGGAACTACCCTTGGATAGCCAACGGTGAGAAAATTAAGGTTTTGATGTTCCAGAGCAAAACCATTTTGCTGCTGTATATCTGCTCTACAGAGACCTTCATATTTTCTGTTCTCATTTTAGTCTGTACCAATATGATCYTTTCTTGTCTCTCTTTAATGTTGGCAGGGGGTTTATGTGTCGACATTTACCTTTAGGTGTAAAGCTGTTGTTTCTCTGTAGGTGTAAAGCTGTTGCTTCTCTGTAGGAGGTGACATTCATTTTCCCTCTTTCCCAATGGCAGAATTATGGCTGCTCTATTCTTTTAATTTCAAATGTTGCGTGCTCACCTCTGTTTTCTCAGCAGCCCTGTTCATAACCACCACAAAGCCAGAGCACCTTTCCCTTTCACGAGTTTTAATTTAATTAACAGTAAGACACACAAATTGGGTTGGGAAAAAAAATAAGAAGAATTAAACAGAACACCAGATGGCTGTGTAAATCCTATTTAACAGAGAGCTGGAACAGGAACTTTTCTCATAACTAYATTATTAATAATTAACATGTGGAGGATGCTCCGAACAGAATACTCATGGCTGCATTAGATTATAACTTTTCACTGCATTGGTCACGCGACTCAGACACTCGAGGGCATAAGAAACCCCAGCTGCTGCAACAGCCTGAACGGGAGCTGGAGAAGGCCAGCCCCTGCATGGGCAAAAGAACCAGCCCTGCTCATGCTGAAGGGACAGTTCTGCCCCCAAGAGGTGCAGGAACAGACACTGCCCCGAGCACAGGCTGGGGCACAGCTCCGCTGGAGCATCCTTGGGAAGGCTGCCTGGAAAAGCTTAGGTTTTGCAAGGGAAGCACAGGAAAAGAGGGCAGGAGAAGGCCACGGATTACAAGAAGTGCTGGCACTTCTCCCTTCGGGTAGCAAGGATACCTGTGCCACGTGCCAGGGTGGGTGAGATCTGTGTGCTCTCGATGTGCAGTTATCCTTCAGAATCCTGCGGGACACTGCCCACTGCCTACACACAGCCTGCACATTAGCCCTAACACCAATGGAAAACCACATTTTGGTAACCCAAATGAAATGCTTCAGATCCACAAGTTTAGGAATTTCTCGTAGGATGAACATTGGTCTTTCAGTGCCCCAGTGGCTGTAACAGGCACAGATAYGGCTTGGAACAGACAGGGTTTTGTTTTACCATCTAATGAGAAGCCTCAAGGAGGAGAACTCCTCAAACAAAAAGGCTTGCAGGAAGATGGATTTTAGTTTCTGCAATCCCTCGTTAATTTTTTTCCGTTTTTTAGTTTCAGGAATATTTAACTGAGGTCTTGTGAAGTCACTGATGGCTTGGACAGTGGTATTGGGAAGACAAGTATCTCTTGTTTCCGTCACTGGACAGCCAGTGAATACTGTAAAATGTAATTTAATACCTAAGTGAACAGTGGAAACACTGTGGTCATTCTGGACTCTTGAGCTTATCCATGTAATTTTTCTTTTTACAATTTTAATTGCATATTACAGATGTTTTGACAGAAATTGGAAAGGGAAGGAGTTACTTCCCTTCCTCACAGAAAGCATTTCTATATCTGAGTATTTCATTAGCAAGGTTCCTTCCTCCCACTAAAATCTGTGACTCTGATTATTTCCTTTTTCCCAGATGTTTTAATTTCTTTTCTTTTCYGTGGCGAATCTCATTTTGTTATTTCCTGCCCATACATCCATCCTCTTAAGGTTTCAATGAATCATTTCTCCATCCTGAATACTGTTTGCAATATTCCCAATTTACTCTAATATGCAGACTTAATTATTTTCATTTGCAAAGTGTCACAGGGTCTTAAATGTCCACCAAGATACTGACAAGTGAGCACAGGAACACATCAAACTCATTGCATGGACGTACATGACAGATGAAAGGACTTAAAATTACCTTTATTAATAATAAAATTCCCTTAGAAAAGAGCAATTAATATGGCTTGCTACAAACCTGACCTTAGTTGACTCCAGTTTTGACTTTGCCTGGCAGTAGACCTGTAAAGGTGCATTTTGGATAGAAAGTCAGATATGGATGAGTACAACCCTTCAAAAAAAAAAAAAAAGAAAAAAATCAATATTTCAAGTTATTGAGGGTATTTTCCCAAGTGATGTTCCAATGTGGATGTCTGCATGGATAGTGTCCCAGGGTGAGGCTCTCCTGTGTGAGTTTCCTGTCATACACCTGTAGGTGTCTGCATCTGAGCATATTTTTGGGGCTCTACATCAGATGGAGAGAAGAGTCTCATCCTATGAGTGAGTCTGTCTCCCAGCACTCTGCTGGGAATAAAGCCATCTACCCTAGAGGCATCTGAGCTTGAGCACCAGCCCAATTTCTGCACCATGTAGCCAAGGGAAAATAGTTCCTGGCTGTCCTGGGGGAGGAAGAGGCTATGGCATTTTAAATTTCTCCTTCTGTGCCCACTGTGGCTGGTTTTGTAGATACCAAAGGGACATTGCTGTTTGGTAGTTTTTTATTGTGGCATGTTTTCAGATGAATAATTCAATAATAAGGATTTTCAAGTGGTTTTGATTTTGCACAGATATGAAAATCCTGGAATGTTAAAGGCTGGGACTTGCAATTCAGTTTCTTGTTTTCAGATAAATAATTCAGTGATAAGGTTTATTCATATATGTAAAAAGAGGAGAAATCAGACATTAACAATAAATCTCTTCAGAAAACATGCAGCCCACTAGAATATGAAACTGGAGTTTTCCAAAGAGCCAACCACCTTATTCCCTACCCTGCAGAAGAATGCTGAGCACAAACAAGAGCCCTATCCCTGTCTCAGGGAAGTCAAATTATAAAGAAAATTCAGGTAGAACAAGGTTTTAACTGAACCAATTAAATAATTTGTGTAAACTCTACATTTTCTAGTTACACACCTCAAATATATCAGACTGACATTTTCATCTCGTATGGTATAAAATTAACAGGAGAACAACAAAAGTCCCTTTCACTGTTATTATTAATTTTGCCTTTTCTGTCAGCACAGAAGAGCATTTGTGTCTTGCATTTGCGTCTTGCATTTGCAATGGTATTGGCAGTTTTATTTACCCTACTATTTTTGTTTTCTATTAGACTAATTTGTTTTTATTGAGTTTTAAGCTGTGCCTGGTCAAAGGCTGTTTCCATCCACGTTGCTCAACCTAACAGGATCATCCCCTCTCCCTTACAGAGCTGAGCCACACGGGTGCTGTGGGGCAATGACACAAGCACTGGGGTGACCTTCACTGCCTTGGTTCTGTCCTCTTGTCACCTTTGCAAAGTGAGATCCCAACCCTGTTAATGTACTCACTGATCTAGCAGAGAGCAGATCTATCCCAAACACTCCTGTTTTTATGGAGCAGAACGAGTCATGGGAAAGAGATGCTGTTTGTAAACTGTGCCTATGCAAAGGTTTTAAGTGTTCAAAATTAGAATTTTGTACTGGGTAACTCAGGTCAACCAGCAAGTGGATCCAGATATTGGATTTCCGTAAAACTGGAGAATGTGAGGGTATCCTGGGATTTGATGCAAGTATTTGCCCTCTGTCAAATGGCTCTCACAAGAAAGGTATTCGGGTTCAGAAGAAAACAAGGTGAAAGGTTTCATGAAAGGTGCAATTTATTATTAAAACTATACCAAATATTCCTGGGTTTATGTCTTAACTCAGAGACTGAAGTTGCACAATTAGTTGGGGTTTTTTCCTGATAATTCTAGCTCAGCTGGGCCCTGCTTACAAATATAAACCTGTTCCCTTTGCTACCTGGTTTAAAAACGGTGAAGTTAGACTCCAGAGAGCAGGTCTGAATATTCACCAAGCCTGTCACAAAGCTCATCTGCAGGATGAGCAAGAACCTCATGAATATTTGTGCGATGCCATTAGACAGTCAAATGAACCCCAGGGACACAGGGAAAGCTGCAGCAATCCTCAGGGCAGGGACATGTCCTTGTTTCATGTTCTCTGGGTGTCTGCAGCAATATCTCAGAGGACCTTTTGTCACGCAGTGTTTCCTTTTATACTGTGGTCAGATCCCATTGAAACGAGTCTTGATCAGCTGAATTTTCTTTCATCCATGAAAATCTTTCTTTGGCACCTGGATGAAGGAATTTGGACCTGTTTCGACTCTCCCTTGTAAGGTGACTCTGATGCAGAGAGCAAAACTATCCTGTGGCCACGGATAGAACCCAACAATAATTAGAGCAGGTCTCTCTTGTGAAAAGGTCCCAGTGTCACGGCATGGGTATTTGGAATGGAACTTTACTTGTTATTTTTAATTCATTAACAGTAGGACAAGTACGTTTTATTTCTTKCTTAAACTTTCTACTTGCCCCTCTTGCAGCAAAGAGTGAGCCAAGTTCCAGCCATATTTACCCTCTGACAGCTTCAGCTGTCAGAATTTAATAGCACAAGCATTTGCTAAAGGCAAATTTTTGTTGCACTCCAGAGCATGAAACAAATATATAATATCATATATAATATCCCATCTGCTTCTGCTAAGGTGTCAGAATAGTTTCTACAACACAAAGGGCTCTTTGTTCACTTGGAAGTTCACAGAGCAGAGTACAAGATGAAGATAAGAAAAGACTTCTGCTTGTGCTGGTCTTTGCCTGTACTGTGTGTTTTCCAGCAAACTTCAGTAATTCCCACTGAGCTCTGCCATCTGCTCTGCATCAGGTGAGACAAGACTGCAATAGGTGGGCCTTTTACTGGATCAAAAAACTTTTTTGACCCATTTTCCACCTCTTTTTCCACCCCCAGAAAAGTATGTTTCAGTTCAAGAAAAGTATTTTAATCAGTATAAATCCAGACTCTTTATTTAGGCTTCAAGTCCTAAAAATGCTTAAATTATCAAAGGAATCTTCAAAAGGGAATAGTTATATAAAAGCAAAAAAATTATATTTTGTTTTAATACTTCCATTGATTCTTTTTTTCTCTGTCATTTGCACGTGGGCATATGTTTCCCCTTTAATTCATGTGATTCTCTTTGGTGAAATGGAGGTATATTTTTCATCCTTCAGGAGAAGAGCAGTAATACCCTGGTTTGACCTTTCCCTGAGTTTCTTCCAGCCCTGCCAATGTTTGCTGATACTCCCACCATCTCCAGCAGCCTGCTGAAAGAGGATGATTTCACATCTCCTTTGGTGAAGGCTGTGCTGGGAGAAACACAGCCCTGTGTTTGCAGCAGGCCCAGCTTCCCCCCCCTCCCTCCCTCTGGTTTTGCTCAAGCACAGCATCGCTGCCAAGCAAACCCCAGCTCACCCTGCGGACCAGGACTGGCTTTGATCCTGCTGGGAACACAAGCACGGCAAGCTCAGCTCAGGCTGTGCTTGTCTGTGAGGTGGCAGGAAATCTTCATGATAATACTGATGCACTTTCAGCTTTCCAGAGTGTGGTTCAGATCCCACCCAGCTTTTCCAGTGTGTGGATCCCTGCAGGAGCACTGCTCTTCTGTTCCTGGCAATACAGAATCACAGAATGATTTGGGCTGGAAGGGACCTTAAAGATCACCCTGTTCCAGCCCTCCTGCCATGGGCAGGGATGCTGGCAAAATGGGAAAGGCCATGTAGCAATCCACTTGTTGCCCTCTCCATTTCCACTTGTAATTCAGAGGCACGAGGTGATGACTGAWACCCTTTGGATGACTGATTTCAGTCAGCATTTTCCCTCGGATCTCTGGCATTTGAAGCATTCCACACCCAGTCCAGGGTTCCTGTGAGCAGGTGCTGCAGCCCAAAATGCGTTAATAAATGTAGGCTTGCAGAAGCAATGAGCTACATCAAAAGATAAATGTTCAATAATGAACCCAGAAAGGTTGTTTGRAGGACGTGAATGCAGCTACACGATGGAAAGAGAAATTGCACATCCCTGCCCCTGCCAGTGTCTCTTGACATCCCCAATGTTCTCCTGAAAGTCTATTTATGCAGCTCCTTTTTAGCTTGCACTCGGTGATTAAACACACTGAGGTTTGCCATAAGGCTGCCAGGGAAGGGACAAGCTGACAGGACACGACAAGAGCACCTCAGGACTCTGCAGTCACAGGTTTGTGTTTCAGTTCTCACATGCAGCTTTTTTAACTGCTTTCACTGCTTCACTGATGGGTTTTTCCTTCCCACCCCAGCCCCTGGCTATTCAGCGTCGGGTGCATCAGCAAAGTGAGATGATCCCGTCTGAGAGGTTAATTCTTCTGCCTCAGTGGTAGATTTCTGTACTTTTAAGGGAATTAGAATTATTTCAGTAATAAAAGAGATACTGGTTTCTTTCTGCACGATTAATTCCAATCATCTGAGGCTGACCTCTGTCTTTCACCTGTCTTGCTACAAGTTTCCGTACATCTGATGACACCATTTTTCTGTCTGAGATAGAGATTTTCCTCTTCTCTCCTCTCCCTAACTGGCAACTTAGGCAACCCAGTGCTATTACTGAAGAGCAGAAGTGACCAGGGTTGTCAGTACAGGCTTTTTCTCTGTTCAATAGAAAGTAAAAAAAAAAAAGTCTCTCTATTGCAGTGTTTTCTATCAGAAGTAACTTCCTATATGTTCATAGAGATACAAAGGTACTTTATTGTCTGTGGAGTGAAACTCCTGCATTTTTGAACAACTATGCTGAGGAAAAAACTCTCATTCTGTCATAAGAGCTGTAAAGTGCTTCCCCACAATGCATACACATGCTAAGCTCCCAGAAAGAGCTGTCATACATCAAATCAGATAGCAACGTGGAAAAGTTATCACTCAGTRTGGTACCCACAGTGGTCTCTAAAACACACTCTTTATTTCTATATGTAAAACTGTTCCTCTCATTTCCCACTGAAATCTTTGAGACTTTTTTCCACATTCCAGACAAATATTCATCTCTCTCATTTAATCCCCTGTAGCACAGGACAGGGGCTTTTGGAGGTGTCAGTACTTTCCTGAGTCTTTCGGTGCCTCTCAAAAATGCTGCTTTGGCAGCTTCATTATTTGAGCTGATTGATGTGTGATTTTATTATATTTTTTTAGCTTTTTTTAATTTAAAAAGCTGTGTGACTGATGGGCTGGAGGGAAGTACAATTTCCTTCCTCAATCGAGAGGTATGCACGGTACCAGGAAAAACCACTGCCATCTACTGGGATCCCAGTGCCCTGGGAGCAGAAAAGCTCCCACTGTGGCGGCTGAATGCAGAAGCACTGGAAAACATTTTGCTTGAGCTCCCAGATCCTGATGCATTACCTTTATCAGCTTGGAGGGGACTCACTCTGCCCGGGAGATAAAGCACTCAATGCTTTTAAGTGGCTGGTTTTGGAGCCAGGCAATCCCCTCCACTGCCAGTGCTTCCATTTCAATCAGAGATATCCTGCCCTCCCGCACAGCCCCGGTCACACTGCTCCTTCTCGTCTGCAGCACAGCAGCATCCACAGTTTGTCCCTAAAAGCCTCCTACCCTCATTTTCCAGTACCGAAGGAAGGAAAATAGCATTTAATGGGAACATTGAAAAAGCACTGCAGCATTCAGTCCTCCAAAATTCAATATCGCACATCACCATTTGTCATTATGCTTTGAAGCATTCTGCCTTCAAGCTTTTGTCTCAAGCTCTGCTCTTCTCCGTGCCCAAGTCACTAAGCAAAGCATTAGTGTAATCTTTAACCTGGTGTCAGTGCCCAGTCCCGGGAAAGAGAGAAAGTTAAATGGCTCTGTAAGGTCTCTGAGGAGTTCTAAGATCAATTTCTGAAATGTTGATGGAGAGAGGGCTGGCAGTGCCCAAGGGTCACTGTGTGTTTCATTAATGTCTGATAGAGGAATCGTAATGAAAAACTGTACTGCTTGCTGTAAGCAAACAACAGATCAAAACTCATTCATGCTCTGATCTTTCTTATCCTTAACTTATTTTTCCCTCAATTTTGTAATAATCGGAGTAAGATGAACACCATCAAGGCTCTATGGCACTCTGCCTGTCTTTATTGCCTTGTACAAAATAAATTGTTCCACTGAACTGGGTTTTATGACAATTCCTTCTCAATTTTCCTATATTTGTATTTTCATTGTAGCTGTTCCCAGACAAAGTGAAAAAATGAACAGATTAAAATGTCTGATGAAGTCTCTGAAATGCCAACCAGCAAAAGTCTTTGACTGTCTCATTGCCAAGGACAACTGAATTTCCCTGTTTGAATCAATTCTCATAATGCAATGAACAATGGCAAGAGGAGGAAGAARTCTGGATGTTGCTGGGTCCTTCATCCCAAAAGACTGCACATTCACCAGTGTAATTTCCCTATCCACAAGTTGCTACAATTGTTGTTGAATGCATGATAATCTGAAAAAAAAATTTACAAAAGGGATCAATTCTTTACTGAGCTTCCTTCGACTTCAGTTTTCTGTCCATTTGCCAGAAAGATAACAAGTCCAAGCAGCATTAACACAAACATAAACATTGGGAATTAGGAAATTCCTACTTGTAATAATGCTGTCATCACCCCAGCCTTAAACTTTAAATCCTCAGAAGGACCGGGACTCATGATTTATAATCATCATTTTTTGAAAGCGGCTTAGAAGAAAGCATATTAAAATGTTAATATTTCCAGGAAAAAATTCAAAAGACAAAGGAGGTTAAAAGCACCTATCCATTTTCTTTGTTCTGATTTATTTATTCAGTGGAAGGGTGAAAGTCTTATTTTCCTTTTTTTTTTTCTTTTTGAGCAAGGCAGACCCCAAAGCCTAATTCATCTGAAGAAGCACATTTTAAATAGCTGCAAATGTGCTATTAATGAAGGAAAAGTGCTATTCCACAGCAATCSTAATTACTGTGCAACTGTATTTCCTTCTGAACACTAACAGTTTTGTCAGGCAAACACCTCAAAAAGAGTCCATCAAGTTCCCGATTCGACCATCGTTCACAGATAGTGAACATGAAAGCASAGTTAGAATTTTCTCTGCTTTTCTGTCACAAGAAAACTACAGACGACAGCTTAAATCCTCCAGCTGGGGGAAGCTTAAAGGGCAGATCCAGAGCAGGGGCGGCTGCCAGACGTGGTCCGTGTCCAGGGCAGTGCCTCTGCTTTCCTCCTCTCTTTCTCTTTTGACTCCTTTCACCCTCCCCCTCACGTCCAGAAAGTTCTGTTCTCTGAAACAGTAGAGGGCTTTACTTTTCCCTCCTAGGAACATTTATTCAGCCACTGAACTAATAAATGAAACCCTCAGTTTTGCTAATGCAATTAGCTGCATTAGCAATATATTTATTTTTCATCTTTTCTTTCCGTTATTTTGCCTTTTAATTATCTCCCTTTGTGATTAAAGATAGTCAGATTCTAAATTCAATCACCTCAAAGAACAATATAAAATAAAGAAGTTTAATCTTTTATTATAAAACTGTTATGTGGGATCTGATGATGATGTAATTTTGCCTTTAATAAATTGCCCTTTTCACTTCTCTACTGCTCACCTTTTCTTTTACCTTTTTTTTTACCTCTGAACAGTAAACTGAAGAAGAGTCTCAGTTACAAGGTACAAAACAGGTACTTTCTGTACCAGAGCACCACAGCTTTTCCTTCTGCTTTTAAATTTGTCTTTTTGTCCGATCAGTAAAGAATGAGCTGTCATTTTTTGAAAGGTACTCTGAGATAAAGCATTGAAAGTAGCAAAATACCAGCCAGTTCTCATAATTTACAGGAGGGCCCTGCAGAACGGTTCACTTTTGGTCTTTACCCGGGGAACGGAACAATATAATATTAGTGCTGTGTTCAGCTGCTCTGCCAATGGCYGATGTCTTCAGCAAAGTCATCACGGTGTTTTGTCAGCTTGACATCCAAGTCCCTGCTTCTTTTCTGAGTCTCAGTGAAGACTGTTTTACCCCCCAGAGGTAACTCGCTCAGAGGCATCTTGTCAGTGCTCACCACTGATGGATTTTGGGGTTTGGCCTAGATGTTCTGCTGTTTAACCATATAAAAATATCTTTTCTCTAGAGAATACAAGGAGCAGAAGTGATACGCATTCTGTCAGTACCTGGGGGTCTTCTGTGCCTGGTTTACAGTTTTCTGTTTGTTTGTTGGACAACRAAGACATGGCCTGTGATGTTCCATGGGCAAGTTCAGAAGGTTTTTTCCCTGAAATCTCGTCCTCTTCAGACCATGCTACTGATGTCTCTGTTTCTGGTTTTCCTACAGTTCGTTGCTCACCCCAACTGCCAGCAGCAATTGCTCACCATGTGGTATGAAAACCTCTCAGGCTTGCGGCAGCAATCCATAGCTGTGAAGTTCCTGGCTGTCTTTGGAGTCTCCATTGGCCTGCCCTTCCTTGCCATAGCCTACTGGATCGCTCCCTGCAGCAAGGTACAAACTACAGGGTGTGGGGTCTGCRGTCATTTCTATCCAGGGTCCAGAATGAAGCCACCTATTTTTCCCCAATGCTGTTGGGAAGAGATTCCTGGTATCCTCTATGATTGCCTCAGGGGAGAGCAAGCTCGAGGTGTTGCTTGACAGACACAAATGGAGTTGTCATGGTTTGAGATTCATCTTTACAAGGGAAAAAGTGGGGTGGTGGGGGAAGAGGGTGAGGAAGTGGGTGGCTGGAAAATGACAGGAACAGGAAATGGATAGGAGATAACAACATGGGAGTGGAGTGAAGAAAGAACAGAAGAACCACCAAAATGGGAAATAACTAAAAGAGAAGATTCTTGTTTTAGTTAACTCTGATGTTTAAACTCTCGTTCYTTTTATGAACTTTTTGTTTCGGGTTCCTCCCTTCCTCAGGGTTCCTTTGTTCCTTTTCCTCCTTCTTTCTGATCTTGTGGGTTTAATTAGTGGAGTATTATTGTGGTTTTAGTTAGTGAAGCATTATTATGACACATGGGCCTGAAACACTGGCAAGCCCCAGGAAAATTTTTAGTGTTGCAGCAAAGACTAGACTTAATCATACAATCTTTATGGTTTTGAGGGAGAAGATGATGAAACTTGGAATACTGCTGTGTACCTAAATACAGATCAGATGGAGCAGGAGAGTGTGTTGAGACCTAGAGGTCAAAGGACTAGAGCCAACCATTAGCTTAGGTAAAAGCTGGAGTTGTGTTAAGAAATCTGTAGAGGTTTCCATCCTAAGAGTCTGTTCAAACAAGTGGAGATAAATAGGTGTGGAGCTGAGTAATAAATAGGTTTTTCACTGCTCTTGCCACAGAAAAGGGGTGGCAAGGGAGATCATTTCACATTCAGAATAGCCAGCATCATCATCCCTTCAAAGGCAGCTGTCTTCTGCAGGAGACTTATCACAGGTACTTAAATTTGATCAAAATGACCCCTGGTGCTGGTATTGTATTCAGTCTTGGAAGTACCTTCTCTCATTTCCCCTAAAAATAGTGAGGAATCTTTTCTAAATTTGTCCAACCCACGAAATTATAGATCCATGAATGGGTATTAAGGAAAGACTACAATTTGAAACACATATTAATAAAATCAGAGAAACAGTTTTTCAGTATATCTGAGATAATGACACAGATTTAAGCCTTGGTCTCCTCCAAAAGAACTCCAACAAAAGTACTTCGTGTTAGAGCAATTGAGGATGAAACTTCACCTCCTCAAGGTTTGTATCAACACAAAGCCTCTCCTCTTCCATGGATGCTGGACAGGACTCCAGAGCTGCACACAGAGAAGGGCAGGTGGAACCCAGGCTGTGCTGCAGTGGTTTTGGATGGGTTGTAGAGGGAATTATTGTGTGGAATCACCACTTGGATTCCCTCATGTCAGACCCCAGTCTAGCAGGGATTTATGAAGCYGTTTAATTTCCTTCACCTCTGTTGAATGTGTTGGGAGTTGGCACAACAGCCAACAGCAACATTTGTGGTGCATTCCCAGAATTACAGAGGCCACATTTGAGTACAATAGGTGCGAAGAACAATTAGACTGGAAATAACTGGAGAATTTAAATGAAAAGCATAAAAACTAAGGGGAAAGAAACCGAGGTAAAACAAATTAAAACTAAAACAGCTTTAGAGCAGAAGTAAGAAATTATTAAGAAAGTTATTTGGTTTTAATTTCTTGAGGTAAGTGTATTAAAATTTAAAAATGGAGAGAAGGACTTAACTTTTCATCATCTTTTATTTCATTACACTAAACCTTTCATGCATTCTCATTTTTCAATGTTCCTTTCTTTTCACCCCACTTTAGACTGTGAAAAACCACATGTAATCTTCTAGCATGAAGTCCAATTATAATTTCTTTCAGGCAGGGATTGTCTTTTAATGCATGGATCTTCCTTGATCAGAACAATGTAGTCTTGATTTTTGATTGGAGCCTGTGATAGAAATAACTGAATAACAAACGCATTATTCCCCCATGAATTGGTACCTCACCCAAAATCGTCACTATTAATTTCAAGGGCTGAGGGTTGATCCATGAGCTTTGTATCCTCTCACAGTGTTATTGCAGAAAATTCTACCTAGGCAGTGTATTCACTCTGAGCAGCCCAGTTTTGTCCAGGTCAATTTTACAAATGTTTGGTTGTGTTTAACTGATGGAAACAATCTTGATGTTACTCAACTGAGCAATGAAATAATTTTTCCGTAGTAACAATAAGATGTTATCTTAAATCAGGCCTGTCTTAAGAGACACACAAATGCCCAGGCATGAGTCAGGGACTCATTTCTGGACTAAGGCAGTGAGAAAAATGAAGGAAATCTCTAATCTCTAATCTTTCAGGAGCTGTCCTGATCTACCCTACTGTGTATCACATTCTTACAATGATCAAATTCTGCAGCTTCACATAGGATAACAGAGGAATTCATATTAAAAATAATTCCTTCACTGATGTATCTTAGCAAGGAACATGCTTTCTAGTCTCTCCTCCCTAATAGAAAATTTTCTTTAATAAAGSTCTGTGAGGTTAGAATGTACAATACCAAATACTACCCACAAAAATTTGGTACATAGTATTGACTGAAGTTTGCAACTCAATCTAAAGCATTCTTTTTTCATTCAGTTGCACAGAGCTGCCTTTATTAAAATCAATTTTAGTCCCAGTCATTCATTCACCTCTGGATGCATTGTTGACAAGACCCATGAAGTTTAAGCCTGTCCTATCCTGAAATATCCGTATTGACTCATCCATCTCCTGGAGGCCATGACTCCAATATGAACTGTTGCTTTATATATTGATCTCCAAAACTTTTTCCACTGGTGATCAAAAGAGAAGATAAGAGAGATTGAACAGAAAAATTACACAGTCTGTTGCCCGAAAGYGTAATGACAAGAGCAAGGGGGACTGTTTGGATTCTCTGCAGAGCGTCAAGATGTGTTTTCTTTCTTCTCGGGTGGGTTGAAGCGCACCTTCAAATATTGCAACACTAACAGAGCTCACTCATACCCAGCTCTCACTGCCTGGGCTGTTCCCTGCCTTTCATGGAGCCATGCTGGGGATTTATAAGCTGGAGCTCCCTCCCCCTGCAACAGCCTCTGCATCATTTAAGCACTGGAACTTCAATGGTTCACTCTGCCTAAGCCATATCTGTACCTTTTTACCCCTAAAATACATGAAATCACCACAATTGTATTCTTCATGCTTCTGCTATGAGCATAGTAATGGATTTTTCTTTATGATGTTTCTATCCTTTTTTGTTCCTGTCTCTTGGAGTATTTGGAAAATTTTGTTATGATATCACACCATATAGTTTTGTTTTGACATGTCTGTATGCTTCATTATTTTCCTATCACAGAGATAGGATACTAAGTCACAAAATGATCTATGATCTTTAGGAATGAACCTTTGTATTCACACACTGTCAGTGTTTCTATCTTAGCAGTAACAGCCAGACATTGCCCTGCAATCCCAATGTGATGAAAGATGGTATTTTGATTTTATAAAAAATCAAGAAATTTATACACTCAAGTAGTTACACACCTTGAGTTTAACTGTATCATGTTGTTTGAAAAATCTTATTGTCATAAAGCATTAGACTTGCTGGAGGAATTGACACTTCATTAATTTTTTACAGAATATTTTAGTCAACACCTCCTGTAGCTCTTAGCTAAAAATCAGATTTCTGAGACAACATAAAAAGCATCAGCTCAAGAAAATAACTGTAAGCTTTCTGCAGTAATAAAGGGGACAAAATGCTGATGTAACACTGACTAAATGCAGACTTCYATTAAATCAGGAGAGAAGTGAAATTACCCATAAAATTCATTTGGTTCTGTAATACATGGGATTATTTCTCTGATAACTGAGGCTGTGCTACTTTAATCTCAGGCCTCTCTTTTTTTTTACATTTCTATAGTCAGGAGAAAAATTCTAATTATGTGGAGAGGATTCATGATTCAATAGGTAGTGCTTCTTCTCTTTTAGTGAATTCAGAGCAGAAATGAGTCTTGTACAGATTGCAAATGCACTTTCTTAAAAACTTGTTAAGGATCCATGTGCCCATGACTGCTGTTCCACTTTACTCTTGCAGTCTGAACTCTCTCAGGTCATATGAGGAAAACATCTGAGATTATTACTCTGTGGGACATTTTTCAGGCATATCCCATCGCCCCATCAGCTCAGTGCTGGAATTATAAATTCTGCTACCAAGCACAAACCTACCCAACACCAACTGCAAAAAGCTGTTGAGAACTAGCACTGCACCAAGGGTTACAGCACTGGGGGTGAACCAGAACTGCAAGTGTTGGGACTGGTTTTAAAACACTTCATTCACTCCTACATCTGCCATGCTGTTCCTAGACAAGATTAAAGAAACGTGGATGTCAATTCAGTACAGTATCAGCCCAATTAAACATGTCCTTACTGACCTCAGAGAATGTTAATAAGGACTCAGGGAAAGAGCAAGGTATTTCCATTGTCCTTAATGGAAAGTCTCTCTGGTATTTAGAAACATGCAGATCTTCCAATAGGATTTACTATTCTGTCAACTTGATGAAAGATTTAACTGACATTTTAAAAACTCTGATAAGAAAAAGAAATAAAACCCAGAATCCTAAGGCTTCCTTTAAATTTCTGCTAGACCTCTACTTTTATAGTATTTCCTGTTCTGCCATGAGCAGAGACCTGGGCTCCTTTGAATGAATCTGCTATTGGAGATAAATAAAAAACAAGAAATTTCCTTTTTATGTCCTTTTTCCTATGAAGTTTTATGATCAAGTCAGYAGATATTAAGAAAAAATTGATAATATCTTGGCATCAAGGGGAATGAATCAATGAGTAATATACTGGGAAAAAAAATCCCATTTGCTTTGAGGGGAGTTTGGAAAGTTCCCATCCAGGACAGTTCTTCCATTGCTTCCTGTTGTGTCCAACACCACAGTCTTCAGCCCTAGTGCTAAAAATGCTTCTACTCTTCCTCTCTGGAGTTTTCTYAGTTCACAGAAAATGTAAAATTAAAAGAGCGATATTTAAATTCATTAACAAAGAAAGCTTTTAAAGAAGAGCAGAACAAGTATTATCTGTAGTGAAGAGACCTGCTGCTCTGGTCCTTGGCTTAATGTCTTGAAATAAATCCTTGTGTTCTGGGGAATGATTCTCCAGCTTCTGTGGTAATTATGAGAGAAGAGCCTCACAGCAAAGCATATGAAAAGGGTTACTAAAGAATATTTAAACAGAAGGCTATTTCTTACACATTGATARTGAACCAAGAATTCACCATTAATAAAAGATTCTAATATATAACAGTGATTTCAGGAGGASAATTGTGTCCATCATTAGGATTTATGTTAACACAGGAGTATATTCATGTAACACATACACAAACAAACATGTCTCTCATTTAAATGTGCTGTCTCTTCATTTTCCACTCACCATAAGGCCAGGACAATCAGATATTACATGTGGGTTTAAAGGAGCAATACAAGACATTGCCACACATAGAAAATTACCCAATGCATAATGTCTAGTAATAGCAAATAAGAACTTGAACAAATCTAACCACTATTTAGTTAATGATCCAGAATCAATTACTGAATCATTCTCACCTTGGGCAAAAGGTTTCAAACTTTTACAGGGAAAAAACTCCCAGGAGATGGGTAAATTAAAAAAAAAAAATCTTATGCCTTGTGTATGTTCCGTTGCAGTTGGGACGCACCCTCCGAAGTCCTTTCATGAAGTTTGTGGCTCATGCAGTTTCTTTCACAATCTTCCTCGGACTGTTAGTAGTGAATGCCTCAGATCGCTTTGAGGGAGTAAAAAACCTCCCCAACGAGACCATCACGGATCATCCGAAACAAATATTCAGAGTCAAAACAACTCAGTTCTCGTGGACAGAATTGCTGATCATGAAGTGGGTATTGGGTAAGTAAAACCAAAATATCTACAGGTCTTCCATGGAAATTCAGCCTCGTTGGGAATAGCATGACAGACACTGACAAGACAAAGGAAAAGAAAAAGAAAAAAAACCCAAACAAACAAAAAACCCCAAGCTAAACAAACAAAAAACCCAAACCAAGAAAACTCCCCCAAAACAACCCACCATGAGGCAGAAGTTGATGGCAGAGTTTTGATTAAAAGAGGAGCAAAGAAGACTTTTATCTTGGTCACTGCTTTTGAAAACGTTGAATGACGCTTAGCAAATTCTCACTTTCCTGATTTTCCACTTTCCATGGCAAATGCCATAGATGTTGTCTGTTTACCTCTCTTGGTTTAATCGTTGCATCTTAAATAAGGTAATATTACAATAGAAACTTGTCGCTTCACTCTAGGACACTGCTCTGTCTAAAGTGAGCAGAAAGAAGTGTGGCGAGCCTGCCTGATTTATTACCCTGCCCTGGGATCCTACTATAATTCACTGAACCTCAGTTTCTTTGTCTGCAAAATGAGTATAATGTCACTTGCTTTTTCARTAATGCACTCTGAGATCTAGTCATGAAAACTGCTGGGCAAGTAAGAGTTGGATTTTATGAAACTCCTAGTATGAAATTTTTACTGGTAAGAAGACAGCGCAGTGCTCAAATCTTCTAAAAGAAATTAAGTTATTCAACAATTATGAAGTAACRATTCATGTGGGTGAATCCTTCAAGTGCAAAAGTGTGCCACATGCACAAGTTAAATTTCTAAGGAGTTTTAGACAAATTCAGATGTATTACTTTTCCTACAGGCATCATTTACTCCTGGCAGGTCACTTAGCTTGAACCACTAATCTAAACAAGCTCAGGAGGATTTATTGGGAAATTGGGCTTATCAACTCTGTAGAATCTTTGTCTACCTCTTCTGTATCTATTTTTGCTCACCACCATGATCTTGATTCTTTTCTTGCAGCAAATAATTCCACTGTTCCATAAGTACTGATGGCATTAAATTTCCCTGAAAAATAGGATATGGCTGCTCTATCTGATGACTTCCTGGCCAATGCTTCTTTGTTCCCTGTCCCCGTGATAATCAGAATCCCATACAGGATATTAGGCTAGAAAATACTGAATAGATGCCAGACTGGATAGAGTAAGACTGTAAGATATATTTTTAAAATTATATTAAAGCAGTTGGACAAGATGATTAGATTTTAAACTAGGTATTCCTTTCTTATGGACAGTAGGTATYTGTCTGCTTGTTGAGTTCCTGAGAGATGAAGAAGAAAACATTTCATTTAAAGTGAAAGTTTTCACTTTTCTGGGAGAAGAAAGGTGATTCATTGTACAGACCCCTGAATATAATGAGATTTTCTAATGACTGCCTACATCTGCACTGACAATCTTCTCTGGCCATTTTACCTGTCTGCCTCCATAAAGCTTCAAACAATGTTTCAGCAATACTGAGGTGAAAATTTGGTGCACATGGCCTGCAGACAGCTGCACTTGCTGAGCCCCATGTGTGACTCTGAGCTTTAAGGACTGTAAAAGCACTAAAGGTGGASAGTGCCCAGCCTCTTGGTGCTGAAATCTTATAGGTATCATAAATATGTAYGTGTAAGTAGAAATATAATTAAATGAAAGTGGCCAACATAGACCGACCTAGTGGCCTCCTCTGAGGGAGTGACGGTGTAAGTGCACGAGGGACAGGCTGCAGATGTCATTGCACTGGACTTCTGTAAAGCCTTTGACATGGTCCCCCACAACATCCTCCTCTCTAAATCACACAGAGATGGATTTGATGGGTGGACTGTTGGATGGGCTAGAAAGCAGTTGGACGGTCACATCCAGAGGGTCGTGGTCAGTGGCTCAGAGTCCTGATGGACATCAGGGACAAGYGGTGTCCCTCAGGGGTCTGTACTGGGACCAGAGTTATTTAATACCAGCATTAATGACATAAAGGGCTCGAGTGCACCCTCAGCAAGCTGGCAGATGGTGAGTGCTGAGGCTGGCACACCTGAAGGATGCGATGCATCATCCAGACAGGTTTGAGAAGTGGAACCGTGGTGATCTCATGAGCTTAAACAAAACCAATGTGTGTCTTTGTACATGGGGCAATTTTGGCTCCTGCACCCAGGGCTCATTGCATACCTTGGCTGCCTCTCCCCCGTGGCCAGGTCATCCCACCTTTTGCCTTCAAATGAGGAAGGCTGGGATTTTCCTCCTGAGCAGTATGGACAGAAGTGTAAAAACAGGGGGGGTTTATTCCAAAAGACAAAATCCCCACTGAAAAAGCAGCCAGGGTAGCAATTAAACTCTGGATAGATGCAATCTGAGCACTCTTAATCTCTTAATCCAACGGCCCTTGGTGGATCCAAGACGGCTCAAAGGCAGCTCTGCAACATCAGCTGCTCCTGATTTATGTACCAGGCCAGAGGATATAAAAATCTGACAAACTGTTCCTTTTCGGGCACAGGTGGTGAACAGCACTTCTTGCACACTSCCATTTTTCTTCCAGATGGGCTGTGTCTGTATCTTGATTCCCCTTCCCCTGCTGAAACCGGAATTGCCCATCAAGGTGACATTTCTGATTATCCCTGCTGTGGGTAGCAAGAGACATGCAGAAGCTGGAGAATAGGAACTGCTCGTATCCCACATCTCTGTGCATYAAACTCAGGGAAACACCCCCTGCCAGAGCCTTTGGGGGCCTCAGAAACACCACACTGAACTGTAATCCCATCCTGGCAGAGCTGCTTTGCCTAGCTGCTTCTCCTTATCTCTTACATCCCATGTTATGTCCCATCCCCTGAATTTTAGCTGCTTTTTCTCTTCTCAATACTTTTACTTAAGGAGAAGCTTTGAATTACTCTCTCACAATGTATATGCAATTACCCAGCAGTACTGATCAAATAATTACTGTAACTTTTCTACTTGTCCTGAATAGACTTTTTAAAAATGATTGCCACAAATCTGGGAAAAAGAATGATKGAAATTACAGGCCAATAGCATGTTACTTTCACAGAGTGATTCTAATTTTAGTCAGCCTACTCAGCTTTAGACACTTCTTGCTTCATTAATCTGTGACTTACGTATATTAAGTGAGCAAGATTAGAAATAAATTTGGATGGGAGTAATTTCTGGTCATCAGTGAACAAGTGCTTTRCTGGGCAGTGCTGCCACGCATGTGATATTTCCTTAAGGGCTTTARTACCTTTATACCACACACATGTGCAATGTGTAGGGCTAATGGCTCCTATCCATCATTTCTGGGATGCTTTTTTTCAAGGTAAAAATGTTCCTTTAATATTTCATCCTCRCTCCAGGAAAATTCCTGAGAAACCAATTCACACACCTTCTCCCTTAGGCTACTTATTATTAAATCTTACTCCTGGTGAGCGACAGTTTGGGATGAAGTTCCTGCTTTTACTCAGCCAGGCACCTGCAGGCTGRAGGAGGCGAGGTGGGAGGCTCCTCTCCTGCCCTTCCTCTGCCTCTGCTCAGCACTTGGCAGATCCCAGGCTCTCTCCCAAGACAAATCTATACAGGAATAACCCATATCAGGGTACATCTCCAGGGACCCACCTGGAGATTCCAGGGCTCTGCAGGTCTGTGACCTTGGCTGAGGGGGGTATGGATAGCTCAGCTTTGCTTTTGCTCTCTAAATCCTTCCCCGTGCCCAAGGACCGAGGGCAGCAGCTCTCCGCTCCTCCACCCTGCGGCTGAATTCCCACTGACCTGTTTCCCTGCCTCTAACCCGCCCTCCCGGGGCACCCCCGGGACACTGTGTGCTTCCAGGAAGCTCGGAAGTAGCCAAGCAAATGCATTTACATGCCACACCACGACAGCTTCCAGCAGAGAGGATGAAAGGAGTTCACAAAGAGGAGAAGATTGCAGGAGGTCACATGGAAATTGGCAGGCACTGCTCCTTCTAGATTAAATGTGAATTTTGCTGCTGCTATGGAAACAGGACTGGGTAGAGTGCAGGAAATATTTATCAGTGGGTTAAATATTCCAACACTTTAGCTGTTCGGGAGCAAGATTTCAGCCCTGGAGCCCTGCTGGGGTTGAAAGTTGGGCAAACTGGTGRATCCGAGCTGAGTTCTTGGCTCTGGTTTGCCTGCTGAAATCACCTGTCCACCCCAGTACTTGTAGGACACGGATGTCAAATACTTTCATTCACTGGGTTTAGCATTCAGGTTTGTCTGTAAGTCTGTTGTCAGAAATCCTAAATTTGGGCTAAACTCGGTGTTTTCAAAGTGGCAGATGAGACTTTAATGTATGAAATTTCATTATTTATTACAGAAAACTTTATGAAATGTGTTGGAAGGACAGAACTTCTGTCTCACCCTTTTTTAATCATACTGAACTGACTCTTGAACAGCTCTGTTTGCATTCTCAAAATGGACCCACCCACTCTTTTAGGGAAGGAGGAAAAGAGCAGCAGAGCAAGCAGTGCCATCTTCAGGGGGCACAGTTTAAGAAGGTGATTTTGGGGACAAGAGAGGAAATCTACATTTTTTCCAAGTATATCAGCAGTAGGATTTTCTAGTGTCATCAGAGTTTCTGTGCTATCTCTGTCATCACCAGAAATCAGCTTTACCATGGACTTATATAGTGACAATTTGACATTTCTACCTCATAAGCACAAAAGGACATGTAAACTAAAATGTTGTATTAATTTTTAAGAGAAGATGACATGAACCATTCTCAATAAATTCATTTAATTAAAGAGTCATTTGTTTCAGACTTAGAAGCCACTGGAAACAGGAAACAGATCTGTCTGAGTACAAAAACACCTTCTGTGTTTGCCAGTTAAAGATGCTCTGTCCCCTCCACAGGTATGATTTGGTCAGAGTGCAAGGAGATCTGGGAAGAGGGTCCACGGGAATATGTGGTGCATCTGTGGAACCTGCTGGACTTTGGGATGCTGTCCATCTTCGTGGCATCGTTCACTGCCAGGTTCATGGCTTTTCTCAAAGCATCTGAGGCACAACAGTACGTAGATCAGTACGTCCAAGACGATGACCTCAATAATGTCACCCTTCCCCCTGAAGTTGCTTACTTTACCTATGGTAAGATGCTTTTTGCTGTCTAATACTTCCTGTTCTTTTAGGCTGATGTGTGGCAGTGTTGAAAGCAGCTTTCTCTTTTTATGATATTTATATAGTTTTTTCTAATTAAACCAAATTATTTTTCTCAGATCTACCCATTCCAGCCATCTTCCTAATCAGTCAGAAAGGATCCAAGCCTTGTTCAGCCTCTGCTCTTGTGCTAAGGCTACATTCAGGTCAATCACATCCTGAGAAAGTAGCTTGAGCAACAGATAATCAGGAACTGGGAGTGAGAACATAATTTAAATTACAGATGAATTAATCTGCTTGGTTTTCCAAATGTGACAGGAGGGAGATGTGTGAACAAACATTGAGGCTGCATTTCTGTTGGTGCACTCTGCACTGCTGTCACATCCAACACCTGTAGGATGGAAATAAAAATAGAAATCAAAATGGCAATAAAAATAGCTGCTGCTCCTCCAAAACTACATTTTGGTAGCACCTGTATCATCTATAGGTGCCAGCACTGGGAAATGCAAGCAGCAGCACTGCCTTGACATTATTTTTGATGGCTGAAATGGTTTTTCTTTGCTATACAGAAACGAATAGAGCTTCACACCCCAGTGTAGGGACTGGATCCACCGCACACCACTGCAAGCTTTAGGTGTCCCCCTGAGCAAAATCCATGGGGATTTCTGCTCACAGAGGGGCTGCAGGAGCTCCAGACCTGGGCACCAAGGAACACCATTTGCTCCCTGGAGCTGTAAGGCGGTGGTTGTAGTGCTGTGCTCGGGCTGGAGGAAGAGCTGAGGCACCACATCTTCATCCACGGTAGACAGGCCCCACACAGCACCAGAGCCACGTGGCTGACCCCGTGCAGGGTGCAGAGCCACAGGCTCTGGGTGCTGCCCCCAGCTCAGCCCCTTGCGTGGTGTGCCCCCTCTGAAGGTCAGCACCTCCCTCTCCCTGCCCACGCAAGCAAGAGGCCACGGAGACCATGCTGTGGCTTTTCCCTCTCTGCTTTGCTGCTCACCCATTTAAAGTGAGTTCACGATACGAAGGTGCAAAGGGTCCAGAAYGGAATGTAACAGTGAGATCCTGTGAATTTCTCCATCTGCTGCTTTTTCTTTGGTTCAGATTACTGCAAATAATGCCTAAGTTTACTGCTGTGGCCCTAAAGATGTCACATGTTTTAGCTGTGAGTCACAATCTTTCCATCAAGAACCTCAGTTTATCCAAGGACACTTATAAGCCATATTAATATAAATTTTCAGCAGATTAAGTAAATGATGCATATCTGTTTTCAACAAGGAGCTCCCTAAAGTAAAAATATTAGAATGACTAGACTGCAGGAACTGGTTTTCATTTAAAGATAACATGCAAATTATACACTTAATGTTTATATCTGCTTTATCTGAACAAATCCTTTCTTATCTAATGGTGGGGATAGAGTTCCTTGTCTTCCTAATGCTTTCTTTGCAAATACTGACACAGTGCCCTGTATCCAAATCTAGAGCTATACTCCACTGTGTTGTGGTTTTGGTTCTCCATCTCAAGAGCTTCAAATGGAAAAGGCACAGCAAAGCTGATATTCAGCTAGAAAACAGAAAATACCAAGTTTGTTTAAAGCCATGCTGGTTTTTTTCACTGTGTGACTTCAGCAAATCCCAGTGACTTGCTCACTTCCCACCTTCACCATGTGAAAACCACAATTAATTCACCCATATTTGTACAGCATGCTGAGGCCTCCAGCGAACAATTGTCCCAAAGCTGTTTTTCCTCTTTAACTCCTGGCCAAACCCAAGTTTCAGCCTGGAAAAGGGTCATTTATCATAACAGCTTCCATCTAACCCTTTTTGTTACTAACACCTAGTGTACATGTATTGTTTTAGCCAGGAACAAGTGGCTTCCCTCGGATCCTCAGATCATTTCAGAAGGCCTGTATGCCATAGCTGTGGTACTCAGCTTCTCCCGCATTGCTTACATTCTTCCAGCCAACGAAAGCTTCGGCCCCCTGCAGATCTCCCTGGGGAGGACTGTGAAGGATATCTTCAAGTTCATGGTCATCTTCATCATGGTGTTCCTCGCCTTCATGATTGGGATGTTCAACCTTTACTCCTACTACCTTGGCGCGAAGTACAACCCCGCGTTTACAACGTGAGTGCCTGTGGGAAGGTGGCCGTTCCTGCCAGGCTCAGTCGGGTCTGCCCAGGTGGCTTCTGCTGCAGTTGTGTGGGGAAATCGCACCCAGATTCTGGCAGGGAAACTTGTACCACAGCCTCCAGCCCTGGCAGCCAGCTCTAGGCCCGAGCATAGGGAAACGAGCAGTTCAGACATGGTTATTTCTGGAAATCAAAATAGCACACCAGAAAAACGTTTTGTGGGATGTTCAGTTCAATGTGTTAAGCAGTGGAGAAGAAGTTAAACCTAAGATTATTGTTCTTAAAACTGCAAGGTGAAATGTATGTAAAATAAGGAAGGATTTTGCTTCTCTGAGAGCCARCGTTGTGGGTTGGATCCCCATATGGGCCATTCATTTTAGAGTTGGATTCAGTGATCCTTGTGGGTCCCTTCCTGCTCAGAATATTCTGTGGCTGTGTGATCTGTTTTAGGACATCACCTGAGTACAGCTGTGATTATTGGGTGCCCTTCTGCAGAGCCAACTGCTGGTCACGGTGCTCGAAACAGAGCAAAGCAAACCGGGGTGCCTGGGATGTGGGGTTTAAGTCTTGATGGGAACTTTTCATCAGAAGCCATGTGAGAGCTCCACAGAGCATCACACCAAACTCCTGTCCACCCTCCAGTGAGTCTGCCTGGGCCACGCTTACCTGCCACGTGCCCTGCAGAGCTGGCCATGCTGGGCGTCCTGCCTCCACCTTGTCCAGGATGTTGGGAAGAGAGAGGCTGGCAAATGCGCCTGGAATGAAGTTCAGAGTGAGGCTGCTTTTGAAAGGGGAAACCCTACAGCCCTCCGGTGGCATATTCAAATGCAGTCTCGATTCTCCAGGACCCCAGGATCACAAGTCCCAGCCCTGCAAGGGACAGCTGAGGAGTTTTCAGAGGAGGGGACATTCCTGCTGAGTCCGAGGGATGTGTGCCATGCCTCCAGGGGAAAGCCTCCTCCCTTGCACTGCGATGTGTCACCAGCACGGCACTGGGGCAGTCAGTGTAGTGTCTCACAAACCCACCATGAYGCTTTAGGGACACAGAGGGGGCTTTCCTTTCCACACACCTGTCTGTGAGAGAAGCCTGGCATAATGTTTTCCCCTTGCTGTGGGCTGACTTCCAGGAAAGCACTCCAGAGCAGCAGTGCCTGAGCCCACGGTGGTTACTGTGTGCAGAGCAGACATTCGATGCTGCATTTGATGTGTCAATTCTGTAACGTGTTACACAGCGAGCCTGGGGCTTAACTCGTCACTCCTCTAGGAGAAATGACCTTTGCAGCATCATTTCCGTCCTGTAAGTGGCTGTTGCCTTCCAGTTTTACCACACCACCCTCTTGTGCAACATGTAACCTGTAACATAATGTTTACTTTCTCTCCTTGAGCCAAATTTGCCTTCTAGACCTCTCCTGCAGCCTCGGGGTGCATTKTAATGGAAGGATTTGTGAGACCAGATGCATTTACATCTATCTGTGCTCAGCAGTAAGGGAGAAGAAAACTGAGTGTGTGGGCTGTGACTTGCTTCATATTTGAAAAGAAGAAGATGCCCTTGGAGCACAAGACTTAATGAGAAGTCATTAAGTCAGCACCACTCTTGACTGCCTGGTGGCACAGCAGCCCTCACTTATGGCATCCCCCAGGCACGTCCCTGGAGAACATCACTGACAAATTCCAGTCACTGGTGCAATTCTGCGCAGTAACTCTCTTATTAGTACTCATTATCCAGGTGGATCTTCCAGTAGTTACTGTCTTTTGACTGAAATAATGATCAAACGTTCACTAAAATGATGACTGCTCACCGGAGGAAAGATTGCTTAAATGCCCAGGGGATATTTCGACTGGGGAGAGCTCTTCCTCCTCAACTTCAGCCTGCTGACAGCTTATCCTGGGGGGACTTCATGTTGTTATAAAGCAAATTTTCCATGAGCATAAATTTTCCTTTTAAGAATTTGGAAAGGACTTTAAAAATACTTACTTTCTTCTGATTATTTAAACACACAGGAGTGGCAAATGATGATCAGTGAAAATGAGCCCTTTCATCATGTGAAACAAAGAGAATAGATTTACATTCATTTGGAAAATCCTTCTTAGACATTCCATTCAACAAACTAGGAGCCCTGAGGTAGACAGTTTCAAGCAATTTTAGTAAGCTAATTACAAGGTTATTTTGGCAGATGGGCAGCCACAAGCTATAGCAACATTTCCTTCTCTATTTTTTGTGGCTGCTTGTGGGCCTTGCTGAAGGTGCTGGCCTGCTGCTGCCAATAACTCACTCATGAAAAGGAGGAAGATTTCAGTATTAGAGCTGAATAAGGAACTCAGCTGTTCATTCACTGAAAAATCACTGGGGCAAAGAAGGATAATGCTTACTTTGGTGTCCTCATAACCCTTCCGTGACTGCAGCAACAGCACTGAATGCATTTCCAGGGGTGGAATGTTTGTGAATTCTAATGAGGGTTGGTGAAATTTTACAGCAAGTTTTGTACCCAGAAATGTGACTATTTGACTGTGGGACCTGATTCTCAGAGGTCACTTGGAAAGTTGTGACAGCAAAAGACCCACTGGATTTGTGCAGTTAATTGACTGTGGCCAGCTCCAAAGGGCATTGAGTTGACAGCTCCCTGGATAGCCTCAGTAGGAAACCTTAGACAAACAGCTGCTCACTAAAATAGCTCCACACCTTCCCAGGGCAATATGTAAGCAGAAAAAAGAGTGTACTTTTGTCTGGATAACACTGAGGGAATGCCTTGCTTAGTTCCAATGATAACAGTTAGTGAATGTTTGGTTTAACTTAGCTTTCACCCTCCCTTGCTACTGCACTTTTGAAATTGTGTGCTCAATGTCTCTTCTGTTGTCATCTACAGAGCAAGCACACAGCACCCCAGTGGCCACTGAATTGAGTTCTCATGCAAAGTTTCTGTCATTTCTTTCACTCTGATGTTCTGGAAGCAAAGGAAATAAAGATGCAGTGGTCTTTACTTCACAGTGAAATATAGAGATTGTTTAACTAACCATGGGATAGTTTCAAAATTTTTTGGAAGTTCTTCAGTGCTGAAGAGCAGATCATTTCCACAGCAGTTGCCACTATGTTTATCTGTTTATCATATGCTGTGTACAGCACACAGCTCTTGAAACAGCCTGTAATTAAGAACATGCTATGCAAACAAAATCGAAATGGAGGCAAGGCTGATTGTGTTCATCTTGCTTTCTGCATCAGAAATCAGGCTGAAGGCTACAAGGCAAGGTTTTCTGTCTCACTCTCCCCAAAGGGAAATGTGACTCACTGTTCAGTGCCAAAGCTACTTCGAGGCTTGAAGGCTTTTTTCTACTTGTTTTGCTTTGTCAAAATGTGATGGTTTTGTAGATTATATTGACTGCATTGCTTTTTTGGCTGTGTTAGTTCTCAAACTCATTTAAGGAGATAAATTTGAAAAGATGCCCTAAGCTTTCTTAAAGAGAAGGGCACAAGACTGACATGAAATCGCAGCCTTGCCATGATTCTTTTTGATGAACAGCACACTGCTGTTTWCAAAAGTGAGGAAAGTCTGCAACTAGATGATTTGCTACAGTCTGTTTTCTTCCTTGATGCAAAATCTTTAAATTTTGCGCTATGAAACTATGTGCAATGAAACAAACAAACAAAAAATCTCTTGTGGTCTCTCCACTGCAACAGTTGGTTCTACCACAGTAAAGAGGGTGATTGCTGCGTACCCACCTCCACAAGGAGCATCAGCCAATCTGTCACTGCCAGACCCTCCTGCTGCCAGGAGCTGTCAGTCCCTGACTGCCTCCATTCCTTCATTCGTTTGCCTTTGARAAGGATAAAACACCTGCTGACCTTGCAGGAAGGGGGTAAATTGCTTAGCTGGCAACAATGAGACACACTGGCACCTTGGAMTCTTTGACAACTTGGCTCCAAAACATCCTCCTCTCATGTTTTAGTGAGCTGTTCTTAAAAAAAAGCCCAGCTGATGTTCCCTGCAACCTGTGCCAAATCTCGTGCAATTTGGCAGTAATCTAAAAGGGAGAAAGAGCGAGCCATCCAGCCTTTTTGGAGGGTAGGGACTGACTAGTACAAGACCTCCTTAAATCATTTTCTCTGCAAGGGGGAGACCTCTGTGTGCCTGAGGGCATTGCTAAGGACCTTTCCACCACCCTCCCAGTCCCACCACCACGGGCACTGATCCCTTACCTGACACTGGAAATAAGGTTTCTGRACATCACACAGGAGCCTGGCACCCCGGCCTTTGCCTCTGGGGCTCAGGGGGGTCAAGGCTGCTGGCACTCTTCAATTAACTTTGCAAGGAGAAGCTGGCACTGCTCGAGTATAAAGGTTAATGTTTAAGCTGCAGAAAAGGAGCAGAGTTGACACGTTGTATTAAAATCTGCCAGCAGGGTGGAACACTAAGGGAACCTTTCCAAATTAAAAAGGAAAGTTAATAGCAAGGTGCAGCTGGGCTCGAGGCTGGGGGTCATGGTTTTTATTAGTTGTTGAAATCACTTAGGCTGTGGGTTTCAGTGCCAGAGATCCCCGGTGTTGTATGTGTTCTTTAACTGGAAAGCACAACGTTTACTGAGGAAGCAGCGGCCAGATTGCTGCTGTACAGTGGAGGGGATCTGACACATTAATGCCAGGTCAGCTTTGCTGCAGATGAGGGCAGCAGAGTGTTACAGGAGAGGAAATGCCCAGCGAGTGAAAAGTGATGGCACCTGATTGTAGCACAGTCACGGATCATCCCACAAGGGTGTCTTTGCAGTCGTGCAGAGCAACAGGGGTCAGTGAGTATGGTACCAGTGACCCTGGGGATCAATAAAGTTGTGCAACATTTATGTGAAACGTCACTCAAGGTTACTYTCCACAATACAATGCAGTTATACATGGTAAATATTATATTAATATTTATTGCAGTCTTACTACGACTTGTAAATGAATTATGGAATACCATCAATTATGGTGGGAATTAAATACCAGTTTGCTGAGGCAGAAAGGAACTGCCCAGCACTCTGCACCGGCCTTTCAAAGGGTTGAAATTAGTTTCTCGTGCTTTTATGAATGGTGTAATTGACAATGGCATTGACGTATAGTTTATTGCTCCTGTAGAATATGTCTGGAAGCTGCTTTTATAAACAGATTTAGCAGGCTTAGTCTGCCACTTAGTAAAAAAARTTTCATCAAAATAATTTGTCCATAGCATAGTTTCATTTGAAGGTGTTTACCTCCTGGCAGGCAGGAAGAGAGAGCAGGCTGTTAACAGGCTAAGGATTGCTTGGTAAAGGCAAAATGCCTTCTAAATTAAATGTTAGGCAAACTACTTGCAAAATGTGCCAGCATCCCTCCTCATCCTTCCTTCCTTTTCAGCTGTGGTTGCTCCCATTCTGCCTGTTACAGCCCTGGCTCCTTGGATCAGACTCTCCTTTTGACCTGTTAGTCCACCCACATTCTTTCCAGCCCCACTTCTCTTTCTCATTGCCTTATTCCCCTCTCTTTTTCTTATCTTTCAACCTTTTAATCGTCCTCTGGTTCTTTTCCACTTTCTACTTTCAAGCAAGAATAATAATCAAATAAAATAATAGAAGAATAATCAAATCAAGATGTCTCCCTGCAACATCTTCTACTACTTCTCAATTCCAACCTTTTCTACAAATGCTTGAGTGTCTGACTTGTTTGCAGTCCCAAAGCAGGATGGGAAGAAAATCAGACTGTGGTCTGACTATATTTGCACTCTGTATTCTTTATATTAATGCCACAAAGCAGAACTTTTCAATCCCTTCTCCTGGTAAAAGGCTTTTCTGCCCTGGAAACTGCATAGAAGGGGGTCAGACTCGGTTCCATCTTCCGGGAATGAGAAAAGAATGAGTGAGTAGAAGGAAAAGCCCTACATAAAAAGTTTCAAACTGCAAGTTGCCCATGGATTTGTCATCCCTTAACAGGGACACAAAATCCAAGTGATAAGTAAGCCACCTGATAAGAACAGATGGAGCAAATCAGGGCACACTGTAACTTTGTAGTATAAATCAGAAATCATATTTCTTTATCAAATCAGGAAGTATGGTTTGGCACATCCCTGGGTGATGGATAATGGGTTACAGTAACTGTGCCAAGACATATTTATATTGGTGCCTTGCTGCTTTTATTATTAGCATTTGGCCTGGCTAACCTGGTGTCAACTCTCTAAAGTGATTGTTTGTTTTATTTTTAGGGTAGAAGAAAGTTTTAAAACCTTATTCTGGTCAATATTTGGCTTATCTGAAGTGATATCTGTGGTGCTGAAGTACGACCATAAATTCATTGAGAATATTGGATATGTACTCTATGGAGTATATAACGTGACTATGGTGGTTGTGCTGCTTAATATGCTCATAGCCATGATCAACAACTCCTATCAGGAAATTGAGGTAAGATAAGGAATTAGATTACAAACTCAATGTACTTAATTATTACTGATAATGAAAATTCTAAAGAAACAAGGAACCTGTAGCCTACTCCACATCCAAGATCAGAATGCTGAACACAGACCTTACACTGTATAAGAGTAAAGGCTGAGTCTGTTCCCAAATTATGATTGAATTAATAATCAACAATTAATCATTTCTAGAACAATTTTGGCTTCCTTGTTTTTAATGACCCTCTGTGAGTAAACCCAATTTCCTTTACATGTATTTAATGAAAATGGTTTGTGATATTTTTTATTCCCTCTGTTGGTTCTAATTTATCCATGGTGTTGGCTTAGCTGCATTGTTTGCTTATGACAGAGTAATATTTCATCTGKCTTTTTGCCCTGCTCTCTGCTGCTTAAACACTCCAGCCCATGTAGATCCGAAGCTCATGTATGCATATTTTAAAATTCCATATTTTCCAATTACCAGGCATACAACTTGATACAGATTTTTTTTTCTTTTTTTTTTTTTGAGGAGTCTCTAGGTCTGCAAAATATGACTTTGTGGACATTTACAAAAAARCATCTTTTAAAGCATATAAACAGAGGCCTCAAGGAGCATGAATAGGTTTGTGCAGAAAGGCGTTTGCAGGGTTTACCCAGCCTTGCTCAGTGGTATGGCTGTTAGCAGRGTGGATTTGCTAAATACTTTGGACATAAACAGCTCCCTCCTAATCTAAATAAAGGCAGAAAAAAAATACATTATTTGGATAATGTTAATGTTGAGTCACCTCTTACTTCTGATTTGTTAAATGTCAAACTTCTGCAGTTGGGTTTGTATTAATTACTTGTCCTGGTCTCCCCTCACAACCTGACATTGAAAAAGGCCAGGGCTGAAAATATTTTCTCACTGTAATGTCTGATTCATCCATGTACTGTAGCACAAATATAACTCTATCCTGTGCGTGCTGTAGCTGAGTCTAAATGTCAGAGAGACCTCACATATGCTCTCTGCCTCAGAATCTTCCAGGCTTGCGGAAAGCAGAGTAATTTCTCAAAAGGTTTCTAATCACTTAAGATCAAGCAATTTCCTGAATCCTGTTCACCTGAAAAAAGCTTTGTTTCAGAAGGGGTCTCAGCCTCTTACTTATTTTCTAGTTTATTGTGGTAGACAGAGATGCTCTTGAAAGTTTTTGAAGAAAAAAGATCTGTGAACATACCTGAATAGGTGGCCTACATTAACTTTCTAGTCTAAACTTTGTGATGGCCATTTTCTTGGCAACATGCTTTGTCATCCTTCTTGATTGTATGGAAATTTTCAAAATTTTGTCAAAGATTACTTGGAACTATCAGCAAGCAAAACAAGTGTGAGCTGTTTGGTCTAGATCCTCCTAATTGAGGAAAAACTGGTATATCTCATACTAATTCATTTCAGTCCTCACTAGCAGTGAGGTTAAAGACAGAGTCATAGAATCAGAGTCACATAGATTGGAAAAGACCTATAAGATCATCGACTGCCAAGGCCACCACTCAACCATGTCCCTAAGTGCCACATCTACACATCTTTAGATCTCCCCAGGGATGGCGACTGACTGCAGAGACAGTCCCTGTTGCCAATGTATTTATCTGATGACAGCAATGTCAATAGTGTCAGAGGATGGACATTACTTAGGAATTAAATTCCATTATGGTCAGTGGGGAGATGGTTTGCTGTTAGCTGGAGTGACAAGACCATATTCTCCTGCCTTCCATTTAACATCTCTTCAGTTGCTTCTGGTTTTCTTCTGTTTGTGCCTCAAGTATTGGTGCTTCCTGGCAAATTTGCATTTATGGAAAGAAATCCTTTTGCCAGCCATAAACCAGCACTACTTCCATCAGTAGCGCTTCTTAACTGCTTAACAGAAAGGCATTAACTGTTCACAAGCTGTTTATTCTGTAATTCAGCTCAAGGCTTGTGTGAGGTGCAAGCCTAAAGCATGAGAAGAGCAAATGGCAGAAGTGAATGCTGCTGCATTGGGGAAGATATATTGCTGTAACTGTGGTAGAATTAATCCATTAATCCATTGCGTCATGCCAGTTTCTGACTGGGTTTCAGAGGTACAGGGTAATCAGAGGTTGTTAATTCCAGCAGAACACAGATGTACACGAGTGCGGGGTATTGGCAGACCTGCACCTCTGTTGCTGCTTCTGCCCTCTGTGCAAACCACAAYGAACACAGCTGTACAGCAGCTCTATCTCATCCTTTCTTCTGTATCTTATCCTCTCTTCTGCCTGATAAATGGTCCTGATACATGGCCCTGACCATCCTCCTTTATAAATGGCAAGTGAACGATTTCCTCCATAACATATTTGCTAACCTTGCCCTTGTTACTTGGAAGTGATCCTGGCCCCCTTTGTCAATTCATGGAGGAGATTCGCAAATCCTGAATGATGGACTTTTCCTCCACCTTCAGCAGTGGCAGGAGGCGAATAGTAGGAGAATTAAGGTGTAGAGGGACATGTGATGGTGAATGCAGACAGGATCCATGAGGAAATCAGCTGATGATAGAAGAAGGCAGTGACTGAGCCTCTTCCAGGGGGCATTCCTGGCCAGTGCAGTGGTAGCAGATGGCAGATGGCATTGCAGTTCATCAGAGGCAGTTTTTGCTGTTGTTGTGCTCCTAAAAGTTTCTTCTGCTTTCCATGTCTCTATGTTCTGACACATTGATTTGTCAGCATACCAAAAACACCAGATTGTTACTGAGACAACCCCTTTGATATCCAAGGAAATAGTCAAATATTTGGAGGACTTATACTCTCTGTTTATGCATCACTTGGCTTAAATTTTCCTTATTTTGAGATTACCACAGAGAAGCCTACAAAGACATGTTTTGTGCAGGGGCCTCCTGGCAAGCAGAATCTGACTCTAGTTAACTCCTACCTGTATGTTTGTCCTTGTCATAGCTAAATTCCTTCCTATTTATTAATTTGGGTGTTGATTTGTTTTTTCCCTCTTCTCTTCCCAAGGAGGATGCAGATGTGGAATGGAAGTTTGCACGTGCCAAGCTCTGGCTATCCTACTTTGATGAAGGAAGGACTTTACCTGCTCCTTTTAATCTAGTGCCAAGCCCTAAATCATTTTATTATCTCATACTGAGAATAAAAATGTGCCTCATAAAACTCTGCAAATCTAAGGCCAAAAACTGTGAAAATGACCTTGAGATGGGGATGCTGAATTCCAAAAAACGGGTATGTTTTATCTTCACTTTTCAGCGTCTTTGTGGAACAGATTCGTGCCAGGGACATTCTGGAGGGGGTTGCATGGTACACAGGGAGATCAGGGACAGCTCAGCCTCTCACGGGACTTCATCATTGTGCGTTGTTTGTATCACACTGAAGCTAGAGGGTTCTCCCAAAGCTGTGGCCTCATTGCACTGGGCACCATCTTGACACCAGGGAAAGGGCAACTTTTATAAAAGCAGGCACTCATCGCTTACAAAAGCAGGCACTCCCAAGGCCAAATAAGCAAGGTCAAAGAGAAGGGCAGAAGCAGAGGCAGAAACAGGCTCCCAGCTTGTCTGACGACTCCTCCACCCAACAGGCCCTTCTGCCTCTCCAATACATCCACCTTCCTCCAAGGGGTTTCCAAATTAATTTTGCTGTCGTTACATTTAGTGCCATCCCAGGTTTGGGAACAAGTTTCCAAGCGTGGATTATTAACACCTAAATACCTAAAGCTGTAATTAACAACCCCTCTATTTACYTGCCTGGTGAGGAGTAGCCAGTAATGGGTGGCTGTTCCTCAGCCTCGGCTCAGGTCCATCTGTCCAGGCTCTCCCAGCAGAGCTGTGTGACACTGCCCAGGGAGAACAGGGTGACACTGGGACTCTCCAGCTGAGGTGTGTGCAGCCCACCCTCACTGTAACCGTGAGAGAGAGACCAAGGAGAAGGAAAGGGAAGTTGGAGGAGGCTTTGCAGAATTTGCCTTTGGGACATGCAGACTGCTTTAACCTCTGCAGAATTTGCCTTTGGGACATGCAGACTGCTTTAAGCTCTGCCTGCATCGGCTTGGAGCAGCAAACAACTGAGCAATGCAGCTCCTGGTGAGCCATCCAGCTCCAGGCACAGCCCACGGCCTCAGGAATCATCCTCCCCCGAGTTTGAGAGAAATGCTCAGGTCTGATGTTCACTCAGTCTCTGCCAGCACCTAAACTGAAGGGAGAAGTCTATCCATGGGGTTTACTCCATGTTATCAAATAATTTAACTACCACATTGCCAAGATAGACAAGCATGTGGGGGAATTTTAGTCTACAAATCCATCTAACACCGCTATTGATTACTGAAAGAACCACTAGAACAGTGGAGTCTCGAAGTGAAAGAAATGTTTCTCCTTTAGCTACCTCAAAGAATGATTTAAAAAGACAATGATTTTAAAATGTTATTTGAATCTAGCCCCACAAACTTGCTTTGTTTCAAATTTAATTTCTGCTTCAAAGCCTAAACAAAAGTAATCAAATTTTCTCTAAGCCTCTCCTTCTCCAAGCCACATGAGCGAAAGTGCCTGGCTTGTCCTTTATCATGGAACTCATGCAAAATTCATATTTTCCATGGCTTTAGCATAAACAGTTAAGAGTATCAGTCATTTCTTGCTTGCCTGTTGATTTTGTTCACATATCATCTTCTAGAGTCTCTGTAAGCTCATGACACACCTGATGAGTAAGAAAGAAATAAAAAAATTATGTGATTGCTTCAGACTTTTAGTCTAATCACTATAAGTATCCTGATTTGAAAAAAAAAATCAGGATCTCTGGTTCAGTCAGGGAAGAAAAATCCTTATCCAGGGCCTTCCCTCTACATAGAATTGCATAGAGGTGCAGAAGTCTATTATATTTATTCCCTTGAATAAGTGATTTTATTTTTTTTATTAATATTTGGACCAAAAACCTCAGAGGTGGGTAACAGAAAGAAACTTCTTACAAATATTGTGTGTAGTGTCCAGAAAAGTCTCCTTTGAAGCTCCTAGAGCTGTGATGCCCTCTGATAAAAATAAAATGGTCTATTTATAAAAGTACATATTTTTCTTGAGCCAAAAGAAGTAGCAAATGGTACTGCTGTTTTAAAAGGAGCAGTGAAAATCAACTGTGTTTCAGAATTTGTTTTTGTACCACAGCCTTGTTCTCTCCAAATACAAGTATTTATTTTTCTTCCTTTCCTTAGTTGTGTTCTAAATTGATAATCATCAGCCTCATTAAGATAAAAGTATTTTGTTCCTCTTAACACCTTGTTATCTAAAACTTGTGTGTGAATACCATTTCTGTCTAGATAATTTAGAATCCAGATTTTTCCATTAATTTGTGTATTTTTTACTCTTTTCTGTCTTCCAAAAATTCACTTCTTCAGCCTGACCGTTCTGGCTTTTACTCTACTTGTACATTGAACCATTTCCTACTGTTTTTATGAAGCTCTGTTTAGTTTGGGGCTGCCTGGGTATGGGAAGCTATCATTGATTTAATTATCTCGTGATGTTTTGTAATTTCAGAAAGTTCGTTTTCACTCTAGCATTCAAAACACAGAAAGTTTTTCTGGGAAGAACGCTTATAACAAGCCCACAAGATATCAGGTAACCACAGCACGAAGGCAAGAGCCAGGGGAGAGGCCTGTCAGTGAACAGCTCTGACCTGCAAGGGGCACATTGGCCTTCTCCCAGTCCGTGCCACCCTGGGATGTGCCAGGCTGGGGCTGGGCACTGGCACGGGGCTGGGCTGGGCTGTTTGGGAGTCAAACGCAGCCTGTCACCCCTGGAAATACGCACGGTGTTCGCCTTTGTCGTGCTGATTAATTCCACGCGAGGGTATTTCATTTAATCCACGAGACATCACTCAGCCTTTACTCCTCCCATCCTGCATCGACAGCACTTCATCTCCCACGGCACGGAGTCACCTCTCCGGCTGCTGCATTCCCGTTTGCATGGGCTTCCTCTGGCAGTGGCTTGTCCCACCCAGCAATGTGCTACGGTTCAGAACCCCCTGTGGCCGCAGGGGTGGCACAGGGCACCACCAGCTACCACAGCTGTCTGTCCGGCAGGGTGTTATCGCTGGTGCAAACGTGTCCCAGGGCAATACAATGAACAGAATGTGCCCCACGGGACCTTTTCCTTCTTTTTTGACGTAAAGTGAAAAGGAATCTGATGGCAAGGGATACGTCTGAAGGGACCAGCATTAAAGAGAGTTGTGGAAAATGATAATTAAGTTGGCTGAGATGTGCAATGGCAGTTCTAGAAGTGGTTTGTCTTGTGTTGGTACAGCATCCAGCACAACAGGCTCCTAAGCTCTTCAGCAGACCAGTAATAGATTTCTAATGGTTTTTAAATTTTTTCAGGCTTTTCTGCCATGATAGGAAGGGTATCTAAAAATCTAAGTTAGAAATGGGATACAGTCACTCTAGCATCTGGGGTTAGTTGGCTTGACACCATCAAAGGGAAAGGGATGAGAGAGTGTGTCCTGCTCAAAGTGGCATTTCAGCACTTCTGACATTTTCCCTTCCATTCAAACCCACAGGTAATGTGTCTCTTCCTGAAGCTATTATTTCTCAATGAGACCACCTAATGTTTGTGGTAAATTAGACCCTTATTTCCAATACTGAAAAAGCCAAAGGTGACTGTGAAAAATAGATAGAAAAAGATAAGTACCTGTTATTTTGCTTTAATAATGCTAGGCTTGTCTTCAAATTATCTTCAGTTGCTGAAGGAAGAAATTGCCCAAATAATACAAGGAGAGTGTAAGAGTCTTGATTATCTAAACATAAAGAAGAACAAACAGTTTGATAATCTGGCTGGCAAGCTTTTCTTCTACAACTGGGAAAACCTTTGAAGCAGTTGCTTCTTGCTGAGCTGTTTTCTTTAGCAGTATTTATCAAGTGATGCATCTGCAGTCTCTGCAGTCTGTGTACTTGAACTACATATGGACAGTGCTCTGGAGGGATAACAAAAATATACAAGAATTTAAACTTGCAATAATTTGAAAAGTATGAGGTACAAGTCAACAAAGTTGCCATGATCTGGGAATAAACTAGCCCAGGAAAAACTATACCTTTATCAAAGGGTCTATGGGAACTGGAGTAGAGAGATGTTATAATTTTCTTTTCCAGGTAATAAGAGCATTCCCTGTGTGCTGATTCCTTGTTTTAGTCTTAAGTTTCATCTGTCTTCTGCTCTGAAAAAAAAATTATTTATTTTTGGATCCAGGATTTCCCTACTTTCCCCAAACATTACTTCATTTATTTGTTTTCTCAGGTGACTGCCCTACCTCCCTCTGGATTCTACTACCTTGGCCATCTCCAACACACCGTACGTGCGCTGTGCCTCATCTCTGGCCTTAATGCCTCACCTGCTTAGCAGATGCCTCTGAGACACAAAGACAGTCTTAGACACCCCATATTCCATGGCTGCATGGCATATACAAATGGCTGGATCCTTCTTTGATCTTCACATGCCTTTTGCACTGCTGTAATCCTTATGTGGCTACTAAGGAAAAAGAGCAGGTGTACTGATTTCTTAGCCCCTGTTTCACGCTCTTGGCAGTATTTTTCAGTGATGTTCCAAGCAGAGACGTGTGATAGCTCTGTGAAGAAGTGAGGCCATGCTGGGAGAGGCTTTTCCCTTAGCAGTGGCCATCTGGTCAGTCAAAGACACTGAGCTCTCCTCTGTTTACAGAGGATGCACGTAAATCTCTATCTCTGATAGAGCAATCCTTTTTATGTTTTCCTTTTTTCGTTTATATGTTTTTATTATGAGGGTTTTTTCCCCACTGAGTGTCTTTTCTGTAGTGAAGAACTGACAATGACAAAGCCTTCAGCTGTACCCCAGTGTGCAGCCCCAGACTGCCAGTTACTTGCCTTCTAGATAAGTGGAACTTAGGAATTTTTGGAACAATAGCACATTGCAAGCTCATATCCATAATCATCATCTATTTCCATACATGCTATTCCTTACTAACAATCATCTTGCATTTTATAAGTCTACATGGCTCCATATTTTCATTGTATATGTCTCTTAAAATCTGCCATTTCCCTAAGAAGCATCTCTCACTTAAGCCAAGTTCACCACTTCTGTTCAAACTCTCTTTTCTCTGTCCTTCTGTAAATTTATTTTCTCTTAAAACCCCAATTACAAAGCTAACAGAGTCTTTCTGTGAACCTTGGGTCAGCTGCCTCATGAGTGAGTTTGCTAACATCATTAATTAACCACTTCTTTTTTCCTGTAAAGCACTATGAAACAGCAACATGCTAAAAGAAGGCTCTGGAACCCATTTCTTAGCTTTCTATTGGATCATCTGCGTTTTCTTTCTCTCTGTGGGACATGCTCCACATTCACATGCATCCCACAAAACACCCCAGAGTGCTTCATATGTGGGGTCGTGATCGCATGGCTGTCAATCAACTGCTGTAGTACAATGTCCATAAAATAAATGGGGAGTCAATAAAAAATTATCCCTAGTGAAATGAGGTGTTTGAACTGCTCATAACAAGTCTAGAATGAAGGCAGTGTGGGCAGTCTCCCACTCAGAGAAGTGTTTCTGCTCTCCTTTCAGAAGATAATGAAGCGTCTCATTAAGCGCTACGTGCTGAAGGCTCAGGTTGACCGAGAAAATGACGAGGTCAATGAAGGCAAGTGTGATTTTATAATTGACACACCTAACGGGCATGTGCTGGTATTGCCACTGATCTGGCCAGCAGGGGGGTTGAGTGTAGGTGAGATCCTCTGTAGAGAGAGAGAGCTGCTCGTGCTCTCACTAAGGTGAGCAGTGCTGACTCTGAGCCACCCTTGTGCCCTTGAAATTCCAGGTCCTTGTCCTTCCTTAGCAGAACACACAGGATCTCACAGGATCTCCACACAGCCCTGCTCTGCCCCATAGCTCTGCCTCTCCTTCCTTGACAACAACCAGGGTATTGCCAACACCCAACCTTACCTTGGTCTAGTAGGCATTTACTAGTCTAAGTAAAGCATTTTCTGACTGCATAGCCCAGGCCTGCCCCAAGGATATGTTTCTGAATGGAATACAGACTCATATTGCCATGGTGGCATGTGGGATTTGTGTGCAGATGGAAAAGAACCTCTCAGCTGCCACCCTCCCACAAATACCCTGTGTAGGTGGAGATCAATATATGGAGAGAGAAAAAAATTGAGAAAAAAATATGAACTTTCTACACATATTTGCTGTTGCTGTTGGTACCACTACTGCAAGTACAGCTTATTCCTTATAAGTACAAATATTAAGTGCATAATGCAGGGAGATCTCATGCAGCTCCACACACATTCCTGACCAAACACACTGAAATTAGTGCTCTCTCAGGTCCTAGAACCGTAGGGATTACTTACTTGGTTCAGTACTGCTAACAGGAACATTTTCCTCTTTCAGGAGAACTTAAAGAAATCAAACAAGATATTTCTAGTCTCCGCTATGAACTCTTAGAGGAAAAGTCCCAAGCTACTGGTGAGCTGGCCAAACTAATACAGCAGCTGAGCGACAAGTTTGGGAAGACCCTAAATAAGGACATTTGATGGTGAATACAGAGAAAGACAACTTGTTTTCTAAACATTACTCATTCTCAACCAGCATCTTAGGAGGGCAAAAACCATGTGAAAGATGGGTGCTGCACACCCAGCTTTTGCTGACGAGCGAGTGTTGGTAGGGTAACTTTGTGTTACTCCTGCACTTGGTGAGTGACCAGTTAAATCTTTTCTGCTACAAAAGCGACTTATTGGTAAAAGTCTATGCCCCTTGACATCAGAAATAGATGCACCATAGAGAAGGCACCTCCAATAAAAGGCAAAAAAAGCCAGATCTTCATTCATCTGGCTTTAGAGAAGACAATGTAACTGTGCTCATTAATGCCAACAGAGTCTGTACTGACCAGAATCGGGTGAAGTCTGAAGAAAAAAAAATGTGCCAAGCATATTCCCTGCAAACTTTTTTAAATTCTTATCCTTGAGTGTGTACTCTCCTTTTCTGTTTACATTGGCAACCCTGAAGATAACTTTGAGCATCACTGTGGCTAATGAAAAACAAATGAGAAATCATCTGTTGAAATGACCAAGGCAGTGTAAAACAAGCAGAGACTGGATGACAGCGTCAGAAAAATGGAACCAAGCTGGTGGGGTAAATTATCCTTTAACCTGATAAAAGGATTTCCAGCGAAACACTCCTCTCCACCTTTTCCAGCTGTATTAGCTAGTCTCCTGATGGATATGGTCTCTTTGTATGCACTTAGCCTCTCTTTTATCCTTAGTCGATCCCATCTCCGACAACAGCGTACTGAAATATTCGTAATGGTGTGAAACTCACTTCCCAGGAATACCCAGAGATAAAATACCTTGTGCTAATGTGTTCAGTTCAAAGAACAACATTAATCCAGAGACAGCGATGCAACTGAGCTCAGCTTTCAGATTCCAGAGGTCGAACTGCAAGCCATAGGGAGAGATCCATCACGAAGAACATTGCCCAGTAGTTTCCAGCCTTGAAATGAAGACAAAAAGGTTTCAATTAAACATTCTGACCAAAAAAAAAAAAAAAAGTAAATAAAGAAAAAAATTATTGTAGAAATTGTTGTTCTATGTTTTTGGATCTTACAGAGGATGAGAAAGGGATTAAAGCTGTTCTAGGGCTGTGGTAATACAAGGCCTCGGATCACCCTTTTACAACAGGAAAGTTGTGAGTCTGTGCAACACAACTGCAAACGTGGATTGCTTGGGTTTTCATGGTTGGCTACGTGATTTCAACTACTTAAAGCACACCTTACTACTTGGGAACCATGGAACTGGACTGTTTGTTTACCAGAGACACCTCTAAAATGAACATGACATTTAGGTTTCAGCTGAGACAAACAAGCAGAGCCAGAAGGTGACCTGTGATCAGTTCTTAAGTGCCAGATGAGAATACATATAGCCTAATAGAATAATAGTTATATTTGTACAAAAATAAAAGAAAACAAAATAAAAAAAGTGTACTCTACGTAGATCTGTTTAGAGAAAAAACAAAATATTGTATTTTTACCTTTAATAAGATTATCTTGTATACTGTAATATTTTTACCTAAAAATGGAAAAAAAATAAAATTACCTCATAATATTTTGTTGTACACTGAGTGAAATATTTGCTTGATCTTTTGACTACTTATTACATGGCCAATTTTTTTTTGCTTTTCTGTGATGTGTGAACAATGAAATCATTATATGAACCAACTTTGCCATAGGAATTCTGAAGCCTGAAAGAGCCAAAACTCAAAACTTAAACTAAAACACATTTGCAGTGAATAAAACTAAGAAATTAAAGGTTCCATGACCAACTACAGCCCGGAAAAATGGCTCCTCATTTGTGGTGCTTAATCTGAAATTATCGTATCATTAACGTGCTTGTAAAATTAACATCTGAGAAGAGAAATTCAGCTCTCCTGGCTTCAGACAAACACAGTGCTCACAGAGTGAGCAAGGCAAAGTCAAATGAGTAACAAGAGGTTTGTAGGCTTTAGATGGTAAGACCAGTGAAGGGGCATCTGCCCTGGTCACCCCATCTGGGTAAGTGGTGCTTTGCTCCCCCATGCCCCTTGCTTGCAGCTGTGGGAAGTCTGTCCCTTTGTGTGACAGTCCCTGCAATGTGGTGTTGTGATGAAACCCTTAAATGTCAGTGTTCAGCAGAGGGTACCCAGTGTCAGTGCGAGACAGACTCTGCAGGTGACACAATTTACTCATCACTCTGGGCAGTAAATGCTGCTGATATATATTCAGCTTTCCCCCATAAAAAGAAAGAATATATTTCGTGGCAATACTGCTTGCCCCCTCCCCATCTTTCCAGCCATTGTGTAAAACTTTTTTTCCATTTGGAAAACCAGCCCTGTTGTCATGGCACTATCTTAAAAATTAATCAGATTACAGTTCTATACCAGGCTCCTGATCAAAGTATTGCTTTACCCTTCCCATTTAGTGTTTTAGGAAATTAAGGAGAATTGTTCTAGGTAGAACATACAATAACCACCATAATTTAAATTTCTCATGATATTGAATGCAAATCCCACAAAAAATTTTAGTGGAAATCCTATGATGCACTTATATTCTGTACATTTAAATGCAGCTCAGCAAAATGCGTGACCTAAAGTCCAGCAACACCTACAGGAATGTTCTCCTACTGCTGAGTATGGCAATCCATGCCTGCTCTGGTCAGCACCAATACCACCGTACTGTGAGTAACTGCTGGACTTTTGGGTCCCAGGTGGAGGTGCAGCTGTGCCCATCCTGTCCTTCCAGCATCTGTGCAGGTGCAGCAGTGGTTTGCATGCTGCCCTCACCAGGAATCTGCCGTGAAACAGCACAGTATTCTCTAGGACTTCAAAAGTAGACTAAGAGATATATTAAAAATACTGTTTTAAAAAAAAAATCTACTTCCTCTCCTTTTGCATTTACATTCTTGAAATTATCAAAAGCACAGAGACTTTATATGAATATTCATGACAAGCAAAATCCCACTTCATCAGAGCACTTTTCTCATCTGGTCCCAGTAACACACCCAAGGAAGGTGCACACTGTGTATTAATGGGCTGTCAGCAAAAGCAATGTTTATTCTCCAAGGTCAGTTTATAAGAAGTTAAGATTAAGAAGCTTCACTAAAATATCCCTGAGAGAACTTAGAGAGTTTGAAGAGGAAAAATCAAAGTAGGTGAGTCCCAGATTGGATTAGACCTGAGACATGCAGGTCCCTGTCCCATTTCCCATCACCAGGGGACCTCCTGGCAGTGCAGTGTCACAGCAACCACCTGCTGAGTTGAATTTGATCCAGTCTGTAACACCTCTTACCTTCGGCTTTGTAATATTTGTTTTAATATTCCTTGGACAAATCCATACTGTGAAGGGATGGAACTTTACCCAAATTTTTTGTAGATACGGAATTATAACTTTTTATGGGAAATGAGAGGTCATATAAAGTTGAAACCAACCTGAACCTAGCCACAGAAAGGTAAATATTCCCCAACAGATCATTGTCATTCTGCAAATCCCACAGGTCAATCAAAGTAGAACTTAAACAGACACCCTGAGGAAGATCAGACGAAGTCATTCCCTAGCCAGTATTGATTTATTGGCTGCCTAAGTCTCTAGACAGTTGTTTCACACCTTGCAAAGACCAAACCATTCAGCTGCTGCTAACAGAGAGGAAAAAACAGGAGGAAGCATTAACAGGAATTCATATTTCATGGGGCTGGACTGCCTGGTTTTAAGCCAGGAACCCCTGCTGCCCAGAGGTGCAAGTCCCAAAACAAAGGAGCTGCCCAAGGGCATCTGGCATCATGCCCCTGCTGTCAGCAGCAAGGGATGGGCTGTGCAGCCACAGGGCAGAGGTGATGCTCCATACACATCTTTGCTCTCCAGCTGGACTAATTCTGCCTGTAACTTTATGGAGAATGACTAACAAATACTGTCCTCAGTTCCCGAAAAACATGGTTTAAAAGTAAATATTAAGAAGAATAAAAATGGTGTAATGAATAATGTCTTACAAGACTGCCCGCATCCTGACCAGAGCTCATATTAAATTGTCAGAGCTAGGCTTTATTTTTAATTAATCTACATGAGGAAAGCTTTTCCAGCAGGCCAAAAGAAATTGCCCTAATTAAAAGATGCAAGAAATGAATGATCACTCAGCAAGGACGAGCCAGGACACAGCCCATCACCACAAAGGCAGGAGACTTGGGCAGCGTGGACAGGATTCCAAACACATCTCCGGCTGAGAGCAGATCTCTGCTGCTCCACGGCCAGGCCTGGGCTGCAGCTGGGGAGGGGAGAGGCAGCTCCAGCCCTGCACGGTGAGCGGCAGCCTGGCACAGAGCACCGCCGCTGCCTCCCGAGCAGGAAGGCGGCAAACAGGGCGTTCCATTCCTCGCTTGGCTTGTGCCTGCTGCCCCGACCCACCAACGGGCAGGGAAATGAAAGCCACAGCTTCATAGGCAAGGCTGCCAGGCTGTGCTCAGGGTGCATTTCAGATGGGAAGGGTAAGTGTTTCCTCTATCCAGACACTAGAAATGCTTTCCTTGTGACCTGCAAAAGCAGCTCTGCCCTTGCTTTGGCCACAAACCTCTCACCATACAGCGTTAGGTGCTACAGCCAGCAGCTCCCGTTGCTCCCGTTTCACCTTGGCTGTGACTGGGCTGTAAACCCTACAGCTAGTACACCTGGTGCTGGACACCAGCCTGCACAGCCTTAAGGAACTTGTATTTTTATTGAAAAAGGGTAAAGAATGCACAGGAGAAATAGCCTTAGCTTCCAGTGAAGGCAGGCTGGTGCAGAGAAATTCAGCAATTTGCCTTGATGACCTGAAAGGAAGGGGCCAAAATGGGACTAAGGCTCTGAATCTTATTAAAATAAAAATATAACCACTAGCTTTGTCCTCTCTTAGTCTCTATTCTGCATTTTTGTAGGGCATATACTCCTGAGTGAAGGATAAGATCTGCCAATGCCTGATGCCAGCAGTACAAGAGCAACAACAGGAAAAAAAGAATCATTGCCTCAGTGATCATATATCATTTTAGGAAGTGATTCCCTCCATCCCTGGGAGGTTATAATGGCTCTATATCAATGATAAGTCTTCACTATAGCTGAAAGAGAGTCAAATACAAAAGGAGATTATAACCAAAGGGCCAAAATAACTAAACTGGTTCTGGAATTTGTGATGTCTTTAACAGCAGGTAAAAGGCACTCACTTCAGGTCATTTGAGACAGACATTTAACACAAACTTGCAGTGTGAGAAATGGGATTTAGAAGAGCTTAAACAGTTAATGAACAGCTAACGAGCTTGTTAATATACAACTGTTTACTATAATACAGACTAATATTTAATTCCCTTACTAATGATTAATTATTCTGCTGCAAGGGTTTAATTAGGCTTGCACAGCAGGAGCACGGAGGGATCTGGTGCTGAGATGAATTTCAGTGTGGCAGTCACTGCCCTGGCTCCGGGCTCTTCTCCAGCAGAGAGAGCTGGAACTTCTCTGCCCCTGTGGTGGGCACAGCTTTGGCACCACAGCACATCCCTGTGGCGAGGAAGAGGAGACTGAGACCTGAGATCTTCCTTAGGATGAAGGTTGTTCCCTTGTCCATCCAAGTGGGTGGCACACAGACTCCGTAGAAAGTTGTTTTTGAAAACAAGCCAATAGGAAACCCCTCCCTGTGCCCAGCAGCTGAGAGCATCCTGCACTGCTGCTGTGCCCTTCCCTTGGAGCAGGCTCCCAGCCTCATTGTGCTGGTACCCAGCATCACTGCTGATGGCACAGACTCTGGGGCAGGGATTGCCATAACTCACTCCGAGACTTTCATCTGAAGACGAAAGATTCCGTCAAATTAAAAATCTAATTTTATGCAAAAGTGTTCTCTGTGCAATAGTATCCTTTGAGACAAATCTTCATGATGGTTCCCAAACACCATTTAAAAAGTGAGTTCATCCTAAAAAGAAGCTTGCTGGGCTCATGCATTTAGAAACAGCACTGACTGGTTTTGTCAGTCATTCCTGCAGCCAGCCAGGACAGACAGACAGGGCTTCAGCAAGATACTCAGATACACTGCTCCTCCCAGCTCTGCATGTGCAGCCAGCCAAGTGAACGCTCAGCTTAGGGAACTTTTTTTTGTCCCAGCTCTCAGGCAAGCCTTTAGGTGAGGAGAGGCCAGCAGGCTTGTTCGGGGGGCAGCCCCCAGCACACTGAGAGCAGCGCTCCTGCTCCCAGCTCCCAGGGAAAGCCTCATCGAGATCAAAGTGCAACAGTGAATGAATAACAGACACCTCATGAGAAGCAGCATTCACTGCAGAGTGAAAAGACACGACTAGAGGGAGACTTTGGTGCTTATTAAACACTCTCAAGTGTATGTTGTGCACCTGAGAGCACCTGGCTCCGTCCGTGCTGCCATCTAGGCATCACACCAGAGCCGCATTTGTCAGGATGCTCCACAGTCACCGTTTCTGCTGCGACAGGAATCATTGTGGGGATGACACATTTGTTGGAGGTGTGTGGTGGCAGAGGCAGCCCAGCACAGGCACAGGAGCTGCAGAGAGCAGCAGAGTCTTGGAGCAAAACTGCTGCCGCTTTCCTCCAGGGCATGGTGGAAGGGCTGATGTTACAGACTTGAACCACGAACTTACAGCAGGGTTTGGTGTCAGAGCAGAACGGGGTGGGAGCAGGTGTCTGCAGGCAGGAAAGCCACGGGAATGAGGACAGGAGATTTGCACTCCCAGCAGCTGAGCTGTAGCATGGAGGCTGAAGTGTGCATCACCTGCCTGTGCCTCGTCACCCTCTGGTGCGAATTACAGCCCATGCACTCTGGGTTTTTTTAACTCTGGTCTTAAACATTTAGAAAAATATTTGAAGGAGGGGGAGGTTGCTCATGTTCTGCACCTGTCCTAAAGTGAAAATAATGAGGAGGGAAAGGTGCAACTACAAATATAATGAAATGAGAGGCAATAGTGTGTGTCAGCAGGCATAAGAGAAAATCAAAGCCCTTCCTCAGCTGGACTTACAGCCAACAGCACGAACTGCTGTCTGTGAGCACCTTTAGCCAGGCTGTGCTGGCTCAGAGCTAACCCAGGGGGATAAACAGAGCATGGATACACCTACAGAGTCTGACAAAAGCCAACCCTGACCCCAGACACTGGCTATGGCTCAGAGAGAGCATCATAAGGTGGTAGGAATAATTGTGTCTGGTAATATCAGTTGATGCCACAGCCTGCAGTAAGCCTGCAGTCCCTGTGACCCCCCACATACCTGGTGCTCTGAGAGGAGAGAAACTGTTTGTTTGTTTGTTTGTCTGTTTGTTTTAGGAGTTTTTTTCCTGGCTTTTAACTGTGAAAGTTCAAAGCTCCTGTACCTGCAGAGAGCTTGAAGGTGTTTCCCTATACTTTCTCCATGCTTCAGAATAAAGTCTGTGGGTGTCTTGTAGGGATTTCAGTGGGCATGTCCATTCCCGAGGGGAAAACACAGTCCAAAGCACTCCCAAACTCAAACACTCCTGTGGATGAGAGAGAAAGGAGACGGATCCACGCCTTTTGCTGCTGGTTGCAGTGAGAGCCAGCAGGTTGTGCTCATGAACAACTAATCCATGGCTCTGCCTCTGGGATGCTCCACAGTAAAAGCAAAGCTACAGGGAAAAAAAAAATCCTCTTTCTGCAGGGGTTTTCTCCAGCTCATTACAGCAGCCTGCCTACATGTTTTAACAGCCTGTAAAGCCACAAGGATCTGGCGCTTATTAAACTGTGTTATTAAACCAAAGAAATGTTGAACTGATGCTTTCTTGTTAGAAAGAAAGTCAATATTTCTTCAGCTGACTTTGATGCACTCAGAGACGTTTTCTGCTTTTTACTGTCTTACTCTTTTTTTTTTTTCAAGTGTCTATTGGCTCCCAAGGGACAACATCTTTCAGTAGTTCTCTCTCATTTGTACCTGCACAAAATATAGATTAAAAGCTCCAGAAGAAAACTCTCTCTTCAGCTGATTTTTGTATGTAGGACCTACTGTGGCCAGAACTGCTGTTTCCCTAAAGTGAAGATTCAGCTATTTAAACTTATTTAAAAATACAAAGGTTAGGTTCTCTTCCAGTCCATACCTACATAAGCAAAAACCAAACTGCTTTAAACTAGCAAATAAAAACATGTTTCTGCTATCATCTCACATGCAGGSTTTCCTTAATCCATTCTTCCAATTTTAGTAGTATTTCTAACAAAATGGGGAAAAATTCTACATCTGAGGAAAATGTTTGTGATAGAAGAGTGACTGACAGTTCCTTCCAAAATCTGGTGGCGAAACCTTCCAGCATTCATTCTTYTTGGAGCTGGAATTGAGCCTTAAGCCTCTTTCTTGTTCCCCTTTCTAGGCACAAAGGCTGTCCTTGATTAAAGATGACTCTTCAGTCCTAACCTAAAGTTCCATAAGTACAGTAGTTTTTTTTCTTGCTGATCTTCTTGCAGTGGTGAGTCAGAAATCTTTGTGTTATAACAGCTTAAACCAACGACCTTGGTGCTGCCAGATGCATGAGACAGGTGGAAGCTCGGGAGCCAAGTGCAGCTCTCCTGTGCCAAAGCCAGCACAACCTTATTCCTGATGTTCAGGTCTCCAGCAATACCTGAGATGCTCTGTCAGTAGTAAGGGACTCCTCTGAGGGCGGGGTGAGAGCCAGGAGTGATACAGAATTATGGGGATGGCACATCCACCACACTTCAATTTTAATTGGGTTTTCACAGTAAAAAAGCTGAGCTGGCCCAGGTAAAGAAGTTCAACTGTTTCTTGAAAAAAAAGAATAAAGCAGACATAAAAGCATGCTGTAACTGAATTAGTGAACATCAGAAAAATCAAAACTAGTCTATCAACAGCTCTGTGTGTCAGTCCCACTGCTCCCCGTGCTTCCCACAGCCCTGAACTGCAGGGACCTGGAGCCACCCCCACACCACGGGCACCCCCCTGTACGTGATGTGCTCAGCCTAAACCACAGCCTGCATCTTGTTCAGGCAGAGGGCTGAGGTTCAGAAACATATTGTTATCTAAGTCAATCCTCTCAGCCAACCAATTCCAGCAACTCACTTTGAAAACACCACCCACGTTCTATAAAAATTCAGATTTGAGATGCAGCCCACAGAAATTAACGAGGGTTTGAATTTATGCCTCAAGAGCTTCCACTGGTTTGATTTTTCTGCTATACCATTATAATCTTCCTATACGTGAAAGCTGCTCACATACTTCCAGAAAGGGCTTGATTTCACAGCTAATAAAAATTGCATTCAGGAAAATAAATAAATAAAGCAGGTGCTATTACTCAGGCTGTATTTTAGCACAAAGTCTGGTGATGCAAATCAGCGTCTAGTGGCCAAACTGAGTTTCAGGAGGCGTTTTTCTCAGCTGAAGCTCTGCCATGTGCAGGTGGGTCCCACGTAAGGTACCCGGTGGGGGGGGGGCTCTGTGCAGCCCCTCCACCTCTCCTGGCACTGGGGGGCGTTTTCCAGCAGCCTCCAGAACTTGATGGGGGTGTTCCTGTGGAGAGCTTTTCACTCAAGGTTTGAGGAATGTTGGTAGCCAACAAGACCCTTCCAGTGTTCCTCAGCCTAGTGAGGTTCCAGCAGACCCAGTGACAATTCCTCGCCACTCAGGCAGCAAGTGCTGCTGGCAGCCACCCCGCTGAGTGCGCCCGTCAAAAGCAGTCAAGCACACCTCTGCACGTACAGGCACTGCACAACAAGCACTAAACAAGGTGTTAGCTTGGGCACAGCAGCTGGAAAACACCTCTGTGAATTTGTGTTTCACTCTATTCTGCTACAGCAGACGCAGGCAGCCCTAGCAGAGCAGCGGGGCTTTGCCTTTCTGTGGGAGTGTTGCTGTTTGGATTTCATTTTTGTCAAGTTTGATTTGGACACTGGGAGAAAGGAGGGGAAAGAACACCAACACTGTCTGAAAAGCCAAAAAGCCTTGTTCACACAGACTATCAGAAAATGTCTCTATCCTCTCCACCTTCTCTTAAAAAGAAAAGAGAGAACATTTACCTTTTCTTAGTACTGAGTGTCTCGTATATTTCTGAGTGATCCGAGAGCCAATAAAGCTGTAGGAAAGAAAAGACATTCTTCCTCTCTACACATTACGTGAGAGACACTCTTAAATAGCTCTCAGGACTGTCCCATAGACCAGAACCAGAATGACAGTGTGGAGCGCCACTGTCTGACACTTGTGATATTCCTGCTTCTGTGTGCATCCGTTTGAGCCTCATTGTGCATATTCCAGCACAACTGTACACATTTCTTGTACTCAAAATAGGCATTACTCAGACTGATGACTAGGTCTTCCCTTACAGCCATCTGGATGGTTTATTTTGGAAAGTGATTTGGAAGAACAGTGCTTTATTCATAATTATTACGAGGGCTTCGTTGGAACACAAGGGCTGTGGAGACCCAGCTCCTTTCTCTCACTGGCCTCCAGCTTCACGTTTCCCTGAGTAGTTCCCACATTTTTTGAAGGAGGAACACCACATTTATCATTAACCACAACACCCTCTTATCATCAAACTTTGAACTGCAACACCATGCRGGCCACCTGGGCCCCGAGGTGACTCACCATAAACTCAGCGACCCAGAGCCACCACGCGCACCTCCAGCACATGTCACCTTGCACRGGGCTGCAGCCACGTGACAGAGCTGCACTTAACATCAGTGCAAATYAATGTTCCAATTACTCACTCAGGCCTTTGCTGGAATTGCTGCCTCTCAGTGTGCCACTCGCTGCAGCTGGAGCCGTGCTGGGCAGTGGCAGCTCAGGATGCCACCAACACGGGTCCCAGAGGCTGATGACATCCTGCAATGCAAAGAGGGAGAGGCGCTTTAAATTTAGGAGGGGTCTTTTATGTATCTCATCCAAGCCTCATGGTACCTAAATTATTTATTGTGCATTTGCTGCATTATTTATTGKGTCCCTTTTGCCCATACATGCAAGGAACATGAGCCAGCGGCTCTGCCACATTTCATATACCATCCTAGCTCCAATAGTTCCTTCCCATTCTCCTCCAAAGGACAGATTACYGTGTTATTTCCAAGGTAAATATGTTTTCCCTTGGGTGCAGAGTTCCCCTTGGGTGAAAAGGTCCCAATCAGCCTCTGGAGAGGCAGGATCTTGCCCGGCAGCCAAGGCAGAATGAGCTGAAATTATCACAAAAGGTCACTGAAAGAGTTTCTGTTGTAGATGTGGTTCTGGTCACTGTGAGTAAGGAGCTGTCTTGCTACCTCAGAGTATGCACATGCCCAGAGGGTAACCACGGGGTATTTACATGCCCAGAGGGTAACCACAGGGTATTTACATGCCCTGGAGGGTCCTGCTGGGCTCTCCTGCTGTGGCTTTCTCCTTGGAAGAGGCTGTCACAACCGTGGGGTATTTTCCAGCTTTGAACCACTGAAGCTTTTGGGGAYTGGCATGAAGCTGTGTCAGGGAAGGTTTAGATTGAGGATCTTCACCCCCAGGGTGGTTGGGCACTGAACAGGCTGCCCAGGGAAGTGGTGASAGCACCAAGCCTGACGGAGCTCAAGGAGTGCTTGGACAAGGCTCTCAGGCACAGGGTGGGATCTTTGGGGTCGTCCTGTGCAGGACCAGGAATTGGACTCAGTGATCTTTGCGGGTCCCTCCCAGCTCAGGATATTCTGTGATTCCACGACTGGCTTTGCTTTCCCGCTCCTTCTCCTGCCGTGGGCAAAGCCTCTGTCTGCTGCTTCCCCCGAGCCAACGGAGAGCATTTCCATCTGTAATTACTGCACAATGGGACAAAGCGAGGGGCTTTGATCGCGTATTCAATGCATCTCCTCTGCTTTGAAGATAACTCTGCAGAGTGACAGCAGCTGTTTTAATCCCCAGGTGGTGCCAATAAATACAGGAACTGGTAGTTTAACACAACGCTATCCGTGGTCTCATATTCCTCTAATACCTAATAATAGGACAAAACTACGAAATATAGCAATGATCCCACAGCTGCAAACTACCTATTAAACCAAGACAAGACATGTAATGCTGGCTGTTAGCACCCTCCAAGCCAGTGAATCATCGAAAGCCCTCCCATCTGCAGAAAGGATCGCAGATTTCATTTATTTCTCCAATACCTGTCAGAGCAGGAGGAAAAAAAAGAAGGATATTTTAAAAGGATATCAAAAATCATCACTGTCTGGACGAGGACAAAAATCGCTTAAATTGTCAGATTTCACAGCAGAGTCTGCATGACACTTCTGCAGGTCTTTTATAATCCTGCCCTGTCAGAAGGCTATAGGGCTGCTCGTGATTTGATCTGTAAAGTAATTGCTAGTTGAGAAAAATAAGCAAGACCACTCATTATATTTCACAAAGAACAAAACAAAACACAAAAATAACAAGATAGAGGATAGATCTGGCTTGCTGAAACAGATGGATATTCCCTCAACTACATTTCAAGGGCAGGAAGAGGCACCAGTTTCTTTCCCACTGTGTATTTTTAATAAAGGAAGCAGAAGCAAACAAGGAGGGTTGATACCATGAGGCTGCAAAGGCGGCTGTAATCTCAGGAGAGGCAATTTTGCCTACAGTTCATGCTGTGTGGTCTCCAGGGATGTATTCTTCGCTGGCATTAATTGGCACGGAAAATCAATAACAGCCATGTGTATGAGCTGTGGTTGTTGCCTGGGTCTTTCTTTCCCTCCCCTCTGCTCGCAGAGATGTGTTGTGTATTGACAAATTGCTCCTTGGGATGATATGTGCTAACTCCACAGTTCCTCGAGTAAACTCATTTCTCTCTAATCCCCTCTGGTGCAGAGGCTTATGAAGGCTGTTGTGATTCCTGGATCCCTGCCTTTGGCTACACCTGTGATTAATGGCATTCCCCAAGTCTTGCAGATTTGGGATTTTGAGAATATGGTGGGAGAAAATTTGAATTTGTCGGGCCCCAGGAGTCTGAAGTGTTTTGAGTGCCAAACCTTCCCTGTGTGGCATTAGATTATCCYCATTTACACATTATTTTATCTAGACTTTGCATTTCAAGTAGCGATTCTTTAGGGGTCCCTTGAATCCATTTTTTGTTAAATATGAAGAAACACACTCAAGTTTTTTGCTGCTCTTTCCCTTGAGACTCCATCCATTTTTGGCTGTACATATTCTTCTCTTATTTAAACCTGAATAGTTTACTCTTCTTTTTWATTTCTATTCACCTTTTCATTGTTTTATTACTGGCTTTTGCATTTCTCTGGGGCTGGTGTGAGCATCCCAGAGAGGACAGGACGGCTGCCATGCAGCCCCAACAGAGCTGTCGCCTCTTGCTGAACCCCTGGGAATGAGTACCATTCCTTGCTCTTTGCTGGAGATCTATTAAGGGCTGAAATAACAAAAATAAATAAATTAATTAATCCAAATTGTGACAATACTCCATGTGGTTAAGAGGGAGTTAAGMTGGCTTCTGGTCTTCCCTCTCAGTGGCTTTATCTCCAGACCAGTGTCAAAGAGATTTGCTTGACAGCAGCTAAGCAGATAGGAACCTGCAGTTCAGATAAACAATATAAACAGAGAAACCATAAAATAATTACATGGATTGCACTTACACTGGAATGAAAGCAGTAGTGGGCTGTAGCCAGAATGGTGCAACTCCACRAGCAAGGGTTTGTAAGTGTCCCGAGGGAGGGACTTTCTATTCAAAACCTTTTGTTTTCCAAGAATTATCATCTGGTCTAGCAAAAGGCTGTGCCTTCCCCTAAGGATTTGGTGACAGTCGTAGATGACACTTGATGCCAGGCTGAGTGAGGGTTAGTCCTCAACTCTCTCTGTGTGAAGATGTAACCCCATTGATATCCCTTCAGACATGGGACAGAGGAGGAACATGAAAGGCTGAGGGAATTGGGATTGTTCAGCATGGAGAAGRAGAGGCTCTGGGGTGACCTTGTTGTGGCCTTTGAGTGTCTGAAGGGGCTACAAGAAATCTGGAGAGGGGCTGTTTACAAGGGCTTGGAGTGACAGGACAAGGGGGAATGGCTTCAAACAGAAAGCAAGCAGGTTTAGATTGGATATTAGGAAGAAATTCTTCCCTGTGAGGGTGGGGAGGCCCTGACACAAGTTGCCCAGAGAAGCTGTGGCTGCCCTGTCCCCGGAAGTGTTCATTCAGGCTGGATGGGGCTTGGAGCAACCTGGTCTAGTGGAAGGTGTCCCTGCCCATGGCAGGGAGGTTGGATCTGGATATCTTTAAGGTCCCTTCCAACCCAAACCACTCTGATTCTGTGTCTGGCCCTGACTCTCTGACACTGCTAAACAAGGACAAAACGAATCCAACTTCGTGACGCTTTTCAAAAAGAAATTGCTCATATCTCCGAGGATTTAAATTATTCTGTCAGACATTGCTTCTGGCATGAACTGTTGGCATGGAGACTGATGCGAAATTTAATACAACATAAATAAAATATTAATGACATAGAAGAAACCAGAAGTGATTTAAAGAGATACTGAGCTGCCAACTGAGCTATGATTTGGAGTTCATCATATGAACAACAGGGAAAACAGTGATTAAAGCTATAAAGGGCAGTGAYGAATAGCCTCATTCTGCCAAAGTCTTCTGACCATCAAAAGCACTCAGAAAGGTCTGATTTGGCAGAGGGATGAAATGAAGAACTTCCTAAAWTTTTTTTTTTTTTCTTTTTTCCCAATGGAAATAAATGGAAGGTCCCTGCATCAGGAGCAACAAGGCCAGGCCTGCAGGCTGTGGGACAGGACTGAAAGTGCACCAGATACATCACAGCACTCACTGAGGTCAGAAGAACTCTGCTACAGCTCTTGCCTCACAGTCTTGGGTTGCCTTTGCAAGAAAACAAACACCCAGAGGGAAGGAGAAAGGATATTGCTGGAGTGGTGTGCCCAGAGCCAGGAAGCATTGCTGATTGTATTAGCATGGGTACAGGCTGAGAGATTACGGCTAAAATCCCTGTTTCAATAATAAAATTGTTCCAGTAGGTTCAGCTGATTGAGATACCAACCCTAGATTTGCAAAAGTCAAGTTAGGGCATTTACTGGAGGCAGCATGAAAAATGTATCTTGTTCTCCCATACCCTGAGCAATCACCTTTCCCAGGAGAATTGTTGAGTTTAGTGCTGCATTCCCAGTTTGAGAATTCTTTTTCTTCTGCAAAGAAGAAAACCCAACCATCTGTAACTCTGAATACTTACACTAAGTTACATTTGTAGTCRCACTTCCCAAACATGCAAAGATAATGAGCACTGAGTATAACCTAGAGCATGAAGGAAAACACTAAATGAAAACACAGACTTATATGAGCTTTTCACGGGCTCAGATAATTGAAAAGCTGTTGGAAAACTATCAGAGAGAGTCAGCAGAGAGGCAGGAATGATCAGAACAGATCCTGAGCTGGTGCAACCAACACAGAGTCAGACCAACTTTATTGAAATAGCTGGCCTCGGTGGACATGGAGGCAGAATTTCATCCCAAAACAGCATATTTTTTATTTATTAATGTCTAAATGAATGGAAATTAAGTCCTCTCTGCTCACATCTCTTTTCTCTTTGCAAGGCTCTGCGATCCACATCCCTCACTCCAGATTGTCTTGCTGGTTGTGTGTAAACAATATTAAAAAATAAATACATTTTCTAAAGCSTGATAATTTTCCATTTACATAAATCATAAAAATTTCTCTTGCATGCAATAGAAGAGAAAGACTGAGTGGTTTGGGAATAATGTAAGTATATCTGGACTAAATATCGAGCTGGAAATGAAAGACTCCCAGATACCATGGATTAGTCATAATTTAAAAGCCCTGTCTCCAGGAGATAAAATTGTCCCAAGTAACTACTATAAATGCTGACTTTCTAATACAGAACTTACAGCAYTTCTTATTGAGTGCTCTGTGCATCACAGAGCATCATCACAAAGAGCCACTGGAGAAGGACATTCTGTTGGGTGACAATGGAGTCCAAAGTATAATCACTGGTGATTTGTGCACTATCATTAACTTGCTATTCAAAATGAACCAGAGAAAACAAGAGATGCACATCCTCCAGAGCCACAGGGCAACAAATTCAAGGGCCTTTTTCTCTTTGCAGGTGCAGATCAATCAACTGGGCATTTGTGCATGTGCAAAAATTGTCACAGTGCCTTTTGCACAAATGGCTATAATTGTGTCTGAAATATTTTAAGCATAATCTCATTGTAGGAAGCTTACACAGGCACAGGGATTACTGACACAACATACACAGCACAGAACCAGTTCACATCTCCATCAATTATTCAGTGAATGAGTGCTGCTGTTTGGGCTGGTCYGTGGCTGTATCAGTTTATTGCACACTATCTAGATAGCTGCATGAGGTGCTTATTGACTCATGGGGATGTGGGGAAATACAGGAGAATGCTGTGGAAGTGCTCATTAAAGTGTTTAGCACATGCACCTATTGTGCTTGTTTTCCTTCTATTGTCTCTCGGGCAAGCCRGGAGGCTGGGCCGTCTCCCAGAGAGGATGTCTGAAGTCAACATCAAAAATATTTTCCTGGGAAGTGGATACTGGTTTATAAACAAAAGTGCTCTCGGGCAGAGGCCAAGTGTCCTCATTGCCTGGTTAACGTCACCTCTGCACCTTCCACCRTCCCTGGGAATCCATCCCGCGGAGGACAAAGCTCCAGCCTTACCTGCTGGGGATGGGCATCTGCAAAGGGCTGTGCCCTGCAGCAGTGATGCTGAATACCTGTTCCTCTGTCCCTTCTCTACAGAAGTCCCCTCTATGGGCTCTGTATTCTAGACTGAAACTAGCTATATTCAGCAATAACTACCCTGCAATTCTCACATCATTGTAGAAAAAAAAGACAAAGCAAACCAGGATGCCTTATTCAGAGCACCAGTTACTGTAAAAAAAACCAAAGAAACAAACAAACCAAACCAAAACACCTGTCAGTTGAAAAGAAATGGTTTCTTTCTGTCGGTGCCCATGACCCCTAATCTGTAAATGCATCTAAAAAAGGTCCTTGTCTCCTGGTGTCCTGCATTCTCCTCTTTTCTACATCCCCACCATCTTCCTTCTCCCCATGCCCCTTGAGAGCTCCTAACTACCCACACACAGTTGGCATCTCGAGATGTTAACCCCACTCAGATCAGTCCTTCTGGTGTTGTTACCGTGCTATCATGTTGCATTACATTTTCATTACTTTAACTTCAGATGTTACTTTAGTCCCAGTAAGTACTAACAAAATCATTCGTGAAAGTACTTGCAATTAGGTAAATAATTATAAACACATTTATAGCAATTCACCAGCAGAGCATTAGGCTGCTCAGGAAAAACTCATTTCCAGGCAAATAGGTTTCAACATTAGTTCCTTCCCACTGCGGAAGGTGAGGGTGATTAGAGATGGATACCTGGAATGAATGATCCCAGCTGTACTCCCAGCCTGAACCCTTGTCTTCCAAACTCAGTGAAGGTTGTACACGGCCAGCAGAGAGAGCAGCCCCTCCACTGCTGACCTTGGGAACTCGTACAGCCCCGTGATGTATTTTTCTGGAGCAGGGTCTCGTAGGAGTGTGTCTTCCTGGCTACCATCTGCTGTATTGGGCAGAGCATCAACAGCATCCATCAGAGGGGTTGTTGATAAAAATCATGTGCATGGCAGCAATGACGCACAATATTAGCACTGGAAGAGAAAAACAGCAAATATTCAATTTCAAACAGCAACGTGGCCAGAGCAGGGGAGAAGTGCAATCAGCAGTCTCAGCAGCATTTCCTATTTTTCTCCACTGCTTTGTAAGATCATGCAAAAGCAAGATGTTTCAGCAGTCCTACCAGAAATATTCCCTAAGCCGCCTGCTGAGCAAACCTCAGAGACCCAGGAAACCCACAGGAGTCAGCTGCCACCCACTTCCCAAACAGCAGAGGTGCTGCTCTCTTCAGGCATTGCACCAGTGTGCTGCTTTTAAAAAATTACTGAAGCACCTTAAAAGCATCCGTGTTTTGCCAGATTTCTCCAGAGGAGACTCGCCTGGAGGAATTTAAGAAGTCGTATGCATGCCCTCCTTCCACCCCAACCCTAGGGCTGTTTGCTGGTACCTGGAGATGCAGACACTGCCTGCACAATTTTGTGACGTGATTGAAGCTGATTTTGTGCACAAACAGCAGCAATTTTTGTCCACTTTGGCTGTGACAGTGGTTATTATCAGCTGAGGAGTTGCGAGCATCAAGTGGAGATGGTCTCTGCAGCTGCTTCAGCAAGATCACAGCCGACCTCCTGGTGCCCTTTAAATGCTTCTCTCATTGAACATTCAAAAGCTGAAGGGCTCAGACACATTCTTTGCCCCTCATTTCATCACAGCTGACCCAATAACACACAAAGGGAGCTGATTTGCCTTTGGAATGCCAGATTTTGCAACCATGGCGATACGTAAATGTGTTTCCCTTCCCCCTTCTCGGGGAAACTAGCTGAAGTACAAAAGCACAAGAAGAACAGAAAAGTTTGCCTGCTCAGTGAGTCCGGAGTGAGCCGGGAGGGACTCGCCAAGAGTGTCCAAAGTGCCCAATACAAATCCTGTGCAAAGGATTGACAGCTTCCCAGATTCATACATGTTAATCTACTTAGCTGAATTTGCTATAAGCTTGGCTTTAGCTTTTAAGGTTTGCTATAAGCTACCAAACAACTCTGTCTGATTAGTTTTAGTCATTCCAGCACAACTTTTTGAGTCTGAAGGATTTAGTTTTTCTATGGCTGAAAATTATAAGCTCCACTTGAACAAAGCTTGTATGCAAGGAAGTCAAAGCCTGAGAGAAACCTCAATGTGATCTTCACCTCGTGCACTCTCTGAGCTTCATTGGTTTGTTTCCTTCAATGAGAAAACACTGATACTTCAACAGATAGAAGCTTTAGCACAGCAGAGCAAAATATTCACACCTTTAATGAAACCTGGGCATGTAGCCTGTGGCTCACTTTGGATGCTTGTCTCACTGTTGATTCGTGCCCTAATCTTGTCACAGGCCATTTCTCTGGGTGATTGCAGCCCATTTTCCAAAGGAAATGAAAAAGTCTCCTTGAGACGTGCAACAAAATCCCCGCAGCTAAGTAGGAAAAAACTTCCACGGCTGCTTTGTGGCTGCTGCCCAGCCTTTCCTTTCGCTGGGCTGGCTGCACTGTGAGCAAGAGCAGCTCCTTGGTGGGTTGGTCCCACCCTCCCACATCCAGCCTGTCACGGTGTGCATGTATTTTCCTGCTGCGGGTGCCGGCGGCAGAGGTGCGGATCCCGGGAGGGCAGAGCAGATGCTGGGTTCATCCCCCAGCCCCAACGAACACCTTGGCTGCAGCCCCCTCGCCCCCTCCTGCCGCTGCTGAGCCCGGCGCTTGTGGCGGTGGAAGGTGAAGCCTGCGGCTCTTTCGTGCTGCTTTAGTCATCCCGGCAGAAAGCATTTCCGTGTGCCTGCACCCACCGGGAATAGCGACAGGAACACGCTGGCAGCATCCTGTTGTTCCGAACGAGAACTGCCCCGCGAGTGCTTTCCCATGTTACCTCACCCCTGTGCTATCCACAGTGTCTGTCTGTCCTGGCCGGGAGGAGCAGGACACGCAGCAGGGCCCTGGGCGCGGTGCTCAGCCGCACTCACCTCTGCTCCTCGCTGACTGCCTGGCTRGCAAACCACTGTGATTTATTGGAGGTTTTATAGGAGGTTTGGAGAGGATGCCTGGCTCTTGCGCGGGTGAATGCAGGAATTGTGCTCTCCCATCTGCCCCTGCTCTCCTGTGGCAGCCCCTTCCTCCCCGGGTAATCCCCAAACTTCCCAAAGCCCACAAACAAACGCAATTTAATAATGAGGTGTTTAAATGCACTAACACACCCTTAAATGCAGAGACTGCTGTTGCTAATAGAAACAGATGCTCCAGTTCTAGAGAGGCAGTTTACTCAGTAATTGATGCCAACACGGGGCCTCATCCTGCACGGTGCTGATGCTCAAGGGGAGCAGAGAACCACGTAGGAGGTGCTGAGCATCTTTCCATAAACACCTTATTGAAAACAGGCAGTGTCCGTAGCTGTTTGGAAAGCAGATTTTGATTTCCCTGTAGTGTGAAATAGTTACAGGAGGGAGGAAAATACTCCCCCATCAACAGGACATGTGAGCAAATGCTCTGAAAGCTGTCCCTGGTTTAGAGCACATAAGCAATGCCACACCTCTGATCTCACATTTGATATTGTGGTGACTCTTTGCTACTGTTGGCCTTTAGCTTGAACATTACAGACTAGAAACCCCATGGGTTTTAAGGAAATTATCTAAGAATTTATCAAATGGCGTGTGGGCCACACAGCTCAGGCTCTGTCTGTGTCTGTACTCATCTGGGAATCTCAAGGGATCCCTGAGAACTTTTCTGCAGCAGTGGAAAATGAAAATGAAAAAACTTACTCGTTTGTGACACAGATAAATGCACAACATGGGATTCCCTGGGCATGAAGGTCCCAGGGGTTCAGGAGTGAGAACGACCACGTGGAAGTTGGAAGGCATGAAGTATCCTGCCATTTTGCGGTTGTTGGTCCTTGAAAGCTGCACCTGGTTACAGGATCTCCAGTGTTCCAACCACCTGAGCATGCCCAGCCCCACACTCTCACAGGACATCTTGTGCCCAGCTCCAGGGAGGAGGCAGCTGTCCCCCAGCAGCCTGTGCCCACAGAGCCATGCAGTGCATGATCCCATGCCTGTCCCATTGGCTGGAATATCCCYCTTTGGGTTAGCTCAGCTGTCCAGAGCGGCCGAGGTCGAGCCTGGATTTCCCATTTCCCTCTCTGCCTGTCTCTCCCAGGCAGCAGCAGGGAGAGGCTGCAAGAGCCTGGGGCACCTTCAGAAGCACACATGAGGCAGGGAGCCTTGGCTGAAGAGATGCTGCTCTCTCACCAGTACTGCACCTCCTCCTTCCCTCCCATCATGGTCTAAGGGGCACTAATCCAGGTAAGCCCTTAAAGCTGCTCTCGATTCCTATTCAGTTCTGAAGGCTGCTGTTCCTACTTACAAGCCCTTGGATGGTAAAAAGCTCTCCTAATTTTCTGGTAACACCAGATCAACTGAAAACAATTTTATCTCTGCCTACAGATGTTGCACTGTCTGACTATGGTCTACTCTTGATGTTGGTCAACAGATTATTGGTCAATATAAAATCTAAAATGACAATATTGGCATTTAATCTGGTTTGTTTGAATGGTAGATTCTCCATGCTCGTAGCTTGTAGCATCAAGAAGTAAGAAAAACTGTGATTTTATGGTGTTGCTTTTTGGTTGTGTTTTTTTTGTTTTTTTGTCTACAGAGGTGGTAAAATCAGCTCTATTACAGTTTCCTCCTTCTGCCCTCAAATCTGCCTCACACATCTCTTGAGAGAGCAGCAGCTCTTTATTCTGCTGGGAACTAAAGAGAGAGCAGAAACTATGCCAAAGTGCAGGCTTGCCTCTCCTGTAGCCACGGGAGAGGACACAAGATCCCTGCAGTCCAAGCAGCCACCATGAATGCTCATCTGCTCAGCAGAGAAGCCCCTGAGGGATGTGGGGTGGGCTTGGGGTCAGAGCACTCGCCTAACGTCCTCTGCACACACAGATGTTTTATGAACTGCTCCGTGGAGGAGCCGGGGATTTCTGCCCCACTACCAGAGGAGAGATGTGTTTACGTGGCATGTGCTGCCAGATAACCACAGCAGGACAAGAGCAGCACATGCTGCAGCTGGCCCTGGGCTCTGTGTGTGTGCTGARGATGTAGATGATGTTTTCCAGGCAGGAGTCTCCAAGCCTTTACTGCAGCTGGCTACCTCCTGTGTGGGCTGGCAGGAGATGCGGGAGAAGATCTGACCTGTAAAGTCTCCCCTGCAGTCCCCCTGGGAGAGGGGATGGGCACAGGGGCCCATGGAATGCCTGACCACAACCAGAGCTGGAGGAGACCTCCAGGGTCCTCTCATTCACCTCCACCTCAGARAGCAATGACCACACCAACATCGTGCCTGGCAAGTGCTTCCCCAGCCTGCCCTTAGAGACCCCAGGGACAACGTCTCCAGACCCACTTCCCCAGCTTCACATCCATGCTGTCACCCCCACCAGTCACTCAGCCGTCTTCTGCCACCCTCCCTCCCAATCAATCACATCTTGTCTGTCTTCTTTGGTTTTGTTCTGCTTCTTTTTCTGTTCCCTCCCTGCCTGTTCTTTCTCAAGTTTCTGACATTGATTTCAACACCTTTTGTTCCTCCTCATCCTTCTCTTCCTTTCCCAGATCCTCTTCATGCCAGTCTCAAGCACAGCCCAGGCTGTGCAAAGCAATCAACTCTGAAAACCTTTCCAAACTGTATTTTCCTTCTTGGAAAGAATCTCAAAACCAAATAATAGATGTTTATTTTAATTAATGATAGACCACAGCCTGGTATTAAAATCAGCTTTTGCTGACAGAATGCGCTTAACTGACTCCTGATTTGCTCAGTCAATGGGGCTGCTGGATTCTTTCATTAATTCCAGCCGAGAAAAGTGTCCCACAACAGACTTGGCTCTGCACATAAACAGCACCTGTAATTACAGAGCACATCTGTAGTTAAGGTTAAGGCAGTCTGCTTCCGCAACCTGTGATTTTCCAGGCTTCTAACCTGGCAGTGATGGGACCTGCTGAACCAAAACTCCTGCACTTTGCTCCTCAGTGAGTCTCTCGTCTGCAGCAGTGCTCCAGAGAGGCAGGGATGCACTTTTGAGCCAAATGAATTGGTAATTGAGAACACTTCCTACCTTGTGTTCCCATTCGATAACTGCAGTGAATCAGGGAGCTCAAGCCCTTGGTCTTGTGACCCCTGTTCAGACACATCCCTGAGTCTGATAAAAGTCCTCCCCCAATGTCTGGGTGGGCAGAATGTCTGTGTCAGGGTCTGTCTCAGACTTTCTCCATGAACAAAAGTCAATTATGATCCAACTGAAGTTTCTCTGACTCTCTAGGGCAGGAAAGTCACTTGTTTAACCTTTGCAAGCATCTTCTCTTAGTAGCAGTGCTTCATAGAATCACAGAATCACAGAATGGTTTGGGTTGGAAAGGACCTTAAAGATCATCTCGTTCCAACCCCTCTGCCATGAAGAGAGACATCTTCAACTAGACTAAGTTGCTCCAAGCCCCATCCAGCCCGGCCTTGAACACTTTCCAGGGATGGGGCAGCCACAACTTCTCTGGGCAACCTGTGCCAGGGCCTCCCCACCCTCACAGGGAAGAATTTCTTCCTAATATCCAATCTAAACCTGCTTTCTTTCYGTTTGAAGCCATTCCCACTTGCCCTATCACTACATGCCCGCATAAATTCCTTTGTTTCCCTATGAAGGTTTTTAGATTGTTTGGAATGGGATTTTTTTGAGGTAAAGATGTAAGTAACCTCTTACACTGGGGATCTAGTTAATGGCTGTAAGTATCAGCACTCTGCCTTCCACCTCCACCCGGATAGACACCCTGATGAAAGTTCCCAGTGGTGGGTAAGTAGCTGGGGTGCCTCACTTTTGCCATCACCATGTCACAAACCCACTGGTGACCTTTGTCACGCCACATGCACCTCCCTGTCCTCCGAGCAGTGGGTGGGCTCCTGGGAGAGGTGCTGAGYAATTGTTGCTGCCAGTTCCTGGTGTTCCTCGGGAGATATCCATCCAGCCCTTCGTGCCTGTCTCCGAGGGGATGGGGAACAGGATTCATTGCCTGAACCTGATCCAAGAGGACACACAGCCCTGAGCTGGGAAAAGCAGACAGACTTGCTTCGCTGCAAGGCATCAGGTGCTGCAGCTGCCGAAGTTCCCGGGGGGAGATGACCCCCGGAGATTTATCTTCAAGCCTGGCAGAGGTGCTGTGTGAGCACTGGTAATGGGGCCAACCCCCCCGGGCAGCGGGGGCTCGGCTGTTCCTTGGAGCCATCGCTGGGATGAGCCCAGGAAATGAGCTGGGTTGTGTGACTCATCACTAAACCTGCCCTGTGCTACCCCAGGTGTCATCCTGGCTGAAACACTTCTAACAGCAGCCCCTGAAACAGTTTTTCCAGACAGTGTTTGCAATGCACCCACTTGTAAAACAGGTGATGCTGCTTTTGGCAGGACTGCTGCAAGCTCACATCGTGCTCCAGCAAACCTGCTCCCAGGCAGGAAAGCTTCTAACCTCTCTACTTAAGTGTTGAAGACAGTCTTAAACAAACACAAATTTTTTTCCCCCTAAGTTTCTTTTTAATTACACACTTGTTATATCCTGATTTTAGGTTAATATTTCTCCTTTTCAAAGAGAACAAGCCTGGATCTGAGACATCAGCCAGCCTTCTGCTGGCTGACACATCCCTAATGGGGCTACAGAAGAAGAACAAGGGTCTTTAGTAGAAAAAAAATTTTTAAATATATGCAGATTTTTTACAATGAGCTGTTCCCAAAATCAAATGMCAAATTTCCATTAAAAATGAAACCTCTGAAACAAACACCAGTCAGGTCCCAGCCATTTGCTGGGGCAACCATCGCTATCAAGCATCAACAGAGAAAAGTTGGCAGCCACTCTGCCACATGCCCCCGGATAAGAAGGAGGATTTCCAAGGCTATGTTTGCAGCTTGCCTTTCCCCCAGCCAGGCACCAGGTAACATTTAGGAGCCAGCAACTGTCAGGCTGAAACCCCTGCTGCTGACAAGCTGCTCGGAAAAGGTCAGTGCCGTAGTAATGAAGCCATACACAGCACCAGCAGCGAGAGAATACACGACAGACAGTTCTGGGAGACGGCAGCCACTGTGCTGCACATGCCACTGTACCTGTCAGCAATGGCCACAGTTTTTAATTTGCCCCATGCCTCAGTGAAGAGAATCAGAATAAATCAGGGAGACAGGACGGGAAGTCATCTGTCCGTGGTTCTCCTGTTCCACATCAAACCAGAACCATATTTGAGGCTTTCTAGGAAAAGGCTCAGACGGGGATGGCAGTGCCGCATCACACGCTGAGCACGCAGCCTGGCAYGGCACCACTGAGCTGCCACCCTGCCCTGGCGACTGGGACACACAGCCAGGGCTGTGCCTTTCCCTCCCCACGCTGGTGTCTCTGATGTCTGATTTCTTGTCCGCTCTGATGTCACGTCTTGTCCGTGGCTTGTCAGGAAGAAAGCCTCTCCTCATTTCTCGTGAGCCAGAGGAAATCTCTTAGAAGCAAAGGCTGTGATGACACATTCCTGAAGCTAACACACTGTCCCACAGGGATGGTGGCATGTGTCACCTGGCAGCAGGTGCAGCTGTGAAGACTGTCCGTGGCTCTGATGGACCTATGCAGATCTTAGCTGGGTCAAGCATCCCTCCCTGAATTATCTTTCTCCTGATAAACATATATATAAAAATATATAATACATAAACATATATTCATACACACATTATACAAAAATACAGATATAGTGTATAAAACAAATTATAACATTGGACATAAGGAYGGGTTACTGAATATCTGCAATAATGAAAGAAGGCAACAATTTATTTTTTCCTACAGCAGAAGGGTATTTAACAAAATTACAATTTAAACGTTATTTGTAGGGTAACCTTGTCACCAAAACCTCTTGCAAGTGGAAATAAATTAGAGCTCATCCATCAAGAGCAAATGCTGCTGTTCCAGTCTGCTCTGGTGCAGTTTCATACCAGACTAGGCAATTTCCCAGGATTTCACTAAGCACCTGGAGCTGATCCGATCTCAGCTGCCTTCAGCCAAGCTTGGCTGGGTGGTTAATCACCCTTTCCGCACGAGCTCTCCAGATGAAGTCAGCACCACATTAAGGTAATCTGGAGCTGCCCGATTCAGATAATCAAAGTCACATCCCCAGGGCTTGCCTCCACTGAACAACCAGTACGAAACAGCCAGGACGCGGATTATGAGGATGTGAGTTATCAGTGCCACGAGCGTTTGCCTTAAGTCCTCCTTCTCCCCCCTAAAATTAATATCTCCCAGTTCAGCCTAACCCAGTTCCCACAATGAACTGGGCTCAGTGACACAAAGGTAATTTCAGAGTGGAGGGGATGGAAATTAGTGCAAAAAACAGCAACTTGGCAGTATCTGCTCTGCCTGCTCCTTCAGACATTCCAGATGGGTCTTTGGACATCTTTCCCTTTGAAGGTAGGAGAGTCATCTTCCTTCACTTCCTACCTGCTCCTTTATTTTAAGTAATGAATCCTGTTTTACTTTTCCCTCTTTTTCTCTTATGAAGCTGAAAACACAGATCAAGTTTTTCTGATCCTTCAAAGTTCCAAACTTCTGCAACACCAGCAGCAAATAACCTTCTGCTGCTATGAAATGTTATTTTGTCACTGCTAAGTGTCATTTGTCATAGAAGAATGACACGTCTGATTTCTTAAAATGTTCCCCATGTGATAGACCTTGGTTTCCCCCTAATTATCAAATTCCTTTCTGGTATTCAGAAATAAAGGACATATTACACTCTGAAATATCAGGATTAACCAGAGGTCACGTCCAGAATGGCTGTGAACTGCCAGAAGCATGGAGGAGGTGAGAAGACCACGCACAGCGTTGGCTCATTTTTGTCAGAGAAAGATGATTTTAGAGACTTTTATAATAGAACATAAGACCTTGGAAATTATTTCTGTGTGAAAAAAATGACAGGGAAAAGCAAAGCAGCGAACCGAAGTGCCCCAGAGCTGGTGGCACGTCCCCAGAGCAGCGTGCACGACGTCCTTCAGCTGACAGCAGTTTCATTAGCAGCTGAGCACATTCCATTTGCTCCAAGGTGCCTAAAACACACCAGACTGACAGCTCTTCACTTGCTTTATTGGGTCTGTCAGCGAGAGGAGCAGGGAATCAATTAGCAGATGGGCTAATTGAGTTGTATGCAACAGTGTGGGCAAACATCCCCAAACGACTCTCAGCCCGCTGTGGATGCTGGACCAGCAACCCATCACCCCGAGGCTGCAGGAGCTTTAAGGAACAAGTTAGAGACAAACAAGGACAAATTTGGGCAAATTGTGTGAGATGCTGCTCCATTGTGCAGATAGATCCATTAAATCCGGTCTATCCCACAGAGGAGGGATTTGCCATGGGGCAGCTCGACTCCTGCCGGGAGTCACATTCCCTCCTCACTCCATCTGCACATTTTTGTAAGGTTCTTCCCATCCTCGCATTTTTAAAGGTTCTTCCCTGGTGTGAAAAACCTTTTCAGACTTGGGGGAGAGAGTTTTCTAGTTGAATCCTATCAGCAAAGTGCCTTTTACAGGCAGCAAATTACTGTCCAGCATAAAAGCAGAAAAATATGAAAACTCAGGAGGAAACAGAAGGTAGGAAATCCAGGAAAATAATCGCTCACTTGGCCAGACTGAAAGCAGCAGATTGCTTTGCAAGCTTATCCAGACCATATGCAAGTATCCAAGATTTTTCCCTTTTAACTGTAAAGTAATCAATACCTACCCACTTGTGACCTTTAGTGAAAATAATGAACTGGCACATATTTATAGCAAAAGTCACGGCACATTAGGTATTCCAAAGGACTTATGTAAGCGTCACTTTCTTTAATGCAGCTTTAGAGAAAATGCTTTAAGAACCTTTATCAGCATAAAACATATTTTGAATGTAATGGAAATTAGTAATTGGCATGGCAAAGTCAAAGCCATCTAAGTGGGATGACTTAACCCTGTTGGACAGTATTTTTCACAAGCTATAATGGTTAATCTGCCAGTCGAGAGGGGAAAACTCTCTTCTATTGTCAAATGCAATGAAACAAAGGAGGAAATTCGTGCAGCTGATGGGGACTTGTAGAAATAAACGGGATATGATAAATTCTACGGAATAAGGCACATTGTTCAAAATAAATCCAATTAACCCTAAATTGAGGAAAGTGAGTCAGAACAATGTCCCCATGACTGAACTAAGCACTGAGGTTTAGTCTGGCCTCAGCCTCTGTTTCCTGAGCAGGTATTTTCTTCTGACCAGGCCCAAGGGTGCTGGTATGAATTTCCCATTGAAGTCCTTTACTTTGAAATATTTGCACCTTTTTCACACCCATTCAGTGGTTGACTCCAACATGCATTTTAAAATACTAATGACAGAGCCTAAGGCTTGGATTACCCTCCGGGGGTTTGTAACAGTCCAGGGCAGCCTAGTCCTGTGCTGTTACACATTCCTGAATTTGCTCAATTAAATGTATGAATTAAACATATATTTACATATGGAGAAGCCTGACAAGGCTTTGTGGAGTTTAATTGATACCCTGAAATTTGTTGAGCTTCATCTTTTACCCCGCCATTCTTGCAAAGAGTACCCAACCCCACTTACCACAGTAGATAAATTTAGAAGAAAGTTCCTCTCTCTTGGGTCTCAGGCTAATTTTGTCATTTGAGGTAGTTAAGGACACCTCAGGCTTGGGATGCATCCTACTGTAGCTACAAGCCATCTGGTGGCAATCATTCCTTCACAAATTCACTTCCCTGCTCTCATCAATTATACCCCTATTAAATGGGAAACGATGCTCCCTGCCAAAAAAAGCCAAACAATTTTTGATTAAAACCAACAACATGTCCTCAAGCACCCTCCTACCAAGGGCAAGTCAAGTCCCTTACTTATCCTAAATTCAGCCAGCCTGTGGATACTGGATACTACAGCCTCCTCCTGGCCAGTCCTTCCTGACTCCTGCTCCTCCCTTGTACTCAGGCTGCCGTGGTGTTATAAAGACCTCCTGGAGCTGTTTAAAAAGAGATCGTTTTGGATTACAAGACTTTGCCTGAATTCTTCTCTTTTCTGGCATTTATCACTTGCTGAATTTTTGGGTTCTTCATTAGAAGCAGCAACCATATCAAAGCAAGAGTGGTTACCAAGGATTGTTGAGTTCCAAATGAAAGCCCAAATCTCATAGGAGTTAGAATGGTGAAGATTTGTAGCCTACTAAAATCTAAGATCAAATGAAATCTCCAGCATCCCCATGCCACTAAAATGAATCATTTCCCTTCAGCAGACTGAAACTGCTATACCTCCAAGGTTCTCTTGTAGTGTACTCAGCCAACAGTAATTTCTACTTTACATATCTATAATTTGCTTTTGTTACAAAACTGTGATGAGAAACACACTGTGCGTCTGTCACTGTCTTCCAGAACCTCCAGCTCTGAACTGATAATGCAATGTTTCACAGAAATACTCCTTACTCTCCACCATGAACTCCTTGGGGCAAGAAATGATTCTTCTCCCTCTTTTTGTGTGTTGTGCCTGACACAGCAGGGGCCAGATTCACATTAAGCAGCACATAATAGGATCTACAGCATAATGAGTGATAACAAGCAGAGTGGTAAATGATGTCATTTAGTGGATACTATCCCTGTGGTTCCCTGTTGGCAGATTTTATTGAGCAGGCTTGTCCTCACAGTTTCTTACTGATCTAAAAGTTTGTCTCTATCATTATGCCTGTCTGGGTCTCTATTTAATGCTTTTCTGCTGCAGCTCCTCTTTTCCTGTCCCTCTTTCTCAGCCTGCCTCAGGGAGTTGGAGACTCTGTTCCTGTTTATCCTTTTCTTTTTTTTTCCCCCTTTCTTTTCGTGTCTAACTTCCCAACTTAGTAAACAACGAGGACAAGTCAACTCCTTCTGAAGGCCAGTGTGGGACATGCAACCACGGAGAAGCAGATTTACCCCTAAACCAGAGATGGTCCTCAGTCACACACTCAAAACACACAGCAGGAGCTGACACAAGGCTGCTTGGTGCATTTCTATTAATCATCTTCCCCTCACCCCACCTGCCACCTCTCTGCTTCGGTCTGGCCCACCCAGCTCCCAAATTTATAGCACTCAATGCAGAAGAGCAAATCAAATCCAATCTCTCAGCACAATCTCTTGGCACAATCTCCAGCATCTGCTGTTCCATATTTGGATCCCAGCTCAGGCTGCTCAGTCCCAGCCTCGTCTCTCTTGTTTGTACCACAGCTCCCATTAGACCAACTGAAGAGCATAATTAATTAATTTGTACCTGAACTTGGAAGTTTCACACGCATCGTTAGAAACAATCAGAACAGCTCTGCTCTGTGTGGAAACACCTTTTGACTGCGTCTTCTCATTATTTTCAGGGCAGCAGCAGCCAGGAGCCCCAGCTCACCCTGGGAGCTCATCTCTGCAGGTCAGAAGGAGGTGAGAGATGCAGGTGAATAAATGGAGGGATGGGAGAGCAAAACAGGGAAAGAGATGCAGAATTCCATGGTTTGTACCATGTGTTCCTTTGAATAACACTTATATGAGTGTGCTTTTCACTACTAACATTTTTAAAAAGCTATTCAAAGAGAAGTAAATAATCAGAGCAGTATGTTCATCTCCATCAGTCTTACCTGTTTTTTATAACAGAATTTCTCAACAGTTAGTAAATTTTAAAATACTTTTAAAATCATAACCACGATGTTTGATTTATCACAGATACTGAGGCCAGGGTGTTTTCTGGCACAACAGCCAGGGCAGGAGGCCAGGGCAGGAGGAGGCAGCGCCAGGGTCAGATAGCTGCAAGCATGGTCTGATGAAGAGGGTGAAGTCCCAACACCCCCAAACTGCCCTTTGATACCACACCCAGCTGAGTTTCCCGAGTTTTGTCCATGTGTTTCCCCTCAGGGAACACCTCTGTCTGTATTGGCCATGCATGGGTTTCAGCAGGCAGAGGTGCACAGCAGATCTCTAAATGAGGCATGATTGTCGTTTTTGTACCAAAATCAGCTCAGTGAAATGATGAGCCTGGGTAAACTAATGGAAAACCTATTATCCACCAGCCCAATCCCACTTCTGCTTTCTCTTGGAGGATGGTACCTCAGGCATTCACTTATTTGACATTCATTACTTTTTCTGGAGTCCAGCTGTGTTAACTCTACCCCTCATTTCTTTTCTTCACAGCGCAAATCATTTCGATGCCTGCATAGCTCTGAAACAAAGCAGCCATTTCTTCCTGCCCAGCTCAGCCTAGTCCTTCTGCTGGAGATAATTCATGTGCCTCCTGTTCTCATCCATCCCTGGAAAGGGGGAGGGCTGGGGTATGTTTAATAAAAAATATCTTATACTGTTTACTGACCAAAGAGTTGTTCGACAGATGCTCCATTCTTAGCTATGCTTAAATTATTCCCTAAGCAAACAATACAAACTGCACACTTCATCTTACCCAACACAAAAATAAACAGAACATGCAAAATATATGGTTCTGGTTTAAGTTCCCGTATAAAGAACACTGATTTCTTCTTTGCTTAAATATTTTCTGCATAATGTTTGCTCGGTAATTTACTCTTTCACTGGCTACAACAAATTAAATGTCAAAATCTGTTTATTTTATGAATTTTTAAGACTAATAGTGAGTCTCCTATTTCAGCTTAAATAATGTTGTTGATGAGATACCTCTTGATGGATGGTATAAATAAAACCAGATACAGAGACTAAAAAAAAAAAAACATGAGCTAGGTTTTTTTCCCATTTTTCTTCGTTTACCAAAGACACAAGTGAATAAAATTAACAGCTCTATTTTCCCTAAAACTTCTCAGGTGTTTGGGTCTTTTGTAGAGGTAAGAAAAGACACTACCTGCAAGATTACTGCAGATCTGCTTTTCTGCTTTTGGGTCCTTCCTACCACGTCCCCCTGTGTCCTCTCTCGGATGCAGCTGAGCAGCAGGAGCGGGGGTGAGGCTGGAGCTGGGGTGTCCCAGGGACTGGGACCAGCCCCCTCCATCTCCCAGTACAAGCTCCCGGGGCCCCTGTGAAACCAGACTGGCTGGAGCCAGTGAGGCCAGTCCAAACCACAGACCCCCCTTCCTCCAGCCAGGGCCATCCCTTGATTGACTCTGCCCATCCTTGGACAAGCCAACACAGGCAGTCTGGCCCTCAGCCCAGCCTCACAGGTCACTCCTGCAGAGCAGTACAGACACTGCCATAAAGATGGATAAAAATCACCTTTCACCCTGACCTTTGAAATACGGAGCTATGTCAGACATACCAGACATCAGATCTCATCTGGAGTGAAAGTGCCCAAGGAGGGGTCTGACCCATCACCCACCATGGCCCTTCATCCTGTACCAGCACAGTCTCAGCTCTCCAGGGCTGCCACAGAGCTTGGAATAAGATCCTGACTAAAGTCTTCACATGCCCTTAGTAGAAATATTTCCACTAATTAAATAATTTGCTCACAAGCTGTAAATGGATTAAGCCTGTCAAAGACCTTTCATATCTCTAAAGCCACCTTATGTTAATTCACAAACAAATTATACCAATTTATTTCACACGAGAAGGCGGAGGGAGTAAGAATCAATTTAGAAATATCCTGGCACTGTCAGGAGCTTCCTATCATTTTTACTGCAAAAGCAGATGTTGGGCTGTTCTCTGGCTTTTGTGAAGCTAAAAAACAAAGCAATGTGTAACACAGGTCTCCAAAGCCCCAGAGCTGCCATCCACCTGCTGCCAGCAGTTTCTGCCAGTTGCTGTGTGCTTGGAACCCACCCAGGATAAAAACATGAATCTTTGTATTAAGCCTTTTGTAACAGGGTCAGGAACAAGCTCCTGCCTTGCTTTCACTACTGGCAGACCTAAAATTGTCAGCAGCAAGGAGTGGAGGGGCCAACAGGGCCCARTGTGTGTGTAATTCACATGCTGCAGCAGGGCTTCACCTGGGGACACGTCAATACTGGCTTTTGGGATCTGTCTCACCATGTCACTTCCCACTAAATATATTTAAAGAGAAGTCAAACAAAAGAATAAAACATCAGGGAACTAATGGGACTGATTCATGGGGGTGTTTCTCCAGATTTAGGCAATTCCACTCAAAACTCTCCTTCAGAAATGCAAAAAAATCTGAATGCAGAGACCAGCAGTAGGAGCAGAGCAATTTCTGTGAGTAGTGATGCAGGAGCAGTGACGCAGCCCTTGAGGGAAAGGAAGGATGCAGGTGGAAAGGGAAGAAAGGAGATTGCCTCAATTTATCAATTACTAATGCAATGAACAGATTAACAAAATAAGGAGGGCCCAGGGGTAGATAATAACGTTCTGGCTGTTGCTGAGCTCTGCTGTTCCTGCTGGGATCAAGTGGCAGCCACGGTGGGTCAGGCAGGCCTGCTGGGCTCTCAGCAAGGGCACAGGGGGGTGCGTGGGAAGGGATGGCTGGAGAGGGAAAGAGATGCCCTTGAGGAGGGAACAAAAGTGCAGCTCCTCAGATAACTGGGATGTTCCTCTGGCTCTTGGTATATACAAACCACTGGGGTGAGGGTGGACCAGAGACAGAGACTGCAGTATATGGACTCTTTTGTTTAGGCTTTCTGTCTGAGGATGAAAGGGCATCTTGGAACATTGAAGGGACAGGAGGGATGGCACTGACACCTTTCCGAGGAGGACAAGCACAATGCAAAACGACTGTTTCTCACATCAAAGAGTTACTAGACTCAGCAATCTTATTGTACCAGTGGGTATTTCCAAAGCAGCTGAAGAAGTATGGTCTGATTTCTCTCCATAGCCAGGGGATTACTTTGTCCTGACTTGGCAGCACAGATGAAAGAGATGGGCACAGAGGTGTTCCTTCTGTTTGCCTGAGGCTCCGTGGTAGATCACATCTCTGCCAGACTTGGAGGGTTGGACACTGACGCTCCCAGGTACAACTGCCCAAGCGGCCACTCTCTGAATGAGACGTGGGTCAGAGGGGTGTTAAAGATCACAGAATCATAGAATGGTTTGGGTTGGAAGGGACCTTAAAAATCRTCTGGTTCCAAGCCCCTGACATGGGCAGGGACGCCTTCCGCTAGACCAGTTTGATCAAAAATGGTAAAAAAGCTGATGGGATCCATGCAAAAATGGTTCCTTCATTTAAATAACACTTTTACCAAAGTTTATTTCTCATGCAGCAGCAATGCTAAGAGGGAGGGAGCATCTCTTAGAGTTTCTTCTCACTAAGAAATTCCAAACTCAAGAGGAGAGACCTGTAACTGAGACAAACAGGATTTACTTTAGTTCTTTTTGTATCCGTGTATGTTGCTGAGCCTTTTCTCGGTGAATTATAATAAATCACTCAGCCTGGGACCTCTTTACAGTCTTCTGGAATTAGTTGCAATAACAAGTCATGGAAATATTCTATTCAGGCGAAGGATTAGGAGAAGACACACACTCTTGGTGTGAAAATTAGCAGCACATACGAACGAAATTATGATGTCCTCTCTGCCCAGCCACCAAAGCTGCAGCCAGCAGTGGGTTCAACCTGGCTGTCCCAGCTGGAATTAAGGGCTGTTTCATGTTTTATGGGTGCTGAAGGAGACACCTACTCTGCCCATCATCTGTTGGGGCTCAGACAATACGAAATATAGAGCAGGAGAAGAAATACATTGTAAAATACTCTTTGTCAAAGAACCCAGTAGCACAAATACTCTTATGGCATGCTTGCTTGTGAAAGAGACTGAGAAAGCCATTATTCTGTGAACATTGGTATATTTTCTTCTGCAAGATGGTACAGCACAGACCTATCAATGCAGGCCCCAAAGTAGGAGCAACCCAGATTATCTTGAATATCAAAATGTACAATCATACATTGCCTTGCAAAGGCAAAAAGACCACTCAGCATTGCTTAACTGCAGTCTCATTATCATCGTGACTTWATTATTATTTTTACTGCAAAGCTTCTCCCAGTGTCAGAACCACAGTCATCTCTAAGTAAGAGGTTTATATTCCCCTTCCTGTAAATCAAACTTGGAACAAATAAAATTTTGCGAAATTTTGCTGACCTCCTGCTGTTGCCTTTGCATTAGCCTGTCCCAGCCAAATCCCCGTGTGTCCTCTTGGACAAACAGCTAAACTCCTTCCACCAAAATTACACACTAAATTTGCAGACCCCTTGTTTTTCACTATTCCATTAGAGAGTAGAAACAGCATCAGGCTTATATAAAGAGTGACCCCAAAACATGAGAAACTTGCAACCTCTGCACAGATCGTCTCCGAACTCAAAAAAGGGCTCCGTTAGTTGGCTAACAGAAATATTTACCCAGCTCGAGGGAAAATACTCAGCCACAGATTTTTATCTAACAGTGTCTCTAGTGACAGTTTAACATGGAATTTATACTCAAAGGGGTAATTTAATTTCAACAAGCTTCTCCTACAAAGAACACTGAAAATTGCACTTTCTCTGGTCGATGGATGCTTTCATTGTTGCTGGTATAATATTCTCTCAGCGTATAGAAGATTACTCACATTTTGTTACTCGTATTATTTACAGACATAGGTCCCAACACATACACAGGTATTGTGTGTACCACTGAGATGCTGGAAAGAAAAAATGCTGAGATTTCCACCTCCCCGAGAGAGAGAGGTTTGAACCAGTTCCCAGATGTCACATGACAGTTAAAATAGAACTATACTCATGTTTTTATTCAAATAACTACTCTAAAATTACAAAAGATAAGTACTACCTTTCAGCATGAATAAACTTGAATACATGCTAAAAATAATCCCACATTAACTCCTGAAGTCGCTGCCTTCTGGAAGGTGTAAATGGGTAGAGTTTGCTATTAGATGTTTTACATAACCATATGTCAAAAAATTCAATAGAATGAAAATTGCATATCTGAAAAGTGAATCTGCATCATTTTGAGAGGCAGTGTCACTTATTTTTTTAAGCAGCAACTCAAATCTTTTATCTAAGACCAAGATTTTTGATGCAGATAATTTTTTTACTCTGGTAGCATAAAAACTTTAGGGGATGGACAAAGAGGTCTGAAACCCAGTTTAGGRATTAGGGTGCAATTCTCTCACCCTTATTTAGAACCATTTGTACTCAGGAGTGTGATGAAATCAATGAACTCAACTGCAGAGGAAGGGACAACTCAAAATGAGAAGGGCAAGCAGTGTCTGAGCCACTACTAATGAAAGATCTCCAGTGGCAGATTGTGGTTTCAGCTGCAAACCAGTGTGCTCCCCTTCGTTTATTTTTGCATATCACAGCAGACTTTTTAACTCAGCCAACAGGCTGTTGGATGAACTATTTTTCTTGGGGTCAAGATAGCCCTGGATGATGCTGGGAAGAAGCTCCTCACCTACCCCACACCCTCCTCCTCTTGTCCCTCACCACTTACAGCCGACCCTGGGAAGCCCAGAGCAGTGGGATTGAGAGGGATCTGGTTATCATCCCTCCATCCCAGTGGAATGGCTTTACCTCCTGCCCAAGGAGCTCTGCATTATTGCTGGGTGAGAACAGCACAAGACATCACCTTTGGCTCTGCTGCCATGGAAGATGCTGAGGCTCCTGCAAGCTCAGAGAGGAGCTATTTACTATATGTCACTTATTTCTTATAAAGTTCTCTCAACACAATGTGTGGCACGGGGTAGAAGGACAGCACAGCAACACCTCAACAGCTGTTTGGGAGTTTCTTGAGGAAGGGCAGTGCTGGGTTGTGTGTATTTCTCATGATTTGGATGGCAATTTTCATTCTTGATTCAGGCATTGCTTTCAGAAAGTACAACTGCTGAGCTTCACCAGGAGAATGCTTGGAACTGTGAATAATAAAATATGTATTAACCCAAGGACAGCAGGTTACAGCCTTTATTCCTGGAAGATACAGCGAAAACAGCTTCTTCCTATACGCAAGGATGAATTCTGTAAATCCAAGTAAAGCAATACCATAAGCAGGCACAGCATAATACAAAATGAATTTGTGAGTAGTAAGTAAAGAGTTTGAGAATTATTGCAAATGGCGACTTCAGAGCATTTAATACATGGAAGGTTATGCCTTACTGGAACAGAATACTCAGGACTGATCACTTGGGCTGTACTGTCAAACACAGGATCTATAAATACCTTGGCCTTCACTCTGCCACTTCTGTACTCATCTTCCATTACAAAGACACATATTTTCAAAAATAATGGTATATGTTATTATACAACAGTTCTACTTCCCAACAATGTAGTGGTATCCAAATTTCAAGCTGATAAATGTGCAATGAGACTCTTTAATGTTACTCAAAGTTCCAGTGTCAGGGAGGAAATTACATACTGGACCAGTTCCCAGAGAGAGTTTGTAAATTCATTTGGGGTCCCTAAACACTATGCATGTGAGCTGGTTTTCCAATGTGTTACTAGCCTCAACAACATTGAATAATTTTTGGGAAAAAAATTCTCTGTGGAAATCACAGGAGTGGATAGCCTTTCCAACACAGTCTTTCCCTGTAGCATCCAACTCAGCATCCATAATTGGTAGGACAGACTGACTTAATTTTTCAGCACAAAACTTTACAGATCTCCCTGCTGTAAGTTTGTTCTGCTCTGATGACTTCACCCTCTGGAAGTATAAATGCCTGCCTCATTTGGACATCAAATACCACGCACTGGGGGTGGGAGGGTTTTGAAAGTCCACAGCTCACCCTTCTGTCTTCTGACGCGCTTCAGAAATTTTCCCGACTCCAACCGGAGCAGAGAAATCCCAGCCCAGGCTTTCTTTTACAGTCAGTCCCTGCGGTCACACAATTGTAAATCATTCTCAGCTGTGGATATTTATGATTCAAACATCTCTTCTTTTATCAATAAACACCCTTCAAAGCCAAGCCTTTGCTCTGTAACAAACTTGAATTCAACAAGCAAATTTTAGGCATTTGTTGAAGAGCCAAACAATATGAACGCACAGTTGAGAATCTTTATCTTTGCAGTCAGTCATTTGCCATCATTTTCCTTCTCTCTACTTTCAAGTTCTAGCAGAACCGAATGATTTTATGTCTTACATAATACAGACTGGATAATTACCAAATGTCCCATATGTTGTAGGTCATTCCCACAGCTGTTGATGCTTAAACTCTTGACTCCCATTTCTCCATGAGCAGGCATCCTACCAAGTTTTGATGCACACAATAGATTGGGTAGAGAAAAAGGATTCCTTTCCAATAATGAAAAAGGAAAGGGGGAAAAAAAAAAAAGAAGAGGAATGTTTGAACTACCAGAGCAAAACATTTTAATTGAACTGATAAATAAATCAGTCCAAAAAAAGTATCAAAATCTTTCATGAGATGGCAAAATTTATCCAGCTATGAATTTGAGGAGTGGATGCTGAGGGCAGCCTGGAGTCTGCAGCAGAGACAAGGAATGATACAAACAGCTGCAGGAGAAGAGGGGTTATTTCATTTACATGAGACACGATAAGCAGCACAGCCCCTGACACGCTGATTCACAAGGAGACCATTGCAGGACTGTTAGTGATTGACACTTGGATCCCGAGGTACAGAATTCCTGAGGCTCCAACATCCTCAGGAGCAGTGTTTGGGGGAAGGTAATGAGAGCATTTTGTGAGCAAAGTAGGTCACAGCTCAGCGGGAGAGGCATGTTGTCACGTCAAACTAGGGAGATGCACAGCTTCCACGAGGGTTTCTCTTTTCCTGCAGTTATTTTGTTTAGCCAAGTATAATCCGTGTTTTAAGGAAAACAAAATGGTGGTAACTTATGGGTCACCTCATTGCTCTTGCAAGGGTTTTGTGAAATGGGAAAGTGATTGCACTGTCTCGCTAGAAAAGATGGTGATTGGAGTAAGTAAGCTCAATTGTCTGAACAATGTTCTGCAAACGAGTGAAAAAAAAATCGTATCAGAGAACAAAGGATGAGTCACACAGAATTACTCAATAAGAAACAGCAAGTCAACTTCCATAGGGTAATGTGGATATCTCCTGAAGTTATGCTTCACTGCAGCATCAGTCATGATGGAAACAAGACACACAGAGCAATGAAAATACCCTGTCGCTTCGTAAGTAGAAAATTTCAGGTGACAAAAACCAAAGCAAAACTCAGTCACACCGTGTTTCTGATAGCTCATGTAAACTCTGCAAAGCGAGCCCAGAAATCACCCGAAGATGTCTGAGGAGCAGCAATGTTTTACCCGCTATCCCATCAGGAGCAAGAGACTAATGACAGGAATGATTGAGGCTGGATTTTGACACTTGAGCATACATAGAGTAGGTGTAGAGAAGATTGCAGTTATGCACACAGATGGAAGAAGTAGATCACTGGAGAACAGAAGTGTGACAGTATTAAGACAGATAAAGTAATTTATTTTATAGGAAACGATTATACAGTTGAGAATCGTGGGGTGCTTTCTTTTCCATCAGAGTGAAGAGGAAAGAATATCTGATTTTATTCCACATGATCCAGAAGAAGTGTCATGTGCTTCTGATGGAGTCAGAGACATAAAACGGTTTAGAGAGTGGGTGAACATTTGGATTTCTACCTGATTGACAACGTGCAAGTCAGGGAATTGGCCCAGTATCAATGAGTATCTCGTTAATTTTGGCATTAAATACTGTCAACACTGCGGGAAGAAAGTCATGTAACAGGTTCAGAATCAAGACGTTGCTCTATATTTAAAGAATCAGCATTGAAATTAATAATAATTTTACTAATTCTCTGTCCCAAGCTTTGCCCTGTGGAAGCTGGAACAACTCCTAAGTTTAGGAGTGGGGGTTTGTCAAGGGTTAACCAATGTTTCTCAGTGTCCATTTAACCTAGTGACCAAACAAACATAAAAAACCCCAAAACTCTGCTGGCAGTCACCCACTGGGAGTCACCCAGATCTCAGCAAGAACTCCCTCCCAAGTCTGACAAAATATGGTCTTCTGCTCTGAATTACAGGATTTCATCTTGCTGTTCAGCAGTGACACCACGCACGGATCAGAAAATATTCTGCATTCAGGTGCTAACGCTTCTGTCTTCTGCACCAAGTGAAGGTGTGCACAAAGCAGGGCTGATTTCTAGCAGCAGAATGGTTTGTACTCCAGCATGCTGAGGCCAAATCCTATCTTACAGACAACCCAGGAGTTCTGCAGAAATTAAAATATGAAATCTGAAATTCTACTCGAAAAGGATGGAAGAAAATAAGTCTTAAGGAGGGGAAGCAATTTGAGGTAACTCAAAATTATTTCAGAAATTAATTGGCTTTGAAGTAATTGGCAATGCTATCTAGGCACCAGGTAGGTGATTATTTATTTTATAAAGTAAGAGTTCTAAGGGATGTTGAAATTGGAGGGCAGAATATTTGTATAAAATGTATGGGTTTTCCTGCTAATTTTCAGTAATGTTATCTGTAAAACACATACCGAGAGTACAAAGGCATCAGAGCCTTTCAAAGCCTTTTGTGTATTCTTCCCCTGCACATTAAGAGTTGAGCAAATCATCAAAAGAAATGTATGTGCCTAAATTCTCTTTGTTTCAGTAGCCTACATATTTTCTGAGGATCCAAGTCCAGAGACACCAGATGGTTGTTTTTCTCAGATATTTAGGCACCTACACATGCAAATAGGTGCCCAGCAGTATTTTCAAGCATGCACAAACACTTCATTCTCTAAATAACCATTAAAAATATTGATGCAACATTTTCATCCTACGATTTTTTTCTAAAATATCAAAGGAAAAAAATACTTCTGTAGAAATTTGTCAGTAACTGAACAGATGAGCACCTCCAGGCTACAGAGTGGGGAGCACACAGATCTGGGATATTTCTGCCAAATGCAACACTAGACAGTGAAAAGCAATGGCAGCAGCTCTAGGAATGACCTGGCACTGGAGGAGTTAAAAACTGCAGTTAAAGAGAGATAAACACTTCAGCCAAATTTAGCTGTATAGCAACCATGTCGTTAAACATCTCTGTCCCACCCTACCTTCCAGGATTCCCCAAAACTGAATGGGGACACAAAAATACACTTGGGAAGGGTGATTTGAAGAAGTTCAGCTGACATTTACCCTACAAAAATTCAGCAAAGAGTCCTGAACCCCAAAAAGAGAAGATGAAAGCAGCTCAGAGAGGAGAAGATGAGAAGTACAAACGCTAAACAAAAATAGCAAATTGATCCCCACCATTCTGGGAACATGGATCTTGTGTACCTGAATGCCAGCACAGCTCTCTGTTAAACCAAGCAGCCTGTGCTGGGTTCTCTTGAGGAGGAATAGGGTTTTTTTTTTTTAATTCTTCCATTCTTGAGAAGAATATATGTTAAGAAGAATATATGATAGGTTTTGTCCTAAAGATACCTTTTTTAGATTCTTTACACTTCAGCAGATTAGTTTATAGCAACATACAAAGCAAGATGGTCTTGGGGAACAATTAGAGAGCTTTAAAATGCAACAAAAAGTTACAGGGAAAAAATCTCTTTGCTGTAATTGATAGTTTTGTCTCAAAGGGAATTAACAGAATTTTATGACTTTGATCTTCTGAAGAATGAGGTTCTTCACTTCATTAGCCATTTTGCTTGAGTTTCAGCATGGGTGCCACAAGAGAGAAACCCCCAGCCTTTTTAAAGAGGCAATCCTATATTTGTCACAGCTGCCCTACTGAAGTTCCATTCAAGAGTTCAGTTAAAGAGATTTTGTGGCAGAAAATCCATTATAATTAATGGGCATTCATAATTAATGGCTGGCCTGATGTAGCCTTTGAGAAGGATCAGAGCTTTTCTCCTTATGATCGTAATGCAACAATTTCACTTTATAATCACAACCTTTCTCTCTACTTAAAAACTTAGCAATGGGTTAAATGATAGCAGGAGTTAGATAATTCTACTATTAATCAAAGTTAAAAGCTCTTTAGTTTGCTGTTCTCCGAGACTGTACTAACTGTTCTGATTATAAAGCATGAATTTTAATAACAATACTGTACTGTACTCCTCACCAGCATACGTTTAGAACTAATTAAAATACAACAGGAACGTATTTGCTTCTATCTAGGCAAGGAACATGACTGAGTAACAACATCTTCCATCACCTCAAAAGAACCATCTCTTGCTAACACTACTTTCCTCTTCAAAGTTAAAAGTCAGGTGAAGTTTTACTAAGAGGGGAAATTAGTTGCAAATATTTCTATTGGCTTTATATTTCACGCAGTTTTATGAGCACTGTTACAGATGTGAAAAAGGGTAATATTGTTTCTCTGACTGATACTGGGGTTTGAGTTTTTAAAATTATTTTTCTGTGAAATTACGGCAATGAAATTAAAGCCAATCTGTTTGCTGCGTGAAAGAGCAGATGTGCCAGAAGCAATAAGATTTTAGGTTATTAAAATAACCCTTTGTCACACCCTGATAGATTTTATTTCTAGGTATATCCAATAAGCACGAGTTCCAGACCATCTCTGCCGAGGGCATTTCACAGATTTGGTGGAGCACCAGCACACCACATGCTCACGGATGAGCCGTGGCCCTGCCGTGGAGCACTTCCCCAAGGCTTCCCAAAGCACGGGCTGCTCCAGCACGCTGCACCCCCATCCCCTCTGACAGCCGTGGGCAGACACCTCGCCCTGATCGCTGCTAATTGCAGTCGGAGGCAACGAGAGCAATGACACGGAGCTGTCAGGGTGGGGAAGGGGACAAAGAGGACGCAGAGGACTCGCCAGGATAAGCTGTGCCAACCACGGGGGTGAGTAAAGGTGGATTCCCCTCCTGCGGGCACCGACAGCTGCGCTTCCCACCCACGGATCTCTCTCCCCATCTCTCCCTGGCAGCTGGGCTCGCTTTTCTCCTGGATTTCCCCAAGGGTCTGACCAGCAGCCTCCCACAGGAACAAGGAGAGGGTGCTCCGAGGTTTATGGGGAGACTCAGAAATCTGGATCACCAGAAAAATGGAATGATTTCATCTGATTCAAGGCTGGGTCTGCTCCAGGCAGGGACTTTGCCGTGTCACTTATATAATAAAATGGATCCATCATATAAAGTGCTGATAATATATATAAAGTCCGTCTCTGGGATTTGGACTCCACCACAGAAGGAGGAATAAACAGACACAGAAACCCGATGTACAGGTCTAGGAGCCTTTTTTTCCCTTTTTGGGTGAATATCTTCAGTGAACAGCGCAAATCTTTCAGATCAGCTGTGCTGTAGGAATGGAAATGACAAATTTACGCTTTCCTTGTACATCTGCAGGTAATTTTAGCAGAAAAATAGGGAATAGGTTGCTTTTCTCAATAAGGATTTAATAAAAAGAAATTTAAACAAATTCTTTTTTTCTGCCATCCTACAGATAATTTACTTCAGTTTGGGACACAAACAAGAGTTCATCTGATGGAAACCTTGTCTCTGCTGAGGACAGACCATCCCCTGCTGTTTCCAGAGGTGCTCTGTGTGTTTCAGAGAAGGTTTCTATCATAACACTAAAAAGACCCTGGAGTTAAAAGCAAGTACTGTGATTTGTTGAGTCAGACTGTTCTGAATGACAAATTAGAAATCACAAAACTGCTTTTCTTTATCAAGCAGCACACAAACAATTAAACTCCCCAATTCCCTGGCATGCTGGGGAACACTGTGTTCAATTTTCCTTTAATTTTTTCCCAGTCATAGGTGGAAATATATCTTAAAGCAGTAGCCAGCCACACTGAGGGACTGGTACTGGAGAGGGATAATGGTTTAACTTTCCAGACAGTGTCAATACCTTATTAAGATTTCAGCTCCATCACTCCCAGAGTTCAGCTCCATCTTCCACCCTCTTTTAGAGCATTCTTTAGTCTTTCTTTTTAAAATCTTTTAACCACCTCAGAGTTCTTTGCCACCTTTACTGATCCTCTGGATCCTCTGGATCCCTGCAGGGTAAGGAGGTATTACCGAGTCTGTTTTTCAAACTGAGAAGGAGGTTGCAAAATAGACATCTTGTTGCACAGAACATGATCAGAGATACCCAGGCTTGGCATGCATGCAGGGAGGCAGGAGCACCCCTGCTCTGTAAAGGAACTTCCATATGTGTGTCTAGGGGATCACCCAGGTTTAATAACTCACCTTATTACTTGGTGTTGACTCCCCTCAAAATCTACAGTTAATATCAGCCTTAAGAAAAGCAAAGCACAAATCAATAACCAGGGAAGAAAGAGGAACCTCATCTCCCCAGCCTGTCTGACAGACACAGCCACAGCTTCCCACCACTCACAGACCCTGCCCAGGTGTCAGCAAGAGAGGAGGAAACATTTCTGATGCCAGACAGGTGAGTTGTACAAGAAGCCTTAAATAAAGACAGTCTGATAATAAAAGAACCCTGTGATGATCTGTGAAGCTTCACAAACAATCCTTAGCTTATCCCAAACACCTAATGCTGGCAAAATTAAGGTAGGGAGAAGGAGGGCAATTCCAGAGGATTTCTACCTGAGAGTTCAGCACTTTTTCAAAAGATGATGGGGACCCCTCAGCCCCTCCTCATCTGAATTTCCTACAAKGAGGTTAGTATTACAGTTACATTGGAAGTTTTCCAGCATACCAGGGTAACAGGCAGGAGCAGGGTTATACATACAGGTGTGATGTGTTTTGTGCAGCAGCCTGCAGAAAGACTCATTTCATTCCCTTTGAGAAGAGACATGAATAGGAGAGAGATGAAAAGCACAATTTTCCACAGCCTCCCAAATCTGCTTCTGATCCTCAGAGAATCTATTCAGGATGGGACAGACTTTGCCTTTTATTCATATTGCAGGTTGGCAAGGGACTGCCAGCACCAAAAKCAAAATGTATTCAAACCTGAAACCTCGTAGGGAGTTGTAACACTTCATCCTTTCTTGTCTTAACTAAAATTCAACTCCCAATAATTGGGGTTAACCCTGGGAATACAGACCCTGTGAACAGCACAGAGCCTTGCCAATGCACATACCTGTTCTTGCACGTGCCTCCCTGGAGAGAGACAGCCTGGGCCAGGAGCAGCCCCAGGGAGAGTCCTTGTGCTGCAGGGACAGAACTGACGTGGTCCTGAGCCAACACATGCAGGCAGCCCTCAGAGCAGCAGCTCTGTGTGTGTCTGAAGGCTGAGCTGACACACCTCTGACCGGGCTGAAGCCTTTCTCCTGCCCAGAGCTGGGCTGCTGCCGAGCCCAGCACAGTATCCACGGCCCCTTTTGTTCCCAGCTCTGCTCACAAACCAGTGCTGTGTGAGTAGAAATCAACTTAAGTGTAAAGGAGGTACCAAAGACAACGTTTGTCTACGATTAAACCTTTTGCTTTTACTTCCAGAACACCCTCCCGCTCACACTCTGCATGTGTGGATGTGCCGAAGCTGCATCCCCTGGAGCGTCACTGGGTGCCCACCCACATGCTCCTAGCTGTATGAAACTCTATCAAGCTGTGCTTTGCCTTCTGAATTCACCAAGAAAGCCCCTGCAAGGAGAAACTGACAGTTTTTGTCAGGACACAGGGAATCCACGTATGGCCACACACAACCTTTGCTATGGGTGAAGCTCCTCACTCTGCGAAACCCCTTGGCAGCTGTGTGGAGCTGCCCACGCTGCTGGACCAGGGATGGCAGGGCAGGGAGGCTGGGATGCTCCCACCATTCAAGAAACAGCCAGAGTCTTTTCCCTACATCCACCTGAGCAGTGGCAAAGCTTGCTGGGATGGTGGGAGCTGTGGGATGGTTATTGCCCACCCTTCAATGCCTCGATGAATCACAAAGCTCCTCCCAACCTAGAGAAGAACAGAGGATCCAGATGCAACCCTGACCAAACGCACACGAGGTCCCTTTTATAGAATCACAGAATGGTTTGRGTTGGAAGGGACCTTAAGATCGCCCAGTTCCAGCCCCACTGCCTCAGACTTGTCTGGAAACTTCCTAAATGCTTCTGCTTCAGCTGGTGCAAACATGTCCCGAGAAGCCTAAGGGTAGAAGTTAGTTTTAAACAGCACACAGAAGGTCTTCTGAAASAAAACATTTTCAAGACTTCTCTGCACTTGAGCCAATTTCTTCAGGCATCCTGCCCCATATTTAAGCACCAATGGCAAGATCCCCACATTAGGTGTCTAGTGCTAAGTTTTATGGCCCTGCACTCGAAAATATGGCCCTTAATATCTGAATCTCAGGCACCTGGAAATAAGTATTTGCCTTTGGAGTGAACAAAAAAGGAAATAACCCCTGTATATTATTTTTATTTTCTTTCCTTTATATGGTTTTAAGCTGCTTTTATGCGGCACTGGAAAGTTACAGCCTGTGATTTGTTGCATTCTGGTCTGCTAATAGAAACATCCCCCTGACTGCTGCTCACTCTGCAGAGCAGAAGGCTCGTAACGCAGATTGTAAATGGTTGCATTACTGAGAAAGATAATGTTTCTTTCCACTTTCATTTCCCTCGGTTGGTATTTATCGTGGTAGGGGTTGCGTAAGCATAYGAGACAGGGATCATGCATTATTTACCAGCCTAGAACCGGGGGAAGGCTCCAGCCTTTCTCAGCGTGGCTGAACGCCGAGCGCTTCCCACCCGCTGGGATTTGTGCTGCGTTTGGTGGGAGCTTGGCTGGAGGATCCTTAAAGCAAATATGATGGTCCTGCCAGCCTGGAGAGCGGCAGCGGATGGGGCTGAGGGCCACAGGCTCTGTTTCCYTCCTTTCAGCTCTGGACAGTTTATGTCATTATTTATTTCACGCCATGGCAAGGCTGGACCAGAACTGCCACCGAGGCACCACAACTAGCAGCAAATTCCTTAAGCTCTGCTGGGGCTCCAACGCATCTGAACAAAGTTTCTTGCTCTTGAATGTAGCTGAGGGCAAACAAACCCAGAGATGAGGGTGACACAGGAGCAGGCAGAAGCCTTTCCAGCCCCAGGATTGTCCCCGTGATGCCACCGGAGCCAGTGATGCTGACCCAGTTTCTAAATGGGACAGGAAGTTGCAACACTCTAAGGTTTATTATCATTAAACTCTAGCCAGTGTCAGACTCTGTGTTTGTTCTTGCAGTGCTACTGCCAGTGCACATAAAAACAAACAAAAGAAGCCAGTAAATGCTGGAAGCCTTGGGAAAGAATTAAAAAAAGAAAACAAGAAACAAACCCAACAAAACTACTAAATAAGAAATAAGTTAATGAGGAAAAATTACAAGGAACTGAAGACTTTAAATGTTCTTCCAAATTAAGGAGAACAAAGGGAAAGGATCAGCTCTTATTTTTGCAATTAAGGTGTTATTTATGGCAATTTAGCTTTTTAAAGATTAAGCCTGGATACAGTGCTGCAGAAAATACATCTGATCTTCTCCCAAGGCTTCTCATCAGCTTCTATATGAGCACCAGCCAGCCAGCCAGCAGCAGGATTTCTGTGCACTCAGAGCTCCCTGCGTGCACACAAGGTGCCTGTAAAGCACCCCAAGGATTTATCCCCACACTGGGCAGCTGGACTGTGACCATTAGAAACAGTCCCCAGCCCGCAGCGCTGGCRCTGGAGCTGAGCTACTGCACCCTTGGGGCCGAAATCTTCCAAGAATGAGAGAGAACATTCCACAGGAGCAAAAGGGAAAAAATAAAGGGTCTGGTTCTGTGTCTGTGTGCAACCTGCACGTGAAGAGGGGTGGAAGGAGGAGGCTCAGGGGGGCTCCCCGTGTTTGCAGTCACAGCCCCACGAGGCTGTATGGAGGCACTGACCCGGCAGAGCAAACAGCCCCTCTGCCCTCTGCCAGCAGCGAGGGAACCATCCCATCCACGGGACTGCCCCATCCACCTGCAGGGTCACGTCCAACAGCTCAGGGGAATGCTCCCCACAGCTTAAGGGAGGGAGGGAGGGAGGTGGAAGATGCCRCGGAGTCCCTGGCAGAGCCCTTTCCTCTGCGCCTCTGCCCAGTCTGACTTCGAGCTCTTGAGCAGAGCACCATGGGGCTGCCAAAACACCACACTTCTGTGCGGGGAGAAATACACTAATAACTATGACATCCCTGTGCATCTTTTGTAGTATTTTCGCCCATTACAGAGTTGGTAACGTTTGCAGAGAACCTGTATGTGAAACACTAAGACCATGCACACAATTTTTAGGATTCGGTCCCAGATGCCTTCTTGTTTTATCTACAGACCAATAAAAACAATGAAGGAAATAAATAAAAAAGCACATAAAACTTAGTTAAACTCAAAAACAGCTCAGAGAGGAGAGAGCTGAAGATGGGATGGTGCTGGGAAGACATCCAGCCTTGCCGTGCTGCTGCTCACAGACTCCCCTATTTCAAAGAGACATGAAAGGAGACATTGCAACATGACAGTTGCAAACTCTATTAGCTTTCTTACAGCTCTGTTGATTTTTCCAGCCCCCATGGCTGCCTGCCTGGGCGTCCTGTTCTTTGAACCCACACAGAGTAAATAGGTGTAACTACTGAGGCTCTGTGGGCAGGAGATGTGTTCCCAGGAGGAGCACTGGGTACAGGCAGGAAGAGCCGCCACTGCTATCCTGGAGAGCAGCATGTGGGAGAGTCAGAGCACTTGGGCTGAAAAAGGGGAAAGAGAGAGAAAGAGAGAGAGAGAGGGAGAGAGAGAGAGAACCAAGAAAACCTTCCTTAGAGGAAGATCTTGTGAGTGAAAGTGTCCCCAAGACTTGGAAGCAAATGCACAGGTAATGGCTTTTCGGAGGATGGATGCAGGRGGATGTGAACAGGGATTGTGACAGGGATTTTGTCAGCTTTTTACCACCCCAGCAGAGCTGCTGGAGGCACAAGGGGTTTAGCCAGAGCACCTKGAGCTTGGCAGGAGATGAGGAACACACTGACCAGGGCCTCAGAGGGTAATGCAGGGATTTGATTTTATTTCGTTCAAATCTAACTGACCAGAAGATTTCTCTTCTCTTCATTCCCCCTCTCTCAGCAGAAACATTTATTATGCTAAGTGAAACGTTTAACCACTGGGACTGGTGGCTGCAACAGCTCATCATAAGCGGCTTTGGTGTTTGTTGGGATCAGCACCCTGGGGCTGGAGATGGTGTTTCACCCTTTCCTCTGCCCAGTTGYTCCTTTCTTCCTCGCTCCTCTCGCCTCCAGCTCTGTCCCCTGCCCCTTTTTCAAGTTGCAATGCGTTAAAATAAAAGTATTAGCGGCGCTTATCTGATGCACGGGAGATTGTGAGAGCAAGCTGGCACGCAGCCAGGAGCTAATAGCAGCATAAAGCAATTTGCTGAAAAAAAGAATTAACATGCTAATTGTCAGGCTGGAGAGGGTGCTGGGGATCATAGGGAAAGAATAAAAAAAAAAAAAAAGAAGACATTGATTACTCTAGATTTTAACAATAAAGGACTGAGGAAGAAAGAGAGGTTTTGAGGCAATTTTCTTCTTTTCTGTCCCATTCTCTGCTACCCTCCCCCAGCTCAAAACCTCCAGCCAGAGCCTCAGGCACTCACGGGAATTTATCCGAAGATCTCTTCGTTTTGAGCACCGTGTCAGTGCCAGCCGCACCGCGGGCTGCGGAGCCRGTCGGCACCAGCAGGCAGCTCTGCCCTCCCCGCGGAGCCGCTGCCGGGGGAAGCTCGGGGCTCACGGACCCCGCACAGCCCCGGCGCGCAGCGAGGAGGTCTCCAAAGGACTGACCCCCTCCCAGTCCCAAGGAGGCTTTTTTTTTGGTGTTTCTTTCTTGAGCAAAGGGACGTTGCTCTTTATTTATTTATTTATTTGTGTTTAATTTMTTTTTCTCCAAGCAATGAAAGGAGTGCCTGGGAAGCTCAAGCAGAAAGCTCAGCCTCTTAACACCGGCTCCACGGAGCGCCGTTAACCGGGATTAGGAAAGTCAACTGATGCTTCCCAGCGCCAGGATTTCAGCGGCACGGAGCCTCCCGAGGCAGAGAACCGCGACGCCAAATTCAGCAGGATCTCAAGGCAGCAGCTGCCTCTCCACGCAGATGCCGTTTAACCCCGGATTTATGTGCATCCCACTCCTGAAMACCAGCTGGAAATCCATCGTGCTTGCCCTTCCCGGACAGTGAGTGCTGCCGGCCAAAGCCGTGGCTCCTCTCTGCCTGGTGCCAGCACCGGCGCTGGAAGAGGCTCTTCCTAACCCCATGCAGGTGGAGCAGTGGCACGGGGCTCCCAGCACATTCCCGGRGCTCCCAGCGGATTCCCAGGGCTCCCAGCACGTCCCAGCCGACCGGCAGATGAGCCAGCGCATTTCCCCAGGCGAGGCGTGCTGGGGGAACGAGGGCCRGGACACGAGGTACCTGTATCGTTTTTGATTAATATTTGTGGATAAATGCTGTAAATATGAGCCAAGAAGATTTAAAAGAAAGTCGCTGAGCCATGCAAGTGAATTAATTTGTTTTAGACAACATGCGGCTGGTTTGCAGCCTTTTACAAGCAGGAACATTATTTCTTTCCTATGCCAAAGACTGACTGCGTTTGCCCTCCTGCTTTACTTCTACTGTGGAGGAAATTTCAGCAAGAACATGTATAGTGAATTGCTCAATTCAACCAGTGCCACTGAAGCTCACCTCATCATCCAGACCAACACGCCCTACCTGAGCAGCACTCCGAGACCCGTGAGCTCCTCCGCTCTGTACATGTCGACAGCCAGGGTGTTAAAAGAAGGGGAAATAAACAAGCCAGACCTGGTGACTTACATCATTCTGTTTTTCTTTCTGTTCTTGACTGTGACATTCATTGTGTTCTTCATAAACTGCCAGCTGAAAAATTCTTTTTTTGCTACTCTTCCTTACGACAGATCGCTCAGGGAGGCGAGGAACCCGTGGAGGACACAAGCTGTCTGACACTCCTCGTTCCAGCAGGAGCAGGCACCAGAGACCCTGTGCAATAAGGAGTTAGTGCCATGTGCCAGTGCACGGATGTGACCCCCTTTAGAGTAACGAGCAAGAGGAGATTGCTGAAAAATATGCTGTATGCAAATCGGAGTAGCTGTAAATAAAAAGCTCTGTTAGGAACTAAAGAGAATGCTTTAGCAAATTTATAGTTTCATACAAAAAGTTGCCCCACRATTCCAGATTAAGCTCTGTATGTATGCAAATGTCATCATCCACCCATTCAGTGTCCATACAAGGATAATTGTATTAACAACAATCTCTGATTTGGGCATCTGGTGGAGCTTGTTCCCCGTGTTTATGAAACCATAACATCAAATGTAAAGAACACAGTGTATTTACCTAACAGCTCCACACTGAGATGAGTTTACTTTCCAGACCCATTTCTCCCAACTGCTGCTGGAACTGCATGGTGATGCTGTGGGAGGCCTGCCAGGCAGGAGGAGAAAATGAAAAATGTTTATTTAGACTTTTGATTGTCATTCTGTTAAGGGTGTTTTTGATGTTTGAATGCGTCATGGATCAAGTTTTAAGTTACTACTTATGTGAAACACTTATAACCTAAGGAATTTGTTTTCAACTTTCATAAGCTACAAAGGAAATGATTTGCCACGGCATGAAACCAAAATAACCAGGATGGTGAGTAGTGGGGAGGGAAAATGCATATAATTAATACTATGTAAACTAATGAAAGGGGTGAGCAGAGTGCTCCAAGTTCAGTACACAAAGTGGGTAAGTTCTGAAAGCCATAAAACACAGCTTTATAGGAATAGTTGCTTTACTGCACAGTATCCCCACTCCTTGCTCTTCACCTAAACCTAGCCCTATTACAAGCATGATTTACCAATATGGCAACATCTTGATTCAACACTGCTCACTGGCAAACCCCACCATTTAAAATTATTAACTATCTGATTTTGTTCTAAAAGCTCCTGCTTAACACTGGGAGCTGACGTGCTATTTTGTAGATGCTGATTTCTTGTAAACTTGCACAATTCCAGATCAAGCTGCACGAACCTTGGAACAGTGTCCATAATTCCCACAAATGCTGGGCAAAGGGCTTTTTGTTTTTTTAAACCAAATGGCTCAACATACAAGAGAATTGCAGATATCCAGAAAAAACATGTCCTGTATTAGCTGCAGTTTGGGGTATTGGATCATCTGTCAGTGGAATGGGGTTCAAGTGGTATCAGAYGCTGTACTCCTAAACCTGTTCTTGACCTGCAGAGTACAACAGAGCTGTGTGTATATATATGTACATAACTTATTTCATCCCAATGAGGAGATTTTACAATGCAATTACACACACATACAGGCTTGCACTCGAGCACACAGACAAAATGTATATATATGGGAGTCGGTTTGCAAGCTTTTTCTTTTTTTAATCCAAAAATTGCACAGTTGATAACACTTCCGTGTCATTGTCTTGGTTACCATGTTTTATTTTGCTCAAGTAAGCTAAACTACTACATAACAGGTTTCAATATTTTATCCCTTGATACGTGGCCAATATTTCCTCTGAACCAAATTTAACTGGTGTAATTCAAGTAGTTACTCTAATGTAGAAAGCAAGAATAAATGCAAATGTGTTTCTCTCAGCCCTTTTTGAATAAATCAAGTTTTATCAAATCAGGCATTTCTTATTTATTTTTAAGTAACAACAGCTTGTTTTCAGCTACCAGCCATAATGAGTTGGGTCTAAGAATTTCTGCTGGCAAAAGCCTCAGAACTGACAGAGCACATGTTGCGTTGCACTCTTCATTTAAATGTTCAAGAATAACTCCAGGATAATCCTATTTTTCTCCACAGCCTGATTGGAATAATACTCCAGAAGAACCTGTCATGCTGGGACTGTTAACTGAGTTTCTGGGAAATCTATAAAAGCTTTTCTATAAAAGCTAGAAAAGCATACCCTGTGTTGCTCTCATCAATATCCAGGATCATTTCTATTGCAGAAGAAAGTTCTATTAATGACATTCAGAATCACAGAATCACAGAATGGTTTGGGTGGAAGGGACTTTAAAGATCATCTCATCCCAAACCCCTGCCATGGGCAGGGACATTTTCCAGTGCCAGGTGCTCCAAGCCCCATCCAACCTGGCTTTGAACACTTCCAGGGATGGGGCACCACCACAACTTTTAGCCAATGTATGAAACATATGTGTAGAAAACATTCTGTTTCACCAGGCTCACAATTCAAGCTGACCAAAAAATCCACTTTCCAACCACAAGCACAGCAGAGAGGGTCTGACAGGCATTTCTTCACTCGCTGGAACTGCTTTATTAGGGCTTGACACCTGCAGGGTCTCACATGTATTCTCCATCCCTTCCCCTCACCTTTTGCCAGTCACGCTCCTGCCCCTGACACAAACACACCGTTCCGTGTCTCTTACCAAATCCCACTCTCTCAATGTGACTTTTGAAAGAGCCTCTCAACACTCAGCTCTGCAGAAGCCTCCCTGCTCCTGATGGCTTTTCCTCAAGTCAGACTGGAGGTCAATGCACTGAAACACGAGGGATGAGCGAAACACCAGGAATCTGGGACATGAGGCTGTGAGGAGCAGAGTGGTCCCCGTTCAGAGAAACTCTTAATTGTATGCTTTGCTTTCAAAAGATGAGCAGCTCCTGTAACACTTGGAGGAGCACATATACTCTTAAAATCCATAGCCAARTGCTCTCTGAATCAGGACTTGCATGTTAAATAAGGTTCTAACTCTGAGCCAGGGAAACAACTCATCACCTCCACCTGGAAGCAGTGAGACATTTTGCATCTGATGCCACCCTTCCACTGCATTATTATTATTGTTCTATTTCGTTCTGTTGGCTTTAATCTCTTAGTCCATGGAYGGTTTTGAATCCAGCTGCCCAAGCAGTTGGCACACACAGTGCCCACAGGGAGTTTGGCCCAGCACTGGTACTGAGTAACCAAGTTGAAACCACCAGCTCCATGCTCCTCTGCACCAGCATTCCATAACTGGGAACTCACTCATCCCACTGCTCTGCCTGAACACTGGGTTTGTTAACATTTTGGGGACCCAGCGGGACCCATCTTTCTTCTCACATTTCCTGCCGTAGGTGGGCTTCCCTATGGGCATTTGTCCTCCTGCATTTCGCTTTCCTCTAAACAAAAACCAGGAGCTGAGGGTTTTCCACACCCCACACCACGCGGCCATCACAACTGCTGCCTGCAAAGGGCTCGTCTGGAGGACTCACAAATCGGTCAAACTGCGCAGCAAGACGGAAGATAAAGAATAAATCCTAAAAGCAAAATATTCCATGTCTGTTTGGGATGTCTCAGACTGGCAAATAACCTGGTGCTGCATGGCAAAGCTGTGTCGCACGATCACACTCTCCAAATCCTGTCAAACCACAGCAGCCACAGCAGTTTGTAACTCACTTGCTTTAAGATTTCTTCTAACACGTCCAAGCCCTGATTTCCTGGTGCCAAGCAGCTGCCCAGCTCCCACACAGCAGAGTGTGGCCACACCCGATCCCAGTGGATCAAAAGGTTCAGTTCTGCTCTGYCAAGGCAGTGTCCCCACTGAACACTGCTCTGCCCCATGGTCCCTGCTCTCCTGCGTCTTTGGAGAGCCAGGAGCTTTATCTGCCTGATATTGAAAGCATTTAAAACACAGGAAGACATAACAGCCTGAGAACATGAAAGGAAGAGAGAGCTGGATTGTGTTCACAGCACATTTGTCTTTAGGAGGTTGTTTCTTCCAGAAACTACAGGTGTAAGCAAAGTTTGGTTTAAATCCATTAATCCATACAGAAAGTCTCCCAGGCAGCAAGTTACAGAGTCACATCTTTTCAAGGATTTTTTTCCTCCCCTTTCCATCATTTCTACCCTCTTGGTATCATGAAATTCCTCTCTGCAGGGCTGAGCATCTGCCCAGGCAGTGCATTTAGTACCACTGGTGAATTAATTTCAGGGACACATCCTAAGGTGTTCACTCCTAAGCTTGCACTTCTAGGTTTAATATTCTGTATTTCTCTTAATTTCTTAGAAGAAACGTAAGAGTTCCTTCCATAAAAGTCTTTTAGTGAGATCATTCACCAGAGACCTCAAATCTCAGAAAAAAGTCTCTATTTGGCTCTTACAGAAAAGAGCCCATTTTGTCTATTTTGTGTCTGAAGTCAAAAGTCACACACACAGTTCAAAGCAGTCTCGAGTGGCTCCTGAGTTTGCCAACAGCAGCTTCTCCAAGAGACTTCAGAAAATAAGAATTTGCAGGAGTGACTGTGTTACACACTACTGCTTATTTAGTCTTGGAAATAAATTCTGTTACTGCAAAMAACAAAGTTATTTCTCAAAAAGAAAATAGCAAAAAAGATATTTATAAACAACAAAACTGGCTTTAGAACAAAAGGGCTGCTAATGTAAAAGGCTTGGGCTTTTTCTTCCAGTATCTTATGGAAAAAGAGCCCTGCAAGGAGCAGGAACACAGAATGGCTGGAGATGACCCAACAGCTTCCACCTCCCAGAACCTCACCCTTCAACCTCTCCCCTCACACCTCCATGGGAGTGAAGTACTTTTACAGGGTTTGTCTTTGGGAGGGGAAATGTTATCCAAGTACACTTGTTACTGAACACAAGTTTGAAGTTTATTTCCAAGACTTAAGCCTGAAAAAAATGTGATTTCACATTAATCTGCTGGTGTGTATAAATACCACCTTTCATTCTGTCTTTACGAGACTTTTACCTTGCCCTTGTTGTTGTCCATCCCCTGTAGCAGGAACGTTTCCAGGACACTCACTGTTTGTGCAACCTCCACCTGCAGTGGAGCAGCTCAGTCTCTGGTAACCCAGAGCATCCCTTTGGTGACAGCCAAAACCAACTCCTACCTGAATTATTCAACACACAGTGTTGGTTGGAGAGGGGGTGAATGAGGGGTGTTTCACCCGAGGCTTTTTTTCCTCTGTAAAAAACCCATGAATGAAGAATTTCAGAGGTTGCTTTGGCTAGCTGCTCACAGAGTTGTTACTGTACCTCCAAATTCCCCAGAAAGACCAGGAAGATTAAAAAAATCCCCTTCATTTCTATAAAATGATTTAAAACTTTTGCTAAATCAAGGTAATTTTTTTTGCTTGCTTTTTACTTATATAGAAAGCTATTCATAAAAATCCATATAAAGCTTCTGGAAAGCCAACAAGCCACGGAACCACTTCATCTGAGATCTTGCTCACAAATTGTACCATCTCTGTAATACTATCACAGTAAATCTTCTGGGGATTTTCATGGCAATCACTGTTTTGCAAGCAAACCTATCAAAATAGTACAGGAGATACTGATATAACAGAGTATCAAGAGATTAATTAAAAAAATTTACCTGAGTGATTGGATTCTCACATTCAGAGGAAAAAAGCTCTTATTATTCAGAAAATGACAGAACTTCAGAGTATTACTGCAGGTGGCAGTCTGCTGGTAAAATTAAATCCCAAAGCAGGAAACCCAGACAAGATGAAGTTGTATCAACACTTTTGTTTCAGTTTTATAATAAAGAAATCATTTGTCATTGTGCAATTGGGATTCAGTGTTTTTGTACTCATCCCACCACAAAAAGGTTTAATATACGCACACCACATACTTTCCAATCCCTGTTTGTGCAGTATCTTGGTAAACAAGGGAAAAGTTTTCTTCCCCTCAATCTTAAAAAAAATAAGCTAATACACAGTTCACTAAACTTCTCCTMCGTTTACATTTCATTGCAGCAGTACTTGAGTTCCAAGAGATACCTGAGCAGCCTTCATTTCATTGAAATGGTTGGTCAGCAGTTCAAAGCTCAACATAGACAGGATGAGAGTTGTTTCAGAATTTTATGGTTGGCCACAATGGTAAAAAAAACCAACCAGCCTCAACAGAGTCATCAGATTGCTGAAGTCATACAGATAATTTTTTGTACTACCAATTTGAGTACTTCTGTAAGTACTATCAAAATGATACCATTTTGGCTGGCTGCATTCTACAAGAAAAAAGTACTCTTTAAAATAATGAAATAATTTAGTCTCTGCATCTGAGAGCACAGCGACCTTTTGCATTACCAAAAAGCTAGAGAAAAATGGTTTTTAAATGACAGGATCACCTTTGTGTGAGGAGGAATATGGACACGGAAAGGCAACAGCAGCAAGAGTTACGAGTGATAAATTAACCCTTGTGAACAAATACTTCAGACACAAAGTTACAGATAAAGGAAATCAGAAGAATCTGTGGGGTTTTTGTTTTGTTTATTGAAATATGAGCAGCAGTATGCAAAAAATATCTTTAAAAACATAACATAGCAAAACCTAGTAATTTTAAAATTAACAAAACAAAAAGATGTTTAGAGTTAAATGAAAAAACCTCATTGCTAGAACTGTGTTTCCTACAATGTAAACAAAAGCATAAAGGTTATGCTTGCAACGAACACAGAAGCAGGTTTATGGAGCAGCACAAGAAAGCAACATTATGGTGTAATCTGATGGTTTGGTCTATTGATTTGAACTCAGAATGGGAAACCTTCCTCAACTTCACAACTACAGAAAAAAGTCATGTTTGTCATTTGAAGCAAAACATTCCGAAAATGTTTTGGTTTCGTTTTTGGTTTTTGTTTGTTTGTTTGCTTTTCTAGGAACCATCACTAGCAACACTTCGAGCAAGTACAATGATATCCTGAAAAAATTATTACTTCAGACTAGTGAGGAAGCCTGACACATTTTAATGTCCTCTAGAGTTACACTGCAAGAATCCAAGTTAATCTTACACCCAAGAATCAACAACTTTCACACTGTAATACTGTGGGGGGTGGAAATCAACGCTTCAAGCAAAAACTAGAAGAGTTCCAACATTTTAACCAATTCTATCCTGAACCACCTGGGCTGTTTCACCATTCTTCTGCCTACTGGGCTGTTCYGTCAGATTTGTCTCTCATCAGTCACTCGTACTAGAAAGCTTTAATTTGGTCCTGTAGATTCTGTAACCCCATGTCAGCCCTTCACGGACAACGTCGTCATGCCCAAGGCAGTTCAGTGTGATGCACAGGCACTGCCTGCCAGCCACGCCCAAGCGTCTAAGGAGCAATAGCCAAGCTGCTGTCTTGTCTCGGTGACTGTAACAGCAATGCCAAAAAGGCCTTCAGCATCAGCCTGCTCCAGGCTCTCTGTGGGTGTTGCCAAAGCTGTCAGTCAGTGCTGGGGTTGGTGCAAAGCAGAAAGATGCCCAGAAAGAAGAAAATACACTACAAAAGCCCAATGAGTTTTTACTGAAGGGTATCATTCAGCCTAAGCCAGGCTACACTAGAAAGGCTCCGTCTTCCGCTACCACACAAGTGGCTGATTCAATTTCTTCATCCCTCCACRCAGATCAAGAAGTGACTTCTGCACAATGTGCTGTACCAGGAGCAGCACTCCCTGCTCTCACTGTACTTAACACATCACTGGGGTCAAACAACTCTCCATCYAATCCATCCATGCACCCATAGCTGAATTTTCTATCAGCAGCACAGATGAACAAAATAGGATTAGGAACATCATGAGCCAGTAGCACACAAAATTTGCTAACTAGAAAACTCCCAAAAAGCCCTAGTGAGAAGGAACAGAGAAGCAGAACACAGACAAATCACTGGGTTTGCTCCTGCAAGCCTGTCCTGCCAAAACCAGCAGCCACGAGGATATCCCAGCACTGCATCTAATACAGTTCCAGAATATGCACACAAGCAGAAAAATGCCAGAGCGCTTTAGTACTTAATGGCAGCATCAGAAGTGGGTTAGCTGGATATTATTGCAGAAATTATGGTTCAGTGCATGGGTAGCCAATCTAACCACAATCTAGCACTAAGCACCAGCTCTGGCTCACAAACACCCACTTCAGCACCCACTCTTGAGTCATTCCGTTGGCCACATAAAAGCATACAAGTGAACAGAGATGAAGCCAGGTGAAAAACATTTTGGATAAAGTAAAATCTTGTACCTACAACTGCAATCTTTCCGTAATTCAATGTGCCATCTCATTCATTACATAASCTAGTAAAGAAATATAATATTCTGTAGTGTCAAATATACATATTCAGCAACTTGACAGAAGTCAAGCCCCGAGGAGAAGAAAATAGAAGCTGGATCCTGTGACCAACTGACTTGGCATCTTGTTCAATCAAAAGAACTGTCTGYGGGTTGCAGCTCCAAAGAATGAAAGGGAAGAACCCAAAGCTAAGTGGCAAATGATGTTACTCCCCTTCTCTTGAAGATGCACTCAACTGTTTTCAAACATACTTGAGAAACTGTTTAAAAAAAAAAACCAACAAAACACAAAAAACCAAAACAGTAATACAGAAACTCCTGTACAAGAGAACATTAGGGTTCTGCAGAAGTGTTACAGTTTATTCCTTTAAGGCATTTCATAAAAAACATTTTAATGACACGTAAACAATTTTAATCCTTTAAGATYATTTGTAACTTAGGTACCATATGATGCCGATTTCCACATTTGAGCAGAAACTGTCATTCAACAGAAGACACAAGAACTTGTTTAAAAAAAATCATTGTCTCAGGACTGCAGTAATTAAATGCAACACATCTTTTAATAAGTATTTGCATATTAGAGTTTTCAGCCTCTCCCCTAAACACTGAACCCTTTTCTGAAGAGGCGTTCAGGAAAGAGAAAAAGCAGGSTGAGAAGTTAAAAAATATAGTAGGGTTTTGCTGCATGCAAAGAAATTTTGTATGTAATTCACTTCTAATTCTCTCTGAATGTTTCTTTCAGCTTCTTTTTTATTATATAAAGCAGGGAAATATGCATATGTTATGTAACTGATTTCTTTTAGTGTTTAGTATTTAAATTCTCTACCAACGTTTGCTGATGCAAACATTCATGAAGTTCAACAAAGCCGTGTGTGAGGTCCTGCACATGGGTCACACACATGGGTCGGGCAGAGAAGTGACTGAGAGCAGCCCTGCGGAGAAAGACTTGGGAGTGATGGTGGATGGAAAGCTCACCATGAGCTGGCAATGAGCACCCAACAGCCCAGAGAGCCAAGGGAATCCTGGGCTGCATCCAAAGGAACGTGGGCAGCAGGGCGAGGGAGGGGATTCTTCCCCTCTGCTCTGCTCTTGTGAGACCCCACCTGGAGTGCTGAGCACAGCTCTGGGGCCCCCAACATGAAAAGGACATGGAACTGTTGGAGCAAGTCCAGAGGAGGGTCCCGAAGTTGGTAAGAGGACTGGAGCACCTCCCCTGTGAGGAGAGGCTGAGAAAGTTGAGGCTGTTCAGACTGGACAAAGAAGGTTGGCTGGAGACCTCACAGGAACCTTCCAGTACCTAAAGAAGCCTCCAGGGAAGCTGCAGAGGGACTCTTTGTCAGGAACTGTATGACAGCACAAGGAGTAATGGGTACAAATTGCAAGAGGGGAAATTTAGCTTAGATATACAGAAGAAATTCTTTACTGTGAGGGTGGTAAGGCACTGGCACAGGTTGCCCAGAGAGGTTGTGGATGCCCCAACCCTGGTAGTGTTCAAAGCCAGGCTGGGTAAGGCCTTGAGCAACCTGGTGTGGTGGGAGGTGTCCCTGCCCACRGCAGGGGGGTTGGGACTGGATGATCTTTAAGGCCCCCTCCAACCCTTAACATTCTATGATCCCTTACATCTGAGAGAGAAATTCCATCATCATATTAACACAGTCCTTCAATCCCATAAAGATGCCAACCACAGTTACAAGTCTTCTGATTGAACCCCTGCCATCAGGGACAGGATCGAGAGCACTGTTTGATGCAGGCTACAAAGAAGTGATTACTTTTGGTCATTACCAACAGGTCTGTATTAAATTACACGATCTGGAAGTGAAAGCTTCTGCATTCAGTTACTCATTTGCTAAGCCACCCATAGTCTTCAAAGAGACTCAAACTCATACTTGAAAGTGAATTAAATACAGTGTAATCACTAATACTGCATAATGTCTACTGACAGATTAAAAAGGCCTAACACAGACCAATTCCAGACAGGTAAAATGAACAGCTAGAACACCAAAAAGAAAACAAAAAACTTATTCCTTCCAAAAAGTAGTAAGCACTGCCATTTACAAATAGTAGTGTTTATGTTAAAGTAGAGAAGGGTACCTAAAAAGAAATAGCCTTGGCAACCAAATCCAAACGGCATGAGTGTAAATCAAAGCAAAACAAGAATTACTACTCCAGAAACGTGCAAGATGTTTACCTTGTATCAATTACTATTTTAAATGGTGGTTAAAAGAGATATTGCAAAACCAAAGTGGGAAAAGGCTAAGAACTGCTATTCTGCATTAATATACAATGTGTTTATGACAGCATTTTCCAATAGAAAATACAAGTGTATTTTTACACCACTCCAATATTTGTAAAAAGTATATTTCATGTGTACACTTAAAAAAAAAAATATCACATTGTTCAATCTGAGGCAAATTAGCCATAATAAAGTCTAATTTTGATTATGACAGATGTCAACCTTAAGATGTTAAAACACTAATGCTAAAAATACAGCTTGCAAGYTGGAGCTGCACATGTTCAAACAGTTTCATAAACATTAAAAAAATTCCCAAATTATGATATGTATTTATTTTCTGAAGTCAGTCTTCATAATTCTTGTCCCTACAGGACAAAAAGGTTTTCCAGTTAAGACATATGTCTGTTTAAGTTCTAGGGGAAGGAGGGGAAAAGTGTTCTGAATTTTCCAATAGACTGTTTTTTCCCTTAGGGCTCAACTGTCACTTAAGCATCACAAGAACAATTTGAAATGTAAAACTGATTAGCTATACACAATGGAATTGGTCACAAAGGGATTTAAAAAAAAAACAAGTTAAATCATAAGATCCATTCTCCATATAGCTCACAGTATCCACTGGAAGTTTCTCTAGAATTAGAATAAGTTCGCTAAAAATAAGGCTGAAGATGGAATTTCAGCACTATGAAACAGATGAGATGGGATTAAGAGGAGAACCCATTTGTGTAAGTACTTTATCCAGCCACTGGAGGGGCCCATGAAGATGAATTTCGATCCAGCACGGGGTGCTCGTGACATCCTGTCGGTGATATTCAGCTCCCCAGCCCTAGAAAATGAACAAAATGGTGTCAATCCATTTGAGGACGTGCTTGTCTGTTAAAATACCTGCTAACAAGAAGCAGGAAATCATGATCTCAGATACTAACCTGAAGGTAGTTCACAATCTAGTAACACTTATCTAAAGGAAGAAATCTGAGGCTGGGAAGCAGAAGGAGGGAAGCCGCACCTGGAAGCCCCAATCAAGTCTTGGCTGCTACAGGCTCGGAGTGACTACGAGAGCTCCTGTGGAGCTCACTGCAGACTCCAGGATGACTCCTGGCCACGGCCACATCTCTCTTCTGCTTCCACCTCCTGCTCCCTCTCCTCCGCCCTCTCCAACTGAGCAGTATTTATCATAGCTGACAAAACCAACACGACATCTTTTGGACAAGATGCAAAAAAACCCCTGGCAAGCCCAAGTCTAGGCTCCACACTAAATCTGAGACAAACGGTATCTTGATTGAACAATGCTGAGARAACACTCCTGTGAGAACAACAGCACAGCTTGACTTCATAAACTCAAATCATGTCTTTTTTCCATAACCAAATTTTTTTAAAAAGTAATAATCAATTTGAAGAAGTTGAAAATTTTCTGCAATTAATTATGCTCCTTTTTATTCACATTCTTCTACCAGACCTGTTATTCACTTCGCTCCTTCACATTTGGAGCATGAACTTAAATCTCCTTTAACAAAATTACAGCAACCACAATGATTAAATCCCTGTTCTGAATACTGAAGTAACTGAATACACAGCCAACATTCAATACAGCAATCTGTGCTTTTCCCTTCTTGCACTGATTTCCCTCTCGCCCAATTAATCATTTTAAATATACTTATTATTGAAAAGAACCACATCAGGCCAGAACAGCTTTGCTAATGGAATTACTGCTAAATACCCAAACCCACAATGAACTTAAATGCCTTCAGAATAATTTACCTTTACAAAACTCATTCGAATGGTGCACATTTTGGTGAGCTCATATACTGCTTCAAATCCATGGTTGACAGACTGAGCTAAAAGCTGAGCAAACTCCTGATTGTTAAAGATTTTCAGACTGCATCCACTGGGAATCTTGCATACAGTTGTTGGATGAAAGCCATGGTGGTAGTTGCAGTTCCTGCTCTGTACAAATATGCTGCTATCACTTAAACACTCAGCATACACTTCTCCACCAACATAGTAGAGATGAACTCCTTGAAAACAAAGGTAAAAACATATCAGATTATTTTGTTGTCTCTGATTTCGAGGTAGTTGTAGTAAATTCTACTTTTTTGGAAAAAAATGTAGATTTCTGTCTGAGAAGCTTTTCAGAAAAGCTTTTGCTCACACTATAACATACTTTCTCATTTCAAAACAYAGTAGACTCAAGATACACCAGCCACTAGATGTCCTTCTTTGATCGATTACAGAATAGAATGAAAAAGTTACTGTCACATTTCAACAGTTATTTCAAGCTGTTTTTATACAGAATTTATGTGGATTTTAAAACTACAGTTTTATACACCTGGCAGCTTCTGCCTACGGCAAGTGTAACAGAAACAGGTGTGTCCTGGGAGAAGGGTCAGTGACGGACATGAATGAGAAAGTATATCTGTAGTCTGCTCTGATTTTCAGTACATTTTATCAAGCCAAAGGAGAGTTAAGTCCAATTAGCTGCTCAACTCAATTATCATCAGTCTTTACAAACCTTAACATCAACAAAGCCCCCTAGATTTATTACATCTGTCTGCATTCAGCTGTGCACATGTTTTGAAGTCAATACAGCACTATTACTGACTAAAAATTAATACACAAAAGCTGCCCATCCCTTCAGCATCCAAACACTGTCTCATTGCTCCTTCACTGAGACACCTGCCCTCCTTTACACCCACCCCACTGTTACATGCCTGGGATACAGCTCAGTTTAAGTCTTCCCTGCAATACCCTGAGAATCCACTGCAGACTATCCCATGGTTTGCCAGATGAGGTTGCAGCAAGTCAACAGATGCAAGTTAATCTTTCAGACAGCAGCAACTGTTGTGAATATTGCTAGATCCACTTGGGACTAAGGTAGGATGGATGTTACAGAGGAACCATTGGCTTCAACAACTACAAGCAGCTGTCAGAAAATCTGGGGTGGGCACGAATGCGTTTTCACAGCACAACGCTATCTATTTAAAAAGACAGTGACCACCACTTGCCAGCTGCAGTAAAAAACCTTAACAAAAAAGACTGGGTAGTTTTAAGGAGCCAAAACCCCAAGACCTTTCCAACATAACCCATGAATAAATAGGATTTTATCCCCAAACAATCTTAACTGTTGTTAGAACAGTTACCATAAAGCAAAGTTTAAGTGCAATAATTACTATTAGAGATGCAGACATTTTAAAGCTCACTGCAGCCACTACCATTCTACAACATGATGATGGCTCCTGGTTACACTTCTGACCTTAGGCAGACACACAAGATTTCTCTGCCAATATCATCAAAACGAGTGAGCCAAAACAAAAGAACCTGACAAACCACCCACGCCCCACAAATCAGTTGTTCCCCTTTATAACATTATTTTATTTATAAATTTTTTTGGACAATTGCAGAGCCAAGTTTCCAACAGATACAAATAGAACTTCTGGTCTCCAGATTATCTGCAATGTTTTGCCATATTTATAGTAGTTTCTAATTGAAACACTGCTATGGGGACAGGATGGATTTTCATTAAGCAAAACTTAAGACCAACTTTACCAAATGCTCTTAGGTGGTTAAAAGGCCTCTGAATATGTGCAACAGAAACAGAGTTCACTTCTCAGGACCGAGTTCATCCCAAACAAAGAAGATATTCAGAAAAAGAGTTCTACAATTTAAGATAATCCAAGCACATTCCATCAAAGATGAAAACTGCATCTCTATGTACTATCAGCCAAAACAGTACAGGAAAACTAGAAGATCTTGCAAAACCTGCTGTCTCCAGGAATCCCTCCCACACACATACACGCCCCATGGATTCACTCAGACAAATGAGCCCTTGCAGTTTTGCATTAGCACTTCAAAGTCCTGCTGCCAACTCACCAAGATATTTGAACATACTGTAGACAGCAGGTAATACCTTACAACAACAAAACAAAAAATCTTTGACATACTGTAAAGATGTATAAAGAATTTAAGAAGTAAATATATAATGTAGAATATCAGGAGTCCTGCAATGCTTCTTGGTGCTGAAACACGGAACTCTACACACAGATTATCATTTACCCTAACAAGCAAGCCCCAATGACAACCTAGTTTGGGAAGGAAGGGGTAACATTGAGTCTTTTAAACTAGTGACAAAGCAAAATGCGTGCAATTCCTGCCTAATTAGAATCAAACCATGCCCAAATAAATTGTTTTCTGATACTGGAGAGGTAGATAACGTATCACATCTCAGATTACCTCCAGGATTCTCATCTGAGAACAATCACTGCTGCAGTACAGAGAAGCTGAAATAAAACCAAGGACTTGATTTCTCAACCATGAGTAAGACAAGTCAGCTTTACCTTTGCCAATGTGCCGCCGAGTGTTCTCGATCGTTGAGTTGCGATTAACATTCGAGAGCAAACCTAAGCAGAACCTGTTTTTGTTATTGGAGGGATCTGTAAACCCATCTACCAGGACACTTGTGGAAGATGCATGAAAAGCCTCCCCAACACGATTATTTAATTCATAATACACAATGGAACACCAGTGTTTGGGTTCCTCATAGGCAACGGGCTGAACATCTGAAAAGAAGCAAACAGAAATAACAGTTTACATAAGCATTAAAATATTAAATCTAAAACTGTCAAGCTGACCTTCCAAAACACAGATAAGTAAAAGCTTAGTAAACAGTTATGATGGGCAAGAAGTGTCCTGAATAAGATCTCAATGATTTTTACCTTTGTGCATTTTAGCTGGTCTGTTAACTTTATGACTATTTTCCAATTTTAAGCCTGTTATTAAACAAAAAAACCCCTTACACACGCACACACACAAAAAGACTATGTGATAGCAGGTAAAATATAATTCTTTGTCCATTTTTAAAAAATCTGTTATAATTGGTATTTTGGGACTCCGGAGCCTTTAAGCATATGCAATTCCAGAAACAGGCAAAGGTAGCAGAGAAGAAAAAAAAGTTCAGCTCACTGTAAGCCACACTAGGAACCTGAGGCTTTAAAAGCAAAAGATGAAAATAACCAAGGCGAGTTTTATTTCTCAATTTTCTGTTACAGTCCCAGTTTGCCTGGGAGGATTGCTTCCACTTATCAGCAAGATTTACTGGCCCATTTGAAGTTACTCATTCAGTTTGGTCATGAGTTGCAAGAAGCCAAACTATGTAATTTTACATCAGACTATAGAACTTACCTCTGGTAGATATATTTGGCATGATTTGAGGGATCATTGTATTGCTTGTGTCCATAGACTGYGAATTATCCTGCCCCATCTGATCATCAGGGGGCATATAGGCAGGAGGTGGAGTATCAGCTACAAACACGAAAAATAAGTAAACCCCAACAATTCAGAGTATTTATTTATTCATTCTACAGTTGTTCAAGAATATTTCTGTGTGTTTACAAAAGATGTTAAAAAATGTGGACCCATTTTCAAAGAAATCTGAACACAGCCAGCTGTCTTTACAGTAAATTCCTTCAACAGCTGAAGTTTTACCTATGGGACCAATAACAATATTGGAAACTTGAAAAAAATGCAAGATGTGCTTTTTTCTTTTTGCCTTTTTGTTTTCTTTAGTACCTGCACTCCTCCAGTTGGGCAAGATGACTCTGCTTCCCACTTTTGTCACACAAATATGGGCTTTCTTGCCTACCCTCTTCTCCATGTTCAAAAATAAAACAGTAGAAGAAATAACTCTTTGCCTTAGTGTAACAAAGGCCTACAGCAGTTTTATTTTTGCTGCTCCTGTAGGCTGACTTCATTACAAACATGTGGATCTCTGTATTCTTCCATYAGCACAGCACTGAGTGTGCCAGCACCCCACTACGCCCCACTAATGCATCCACCCCAGTGATCACTACTCAGCCAACAGGGATAACCCACTGACTGGGACGCTTGCTGGGGAGCTSAGCAACCAGAAAGAACAAAGATGAGGCCACTGAGCTACTGGAAAAATAAAATCTTTAATCTATTAAATTTTTGGCTGTATAAACCAAGTAATCCATACAGAATCAGCAAGACTTCTTTCCTTTGTCCCTATCGTTTTTTTCCATACTTTCCAACTCAGTTAAACAGAATCCRTTTAATCCAATCTGTTCCCAACAAAAATTTGATACTTTTTTCCAGTTAAACACCACATTTAAGTGTTTTTATTCAGTGAAAGACATCAATAAACTTCCTGCTCAGCCTTTTACATTTGCTTTCTTTTCACTGCTAAATATTCTTCTAAAGTATGTATCAGTTATTCTGTAGTGAAGCTGTGCAAAATAATTCACCACTATTAYATGGTGAATTGACAAAAACTGACGAAATGACAAAAAACACTTCGAAAAATAAGACTAACAATTAACTCTGACCAGTGACAAAACTATGAAGAAAACCCCCTAAAATGCAAATGAAAAAGCCATTTATTGCAAATATCACAAAYTCCTGAGGTCACAGTTCACAACCACATGTGACATTTCAATTATTTTTATTRAAAGACATTGAGGCTGTACTCACCTGGCAGCTGAAATGGACTCGACGGTCCAGAGCTGGCTGGGGAGCTTGGGTAAGTGCTGCTGGCTGGAGAGGGGGGATAGGGGCTGTTTGGTGAGATGGAGAATGGAGTGCTGTTGGGCTGCTGGAAAGAATCTGGAAATGTCGCGTTGTGTGGCATGTGGGGCTCGTTGTGGCTCAGGTTCCTGAACTGAACTAGCAGACTGTGCTGGGGGTTGAATTCACTATGTCTAGGCACTAACACTGGAGGTAGAACTGAAAAAAACACAAACAAAACCCAGATACATTTAGATTAAAAACAGAGYTATAAGGAAAGAAATACACATAATGTGCTATTCTGCTCATCTTGATAATTTCAACACTAGCTGAGGTGGAAAGAGGAGCAGGGAGTTAATCTGGCATGCCTTTACCCCATCCTCTCTCCTTTGTTCTTTTACATCATGCTTCATGGAAGACTCAAACTTTACTCTTGCAAAATTCACAAAAACATGCATATATTTCATGCAACTCAAAGATTAACTTTTTTTTTAAAAAATAAGAAACCAACTAGACAAACCAAGTCTACATGTGGCACATACTGAAGTACTGATGCAGAAGTGCAAAATTCACTGTCTGCATATGTTAGTAAATCAGTGAAAATGGAAATACAGTCTACACTACTACAGTCAAACTACACAGTTACATATTGTCCTTTCCACTGAAGGACAAACAGTGATAAACAAAATCTATACTGCAACACAAAACTATAGCTAGGCTAGAGTCCTAAGTTCAGGACTGCTGCAATCTGAATTCCAGTGCTGCAGCAGCGACTTGAGCACTACAGTCAGTCGCAGCAGAATTACAACCACTTTGTGGAGCAAGGGAAGCAACTTCTCACCACTCTGTCCAGAGCAACATTCTTCATCTCTCCCCCTTGCAATCCCAATCCTCCTCCCCTTTTCCCATGGCAGCACACCTTAACAGCAGCCTTGTTACCTGTCACAAATTTGACACATCCCTTCCTCTAACTGATCATCGCTCTTGGTTCTATTCATCTCTGCTGTCAGCTAACTGGAAGTCAAGTGGAGAACTCTACCATCCTAGAATTTTATTTTTTATCTCCTCAATTCATGCCACTCACCAATCAAATTGTAAGCCCCTGAAAGACAGTCACCCACCTCCTTGCAAGGACTGAGATTTTGAAACGAGTTTCTCAAAGAAACCGAAACTGAAAGAAAACATCACTGCTTTCTATTTTATGACAAATGAGGGCTTTGCCACTATCTTTAAGGGCAGCAGGCTTAAGAGATCTGTGGGAAAAAGGTGATTAACCACAAAGAGAACAGCTAGTACAGAATGAACAACACACCACCCCAAACCCCCACCAGTAATGTACACTTTGAACATTCCTCTCCCAGACTGCCTCATACGACACTTTTAATCGGTTATACAGTACTGGAGGAGGATGGAGTGAACAGTAAGTGGTTACTAAAGATTTTGTTCAGTTTTTAGGACAGCAATTTTCAAACATACCTGGGCTCTCCACCCTCTTGTAGTGGTATGGATTGATGCAGACTTCCTTTTGTTTAGACCCAAAAGGAAATTCACAAATATCCAATGGCTTCAGCTCGTGATGGCTTTGGAGATCAGGCCAGCGCCAGACACGACAGTAAATCACGTGGGGAAGGCCTTTCCTGTGAGAAACCTGGAGCCGTCCATCTAAGGAGCGCGGGATAGTGACACACTTGCTGGGCTGTCCTGGACTGCTCAAGGCTTTCTCCAGTTCTTCCATAGCACCTTTTTTCTTTTTCAGCTTTTTTACCAAAGCATCAACAGCTTTTTCTGCCCATTTTTCCTCTTCATCTCCCTGTTTCCAGCCCAACAGACGCTTTACAGCTGGGCTAGTAAAGGAGAACAAACTGGCCATTGACGTCATTTGACACAAGTCTTCAAAAGGTTTGTTGGATTTTGTCTGTTGGGGGTTTTTTGTTTACTTATTTGTTTTTTCCAAATAAATGTCAGCGTATACCCAAAGCAGTTATTGTCACTGATGAGCTCTATTATTTCTTGGAGGATGACAAATGAACATATAGATGTCAGTGATGGAGTCTTCACATCAAAAATGATGATYGATTCCTCCAATTTAGTTCTATTAAAAAGATAAGTTAACAAGGAATTAGCAACAAGGAAAGGCTGTGGTAAAACAAAAAGGCAGGTATTAAAAGACTCCGTGTTTCAACCCTAGCATTGCATCTGATTTTGTTTCAAAACAAAATCCCAGAAGTACTACAACCTCACCCCAAAAGAGTGATCTGAGTCCCCAAATCTTGCAGTACTGATTAGTGGGGAAAGGGACCATCAAGGGATGATAGGGACATCAAAGTTTCTGTTAATATCCCTTAAATCCATGACTTTCCCTCAGAAGATAGGCTTGAGGAACATGCTTTAAAACTAACAGTATATCCCTGTCATGGTGCTTCCCTTGAAGACTAAACTTGCTGTGAAGAAACAGGGAAGAGACAGGTGAACAGCAGTTCCCAGGCCAGTACTGCATGGAAGTACTCAGCTTCTCAAATGGATCTTTATTTCCAAAAAGGAGAAAATCCTAAAACATCTGCTTTTTCTTGAGGTGTAATTAGTCACCCCATGATTTTTGAGAGTATTAAAAAAATTAGGATTAAACTACAAAGAAAGAAAACAAAACACAATCAAGGAAAAAAAAAAACAATAAAAAGGTCAAACCAAACCTTCCCCGGCCACTCGGAGAGGTGGTCARCCTTTTTTTAGCTGTAGCTAATTTTATGCTGCACTTCCTTGTATCTTTTAAGAAGAATATTTGAAGTGCTGGGTATTTTTAGCCTTTGGCAAAAAAAAATATTGTTTTCCCCAGAAAAAGAAAGGGGGAAAAGACATGGTGGAGTAAGCACTAGAAATGTGACCTTTACTACAAACTGCCTCAGAAAGGAGAGCAGCAGAACAACACACTCATGAATGGTGTTTTACCACTCAACCAGCCCTAACGCGAATCCTCCCCCCAGCAATTTAAGGAGTACCGATGACAAGAGGAAATGATGTGCTGTGGCAACGAACTGATAAGAACTTGTAAAATCCCTTGTGAATACTAAATAAGCAAGTATAGACAATGAGCAGCTGGCAAAAAGCAAGAGCACAGCTAAGAGAAAGGATGTCAATAACAAAAGATGCTTCCTCTCTTGCTACAGAGACTGCCAAACAACATTGTCTCTCCACTTTTGATAAACCATGGTGAATTAGAACACCTACCCTAGCCCYAGACACCAAATCTGCACATAAGAGAAAAAGGTGGTGGGGGGGGGAAGGAAAATGTTAAACACCTCTGTGCTGGTTCTCTTAGATTGCTACCTTTAATCAAGAAGATCTTTTTTCCTCCCATCTTTGAAAAACTGAAAGTCATCTGATAAGGCTTTTTYAAGTGTCTAGGCACATTTACAAGCTCACTCAAACACTTGGACAGATACTTTTATATAACAGAACCATATATGAAGCACCATCAACCAAATACACGTAAATATCCCTAAGGAAGACATTTACGTCCCACATGTAACCATCCTATACTTCCTACTAGCGAGATGGAAGATGACGAAAGCAGGGAACAAAACCAAGGACACTTGGTGTCCCTTTACAGGAAAAAATCCATTTATTTCACACAGTAGCTTAATCCCATTGGTACCTCTTTGATTATTCAGCTTTGTTTCAGTAATATGGAAAAAAAATGGGAAAAGCAAACAGAAAACCTGCTCAAAGGTCTTTCTTCCTAGAGCTCTCATAAAAAAAAACAGAATGGAAAAAAAAGAAATTAAGAGAATAGAAGTCTCCCACTGCTTCAGTAAATCCCTAGAAGAAGGTATTGAAAAAAAAGAAAACCTCAAACAATTACGTATCACCTTTTTTCTTCACAAATACTGAGATGTCTGCACTTAAGACTAATTTAGTTCCCTGGGACTACTACACATGAGAACCTTTGCACCCTTCAAAGTAACAGGAAATACATAAAGGGAGATAAACTTGGCCAGGAACTCAGACTAAATTTGTTCTTTTACTGAGGATAAAAGTTTACTGTTCTAAAAAGTAAAAGCTGTTTACAGTTGCAAGTAACTTGCTTTCAAGCCTTGCATACATTCAATAGCTGCAAGAAAGAAGCAACTGCTCACACCCCTACAAATGGAAATGAACCCACCTAGAATCTCAAACCAGAAGACAATTAAAAAGTTCTGGTTTTGTTTCTCAGCTATGCTTTCAAAGAACCTTAAGCATCACCAAGGCAGAAGATGCACTAGCAAGTCCTATAGTTAAACTGAGCTCAAAGGAGATTTTAAGAAATGCCCCCATTACAGGAGCTCCATCTATATTAAGGAATCAAATTTACAGACCTACGATTCTATTCTATGATCATGTAACATTTTGTTTTTTAGTATTTTGAGTATAATGCATCAACTAGGAAAGAGATTTTATTGGTTGCATATAATTTCAACATAATTTACCCACAAGTATGCTCATGGAATAAACAAGCTAACTAAAAGGAAAGGAAGTTGGAACAGTTCTACTAAAAATGATATTCTGCAGTAACTAGTATTTGTAGGGCAAGTGTCAAGGGAATTTTGATAAATGACTGTCCTATAAACTATGATTTTAGAAATAATCTGCTTGGAGTAAATAACATAATTAACTCTAAAAGCTTCACATTTGTCTGAGGGCCTGTCAACAAAAGCAAAGCCTAGTAAAACAAGTTATTTCAGAAGCATCAAAACAGATTTGATCAAAACTTCTTCTCCAAAAAAAATTTCCACGTACATGGTTCTAACTATAACCACTGAAAAATGAGACTCTTGAAGTTTAGAACATTAATACCATTTACTGTAAGTCCATTCTGGCCACCCTTGAGGCTTTCAAGACTCTTCAGCAGAAGTGTATTTTAACCTATTCAAGAAAAGCAAGGGTAAAAAAGAAACCCTGCAATAAAATACTAATAAGCTTTGAGAAGTACAAATGACACTGAATTTATCTCATTAGACACCTTCCCAACATTCATTTTGGAAGGTGAAAATACTGAAGGTTTACAGCTTTTGCCTTTTCTTAAGAAAACAAGGCAGAATTAAAAACCTTCATGAATCATGAGCTGGCTTCATGAGCTATTTAAGGCCACAAAGCAGTAGGTTCAGGTATTTATGTACAAACCAAACATTTCCATGTAGAAACTGCAACTCATGTAGGGTTTTTAAATTTCTGAATGTGTGGCATAAACCACATTTAGAACATTTACCTGCATTTGCTGTAATTTCAGCATCTAATTTTCAAAAGGTTCCTAAGTAATCATGACATCTGCCAGGAACAGCTTCACCAGATCATCTGTACTTACAATCAATTTCTTCCGAGGCTTAAAAGCGCAAGTTATGAGCTGTGATTGCAGTACCACAGAGCATCACTGAGGTCTGAATACAGAAACAAATGCTTTAAAGAGTCACATTTTCATTCAGTGTTGCACAAATTACTCGTATTGCTGCACCTCTACACACAGCTGGTAACAACTTTCATGGGGAAAAAAGCTTACTTAAATTTCCTTAGGAGGCAGAGGGTCTATTACGAATTACCTTCTTTTATTTAATAACTTTTCAGCTGAGCTACAAGAGAACATCAACCGAAAACCATGCTATTATATTAAAAAAAACCAGTTACAAACACTCTTTTAAAGAGTGAGTGTAATGAATTACATGGAGTAGCATGAGGGGGCTTTTAATAGGCAAGTATAAAGGAAGTAATCACTGTATCAAAATTAGACTTTGGGGCATGCATTATTTATACATTTAAAGTTCTTGTTAATGACTACAGCAAATGGAAGGAAACTAGTTGGGTGAACAGGTCCATTGTTTGAACCCCCTCCTTAATACTTCATCCAGGCAGCCAGATAYAAACAGAGTGGGCCAACAGCAGACCTTACATTTCAATTGTGCAGATGGGAGAAATACACCACCTTCCATCTGCCATCACAAATACTGAATACCCTGACTACCACCGTTGAGTGGTTATTGTGAAATTCTCTTAGTCTACTACATTAAACTGGCAAGTTGGGTAGACTCCTTCGATGCTATACCAAGGAATCTCCTTCCAGCTAAAAGGGCCTGAGCAAGACCCACTGCAGAACAAGTAATATAACACTGCACATGGTCTATCTATTTTAATGAAATGCACTTTGTACGTAACGTGTTTTGCCACCGATTCCAAACTAATTTCCCACCTGCCAAATCTAAGTTTGAAGTACCATTAACCGAGCAAACCATCATCCCAAGCAGCAGAGCAATGAATGATGCTTTCACAAGCACAAGAATAAAAGGAGTTAAACCAACATGATTCTCATCCCTTTCTCCTGCCAGTACTAAGCCTGTGTTGCAAACATACAWGCCCTATTCTTTTCCCACTAATTTACTTGTTTGCAAACCCAGGAAGCCTCCTGTAGCATCATCCCCAATCTGAAATAAGGAACTTCACTGCTGATGATTAGAAGCTGTTTTGAGACTCGATTTCATACAATAAACAAAGCACCACTTATAACCAGCAACACAACTGGGAGTTCATTAGAGCTGCTGCAGATCTGCAGTTAAAGCTGTTCTGCAGTCAGCTCTTGTGCTTAACTTTATTGCCCCTTCAAACTCAGAAATGCTCCAGTATTTTGACTCCATATACACATTAATATACTCCATACTCATACAGAAAGCTCAAAGTCAACTGCAGTATATTACAGTGTATTATGCTATACACACAGATCAATACTTTCTTTAAAACTACAACCTCACACATCAATTTCACCTGGTTTTATTAAAATCCTTCTTTCCTTATAAATTTCCTGGCAGGAACTGAGCAGGATTGTGCTTGGGTTTTATTATCATTTTCCCAAGTCTACAGCTTACACTGCAGCCCAGCACACAGTCCCATGCAATGGCACACATAAGAGCCTTTTCTTGAGAACAAATACAGGAGAAATGTTAGCTCCAGTTTCTCCAAACACATCAAGGATAAAATAAATTCTAAGATTACACAGTGGTTAAAAAACTTGGTTAATAAACTTGAAGGGCCTACATGCTACAGATCATTGCCACAGTCTCTCCAAAGAAAAGATTTTTCTCTAATTACCYTGTGCAACATCTCAGTCATAAAGAACATCACCAATGATAAAACTTTTTTTCCCCTCCTCCCCTTAAGGTTAAGTAAAGCATGAAAGGAGACTTTACAAATTATATCAGAAAGGAGCTTCTGCTATTTTCATCAGAACTGGGCTCACAGATACAAATGTACATCCAGTTGACCAAAATCTATGCTAAGTGCTTTTACACTAGCACTAGATTTCTTGCTTCAAGCATGCCTTGTAAGGGAATATAATCTAACTGATAATACATGTAAACAAGAACATAAAAGAACTGTCTGCTATCTTCAAAACTTTTACTAACTGTGACTGCCCTCCAAACACAAAAATATATTGACAATTTCAGACGGGGCTTTCTCACACAGTACTTTTAATTTCCATATCTGTACAGCATCTAACACAAAAAAACACTGGAGCATTTAGCTCTGTCAGCTGAGAAGTACTTAACTAGCACTCTCTTAGTAAAAGAAGCCTAACAGAAACTCTGAGGCCAAGCACAAGCAGCAAGCAGTACAATGTACATGGAAGAAGTGGAAACATAAAAGCCATACAGCTCAGATAGCAAAGTGATGCCTCTGTTTCTTCTTAAAGTCTTCTTAAAAATTACTGCCAAAAAACCAATACCAGTGATAGTGATTTGTATCACAAAAGAGGTCAGGGCAGAGATCACTAATAGAGCTCCACTGCATTTCCAAAGCACTCTGACTTTCCATCTGATGCCATTAAAAGCTCAGAAAAATTATAATCAAAGAACAGTTTTGAATTTGTTCTGCATCATGGCAAAACTTGGGTTTAACTGTGATACAGAGGAAGGGAGAAAACACTAAAACTTCCCACACCTACAAAAGTTATTATCTATTTCTTAAAGCATCCACACTTCGAACAAAAAAATTCAATGCTCCCATGGCCCTGGTCTCTGCAGCTGCTCTAATTACTGAGCAATTAGCTTTTGCAGAAGTTCTCTAAACTACAAATTCCATCTTAGAACCAAAATCTCTCTCCCTTAAGTGTTTTGTCAGAACCATACATTTTCTCACACTTCTATTTCAGCTTACTGGCACTTTCCAACAGAAGCATTATGCTGGAAAATGCCACCATGAACAGTAGTCAGCCCTGAAAGTGCCTCATGTTTTTAAGGTTATTTAAGACCTACTCTAACCAAAGCAGATAACCACAACTGAGCATCCATTTCTTAATTAAAGTTCCAGAGCAGAGCACTGCTACATTTCACTAAACATGAAAACAAAGGCCCGTGCCTCCATTGGTAGGTTGGTGGACATGGACAAGCAAGTGGGTGATTAGGAGTTGACCTCAGTACTACAGTTGGGGACAAAAACAGGAAAATAAAGGGCATCTTGTACTTTTCACAAGCCCTGAAGTATGCTAAGGAATTAACAAGCTGGACAAAGCCTTCCGAAAGTTTAGATGTCCATGTGCAAGACCTTCATTAAAGAAAAAGATTCTAAATACTGTAAGTTGGCAACAAAAAGCATAACCTGGAAAATGGGACACTCATAAAGCTTTCAAAGAGGAAGAAAAATAAAGATGTATGTGTGTGCATACACTTCCACTCCAACTGAATTGCATTAAGACTGTGACAAGTTTACAAAAGCTACAGGATTGGAGGGAACACTGACAATAGCAATGCAGCCAGCTTTTTTTTCCCCTCACCCAGAATGAATGAACGGCAAAGTATTCTAAATTTGTCAGTTTGTGACATCCACTGACCCAGAATTCAGAGACACTACTTCATAGTTGGTGTATCAGTAGCAGGGATTCTGACAAAGATCCTCTGTCAAGGATGACAGTGCTGGCAGGCTCAACCTTGGTGGTAGGTCAGTAGGGATACAGACTTGGCAGGCAGCGCCCTGCACCCTGCCAACCCACRTTGGTCAAGCGCGCTCAAGTGCCAGCCAAACTTTTCTACGTGGTCACAGGAACACGGCTAAAAAGGCTTCCAGAAAACAGCGCAGGAACTTGCACTGTGACTAATGATAACTGCAAAAGTCTTAAATTACTTTTCAACTTGCTTTTAATGAGCTGTTTATCGCTAGCCGTGAAGGGATCTCGAGTGCGCTCAGCTCGCGCAAGAACAAATCTTCTCATTCTGAGCACGAGCTCCTTACCTGTTATTAAAAAAACATTATGTAAAGATCTTTAAAGAAACATTAGCAGATGAAAATTCATTTTACCAAATGTATCAGCGACACTTTAAGAAACATGTAGTTTAATTAAAAAAAAAAAAMCAAACTAAAAGAAATCAATAACAAGGCCTTAAGTGGAAGGAAGGGAAGACACAAGGACTTGCACAGAATTGCCACAGAAGTATTTCTGCAGGTATGTAATTCTGCCAAGAGCAACAAATAGTTCTTAGCATTTTCTGAAGACAAGTATAAAGAAAATATAGAGGATATTTTTCTGAAATTAAAAGTCTCCTCTAAAATATTAAAGATCACAACATAATTTGCAAAGAACATACAAATAAACCAAAAAAGTACCTCAATTGAGCATGAGCACTCCATCTGGGGAGACAAAACTTTTTCCAGCTCAAATAATATTCTATGATCATCAAAATTCTGCACAGATCACCCACTCCAGGTGCAAGATTAAAAATCTGACTTCCTAACAAGTACTAAATAGTACAGGGTCCACAATTACAGTTCCTTCAAGTTCCATCAGAGGTTAAAACTCCAAACCTCAAAAAAAAAAAAACCACCCCACCCACCACAGCTGTACACAGCAGCACACCCTGTTGTGATCTTTTGTCATCAAGAAAAAGAAATGCAGAAGGAAGCCTCTCTTCCTTCTTTCCCATTTCTCAGCCCCATCATGATTGTCCATCTGGACTTCCCCTAGGAAAGTCCTCTTTACAAAAAGAGAAAATCCCTCCCTCAAATGTATGTCCTCCACATTTGGAAGGAAAAGAAAGGTTTGAAAAAGCCAGTATCCCAGTAAGCACATGGTTTGTTGGGGTTTTGTTTTGCAGAAATGAGTGGCATGAGGCACTTAGCAGCAATTTCAAGGCCAAGTGAACAAAATTTTAATATCAGAGGTAAAAGTAAACCACTATCAAACGGTAGGGATTAAGACATTAAATCCAACACAGACAGGGCACTCTCAAAAGTTACAACACACTAATTATGAAACATCTTCAATTAAGTTATTTGCTGCTTCTATTAACTTCCACTACCACTTGCTGCCAACTTCATAAAGCATTACAGGTTTTGATGAGCATAGGCACATGACTGCCAGTGTTTGCACCTTTTTCTTTACTGCTCTTCAATCAGATTCTGTGATTCCTCACAGGATATTCTGTGCAGAACTTCTGTAACTGACACATGCAATGAGCAATACTCATTTCACTTTTCAGTATTTTAAAGCCACCCATGGAAGATTCATTATCTGAAATTAACAAAAGAATGAAAACCAGCAAGAGATTTCATCTAAAACCATCACATACTGACAATCTAATTTCCCATGACAGACAAAACTTTGCTGATGCAAATTTTGACAGTTATTCCTTGGAGGTTTTCTTAAAGTAGCAAGCCCAAGTGATTCACTGCACAGAATTTCTAAATCCCTACATATTTCACCAAAAGATTCAGTAACTGTTACTGAACCTATTCAATAATATATTCAACACTACTGCTGAATCAGTTCTTCCCTACCTCATTTCACTGAGAAATATCATCCAATTACCTTAAAGTCACATCAGAAACCCCACAACTGGAACAGAGCACAGATCACTTGATTTCCAGTCTTGTGCTTTTAACCACAAMACCATATTTCCTCTATTAAGTTTACAGCCCGCAGAAGACAAAAATTGCCGTTCTAAATCACCGAAGCTGTGCATCTGTTGTCAGTCAGCTGTCAGGGCTGGGCGCACGCGAGAGGCCAAGGTGGACAAGTGTGTGAAGCGTGTGTTTGTGAGGTGTGTGTGCCCTCACATCGCCTCCCGCCTCTTTACCAGCGGCTGCAAACGTGCGGGTTTGTTGCTTTCCCCTCGCTCGGTCAGGCCTGACTCCAGCTAAGAGTCCTCGTCTTAAAGAAAAAAAAAAAAAAAAAMAAAAAAAAAAAACAAACTAAAAAAAAAAAATAAGGCACAACCCCCGCGAGCCTCTGGTGAGCGCTGCGATGTCCGCTCGTGTACCGGCACCACGCGTGTCCGAGCAGCCCCGCGGGCGGCCCGGCGCTCCCCTCTCCCTCCCGGGGCCGCTCCTTCCCCCATACGCCGCTGCCCGTCCCCTCCCTTCCCCCCGCGACCACTCTGTCACCGCGGGCCGGCGCGAGGCCTCGGCCCCGCTTCCCAAAGGGCCCGTCCCGTGCCCCCCCCCCACCCCGCTCCACCGCCGCCCGGAACCCGACCCGCAGCGCCGCGACCCCGCGGCCCGCACACCCCCCCCCCCCATCCCGCCGGCCCGACCCACCCGGCGCGGAGCAGGCGGCCTCCCCGGGGCGGGTGTCCGTGAGGCGCCGGCTGGGCCGCGGCCGCCGCTGCTGCTGCAGCGAAACTTTGCCGGGGGGAGGCGGCGGGACGGGAGCGGCGGCGGCGGGGCCGGCGGGGCCAGCGCCGGGACCCGGATGTGCGCGAGGGGCGGGGCCGCGCGCGCGCCGCGGCGGCGGCGGGAGGAAGCGGGAAAAGGGCCGGGCCGGGCCCGGGGTGCCGTGTGGGAAGGGGCCCGGTGGGGAATTGGCCCCGCGCTGGGAAAGGAAGCGATATCAATACAAATAAATGTATATAAATAAATAAACAAGTGTGCGGGGTTCGGTGTCCAGAAAGCAACACACCGCATAACGGAGGAACAGAAAAGCCCCTAAGGYCCCGCTGCAATGGCGGGCGCTGCTGGGCCCGGGGGCCGGCGCTCTCACCCAGTACCGGGTGCCGCTGCCGTACCAGCGGCTCACACCGGCCCTGGCCTGGCTTGGGGGTTGTTTGCACAGAATCACAGAATCAATTACGTTGGAAGAGACCTCTGACATCATCGAGCCCAACCTCTGACCAAACACCACTGTGTCAACCAGGCCATGGCACTGAGTGCCACATYCAGCCCTTCCTTAAACACCTCCAGGGACAGTGACTCCACCACCTCCCGGGGCAGCCCATTCCAATGTCTGATCACTCTTTCTGTGAAGAAATTCCTCCTMATGTCCAACCTGAACCTCCCCTGGTACAGCTTAAGACCATGTCCTCTTGCCCTGTCACTAACTGCCCGGGAGCAGAGCCCTACTCCCACCTGGCTACAACCTCCTTGCAGGGAGCTGTAGAAAGTGAGAAGGACCCCCTGAGCCGCCTCATCTCTTGTGGGACTGGCTGTTATCCACAGTGTGTTGGAGCAGCTGAGGTCCTTCAGGGAGCTGCATCTCCAAGTAAGTTACTAAAACACACAGCAAAGCTTCAAGAAAACGTCAGCAGTGTTAGGAGCRGCTCTCAAAAGGATTGCACAGATGAGGATTTTCATACTGTATATAATGCTGCTATGGGACAAACTCTTACATGTCCTCATTGTGTGACATGGAAGTGAGCACTGTTTCCTCAAAGCTACTTTTGAACTGCACAGAAGGAAATTTTGGAGAAGTACCGGGCCAAAAACACGCCCAACGTGCCATAGCAATGCCTGACCTTGGTTAAGCATTCTGCAAGCACAAGTGTTTCWTGTCATTTTTAAGGAGAAAATTGTTAGATATGAGGCTATATTAAAGAAGAATTGGGTTCCATGCCATGACTCGATGTCAGAAGGTTTCCATTTTTTAAATTGCCTTCAATATACAACTGACATTTGGAACTCCAGACACCTCAATCTCCACTAAATCTGAAGAATCTGCTTATTTCCATTGAAATCCATAATAACAATCAGCTGTCCAAGAGCAAAGGCCTCTTATGGTAGGGAAGGACTGGCCAGGTCTTGTTTGCCTTACAGAAGATGAGGTGCCGTAGAGCAATGCGTGTAAGGCTGACCCACACTCAGCTCTGCCCTTTAGCACCAGGTAGAAATGCTCACCACAAACTATTGGTGAGGCCCAAACTCTGATGCCTTTGAGAAATTTAGCTTTATATGGGCAACAGGAACATCCACAATTAGAGGAAAGTATTTCACACTTCAGCCCACAAAGTGATTTTGAGGGAAAACTTTTCGTACAAGATGATTACTTCATAACCCAAGGGCTGCCTTCCTCAGAGTARGGTGATCGGGGCCGGCTTCAGACACACTATTGAACTGAGCTGAATCCTGGTCTGATCACTACAGGAACTCCTACAGAAGAGTTTCTTCTTCTAGCAAGAAAAAAAAAATTGTGTAGGAACAGATATATGGGGCAAAACCATCATTTGTACATAAATTTGTGTCTCTGTTGTAGAACATGTTACACTACCTCACAGCAGTTAGAAATCTGGCATGCCAATTGCATCTGGCACACCCACTGAATCTTGCTATCGGATTCCTTTCAGAAAAAAAAAATAGAAACAAGCAAATGTAATGAAAAGTGGTTTTTTATATATATATATATATATATAAAAATGCATATATAATTAAGCTAAAAAGAATCCACACGAAACCCCATGTTTTATTTGTGTAAATTAAGGGTAAAACATCTACCAAAAAGAAAAAAAAAAACGAAGAAAAAGCAATGTAAAGTTGATAGAAATGGGGGAAAATATCAAATGAGCCAAACTGAAATTTCAATTTCAAGTATGTTTGAGCTTTAAAGAAATTTTCCACTGGTTCAAAACTATGGGCTCTCGATTATTTTTGATGTAAACAGAAGTTCTTAACAAATCAATTAAAAGCCTAGCAGGATATCTCTACTAAAGTTCATGGCAGCAATGAAGGAGCAAGRCTTTGGTGTAATTTAGTCCGCGAACAGAGCTAACCTTTGGGGACTCCTCTGTATCTCTGCACCAGCAATTGTTCTGCTTTGGCCAGGCAGTCCAAAATATGGGACCAAAAAAAACAACTGYTGGCCTTTTTCCAAATCTTTTGTGTAACTTAATTAATAAACCAAGTAACAAACAACGAATTGGCAGCAGGCATTTTAGGTGTTGTTCATGTGCCAGCCATCATGTCTCTAGAAAACAAAATGTTCCCCTCTGCTGAAGAGTTACAAAACAGTTGTCTACTGACGGGTGAATCTACATCGCAGAGCCCTCATGTGCTTGCTGCTGTGGAGGTTTAGAATGATGAGGAAAGCTGAAGGTGTGCATGCAAGGGTATGGGAGAGGACAAGGAAAACTAAGATTTCCAAAACTAAGTTTTCCTAAACATTCTCAATTTAAAACTGGAGGCAATTTAGACATGTCTTGCACACACCCTCCTCAGGAAACAGTGATTCTTAAGCACAATGCAGAGACTATTTTGGAGTGTGGTAGCAAGGAATATGACATTCTAGCTGAAAAATAGGTTTACTCTTTTTTTCCGTGCCATTTTGTCATAGAGTAATGTTGTATGGGCAAATCCCAAATGTCTGAAGTCAAATTATCTCCTTGTAGTCAATGAGACAGATAAAGGACAAAGTAAGTGATGTCGGCTATCTGGTGATTCAGGTCTGTGTACTCTTAAGGTCACAGGAAAATTTCACCACTGCCTATTCACACATGGTTTCCATCATCTGGATCTCTAGTGCCACGTTCCAGTGGGTCCACTCTAATAACACACCAAGTTCAATAAAAGGTTCACAACAAGGAGACTCAAAGCATTCTGAACACATTTTCCAGAAATCATGTGATTTCACAACTCACGGAACCATCACTCCTATTTTAACACCATCAAACCTAGATTTTCCGGCATACAGACATGCAGCTGTATTAATCCAAGGAAAAAGGGCTAGCTAACCTTCCCCTTAGCTGAATGTTTCAATTATTAAATTATGTTTAAATCCTGCAGCGATAACTGCACTTGTTTATACTTTGGGTCCTGCCTTGTAAAGTCAACTAAAGTACAAGTACCTGTCTGACATTCCTTCGTGCGTGGGCTAATGGCAATGAGGACAGAAAAACACCTTCCCACAAAGTTGAGCGACTGTAGGTGTTCATGTCAGAGCAAGYGATAACCTCACAGTCTGATCAAAGTGCAAAACAATCAACAGAAGAGCTACCTAAAGGTATCAGGCCTTGCATGGTTGAGAAGCATGAAGTTCAAGAACTAGCTTAAATTCCATTATTTTCGTTTTACGCTCCTGATTTTGAATATGAGTTCTATATTTCTTAATGAGATTTTTGTTTGGTTAGAAGTGAATAGTTTGAAAATCAAATAGATTGTTTGCATTATAAGGAAATAATCTTGGAAAAAAGTTGCTTTATTGTGAAACTTTGGCCTTCCTGTAASTTCTAAAATGACTGTATTGTTCAACTTAATTCCCTATCAACTTTCTAAATTGCTGGGGGGAGAGGGGGGAATGTCGTTTAAAAAAGAAGAATAAATATACATGTACAGTTGCCATGCCTCTTCCCACATTAAGCATTTGCAAAGCTACTTTATGTTAAAAAAATCCTGTAGGGTGAAAGACGGTTTGGATATTTAAACAAAATCTAGCTTAAAAACAGAATTGGGGAAAATAGATGGAATAGCTCAAGAAAGTTCCATTCTCACAGCTGTCAGCTGAGAAGAAATGGGGGAAGGGGGAAATGCTGAGAAAGGAATTTATTTTTTTTTTGGCAGTGAAGCGAACATGCCATCCCTGTTTGAAAAGTTTCAGGGTGGGAAAGGCTAAGGAGGGGCTAACATACTATACATACCTTTACATATATTTTTGAGGCAGAAAAACAGTGTTGTGTTTGAGCAGAGTTCAGCAAGTGGAGAGGGAGGTGGCATTCGCTCTGGCCATTTGGTTCTCTTAAATAAGCCCACAATTTACAGCAGGCTGAGAACAGGCACAGTAGGTGGTAAGTGGCTGCCTCACAAGCAGACAATACAAATGTTGTGTACCTTGCATCACATACGTAAGAAAATGGTAATAACGTTTAGTGTCTGGAGGAAAGATATTAAAAGTGTTTATCTACAAGGCCCCCAGAGGTGTAGGCTCCTGCAAAGTTACACTCACTGGCTCGCAGCCTGTGAATTCCCAGAATTAATTCTCAAATTAAGTACCCTGTTATTGTTACAGCCACACTTCTCAGTACCTTGCATGACAACTCACACAGAGAAACGGAGAGAAGAATTAGTCTTGTTTCCTGAAGCTACAGGTAGAAGACATTAACATGAAATTGTAGACCACGGGAGGGAGGGAAGGTAAGCCAAAGGTGTTCTTCCCAGCAACTATAAAGCTGCAAACTTTTCTTCCTTCACTGGAAGAATAAATGAGATGAACATGTAGTTGAATAATGGTACATCTCTGGGGATGTCAGAAACAAAGACTTAATTATGTAAATGTTTTGTAAGTTCAGCCCCACTCTACTACAGAATAAAAATGTGAATATACTGGGGATGGTATATCCAGTTTGACAGATCCGAGAGTCACTAAGGATAGAAAACTGAACGCACAATTAAAGAAAAAAATGTCTGAAAAACAACTAAAAAAGGCAAAATCCTAAGAAAGTAAAAAGGATGCTGCAGGAAGAGTAAGACATGTATGAAGTAATGAATAAGAGAAGCATTTGCCTGAGAACTGTCACAAAATCCACATCAGTGTGAACCACCATCCATTGACACCTGTAGATAAAGAGTCCAGTCGGGGCAGAGTACTGCTAGAGCAGATCTTCTTGGAACGAGGTGAAAACCTTCCCAGAGGAACGGAAAAAATGTTCCAGCTGATCAACACAAAGTCTTACACTGCTCTCAGAGATGGAATGATACAGAAAATAATTTTAAACAGCTCGATTCCTTTGAATATTCCTCTGGTGTTGCTATTTTTCGAGACCATGCCTGTCTTGCCCTCACCATTGCATCAGCAGTACATAAACATGCAGTGCTCTCATTCTTCTAAATCAGAGATTTTCAACTATTTCCAGAACATGACCTCACATTCTACGAACACTTTCTGGAGTCTGACACTACTAAGCTCAGAAAAAAAGTTAGCCCCTGCCTCCTAAAAGCTGTGTGCAACAACCAGACCAATTTCCTGTGGACAACAGAGAAGCTGGACCATGGAATTGGGATAGAAAATGTAGTACAGGAAGAGGATAAATCTAACATCCTTGCACATACTGTAACCACGTGATCACTATGAGCTTTTTTCTTTGATGAAAACTCTGCTCCAAATTAGCCATGAACAAAATTGTGTTGTATTTTCCTAAAGATTTACTATCTTCCCTCCACTTGTTTTATATCCTGCAACACTAACCAAACATGGAGGTTTCTGGGTGTATTCTTCAACATTATCTCCTGCACAGTCCCAGTTTTTCCTGGGGTTCTTCRGTCCCCCAAGTATTGCCTTCCAAGCATGGTCCTTTTTGGTGGTCCCTGGCATTTGGGTGGGACACATCCTCACTTTGGGACAGTGAAGAGATCTGACATGCGGCCCCACACTCAACATAATCATCTGCAGACACAGTCATGAGCTGGAATTCCACTTCTTGCAGCAGTAGTAGGGACCAACATCCACAATAACTGTGCACTGAAAACTTGCGTTTGTGGCTCCATGGCCAAAACCACAGGAAAACTATTTTTAGCACGACGGAGCTCTAAATAGTGGAAGCACTGAAAATTTAGCTCACATCATGGGCCAAATTCTTCTCCTGGTTACACCCACTCTATGGAGAAGCTTGAGTATAGTAAACAGAGACACTCTGAAACAGAAATTAATTTTTTTTAAATGGAAGTTTTGCTTATGAGTAAAATCAGTATTTTAAGCTTGAAATGAAGAAGGGTATGCATCCTGCAGCATTTGCTCTGGAAATAAATAAAAGGAAAGGAGAAACGAATGGTTTGAAATGGAAGCTCTCTATTACAATAACTGTACCTGTTATGATAAAGGTAATTTTTCCCACTGTATATGTGTGAGCCATACCCAGAGCTGACAACTCTCCATTCATTACACAGCCACTTCTGGCTTAGACCAGTGAAAAGAACACTGAGTTTATCTGTATCTTGAGAGAAGACGACACAGGTGAGTGTAACCTATGAGTAACAAATCAGGTTTTAATAGCTAGACCTACACTTAATTACTCACAAGCCAACTTTCTAACAGCCGTTTTATCACCTCAGGATTTCCCAACACAAAACAATTAGTGATGGCAGTGCAGAGCACTCAGGCTTTCTCATGTMTGAACTGACAGGACCTGACTTTCTCCTTCTGGGTGCAATTCTGACGGAGTCACCAAGTTACAGGGAGCTGAGCCTTTATAACTTGCATTTAAATTTTGTGGCACACTTTGGGACACAATTTTTTTTTCCACCTTCATGACCAAATAGTTGGGTTTAATAATTTCCTCTACCATATCAAGATCTGCATATACAAGCATAATAATGCCTACTGTAAAATTAAAGTGCTTTTGGGCATAGCGTAGTACAGGTTTTGGACAGTGTGTTGCAAGCTAATTGCTTTCTCTTACCAAAATATCCACAGAATTTTTTTTCCTTTTTTTTTTGTTAGAAGAAGAGGGAACTGGATCATTTCCTAAAACAAAGATTAAAAGTTTTTGGAAAAGCCAGGAAGATGAGAAAATCGCAGAGTAGTAATACAGTAATGATAATGTTATTTCTCACTCATTATCTTATTGTTGATGAGTTTTCTTGCAGTCTTTAAACACTGCCCTATGACATGTTTTAAAAGGAAGTACAGGAAGGAAAAACAAAAGGCAAACACCACATTTACAAGTTCGGTTACATTTTTTCAAATCTGAAATAAATTAGGATTATTGTTATTGTTTAAACACCTTCATACGTAACACAGTAAAGGGCAAAAAATAAAATCATAAATGCTCCAGCTGCTTAGCTGGGCCCCGTGTAAGGCACTGCCACTAAAATAGTTCACAGCCCTAATTACAATTCGCCACATCTTGGGAATGACATTTAGGATTCTCGAGGCGCTTTTAGATAATTTTTAGACCCTGCGTAGAAGTTCAGCTGTCACAAAGTCGGTTTTATTCTGTAACAGATTTTATCCTTTGGAATGTTATGTTTGGAGTGAGCTGAAGATATGGAAAAATACATGCAATATAGTTTGCTTACCCGACTGAAATATAACTCCTAAAACAAAGCTGAAACTTTTTTTTTGCCCCTTAATGTTCATATTCCAGCCTGTGCTTGTCTGCAGCTATTTAGATTTGGAAGTGGGGGTGGCGGGGGGGTAGGAGAACAAAATCTCCCTTACTGCGCTATTCCGACTCCATTAGTGTAGTCAACGGGAATTCCTGCTCTCTCTCCAGTAATTAAATAAATATTTAACATTGCGGGATTTAATTGGAATCCCAAAAGTTAACAATAGCCTCAGCTCTCGGTGTCGCTATCTCAGGGGTTCTGTTTCCACGGGGGTATATTTAGATCTCGGCCACATCGCCCACTTGCAGTACGAACTGTACAACCCCCTCTCTTAAAAAAAAAAAGAAAAGAAAAAAAGATTAAAAAGAAAACAAACGAGAAGCTCAGTAAAATCTGGAAACTTTTATAAAGTGACGCCATCTCCGCGAATCTCCTTGCCCTGCCGCACCACGTACTTCAAAGCGTAACAAATGCAGCGGCCGGGGGGAAAAAAAAAGGCAAAGAAAAAAAAACCAGCAAAAAGGAGTAAGGAACGAACACGGCATTACCTTCCAACAACTACTGCAGCTCCATTTGCTCACCCTTTACCTTTTGACTAGCTCCCTGGCGAGGGCTGCCCGTTCCCCTCCGTGCCGTGCCGGCGGCGGCCGGGGAGGAGCCCTGCCGAGGGTCCCCGCGCCCGGCAGCGCGGCTGGGGCGGCGGCACCCCGGGGCTGCCGCAAGGGAATTCACGGTCCCGCTCGGAAACTTTCMGCAAAACTCGTGTGTCGGGTCTATTTTTGCTTCCTTCTTTCATCCTGCAGTAACGCTCTTCGCTCCCATGCAACGCAGCCATCTTTTGTGCCGTGCCTCCCCTACAATGCCTGGATTTTGCCGGTGTAAATCCTGGCTTTGCTGGAGCAGGCTGATCCCTTTTGGTGGTTCATTTATCTGGTTTGCAAAATGGGAACAAATGCAATCACAGTGTATTGACTCCTTGCATTATGTCTCTCTGGACAAAAAGAGTGTTCACAATATGAATGCATAGCTACAAATGTGTATATGGTGTATAATACATATAAATAGATGTGTATACATATATTTAAGGYATTCACAGGCTATGTCCATGCTCACATCCACATACACACCTCAAAATTGGGAAGTTTAATTAGGATAATGGCGTTTTTCATGTAAAAAATACAATTACAAACTATGAATGATCTTTATACCAGGCCTGCTGTGTTTGCATTTTGCTACTCTGTGTGTATAACAAAGATGGCAGAAATAGAGAGTAACATTTGTAAATGAAATTACAGGTCTGCGAAAGGCACATCGTTCTCTGTGTGTCTACTGAGCTAAACATAATAAAAGCTGATTAGTCTTGTTGACAACAGAGCTCACAGAGGTTCCAAAGTCCACTTAATAGGAACAGTCTGGCAGCTGCACCCCCTAGAAGAACCTTTTTTCCTTAAAAAAGGAAAATAAAATTTATGCGATTAGATGCTTGCAGAATCAAAGCATTTGTAATCAAAATAATGAAATCATTATGATTATGTCTAATCATTAGCCCTTGCTCTTCATGAAGATGGCTAGAGCTGTATCTGAATGACCAGCTCAACCCTCTCAGAGCCCAGTTTGTGAGAAACCTTATGCCTCCCTCACATCGCAACCTTGGAGTTCCCTTGCCAGAACACCAGTGTTCTGACAAGATTTGAGCCAGCAGTATATAGGAAGGTTAAGACACCCCCATAAGATCTTGGCTTGTCAAAGGAGAGTCAGACTTTGCGGATCACTGGTGGTTTTCTTTGAAGGATTCAGCCACAATGTGAGAAGATAATACCCTTAATGTATTCTACCTGGATTTCTAAAAGACTCCGGTCAACGTCTCCCATTTTTCTTAGGGAAGATCATCTGCCAGGAGAAAGGAGGTAATGGTCTCCTAAAGGGTATAACTGCTCAAAGAACAGCAATTTCTGGTTACTTTTCCCAGCAGAGGGAAGGGGAATTTCGCAGAGCAGAGTGTGCCCATTGGTGCTGCTCAGTGTGCCACTGGCTGAGCTCGAAAGGGCACCAAGATGAGCTGTGGATAACAAAGTCATGTAGGAAGGTGAAGGTGAGAYCTCAGTGTGAAGAACTGAAGGAGGAGTTTCCCATACTGAGTGGGAAATAAAAGGTAGATTAAATTYGGTCTAAATATAAATGTAAAGTAGCACGCATGGGAGGGAAGTAACATCCATGATTATGTGATCTAAYGTATTAACCTGGTAACCATATTTTGTAATAGTTCAATGCAGGTATTGAATGAATTTTTGATAACCAAGAAGTGCACTGAATATCAGGAATTGCCACTAAAGGAATGGCAAAGGAAGCTAAGATTGATCCCTTGCTGGGAATTCCYGGTGCACCTGCATCACAGGTTCCAAGCAGAGGGCTAGTTCTCCATCTCAAGAAGGAAATGCTACTTCTGGTAGAGGTACAGATAAGGCAAAAAAGAGTGATCTGAAGCATCAGATGTGTCCCATGCAGAGCGCGCCTAAATAGTCTCTTCCATCTGGAAAAGAAACAGCTGAGAAGGGATTTTAAAGACATCTGCACAAAGCCCAGATTGAAAAGGTGAAAGAAGCCTTTGTCCTCTGGTTCTGGAGGATGTGAAAGAAAGCTTAGCTGCAGGCTTTGAGAATAAAAAGGTAGTTCTTCACCTAAAGTGTAATAAGAATTTCAAATTTCTGCCACCAAATATTGTGGATACTAAAAGGTTACATGAATTTGAAAATTAAAACTGGTGACAGAGGAAATTCATGAAAGAAAAACCCATTAAAAGTCATTAAATACAAAGGCACTGGTCTCCGGCCTTGGAAGTCCCGTGGCTGCAAATTGCTGGGTAAGGATTCCGTGCCATTACTGTTTTCCCAGTGCTTGCATTCTTCCTCTGGGCGTCCCTGTTGTGGCTGTTGGACAGGACACTGAGCTACACAGGCCTTTGATCCCACCTGGTAGGGTCATACTCGTGTTCTTCACTCGCTGTCAGGAGAATTGTTTTTCATCCTGGAGCTCATCTCTCAGTGCAGTCATATTTTGGTGTCTATATTATCACAAATTTTGGTCTGCATTCTTTCTAAAYTGTTTGATACCCCAGTTCTACCTCTCCACCATTCTACAAATATTTCACATCTATCTAAATTACATATATAAACATGTTTGTTAATAGGAATAAAACTCTTCTATTTCTAGAAAACTGTGAAATTCTTTTCATTTATATACCACTCTGGCTTTCTGAAATAGGCTCAGAAGCAAAATTTCCAAAAAGTCAGTAGTGAGTTTGCACTCTGTAACTCAAAAAGGCATCCATTATTCTAATCTACATTAAGAAACTATTMTTAAGAATTCCACATTAAAGGTAATTTAAGTAGAAACCTCAAATTAGTGATGCTTCAGTATGGTAGAGCACAACTATACAGAGCTCATAGCCCAGTGCAGATACCGAGAGAACGAACCCTGTTGCATCTTTTCATCCACATTTTTGTATCATGATGTACAGCAGTGAATGGTATGTTTTGAAACAGGCATCTGGTCTCCTCCAGTGATACCAGGGCTGGGTAATAATGGGAAACGTCCCTTCATGCCAAACAAGAAAAAAAAAAAAAAGGCTTTTTGCATTTTCTGTGAAGGGAGAATTGTAGCAGGCAGAACGATCACTTGGCATTTGAAAAGTTGTGTCCGATAGAAAAAAAATTCCTTTTGAAACGGTAGTGCCAGTGAGGAACRCCTAATGGAAAAGCAACTTCCAAAACTTAAGTTTTGACGATGATGAAATGGGATTGCAGCTGAACTTCTCCTTTTGTCCATTCTCTTCCTTCTCTAGCAGTAAAATGCAACGTATGTCACGAGGTATTTTAACAAATTTATATGTGCCAGTGGAGCAGATTTAGGCCAGATGTTCTTTGGTCCAGCTCAAAAGGAAGCAAAATACTTGATGAACACTTGATTATTACACTTTCTATTAGAAAGACAAAGAAAATTATGTTCAACTAGAAAATGCCACATGTCCAAAGTCAGTCAGATATATCAGTGGCAACTGCAGAGCTCAAGTTTTTAATTCTGCCCCCAATTTTGAATTCCAAAGACTACTCTGATGCAGAGGATTTTGGGTGTAAAAACACAGAGCAGTTATAGTTGCTCTGCAGTTCCCACTGCCCCCTAAATACTGACATTTTGGGGTTTTGTAGAGCAAGGTTTTTCCATTCTAGATTGCCAAAGAGCTGCTTCTGAGAGAGCCACACAATTCAACTTGAAATAAGCTCTTTCCTGCCTTTCTTATACATAACTCATCACACCCAGATTTTAATAGTTGTGTTCTTGTTTCCAACCTACTCTTCTAATTTATTGTAGGAGCAGCACCTTGATTTTCATTCCATTGAACAAATTTCTTGGAAAAATTCTGCTTTTGGTGCCAATATTATTAGTGGAATACTTGGAACTGCTGATAGAAGGCTATAAACTTCAGTTTTAGGAAAATACTGATTAGTGCTTACATTTAAGCATAAGAATAATCTCCCATTTATTCAGTGAAGTGTTTATGGCTGTGCTTTACTTTAARCACACGCTTAAATTCAATTAACTTCATTTTAATAATGGACTTAAGTGCTTTGCTCTCTCAGGAAAATAAGACCCATTGGCATTTCATTTAGCTGGCTGAGCTTGTTTTTAAGTAAATTTTGTACTCTCAAGCACAAACTGACAAACATGCAAAGAAGAGTTACCTTTTTGCCTAAAGACAGAAAATGATAAACCGAGTAGTTTTCCAGTCCATGAGGGGAAACACCTGGGCATGAAATAGATTTTCATTTCCCTGATACTATCATATTAATTGTCTGGAAGTGAAACACTGCCTTGCAAGAGGGGTTCGTGCCATCTTTGATCTCYTTCTGTACTTGAGCAAGGAGACACATAAGTGTTGTTTTCCATTGAAATGAAGAACGTTTGTTTGCTTGTTTTCTAGACAAAAGCAAATGTCTTTGAGACATTGTGGGCCATAGCTCCACTTGATATAAATTGGCACGTCTCTTTCATTCCAGGGGAATTACACTAATTTTACACCTCAGAGTACATCTCGGAGACTTTCCACGTCATGTATAAACTTGACTAGGGAGATTCTGTATCATGAGGTGAGATCATAATATGCAAGTGTTTCACAGACATAAAACTGTGAGGTCTGGGAATGCTTGACGGTAGCTAGTAAATACAGTATGGTCTAGTCATTAAGTGGGACCAATTGTTTATAAGCAGAATAAACCAGTTGGTAGGCAGAGCCAAAAAGCAGTTTTCTTTACCATGGCACTCCTAATTAACAGCCTTTCCCCACTGAAGCAATAAAATGAAAAATTATGGTTTTATTAAGTCTTACGTGGCTCAAAAAAAGCCCTTTCAAATGYCATTAACACTTGATCTGTTCACCAGAGAAGTAACCATTTTAAAAAGAAGTAGAAGAATAATTGAAAAATTTGAGCATAAACCAGCTCACACCACTGGCAAGGTTTTTTCTGATGCAAATTGTGAACTGACCTAAAACAATGCCAATTTTACCACCATTCAATGTTAAAGGAAATAAATTGTGTTATGTTGTCATAGTTACTTCAATTAACACGAAATAAAAGACTTTCAGTATTTTCTAACACTGTTAGGGTTTATGGAACCAGACCAAAAGCAAGCCCAGCAAAATTGGAATTTCTGGTTTTCATACAATTACTTCTATGAATAATGATATTAACAAAAGCTCAGTATGAAAAAATACCTTGAATGCATGTAGCATACTTCCATTTTTATGTTGTGAACATTACTGCAATTATTTTCATATACAGGAAAAAATATTCCAACTGAAGAAYGACAATACTGAACAGATATTGAGAGAACTTCAGGCAGGAAACCTTCAAAACCAAGAGATCTGAAGAGTTTTGAGTGATTCACRGCCAATTTAGAGCAGCTCACCTCTGCAGGAACTAGAAGATGGCTGTGGGTACAACCAACACCTGAGCYGCACACACACCTTGAGCATATCCATCATGTATCCCAGGAAGCTGGTCCAGCCCAGAGAGGTGGAAGGAGAGTGGTCTTTCCCTCCTTCAGGCCAGTACTGCTGCAGGAAATCAAGACTAATGATAATGAAGTGAAACTATGAGAAGTTTGCAATGAGCACTCAGGGGTTTTCTCTCAAAGGATGGCTTCCCCATGTCCTACCCTTCATGTGACTGACAAACACCTTTTTCTAACTTGAAGAAATACTGGGTTTGGTTTGAAGGAGTTCCTCTGGCTGACTGCTCCTCCTTGCCTGCCTTTGTCCTTTCGTCCTACTTACGTAGGCTTTGCGTAATGCCACGTATAAGCCCTAAAGATATTATTTAGTCCTTTCTTCTACAAGGTAAAAAAGAAGTCCAAGGACAGAGTGATTTCAGGCAGTTCAAATTCCTGACATGGAAAACCCTGTGGTTAGTCAAAAATAATCCTGTTATTTCCACCAGTTTTACAACACTATAACCATCACTTCCCCTTGGGTGGTTTTGAAGCTACATCAATGCGAAGGGAGAACAAAGTTAAATCATCCCAGTTTCTGAGTACAGACGGGCTTTGGAACTTCCATAAAAGTTCATTTCCTTGTTGTAAATGATAATAATTCAGGACAGTTCTCCATAGGTTCTTTGCATTTGAACATCAAATGACACGCAAGGCTTCAGAAGCGCTCACAATCTGTGCTGTGAATCAGAGAAAAAGAAAGCAGTAAGAGTTAATAGGTTCTTTGGAGCAAATCATCGTTTACAGCTGGTTCACCATTAATGTGTACCTGAGCAACCACTCTGAGTTCATAAAGTTCAGTGAATTCAGTAAAATTTAAATGAGTTATTGTATATTAAACCCAAGTCCTATGTGTTTTTTATGCAGGCAAAAGCCTCGCAGTTTCTTCCTGAATAGGGCCTGATTAACAACAGCAGAATTCAGCTCTATGTTAATGCACCATTTAGTGCCCCACTTTTGCACACTGCAGTGCTGCATCTGTGCCCATTTCATGTTCTCAGCTAAGTCAGAAGCYGAAAAGAATAGATTAAAATGGTCCATTAGGAGTATCTCACACATAGTCTTGCTTATGAGCTGAATGGCTTTTTTTGTAACAAAAAACCGGCCTCCTTTCCCGACTGGAAGTCTTTTCTAAATCTGAATCTGGCTTTTAAAATTCTTTATGGTAGCAGAGAGAAAAAACCCATACTGCACATTGATGTTGTGCTTACAGATTGTCCTCCTCGCACGGGGCACAAAGCGCTGCCCTGGCCGGTGCGTGGTTGCGCGGGAATCATCCATTTTTATCACTTTCAGTTATTGTTTCCTTCCCTTGCCACAGATATTTCCCACAGTGCCACTGTTTTCCCTTGGCCTCCTTACTCATCCAAGCTAATAGTTAGGGGCACACTGGGCATTTTGTTATGCTTTTTTTTTATGTTCTGGTAAGCATGAAAACACTCAGTAGGGATTCCATTATGTTTTAGCACTTGTGTTGAAGGGTGAAATAACTTCACAGCCTGTCAGAGGAGTGATGCATCATGAATAGTTCCTTCCTTTATTCTACATATTTTTATTTAAACATTCCTAACCATGTTTGTAACAAGCTGCTTTCACTGTACTAGACTGTCTGGAGGAGGAGAATCTGTTTTAACTTTCAAATGACCATGAAAGATTGGAGAGAAGCAGTAAACAAGAACATCTCTGTGTTAAGTTATCAAAACCTTTGCGGGGATCTGAGGCTGGCGAGCCAAGCATTAGCAAGGAATTTTTACCTTTGTCCAATGTTTTACTGCCCTTGTTTTTAAAATTTTCATTGTTTTCACCTGGGTTTTGATTTCATCTCAGACTGTGACAACTTTGTCTCTTTCGTGATTTCTTTGAAGGCTGAATGTGTCRGAATTTACATGGAGAGAGTGAAGGGCAAACCAGAGTCAAAACCCCATTGACGCCTTTTTACTGATAATCTTCAAATTTTTGTCAAGAAATCCTATGTTTCCAACACAAGAAAACTTCAACTTTGCCATTTTTACTCTGTTGCAAGAATTCATCTCATTACTACATTCAGCTAAGTAACTGCACCAAGCCTTTCGTTAATAGACATCTCTGATGTCTGAAATATCCAAACCTTCTTTCACAGTATCAAAATGTGTGAAGGTTGTTCMGCCTTAGTGGGTGGCCCTACGTGGAAGGGACTGTGACACAGGTCAAGGATGGAACATCAGGGAGAAGAGGAAAGGGCATTTTCCTCCTCTCAAAACTCCTCGCAGTGCAGTTCAAGCCAGAAGTTACTGAGTATTCCGGAGTCTTCCTCACCTCTTTAAAACAAGTACATCAATGACAGAAGGATTTTGTATATTCACAAGTCGAAGTCAAGTCACAAAAGGTTTGCAAAGTCTTTTCAGTCTGATAGCATCTTTCTGGCTTATCCCAGCTCCCTTTTGAGTTTGCTTTTGGAATCTCTCAGGGGTTGGCCAAAGGCACCAACTCTGATGGTACATCAAACCAGGATGACACATTAGCAGCAGTACAGCCTTCATTATCTCARCTTATCCACTGACCTGTGCTCATCGTTAACATTTCCTAAATAAGCCACAACGTTATATGTTCCTCCAGATGTCCACCTTTAAAAACAGTCTTGACATCAATTCTAGAATGCTAAGTTGAAAACCTAAGAGCAGTTTCTTCACAACACTTGAGTCTGGAACATCTGTTGTCACTTTACCCTAAACCCCACTCAYGGTGAGCATGACACGTGCTGCCCAGAGGCAGGCTGAGACTTAGGTCATGACTCAGAGTGTTGTTAATCTTCCTTCCTTAGGGTTTCCTTCCTCCKTGTCTCCAGGAAGTGGGTCCTACACCAGCTTTCTTCCTGGAACAAAGGCTGGCCCCACAGCAGTATCTCCAGCTAACCTCTGGCAGAGGAAAGCAGTTCACTGCACATACAGCCCCATCAGTTCCTGTGACATCCAGGGCAAGACAGAGCTGCCCTGCTGAGACTGTTGAGCAGAGACTGCTCACTCTGATGCTACTCCTGGTAGTATTATCAGGAGCATCAAGAGCATGGAGCTCATCCAGGGGTGTGCTTTTCAAATCCAGACCTGGCCAGGTTCAAGCACTCTGTGCTAGTTCCTTCATTTCACTCAGCATCCAAAGGGTGCAGGTAGCCAGCAGCTGTAAAAAGCAGGATCATGGCATACAGAGACCATAGACTGTGCTGGCTTGTGCCTTGCCCAGAGTCACAGGGACCTCGTGATGGACCTCCCGAAATTGGTGGTTTCGTGTCCACCCCCACACTGAAACCAAAGCTCTGCTGCCCAGCTGATGCACTGCAATCTRTCCTGTATAGTGGACACCAAGTTCCTTACATGCAGTGACAGCCTTCACATCTCGTCTTCTGCTCCTAAAGTAAAAAATTGGGGGGTGGAGGGGGAAGGGGAGGAAGTAGTTCTTAAATCAGTCCATTACTCTTTGAAAAAGAGGGCAGTGAACTGGACTTACGCATCCTGCATGGTAACAGGAGACCKAGAACCCTCTTCCCAAATCTGTGTAGTTCTGTGCTGATTTGCAAGTCCTRAAGGCAAAATTCATTAACAATAATCCCCTTATGACCTAACCTGGGAAATTTTTCTTTCACTCTTGGCTAGGAATGTATCTCAAGAATGGTAACACAATATTAACCTATTGATGCAGCAGAAGAMGACTCAGGACTGATTAAAATAGATGGCTGTGTGGATTCAGTGGCATAGATGTGCAAACTAAAGGGGTAGCACCAAAATAACACCAGAAAGCTTTAGAAAAGCACTAAAACATTTTGGATCTGTCCTCAAGGTGAATTGTCATTGATTTACTATAATGGGAAGAGTTGAAAGGAAGCCTCAAAACCTGAAGGAAGCAATAATGAGGTCTCTAAAATATACTGGCAAATTTACACAAAAGAAGGAGAAGTTTTTGGGAAGTTCTTCACCATGTAACTAGGCTGCTCTTTTAAAGAATTCCACAKAGTGGCTGGGGTTTGCGAAAGCAATTCAGGAAATTTAGCAGCATAAAGGTAAAAGTAACGGGGTTTTTTTCAGTTCCACAATGTTGATAAAAAAATCCCTTTCCTTTCTTTCAATTTTCTGAGAATTTTGAGAAAAACCTTTTTTTCCACCTTTTCAAAATAAAATCAGCTTTTCTTTTCTGGTCCATTGGATACAACTGTGAACCACAGAATAAAATTGCTGGCTACATGCAGTGTGTGCTTAAAGGACACCARCCAGACTTTGAGCTCCCTCCTGCCTCACAGACGTTTTATCAGTTGGAAGAAAATTAATAACATCCCAGAAATGATTTGCATTTGCAAGCTCAGTAAAAGAGAGGGAACGCAGAAAAAGCAATCACACGGGAATGTACAGAACATTAAAACCAGCAGCAAAAGATAGTGTATAGTCAAAACACAGGTGCTTCATCACCATATTTTCACTCAAGTACCCCTATCCTCAAATAACCTGCACAAAAATCTCTGGAAGAGGTAGTGGGGAGAACTCTGGAGGATGAAGAAGACTGCCTGAGAAGAATATGGAGATCACTGGGTTAAACTTCTTCACATCAATACAGAGCTGCCCAGTCACAGGCTGGGCTCTCTGCTGGGTGACCTGCTTTTATCTTCCCAGAAGAACAGATAGGACCTAATAAAGAAAATAGACCCTTTMGATTTTCTCAGTTACGAATTTTACAGTTAGTAAGTCAAGACCAGGTTGAGAAGCAAACCCTTGCTGAAGAAGGGGAGAGGAGAGGGCAGGGACACCACAGAGCTCAGCAGTGCCAGCTGCCGTGGCGAGTGGCATTCTTCATGCTGAGTGTGCTGAAACTGAATCACAATAAAGCAGATGCTGTAAGTCTAGAAGTGTCTGCATCACGTTACTCTGGTTACACCCTCCTCTCGTCAGGGGAAGAAAGGTGCTTGAGCAGCCAGAGCTGTTGAAGAGCAGATATCTCATAGACTCTTTTACTGTCTCTGGTCAGAAGAAGGAAGGAGAGAAGCCACGTAGGCCCACAATTACGAACCAGGGGCCTGATCCAGGGTCTATTGAAGTCCACGGAAAGGTTTCCATTGACGTCAGCAAGCGCTGGATGGGCCCCTAGAGCTTCAGTGCCTGCTCACAGCATCRTGACTGATGTCAGCTGGGGCTTCGCTGGGCGAGTTTCAGGACTGGCTCGGGTGCCCGGGTTACCTCTCCTCTCACGATGGGTAAAAGGACAGCCTGCAAGGACAGGGCTGCAGGTTTTAAGGCTGGTTCTAAACAAGGACCAAGCTTCAGCATATTGTGCAGCAGCCTTGGGCTGTGCTAAATTAATGCCATCTGCTCCTGGCCTTCCTCCCCTGGCCTCCTCCCACCTCCTCCCTCAGGGGGCTTCTGACAGTAGAGAATAGCTGGAGTACAGTCACAAGCATCACGCCTCTTCCTGTCCCTAACACACCCTTTACACCCTTTGTTTCTCTCTAAGTGTCATGGGTGGAGTAGGATCCCAGTACGCTGGCTCCAAACCAGCTGGCAGCATCTGGCCAGGCTCGGCCCCATTTCTCCCACACTTGGAGGACCTGAAGCAGGCAGAGCCTCGGCTCTACAATCTCCAGGGGTTAATGAGGGGGTTTTTTTCACCCAGGAGAGGAGTTATTTTCAGTGACGTCACTCCCGGCTGAAAGCTTATGAACTTTCCAAATTCAGAGGAGAATTGCAAATACCGTGTGAAATCTTTTCTCAGCCCAGGCTGAAACCTTTGCCAAGAGCCCTCTCAGGGCAAGGATCCCACCAGTAGTCTGAAAGTTCAAAAGGTAGGAGCCATTTCTCACTATCAGTGTTTGTGAAACCCAATTGAAAGGAAAGATCCTAATTACATTTGGCATTTCTAATAGTCAGTCTCCCACTAAACAAATGACATCATTTGTGGCATTGGCAGTAAAAGAGCCCACTGTAAGGGACTGTAAACAACAGTCCATCCAGCCTCATTCTGCTCTAACAAAAGGAAAGGGAAAGGGGGGGAATCTCTCTAAATGACCATGATGTCCACATTTTTTTCGAGGATTAGACATGTCCTGATACCTCTGCAAAATGGTTTTGAAACGGCGGATAAATCTCACTCAGAAACTGGGACTTTTGGCAACCCTGAGGAAACCCCTGTACCCAGCAATGCGCAGCATCTCAGGCTGGGGGCTTTCTGGATCTGAATTTTGTGGGTGCTAAAGATCTGTGGGGCTGGTTTGAAGGTCCTCCTGATGATGGAATGCTGTATTTGACATTTCTATGGGATGCATTTTCCAAAACAGTACTTATATTCACAACTCCTCTTGGAAAAATGCGCGCTCTTTCCTCTTCACCTCGGGGGCGTCACAGCTCACCCCTCTGCTGAAGGGGCAAGGGAGGGTTGTATTTAAGCCTATAAGGAGCTCTGTCTAGAGAGGAGCAAAGCAGCTTTTTCAGGGATGAGCTCTGCAGGAGCTGGCCTGGCCTTAGCACGGAAATACCAGGATTCAGAAGCTCTGCACCAAATCATGATTAAGGGAACAGACAAAAATCTATATCTATATATCTATATCTATATATATCTAAAACTGCTGAATTTCAGTTTTAGGTTGTGTATTTTCTAGTTTTTCTCTGCAGCACCCTATCCCACGGCTGTGCTGGGAATGAGGACAGCACCAGCTCAGAGTGACCCATGCTGTCAACACAGGAGGATTCTTCAGAGCTCTCCTTTCCCTGAAACGATCCTGCTTGACTCTGCTTAGTTTGTGATATTTGAGGGCATTGCAGCGTGAGGTGGTGGGAACACGGCCCATTAATTGTAACAGGATGCGGGTGGGGGCGGTTTGATATCTACACGCCCGTAACTGTAACCTGCATCCAGCTATTTTCAGCCCTTCATGCAAATAAAAGTCACATTTGCATTCAGATTGCCCTCAGTGCATAGATGTGGTGGATGATAAATTAAAAGTACAGCGCAAGGACAATACACATTTGTTCCATGGCAAAGAGATACTGTTTTTTTCCTTGCCAGGTTCCGTAGATGGATGCCTTTGGCCAGATTTCTTTTTAGGCAATTGCACTCACCACTGAAAAACAACTGTTCATTTGGACTGGGAGTTGGACTATTATCTTAATACTTTCCCACTACTCAGTTTTTGAAATCTTCTTCCTAGCTGTGCTTCTGATTGCTTCCTTATCCTAAGGAAATAACTTCACTTTGGTCTTTTTTTTTCCTTTATGAAAGTATGGGATACATTCTTGATCCAAGCCTATGGGAAAATCCCCTCAGTTATGAAAGAAGATGAATTCATAATGTTCCTTTCTCTTATTAATTTAGTTACAAGGCACTCTCTGAGTCCTGTGCAGTATCACCATGCAAACCCTTTCACGCTAGTTAGGCTTCATTCATAGGGCACTCGCCTTGCCGAGTGTGAAAGAGGCCATTTATGCTTAATAATGATAATAACCAGCAGTTGGAGACTGGGAAAAGAAAGGAAAATAAAACCCTGCAGAACTTTACAGGAAAGGACATTTAGTGTTGCCAGGGGGGTGAGGAGGTCAGACATCTGGTGGTTCGTCTCGCCCTGGATTACAGGCMGGAATGCTCAGCCGCGGAGGTGGGGCTGGGCTGGCCACCGTGGCAAAGGAGCTCGTGGCCGATGGGACTTTGGGGTGCCCCAGCGTGCCCCACATTTGCACCAGACCTCTTTTGTTCGGGGGTGCAGAGCACAGAGAGAGCTCATTCTGCACAGCCAAGCTCCCAGGGAATTCACGACAAGGAGAAGAAGTTAATGGCCTGAAATAGTTGAGGAGATGAAGCTGGGGTAAAGACTACCAAGGAAATATTTAGGAAGTCCCTCAGAAATCAAGATGTATTCATCCTTGTTAACCATGAAAATGCCCAACACAGGGGATCACAGAGACCTGTGTGCCCTCACTGGGTGGTCCCAAGCTTTCTGGGCATTGACTGGTAGATATTCATAAATAGGGTGTGTTTCCAGAAGCCGGTGACAAACCACCTTCCCACTTGTAGGTCCTTCCCTAAGGAGCCGCAGGCATTCTGCTCCTGTAAGGAAGAACCATTGCAAGAGTGCTGCAATTGCAAATATGAAACCCCTGCAGGGTGCTCCTGAGGGAGCAGTGGGATGCAGAGCTCCCRGGGTCAGCTCTTACTTGGCCAAGGTCATTGAAATCTAGTGTAAAGCCTGGAATAATGCTGAGCCCACAAGTTGTACCTTAGTATCAAAGTGTAAGATCTTACGATGTTTTTCCTTTGGTGCTGCAATTTCAACATCCCCTGCATTCATTGTAAGTTATCTCAGACATTCACTGTGTTCAGTTTACGTTCATCTCCGTCTATTTATAACAAAAAATAAACTTACATGCACATTGGAGCAGAACAGTATTTCTCTGGAGTATCATGAGACTGCTTGTTCACATCTTTTCCTGGCACTTAGTCCATGGGTTTATGAATTATTTTGTTACACTGAGTACATAGTTGATATTTTAATGGCTGGAAGTGATTGTTCTCAAAATGTGGATGGAGTTGTCATGAAAATACATAGCTAGGATTGCTAAGGCACAGTTAAATTAAGGCATGCATTGAATTCTCAGTTGTTTTAGCTGTTCTTTCCTTGCCATGTTTGGAGAACATCCTATCTAGTGCAGTCCTCCAAGACATCTCAGTGGATTCCCCATCAAGCAGAGACAAACCCAACGCTCTGGGTCACCAATTTGCCATCCCTGGGCTCAGGCCAGGCCCGTGCAGCAATGGAGGGGCAGTGATTGGCCTCCAGCACTGCCTGTTTTGCAATACCAGGAATTCCTTCCAGCCCCTTTGAACTAAATTCTGAACAGACTCTCACTCAGACAGAGCATTTGGCTCCATTGTACACAGGAAGGTTTTCAGAGACACAGAAAACTTCAGACAAGTTTTCTGGTTTTCTAGAATTTGATTTTCAAGGGTTTTGAAAGCAATGATAACAACAGATGAGGCCCAAGGAGATTTTCAGAAACACGTCTTCTGAAAGTGTCACTCTGGGTTTGCCTCACACATGGCCCATGCAGCAATTTGTTCAGAGAAGGGGACCACAGCAATTTCTATTAGAAACTCTGATAAAGAAGATTTTCACTGAGTATCTCAGTACTTCTGATAGACCACAGCATTTCTGGCTTCTCTTGAGAGAGCTCAGCTGACACCAGTTAAATCTCAGCCTTACTGACAGAGATCATGTGCGTGGGTGGGATGGGGGAAGCATAATTACCCTAAAAGGGGCTCCCCATAACCAGCCCACTTCAATGTTCTCAGTAGATTTAGTCTGTGCCTCCCCATCTATGCACAGTGAAAAAGAATACGTACCAAATCCTTATTTCTGAGCAAATTTCTATGGGAAAAGAGCATTATTGGCAACTCYATGCAGGGTCTCAAATCCATGCTGGGTCTTAAATCCATGCTGGTATTTGAAACATGGGCAAAGAGAAACCTTCAGACTGAAACTCAAGAAAAAACACAAACAAACCAAAAATACAACAAAAACCCACTACGCAAACCAAAATAAAAGGCCAGTCTATGAACATGTGGAAATACAATTTTCAGACTTGCTAAGTGAAACAGAAGCCCTATATTTATCTCAGAACATCCTATTGCTCTGGACAAAGGAAATCCACAGCAATAAGAGCTAGCAAAGAAAATAGTTTATCATCTAATCCAGTGACAGGGAGTAATAACTACTCCTTGCAACTGCAGTCATCACCTTTCTTGTAAATACAACAAATAAATATTCGCTGCCCTGTACGTGATCTGCAGCCTGCAGCGAAGATGACCCCAAGTACATCCCAAGCACATGGGAAAAGGATCAAAACAAAAAGCACGTGATGGTTCTTAACAGAAACGACATTATCCGTGGAGGGGACAAACACACATGGCCTTCAGATTCGTGTAAAACAATACCASGGCTGCAGCAGGGCTGGACTGGGAAAAGCAGATGCTGCCCAGAGCAGGATCTGCTCGAGAAGTTTAACATGCACAACACACATCAGGAAATCAGAGCACTTTCATGTGAGCCAGAGGAGCTCGTGGAAAGCGCATTTCCAGCGAGCATCAACGAACCAAACGACAGACCCGAGAGGCAGAATGCAGCCCAGGACCCCTAAGCTCACTCGGGCTGGTTGAGCTTGCCTGTGTGTTCAGCTTCTTGTGGAGACAGGAGCCAGCTACAGAAATAAGGCCTGGCTTAAGGTCAAGAGCTACTGAAAAACGTAGGAACGGTTCTGCAGCGTTTCCTCTTAGAGACGCTGTTACCCACAGCCAGGAGCGGAACATTTCGGCTGGTGCTCGTTCGTGTGAAATTAAAAACTCACACAAAGCACGAAGGTCCCTGAGACACGTTGGGTGGGGGGAAGTTCCCCCCGAGCCACATGTTTATGACTCCTCCAAAGACAAATYCAGTTCAACCTTCAAATCTAGAGCTGTTTATGCAAATGTAAGAAAACCATCTCTGGCTTTTAATAGGTGCCAAATCCGTTGCCTTGGCTAGAGACTCAAATTAGCTTTGGGCCAGTGTAACAGACTAGGTGATTTACTGAAGTCACCTTCACAGTGCTTGCCATAATTTTATAAACCAATTACAAGATGCAAAGAGTTTTAGAAGCATCCAAAGGCAATGTTGGCCTCCTGGTACAGTACAAAGCTGTGCAGACTGCACGGAAGTTACCAGCATTGTTTCTGACAACTAAAACATCTTAATTCTTTTAGCACTAAAGTGAGTTTGCAAAAACATCTTAGTTCTTCCACATTCTGAGTTACAGTCATAGAAAATTTAAGCCGTGTTTACAGCTGAGTTAGAGCTAAGAGACTTACGGCTCAACCATGAGAAAAAAGACAGATAAATCTCATTAGATAAAATAGACAGATATTGGTGGTGTTTATGTTCATGGTGTTCATGAGTATCTCCAGAGGAATTCTCTCCATGAATGGTCCTGGTGGAAGGTATGGAGCTTCCTCTGTGTGTACAGCTGGGAATTCACTGTTTTCCRTGCACACAGCTTACAGATGGGAGAGAAAGAAACCTCCACACTCAGCTACAGCTGCCTACAGGAATAGGAAAGGTCAGGTCGCCACATTTCAGGTCCTCCATTCTTTTCCCACACCAGGGTATTTGCAGTGGAATCTTGGAGYGCTAAGAAGGTGGCAATGACCAAAGCTTTTCCTCATCTGTCATTACCAAGCACACAAAGGTGATGCCCAGAGCCCCAGCGAGGAGGTGCAGGCGTGCTGCATCCTCGGTCCTCACCACTGCAGCACTCCCGGCCTCCCTGGATCCTGTGGGATCCTGTGGAGGAATGTGCTGTGCCGTGTGAGTGGGGTCAGGTGAATGGCAAAGCTCAGGCCAGRAGTGACCTGGGAAACAGCTGGGTCCTGCACAGGGAGGTGGCCACAGCACTGGTGTTGCTGTTGGCCACCTGCCCTGCCCGGGGCATCCGAAGGGCTGGGGCATCCAAAGGGCATGCAGGGAGTGCAGAGGCTGCAGCTGCCGGAGCTTTAGGATGTAAACAAGCCTGTCAGGGTGAAGGAAAAGCAGCTTGTGCCCTAAAACTGTTTTTCCCTTTCCCCTCTGCACAAAAAACCAACTWACTCCAAGGCCCAAAAGATTATTAAGAGCATAGGGCTGGCACCTTCTCTAAAAGGATTTTTCAAAGAATCCTGTGCCTTTTCAGAGTGTTATCTTAGGGAGAGTTATCCCATGAGCATCATGTGAGGCTAAAACTCCCCTCTTCACCGGGAGYGACAGCGATGGCTCCCAGTTAACCCAGCCCTGGCACTGGCACACAAGCTGCCAGCCAGGGAAACATGCAAAGCAGCCACTTGAAAAACAAAATTCCCCACTTTCTCGTGCATGTGGAATGAGCATGATTTATCTGGGAAGGAATTTGCCCTCAGTGTTGATCTCCTTAAAAGAGACTGTAACTAAAATAGCTACAGGCTGCTCRAAAATTAACCAGTTGTCGTGTGCAGTGGCCTTCCCGTTATTTCCCCTCACCCTAGACCCAAGCTCTCATCCCAGTATCCACGTCAGTTTGTCCTTAGCCCCTATCCCCAGCAGACAGGGCAGAGATGGGTATCCCTGTGAGGTGATTGCTAATTCCACAGAAGAGCTGGAGCACCACTGCCACTGGCTGCTGGAGCAGAAGAGCCATTCCCAGCCTGCCTGGGCACAGGGCTTCCCATCAGTGGGAGAGTTATTTGGGAGCCAGGGAAGAAGCCAACTGACACAAATTGCTCACCCAGACAAACAATCAGGATTGCAAGTATCAGGAAGCAGGATTAGAATCACAATTTGCTGGCACAGACATTATTGGCTTAATATTGTTTGTGAAACCTAAAATGAATTGATTGGGGGGAAGGAGGGGAACCAACCACCCACCAAAAAAACCTCCCAAACAAAACAGTCTGTCCTTTGTAGCTTCGTATACAAACTCTCCCACACAGCCTGGGACCGAGTTTTGGATCAAGGCCTCGGCTTGGCTTTCATTTACTGGCCAAAAACAACGGAGTGGATTTAGGGGGGGCAGGGCTGGGCGATGCGAGGGAGGTTGTCATCTCCTTGTGTTGGCTGGCCTGGTTCATGTTTCCCTGTCTGCATCCCAGCTGTAGCTGCCTTTGCAAGGAGGAGGGAGAGGAATCCAACTCACTTTAAAAAGCTCCTCACTCCTGGTGTGTGCCCAGGGCTGGGTAGGATTTAACCCCTAACACCTACRGCTGTCTGTCCCCAGGAAGTGCTACCAAATCCGAAATGCCTGTGGTGATGGGGCACACCTCGAGCAGGAGAGCTGCTGAAGGCACTGAAAGCCTGGGAAGGCTCCAGATGCTGTCCACACTGAGGCATTGTAAGGATGTTTGTTCCAGCATCACAAGGATGGTGTGGTACCACACGATGCAACAGAGGGTTTATCAAGTCTTTTTACTCAGGTCGTTATTCTCAAAAATCTTTGGTTTAGTCTTYTGTTTAGAAAAAACCCTCAGATCATTGAAGGCTTTAATGACCTTTTAAAAGCATCACTACAAGGACTGCCAGATTAACTTGCCAAAACAGCATTATTGAGCTCCTGGAAATTCACGGCGAGGAAATGTGGGTTTAATGCGCTTCATTTAGCTCCTCTTATTCAGAGGAATCAGCAGGTGTATTTCTGTGAAGCACTCGAGGTGCTGATGGAGACAGCGTGCAGTCAACAGCCTGTGCCTTGCTAGAACTGGAGTAGCACAGTTAGAAAGAAAAATACTCATTCTCTTCTCCCCAGAGCCCTCCAGAGGCAAAGGGATTTTTTCAGTTCTCTTTCAAGATCCAGCATTTTTATTCCTCTTAGCTGCTTCAGCCAGCATTTATCCCCACCTCCCCACCCCACCAGCATTTATCCCCACCTCGCTGTGCACTTCGCCACAGTTCAGATACCCCATTCCAGCAAACTTCCCTTGATGGATCAATGTCTAAATATAGAGGCAATTATTTATGTACTACTCTTGCAGTGTCAAAGTATATACTAAGTGAGTTCCTGGAGCACAGCTCAAATATCTGCCCTAAACCATGATTATTCCTCTTGGAGCAAAGCAGCACGAACTGGCTCGATTGAACCAATGTCCACAGGAGCAAAACCAGGGTGATGTCACAGGTGAGACAGGACAGATCTGTGTTTGAGGCATGGAGCAGGAGACCTGGCTGCATCCCCAAACATGCCAGAGGCATCCCCGAGCCCATCTGATGCATACTCAGCTCTAATTTGTGTCCAGGCTGTGACCCTGAAAACCCTCCCTGCCCTGCTTGCTCAGCTGGGGAACTGCTTTAACAYCTCACCTGAAACATCACTGCACAATTTCTGCACTCGCCCCGAATCATTGCACTTCCCATGACTCCAGCATGGCCTCTCCCATTTTCCTGCCTCCAGACCCAGCTTCTCACAAGGTGCAGTCACTGTCAGCCCCACACTCACACAGCACTCAGTGCTCCAGGCCAAATCCCTATTTTTTTGCATGAAGAAACTGAAAGCTGCATCTTGCACTTCCCAAGAGAGCACCAGGGCTACCAATCTATTGACAGTTACTTCTGAACACACTGTTTTACCCCACAGAGAAAGAGATAAAGAAGATTCACTGATGCAGATCACTGATGCACTGATGCTATAGCACTGCTTATCCTGGCCTCAGGCAGAGTGGAAGTGGAACAATTCTGGTCTTTGCTTCCAAAACTGCTCCATCTGATGGTGAATTGATGTAAAACATATCCATAACCCTAGAAGTGCCCTTTGCTCTAATCTTCCACCCCAAACACCAGCTCCTTTGGCAGCATTGCAGCAGGGTGCTCACACTCAGCAGTTCAAACACCAAGATGCTCTTAGTACAGAAGCTCAAGTGCTCAGGACGGAAATGTCATGAAACTGCCCAGCACAGCTACATGTGGAAGGGACCCTCCAGGCCACCAACTCCAGTCCAACATCCCCAGGGCAGCAGCCTGGCACCTGTGTGAGAATTTGGAGTGATGTCTACCCCCTCCTCCCCAAGCCTGGCAGCACTCCTGGATGCAGCTGACCCCACCAGAGGTGCTCTTGGTGAGTCTGCAGACAGCAGCACCATCCCCAGGTTTGCCAAAGGGACATCCTCTGCTCCTGGGAACATAACAGTGAGGGAGGAATGACAGGAGAGGAAGAGGCAGATCTTTATTGCTTGCCTTTGTGCTCCCTAGGGAAAGCAGGGGGGACCTCTCCCAGCTGGCCAGTGCTCYCTCTCCCACTTGCTGCTGGTGCCAAGCACGTGGCAGCAAAGATCAGGATTGCAAACAATCGCTACTGGACTGGGTGCATCCCAACACGAGACAGGAGACAGTTAGAGGAGATAAAAAGATTCTGCTGTTTCCCACAAGGGAACTCCAGACTGTGCTAATGAGAGATGAGGACAGCTTCTGTAAGTAGCGCAGTTTGGAGCAGTGGTGCTGTTTCCCTTGTTTCATCAGACCTTCCTGTTTGACACTGAAGAGGACAATCCTTCCTGATGTCCTGTAACTCCTTTGCTCCATATCCATGTTCCTTTTCCCCCACTTATTTTCATTGCCCTGCAGGTATTTGTAGAGCAGTGCAGCTGATGGGCACGAACTCCCCAGCCCCTCTGCCCTCCGTTCCCCTCTGTGCCACTGGCTTCTGGAAACAATGCTGGATTGCTCCTGCTTACTAAATCAGTCCTGGTTTTTACAGCACCGTTTAAACTACTTCCTCAGGAAATTTCACAGGCACACTGGCRGGCATTGATTTCAAGCAGCAAATATCCCAGCAGGAAACTTAAAAAGGAAAGATGTGCTGTAATTATATCTGTTCTGGGCTCACAAGACGGAGGAAGATGAGATGTAAACTAACACGTGCACTGGAGCTATAAGGTGCAGTAATGCTGTAATTAATACAATCAAAGCACTCCAGAGCACAATTCAGAGCACTTTTCTTGCAAACAGAGCTTTGAAGCTGAAATGCACAGCTTTCTATTTGGTCACGTGTGATCCCAGCAGCATCAATGCTAAATGGCACAGACCATCTCCTCTCATGACTCCACAATCCAGGTAAACAGCCACWAACAGTTCAATACCTGTCACAGCTTCTGGTCCACAAAAAGGGTGGACATACAAGTCCAGGTGTTYGGTCAGTTTCTAGAAACAATAAAGGCTTTAATAGAAGAAASAAAACTGCACAATGAAAGTGGATARAGSCTCAGAAGTATGAAACTACTTCACACTGTCTCAACAACAGAYATTAATTTTACACAGCTTCTCTAAAACTGCCTTTTCTCAGCCAGATTAGGATCTGCACATGCAGCGTGCCCTTCACCTAAATGGAAATTCATCTGTGGTGTCTTTTTCTTTCAATGCATACATGATTTACAAAGCATGGATGGGTTTTAGGGTGACACTCATTTTTAAGTGAAATTCTCAAATGAAGAAATGAGAATTGGAGTAGAGGRGGCCTAGATTCACAACTGCTTTTGTTTCAATTAAATTAATTTCAGGTCTCTTCTCTTAAAGGAGAACCCTACAAATCAAAAGGGATATCCTGCTCTTCTAGTGTCCCAAAGCCACCCCACCGTGTTGGGCAACAACATGGAAACTCCAGAGCCAGACAGTATCATATAAAGATTTAGAGGGGTTAACCCTTGTATCCAAGATCCGTGRGGATGAGATTGAAACCACAGACCACGATGAACAGGCTGCAAGTGGGCACCAAGAGCCACTGAACAAGAATGTTTTCACTTTTAATGTCCTTGAACTTGCACTGGTGAAGACAGCTGCCCTGCAGAGCCAGTCCTCCTCCAAAGCAGCAAAACCAATCCCTTCACCCAAGGGATGAATACAGTGAGGATTTTGCTGAGGTTTAGCCATACTACTGAAAAAAAAACCTCTACGCAATTCTTACCTCTAAATACTTGTCAAGCAGGAACTTGATTTTATTTCTGAACCTGATTTTGAAGGAACATTGTCATTTGTATTTGTGACGTACAAATATCACGGGGGAAACACGTTTATTATTTTATGTCTCTGCTCAGAGCAGATTTACCTCTCGCAGTTTGCAAGGAAAAAAAATCTTATTATTGGTACAAACAGGAAATTCGGGTATAGCTTTATAACAATGTTTTATAGATCTGCTTTATGGGCAGGGCATTCCTGGAGACTCTCCTTTCTCTCCCGGTGACTTGTTCCACTTTCCTCACTTCAGAGCTAAAGAAGTTAAGTTTTCATTTCCAGGCTGCGTTTTGCGTTGTTGCAGCACAGCTATTTATACTCCCTGGAACAATAGCTGACCTTGGCCCGGCGCGAGCCCTGCYGTACCCCGTGCCTGCATTGTCCCGCAGTATTCCCACCCCGCTCCTGCGCTCCCTTCCCTCCCCAAGGCTGCCAAGCCCTTGGACGCAGGGTGGGGACATCACAGAAATCATAAACAAAGCGAGGCAAGCCACAACACTCCAGGCTCGACCGACAGCGTGTCCGAAGCCGGGGAGAGGTGATTTCTCCCTCCCACGGCAAAGGCAGGGGTAAACTTCCCTGCTGACCTCTGTCATGGGATCGTTTCTGTGCTACCGACAACTGCTGCTTCCAAGCGTAAGAAAACTTCTCCCTGGTGGATTTCTTCCATTCTTCCTGGCAAACGAGCCAGGTGTCCTGGTTTCCCCCCCTCGGCTATTTTTGTAGTAAGGACACTGCAGCTGGAGAGGTTCAGGGCATACCCTGCTGCCCTCACCCTGCAGAGTCCCCGTGCCCTGCCCCCGGGGCAGCCCCTGTGCTGCACGGGAGGGAGATGCTGCCAGCCCCCATCCACCTCGGACAGAGCCGGGATCGCTCACTGGGAGATTCCCGGACAGCCCGGCAGGGCTCCTGGGCTGATCCCCGGCACGTTTGCGAAAGCGGAGCCGGGATGTGCCACCCAGCCGCGGCCAGCGASCAGCCCCGGGACCCGGGAAGGAAGGGGTGGCAGGAGTCCCTCCCGGAGCGGGAGTGTCCCCTGGTGCCGTGGGGTCCAGCCCTGCCCGTGGGGAGCCCGGGGACGCAGAGGTGGCGGTGCTCCCGGGCGGGCTGCGGAGCCGAGATCCCCAGCAGAGGGACCTCTTGCTCAGAGCTGGGAGCGCCGCGCTCCGCCATCCCTCCGGGCAGGATCCCGCCCGTGCCCACATCCCTGCTCCGGGGGCCAGGGGCAGCTCCGGGGCTGTGTCGTCCTGTTTCTCCCTGGGTCAACACCTGGGTTCAGCTCTTCCAGAGGGGACGCCAGGATTTTCTGGGGAGAAGTGGGAGGCTCTTGCAGGCAGCATTCCATCTCCCGCAGGCACGGGGCAGGGGAAGGAGGGCAGCCCCGCCCTGGCTGAGCCCCCTCACCACGAGGCTGTCACGGCTCCCCTGARATTTGCCTGTTGGCTGAAGCCACATTCCCGCAGTGATGGCGAGGAGCAGCAGCCCTCGCTTTGAGGCTCGGATGAGTATCTCGGGATACAACTACCAAGCTCCCAGGAGAGAAAAGCCCTGTTCTCCCTTTCAAAGAAAAGACACATCCACCTTGTTCCAGCAGCAGCTGCCACTCGTGCATGTGATGAGGTGATTTTGGCCTCATGGCTCGGCAAAGCTGCTGAGGAGGCACCTCGTACCCACTGCCACAGCACAGAGACTTAAACACGTCAGCAACTTCTGCCCTTCCACATCCATTCCAAACCAAACCTCGGTGAGCARGAGAAAAATGCACGTGCCCATCACAAGAACCATTCTCTGGGAATCATTCCTTTTCTACAGGGTTTAGACCAGAAAATTGTATTTGCAGTTTAAATCCGAGGAAGGAGAGAACTTTTCATCCCCCACAGTAACACGTGTGTAGGGATTTAATTTAATTCCGATTTTCGGATTTCCCAAGCAGAGTGAAATTGAATCAGTGCATTTGCATAAAAGGGTTTGAGCAAATGGATTCCCCATCTCCCATTTAAAACCACTTTCTTGTGGGATCTTCCCATCCACACCTTGGAGGAGAGATGGAACGCCCATCCATGCCCAAAGCCAAGGAGCCACGTACAATTAACCCCTCCGTGGGTAGATTGGAGGCTGCATGGACCAAGTGGACATTATCAGAGTGGCTGTTTAAGGCTGAACAATTTCCTCCTCCCTTTCCTAATAGGACCCTCAGCTGGCATGGGGCCCAGGGAAAGCAGGAACCTCTCAAGGAAGCAGTCCTGAACCCCAGCCACTCTGCTGGGGGATTTTTTTCTCTCTAGCATGAATCTGAGCATAATTAAGCTCCCACAACAATTGGATTAGAGGTTAGATTGCCTCCCAAAATCCCCAGGAGAGCTGCAAAAACAAGGAGAGGCTATGGAGCTGCAGTTTGTGCCAGCACACACCTGCAGCAAGCCCCAAGCAGCCCCACAAGCAGCACTCAGCAGGTCACGTAACGGGGAAYGTGCGACCTGGCAGMGCCTGCAGCAGCCACTGCCTCCCCTTTCCCCTGAGCCTGGGATAGCAGAGCAGGCTCAGAGCAGGAATGCTGGGATGGGGGTTAATTGCTGACGATATTTGCAGAAGAGGTTGTGGGGTGAGTAAACACATACACAAACATTTATGAGAAGAAGTCTGCGATTAAGCCCAGTTTCCAGATGGCTTCCTTGGAAAGGCTCTGGGATTGCTGCTCCATCACAGCATGTGTGGTGCTATCAGGAATAACACTTTAAAACCTTTCTCTGGAGCTGCTCACAGCACAGAGGTTTCCCTCCTGACCCGCATTCCCAGCACCATCTGGTGCCTCCATCCAAGCTGCATCTCCCAACCACATTACCACATTTTACAGAACTTGGTTTAAAAAGCTCCTTCTGCCCCACATCATCACCAAAGAGATGTTTGGCAGTTTCAAATTTTATTTCTGCTGTTAAAGCATCCACCAGTTGTCAGGGTTTTTTTGCCCACATCTGATGGCACCACAATTCAAACATGCTCTGAAGGCACCACAAAGCAGATACAGATTTATTTTTAAATATATAAATAATTTTGCTCTGGAACAATTTTCAGCGGTGATAGAAATGGTAGTTCTAAGTGGTACCTCTGAAAATAGTAGTCACCCACATGCATGACTCCACCTGTTTATTAATAAACTTTATACTGTTTAATAGCTAGATGGCAAAATTCCAACTTCAAAGTTGCCCCCAGCCTTTGCAAACATCTTGCTCTTTCTTGCCTAAGCGATAAGGTCCAAAACAAGCAGCCTTTCCCCAAGCGAGAAACAATGACTGCAAGCTAAGAATCACCAGGGCTCCGAATTATGTGCAGATTAATTCTCATATTGATGTTAAGGGGGTTTCCTTTCCTGATATGATAATTTCCTTTAACTGCTGAACTTGGAAGGGAGCCATCCCTGTGCAACTGGGCAGGGCTGCACTGGCTGTACTGACCATGGAAATGGTGTTTTTGGAGTGGGGGTGCTGTTCCCAGCTCTCTGTTCCCCAGAGTCATCCCACACACTCCAGCAGTGAGGTGCCCCAGCCACGTTTTGCTGCCTGGCAGAGGAGGAAATTCCCCAAGATCTCCCTTGGTTTGCTGCCCATGCAGGGGGCTCACAGCAGGGGCTGCTCTGKGCCAACTCCCAAACTTTCCATTAGAAGACTCAGATCATGTGCTGTTTAGTCTTACCCTTTGCCCAAAAAGGGAAAACTGTCTCCTCCCCAGCACTGTCTGTTGTCCTTGGGACACTCCATCCTTTTCTGACCCTTTGATGGTTTAAAACGTTACTCTTTGCCCTAAAAGAGGGTCAATTTAGGTTAGATGTAATGAAGATTTTTACAGTGAGGGTGGTAAAACACTGGCACAGGTTCTCCAGAGAGAGAGGTGGTGGAGCCCCATCTCTGGAGTCATTCAAGATGAGATTGGATGAGGCTYTGAGCAATTTGGTCTAAAAGGTGCCCTTGCTCATTAGAGGGAATTTGGACAAGATGACTTTTACAAGGTCCCTTCCAAGCCAGACCATTCTGTGATTCTATGATCTGTCACTTGTTGCCTGTTCCAGCCTTTTACCTTTCCTCCCTGGCACCKTCCAGGTCCCTCTGCAGCCCCACAGCTTTCACTTAGAGGCACACATGTGCAGATGCTGTTTTGATGGGTGATCGAGCAACATCTCCCTGCAGCAATCTCCAGGCAGCACTGCACCTCCATCTGCTTCAAACCCTCCCTCCCCAGTGCCCCAGACGTGATTTCAGCACAAAGTTGTGTTTCATCAGTAGCAGAAGCAGCAATGCTTTAAGGATTACATGCCTGCCTCATCACTCTGCTGCCCATTAGCACTCCACAGGCTTGGAAGAAACAATTCAACRAAAACCAAAGAGCTACCAAGGGGAAAATATTCCCTATGGCCAAGTTGAACTCCCACTGAAATCCCTGTAAGTGTTTCCACTGACTCGGGGGTGAATTGGGCCAGTTGCTATCCGGGAGACAAYCTATAAATGGATGATATTTCTGTGTGAGTCATCTATATGTACAGCCAAACTTAGCTCCTTCCTCCATGGGTCTTTTGTCTTGTCATTGCTGTTTATGTGAGGAGCTCTGTCCTTCTCTCACCTCAGTGCTTTAATGACCAGACACTTGGCATCACTCACAGGGTGGTGACCGTAGGCTCCAGAACATGAAGCATCACCTCCCAGCTTTCTGCTTGAACATGAATTAATTTCTTCCTTCCTAGAATCATAGAATTATTTTGGTTGGAAAAGACGTTTAAGATCATTGAGTCCAAGTGTTAACCCAGTACTGCAAGTTCACCGCTAAACCACGTCCCCAGGCACCACATGGCTTTTAATTTCCTGCAGGGATGGTGGCTCCACCACTGCCCGGAGCAACCTGTGCCAATGGTTGACAACCTTTTCAGTGAAGAAGTTTTTCCTAATATCCAGTCTAATCCTCCCCTGGCACAASTTGAGACCATTTCCTCTCATCCTGTCACTTGTTACCCGGGAGAAGAGACAGATCCCCRCTGGCTACAACCTCCTTTCAGGGAGTCGTAAAGAGCAATAAGGTTCCCCCTGATGTCATCATTCCCTCATGAGCATCACCTTCTACCATAAAAATCTGTTCCCTCCGTTTTGAAGTAGCACATTGCCATGAAGAAATGAGGGTTTCAGAAGACCACGCTAGTTTGTAAAGGCATTTTGTTAGATGGCATCAAAATAAGTGCTTGCCCAAACACTTCCCAGRGAGCACACCCAGGAGGAACGGTGCTCCCCTGGCATCTCCAGCAGTGCTGTGGCTGCAATAGTTGCAGTAGTGGCCAGCTGTTGCCATCCTCCCTCACTGATAACTTTGTCTAACCAACAATGTAAGACCATGGAGTCTGGAAAAAGGTGTCTGGAAATCATGCTGGGAAATGGCTTTCAAAGCCATAACACAGCACTCAGCCATTACCTGAAATCTGATGAGCAGCAAGGGAGCAGAGAAGGAGCTAYACCACCAGCTTTGTCGATCCAGACACCAGAAAGCCATTAACCAGTAAATTCTGTGGCTGGAGATCTTCAAAATGTTTGAGACAAATAAGCAGCCTTATCTGTTAAAAGGGTTTAAGCAAAGTGAGACCAAGACAGCTCTTCAAGAACACCCAGAAAAACAAACACAGGAAGTAAATCTTTGTCTGCTTCCCCAAAMCACCACTCAAGTCAATTGAAAGGGATTTAGAAGCACCTGATGTGTTTTAAGAGGGGATTGCTGAAGACACTGGYGGGGAGAAGTAATGTAGCAGAGTGAGAAGCCCTTAAGAAACAATGAAGCCTCCCTCAGACCATGTGCTTGAGACAGAGGAAGAAACGAAAGCTGTAATTACTCAAAGGAAACATTTTCAGAGCCAGGAATTATCCAATTAAAATAAAGGCAGATATATACAGGATGAGCCTGAGGACAAGCAGCAACTACAGATTCCCAAACTGGCTCTCTCATAAACAAAGTTTTCTGCCAGAAACTGGACTTTCTGTCAAGACACAGCCAGCCCCCACTTTGAGGGGTTCTTCTGGGCAAACAATTTGTGCCCTGAAAATACCATCATCTCATTTGCCTACCTGTGTACTGCCTCAAGCACACCCCATCAAAGCCAAGGCTTTTACCAGCCGTATCCCTCCCCTCCCTGGGGCTCCAAGAGGACCCATGACCTCAAAGACTCACACAGATCCAGYGCAAAACGGGATGTTGTCAGGGGATGGCCAGTGATACCTCTGGACAGTGTAACAGGAACACATTCAGAAAATAGAAGAAGTAAAAAAGCTTCATCTGCTTAGCAGGTGTTTTTCCTGCAGGAGCCGGGAGAGATGGGCTTGGTTGCCTGCCTGCCGTGCTTGAAGCACATACCCTGCCCACTTGGACCYGTCCAAACTTCTCTGACTGCATCAYACTCCCACATTACTTGGCTTAGAATCCTAGAATTGTTAAGGTTGGAAAAGACCTCSAAGATCATCAAGTCCASCCTTTGACCTATTCCCCCTCTSCCCACTAAAGCATATCACAAAGTGCCACGTCCACTTGCTGCTTGAAAACTTCCAGGGATGGTGACTCTACCACTCCACTTAACAGGCTGATTGGCCAAGTGTAATCCTAGCAGGTGTTGAACTCCCATGTTTTCATAGGCTACAGGCAGAGGCTCAGCATTAATGCCAGAGACGATCAAAGCAATTTTTTCAAGCAATGGAAACTGGGTGTGCAATGGCTCGCTGTCACCCTCCTGGGTCGGCTTCCCTGCACATCTCCGTGCTTGTGTTCTACATCTCGTTTCTTGGTATTAGGAGTTAAATTGTCCTCACTCTGAAAGATGAGAGCTCAGATTTTTTCTGCAGGTAGAAGGAAAACGTATTAAAATATAAATATTAATGTAATATTACCTCTAAAAGTACGGTTGAGTGACAATTAACTTTTTTCCCTTTAAGTGTAGTTTTCAGCTTTGAAAAATTCCATTTAATTAAATTAATTTATAGCAACGAAATTAAAATCTAGATAGCTGGGGAGATTTCCTTTCATTTACAATTTTTGTGCTTTTTTAATTGCTTGGCTCAAAAGCAAGCAGAGCTTTTCTTATCAGTCTTCCATGCTTATTGTTAATTTTCTTCTATAAACTAAACTCCAGACATCTTTCCTGTAAAAGCATGCCAGAATTTACAGTGGCACAAAACTAAAGCAATAATTCCTGCAGAAACTAAGCAGATTTCATTATTGTCAACATGTTTTTCACATCACAGGAAAAGGTTGGACAATTTAAATGTCATATAAAAGGTGGGATCATTTTACTAGAAGAGAGGACTAGAGGATCCCAGTCCTTTGATATTTTAACAATTCTAATTCCTCTTACAAGGCAGAATCCAAAACCACAGAAATACAKAGAAACAAAATACTGAAACATTGTAAAATACTTTTAATTTCAGCAGAATTTGGACCAGCACAGGTATGCAGAAATAAGATTATTGTGCATCTCTTTTGGCTCTTGTAGAAGGCTTTGGCATCACTTCTAGCTGGAGAGACTATTACTGCATAAGACAGGTCTGCAAGGAGGTTTGTTAAACTGAGGAAGAAGCCAGAAGACCTTCAAGAGAGAAATCCATCCTGGAAGCCAATGTCTAAATTCATCTTTAATTCTCTATTTGCCTTGTGCAGCCTCCAGGAATTCATCCAAGAGCTCTGGGGGATTAGGCATTTATCTTTAAATCCTCTCAGCATCCTATTAATTTTATTTTTTTAATTTTTAAGGCAACCTTGTTTGTCTCTCCCTCCTCTTTTTCTCCTGCTATAAACACCTGTTTGAAAGTTTAGGGACAACAAGACCAGGTCCTGCTGATGGACAGTTCCTCACTCTGTGTGGAAGATTACAGCAAAGGAATAGCAGRTGTCAAGTGTCCTTTTTTCTTCAACCCTGAAATACATTGTGATTTAGAGGATCTGCAGGGAAAAATCCCAACAGGTTGTAGGAGAAACCGAGTTCACCGAGGGGAACACAGAAATCAGTCTTTTGCCATCGTACAAGAACAGAGAATGGCAGGACAGACAAGTTCAAGAACAGCCCTTAAAGCTGAAAGCCCATTATTAAAATGTGAAAGGTCTAGAGGAGAAGCAGCAGCCCCCCAAAAAAATCCAAAAAACTTGAGRAGCCTCATACCTTTGGGCTGTTTTCCTCCAAGAAGAGGCAGAGAAGGTGATGCCCAGAGACCTACATCTGTCCACAGCAGAGCTTGAGTTGTCCCCCACACTTTATGTACATGATGCTGCCGAACTGGTGGCAGAGRAAGGACTTGAGAGAATATTTTTTCCATTTGCTAGCCCACACCCAGGTTGTTCCACTTTTCAGTGGAGTAACAGAAAGTCCACCAAGTCGTGACACTGCTATGTAAATTAAAATAATCTTAATTACATGGCAACAGACACATATTTATGTTGAYGTTTAACACACAATAAAGAAATTGAAACTTGAGATTTGTAGTTGGTTTTTGGAGGAATTCTTGACAAGACCATCAGTGCTGACTCCAGAAGAGGTTCAGTCCCAGAGAGACTGAGGCTCCAGTGTGTCCTAACATCACTACCATTGATTGCTAGAAATGTTAAATTAGGAGCCAGCTGGTGGGTTCATGGCCCATGCCTGGCTCTCCGTCTGCATTAGCATTCCAGATTGCACAGTGGAATAACAGAACCACACAGAGAGCCACAGWCTTTGAAAACCACGGGACCCAGCCAAAGACCTGGGCTTTTTGGTTGCAATAGAAACAAAATATTTTGTGAGTGAAATCAGAGACAAATGCTTTCTTCAAGACCTTAGGGTCACACTTAGAATTTAACGTGTTGACTACAACTCAGAAAAAAAAAAAAATGGCACATGGTAGAGCAACAGTCAAGAACCCTAATGATGGCACTGCACTGGGTTTGTTTTTKACCATGAATTCCTGTTCAAGTAGCACTCCATCAATTTATTTTTTTTAATTCAAAATTAGCCACATCTGAAGGGATGGGACTGACAGCTCTGGCGTTGAGGTTCAGTGGAAATCAGTCCTGATTCTGCAAGGCAAAGCAAAGGCACTTCTATGAAACTTCACTTACTTCACTTACTATGAAACGTTGGTTATTGAGCAAATGGTTCACAGTGCAGGAGCATATTTAAAACAACTTCGTGGATGGTGAGTTGGCTGCAAAGGAAAACCCAGGACACAATATTATAGATGGAATGAAGGCTTGAAACAGCAATAAATTTAAGGAAGTGATTTCTGAAATCCCTAGGCTGTCTGTGTTCAGTCTGACCATATTAAAATTACTGTGCTCTTTCCACAACTGAAATACTTGACATGCCTGAAGGAACCTTATGTAAACAGGCAAATAACTTGCTTGTATTTTCTTTAACAAAGCTGCCATTTTTTGTGGCACTGTGCTGTGAGCATTGACACAGCAAGTTGTTTTCATTTTCAAAGTGGAACAGAAAAGAGGAACAGGTAGTGTGAGAGACCATCCCAGGAGAAAACTACCAAAATGTGCAAAATCCTCTGACAAGAAACATTCTGCAACACCTACCTCCCCTGCTCTGTTTCTATAGGGGAAACCGTAATGCCTGGACAGAACAGCCAGTGCAGAGCAATTGGCATTTCCAATGAGGAATTCTGGTTTCTTTACCTGCCTTTAAAATTTGTGCTTTTGTGTGAAGCCCCTTAATGACCTCTTTTTCCAAGTGCTTCAAAAGAACAATCTTTTTCCATTGGCTGCTTACCATTTGCAGGAGGTGGTTGCTTTGGAGAAACCAGCCAGAAGCTTATCCAAAAGGCTACAGTTTGGACATGAATGCAAGAARGGAATAGCTTTCAGTATTAAAAAGACATTTTCCACTAAAATTTAGATGTCAAGTGAGTAATCCAGCATGTGGAAGCTACTGCTGGGAAGAGATGTTCGTGTGGTAGTTAATGAGCAAAGGTCGTCCAGCCCATGCAGCCTCTGGAACAGCCTGGTTGTTGGAGATGGGACAAGTGGAGCTTGACTCAAAATCCTATGGCCTGAGCCCAGCCCCTGCTAATGAGTCATTCTGATCTGGGAACATTTCTTCAGTACAGCTGCCTTCAGATCCCAGTGCTGACATGCATGGATGAAGTCTTCAGAGACACAGGAGAGTCCCACACTGTTTCCAATATCCTCTTCAGAACGAGGAGTTCAAATGCTCCAAGCTCCAGGCTCCACTCAAAGAGTCTTCTTACTCCAGTAGTACAAGTGCTGAAAACGGACAAGTCTTCTCTSTAAGTTTTTTCTCCTTAAAATCCCCACATCTGCAGAAGCAGAGCAGCAGAACAACCTGAGGGAATCCACAGGATCCCAGAGCAGCCATTTGGGACAGCAGGTCTGCCTGTAGGATCTCTCGGGGGAGAAGAATCCCAGGTGCCTTTACTTGAGCCAGGTTTTCGCACCAGGAACAGAAGGGGAGCTGAGGACCTGCTCCCAAGCAGCAAGAGATACCTGGAGAGCAGCACTACCCATTTAAAGAAAGTTTTGCAGCTACAGAACAGTTCTCAGCTGCCCTATGGCAGACCAAGACSTGCTCTACCAAGTGTGACTTAAACAGCTTTACCTTTGTTCCTGTGATTTAATGAAAGCAGGAGTAGGAGGAAAAACCCCAAGTAGCTCCTACATTCATTCAAACCTTCCATTTGCTTCTGACATTCCTTCTTTCCCTTCTTCCCCTGGCCTCCCAGGGCCAATAACATTTTCATGCCATAAGCTGGAAACAATTAAGGCAGAGACAACAGAAAAACATCCTTTACAGATTAGTTCACGTAAGTAATTGCATTAGCCTTTCAGCAAACTGTGTTAAAGCCAAAAGGCTCCTGGCTTCAGTGGCTGCAGGAGGTTCCAATTATAGTCACCCCTGAACAAATAAAAGCACAGGCTTGCTGCAAGTGACAGCAATCCTGCTCCCACAGTACTGGTGTGACACAGCTAGGACATACCTGACTGCCAGACACATGGCTATCTGTTCTCCAGAAGGAAATTACTAGAACCAGAGGAATGTGGATGGAGTTTATAGTAAACACCATTACACTACAACCTTATACTGGTGGTAGGTTTCCTACATAAGGCTCATAAAATGCAAGGCATCTGTCTGTGCAAAATGTAGAGCGATGGAGAAAAAAATCCTCATTAAACTCCAACAGATGAAACACAGGAAAAATTCCAGAGTCTCTGCCAGATTAAGCTAGCAGTAACTGCAGTCGCTGGAGAACAAGTCTTTATAGATGTCTGCATCCCATCAGCACATGCTTACAGAAGGAGGGGTAATCATTCCCAAATAGATCTTGTGCCGTGCTTGGAAAGGCCACACTAATGTGAACATGCACTTACTACCTGGGTGGAGCTGCTCTGCCATAGATGTCACAGTGGTATTACAGTACTGTATTGTATTATATTGAATATATTCAATATGTAATATTGACATTATCGCATTATGTTAGATTATACATAGATATACATATTATATTGTACTTAGACTAGGTACAGTAAAGTATATGTTTATTTATTTAAATAGTTTAAGTGGAGAAGCAAATTGCCCGGAGAAGTTGTGGATGCCCCATCCCTGGAAGTGCTCAARGCCGGGTTTGACAAGACTGTGAGGCTGCACCATCTCACATTTAAATTCTGGACRTGTTTAAAAACAACACAGGAAACAGAAGGTAAAGACATCTTTCCACAAAGATGTGGGCTGAAGGAGATAACTCAGGGGTACATCTATGAATAGATCCTTGGTGGGTGAAGCTCTTTTGGAACACTAATACAAGTGTTTGCTTTTGGATCAAGAGGTGGCACATAGCAAGTCACCAAAGGGTGTGGCTGTCAGGGATAAGTCAGCCCAGCAAGGCATCTGTGCTCCAATCCATAGAGTGAACAACCCAGAATTGCTCAGATGGGTGCTCAGGCTGCTGGTCACTGTGCTCTTGTCTCTGAGCCTGCCACTGTGCTACAGCCTGAGCTGTCTGGTGGTGCATGGATGTRAGCAGGTTCAACCACAGCTTCCAGACACAGCAGAGCCTCAATCCTTCTGAAGGATCCAGTTTTAAGGGTCTAATGGGAGTTTTGAGGTAATAGTCATTGCTTTGGGGATAAAGCGTCAGACGCAGAGTGTAAACAAACAAAGAACATTTTAATGCGTGGGAGGATTTAATCAAGCTATTCCACTGTTGCAGCSAGAAAGAGTCTGTAGAACTGCAAGMGATGTGAAATGCTTAAACCTAACAAGTTAATTCTCGACATTGTGGAGCCAAGAACAGATGTGAACCCATTAACTTCCTCCTCTTGTGAATCTCCAGCAAGTTCTGTGTGCTCGAGGGATGCCTCATGCCCAGCCCATGGAGCATTGGGTGGGAGGTACATCCTCTCCTCCAATCTCCAAGAACCACCTTGAGCTCTGTGAAGAGCCAGCCAGCTCAAGCACTGCCCAACACTTAGTTCACTGCCTGAGTCCGTACAAGGTGCTGGAAGATCTCCTGAATCTCTCAAGCGGGGAAAAGCACCAAGCTGTACCTGAGGGATGGACAAGCTCCCTCTTGCCTAAATCCAGCCCAAAATACCAACCTCAGTTTCTTAAGCCCAAGTGKGAGCTATGCTGTGATGGTCTCTGTATCTCTTACCAAAAATCCCACCCAGGTTAGAATAAAAAAGCTTTCAGAGTGCCAAAGTTCTAGGTTCAGTGAATCAACATTTCCCAGCAAAGAAGGGTTTCACTGGAAAATTCCTAAACCAGATCTAAYTGGCTCCTAAATGTAATAAAAATTCCAGGCCAGATCCTCAAGTGCTGCAGCTCCAGTGCCCGAGGCAGGGTGGAGTGGTGCCACCTCAGCAGCGACCTGGCACTCAGCACTTTGGCCAGCTGTTTTCCTTTTGCTCTTTAGGGACATCCCACTTTTCCTTTACCTTAAACAACCCAATTTGCAGTGGACAGCTGTACTTAGATCTGGAACTTGCTCCTTTTTTCCCAGTGTTGCTGTTCAAACACTTGTGGTGATCTCTCTCTCTCTGAACTCTCTGTAATCCAGTGTTTGGATGTGGCTGGTGTAGACCAACATGTTCATGATTCAGTGTTTGTCTTGGTCTGCAGTGAGTCAGCTTTGCCTTCCGGGACATGGTATTGCACTCCCATGTGGTGTTCTCCACCAAACCCTGCAAAAGAGCCTCTTGGCATTGCTCTGTTCCTGCCATTCCCTATGAATCCCACGGAGGCTGGGAGAAGAATAGCAGAATGGCAACTTTGTACTTATTTATGTTAAGACAGAATTACAAAAAATGGGTAGGAATCAGGTAGTGCCCATCCAAGCTAATGGGCACAGACTGAGAAGTAACTACAGCCCAAAGCCATGGTTCTTCTTCCCTGTTCTGGGAAGAGCAAAGTTCTTTCTAAACCACCTTCTTATTTAGAGCTTAGTGGTAGGCAGCCAGAATTTTCTCATTGATTATGCAGAAAATGGATTTGATTGCTGGGCTTTCCAAGCTGGAATGGTAAATAGAGCTCCCTGTCACAGCCGTGGCACCCGACCGCAGCTCGGTTGCTTTGTCTTGCATCTGCACGTTTGGGATGTTGCTGAATCCCTGTGGACAGAGGAAGACATTGACCATGGAGACATCTGAATCCAAACAGGAGTCACAGGACAGCAGACGGGACAGAGCTGAGGCTGTTCCAACAGTCCTGATGCACAAGGGCACAGAGTCAACCTCAGCTTTGTGCTTCCTTGTTTACTCCGAGGCTTTGACCAACCCTTGGGTAAAGCCATCCCCAAGGATTATGAGAAGCCACACCCGGAGGGAAGGTGTGTGTGGAAGAGCAGCCAGCTGAGGACCCCAGACTGACACTATTAGGTCTGTGTCTAGGAGTGCATCAAAGAGCTCAGAGACCTAGGACTTACCTGATGGCAGGGAAATGCTGCAACTGCCCTTTCAGGCCTCACTTGGTGACACTTGGGGCTCCTGGTTGCTTTGGGGGCTCCTAATGCTTAATTCCCAGTTAGCTCCTGCTTAACTTCCTAGTTAAGCATTAACTAAGAACAAGACAAAACATTTCCCTTTGCTCAGATATCCCCTCCTGACTGCCTACACATCTGCAGAGGCTCAGAGGCACATTTCTTTTGCACTAAGTGCCTGGTTTAAATTAGACTCAGAAACTTGTTCCAAATACCAAAACAGGCAGAAATCGTGACTCATGGTCTGTCATGCCTATCCTGCCCCTGGGGAGCCTGGTCCCTCCTGTCGAGCAGGGAAAGGAAAACCCAGTGATACTTTAAAGGGCACGGCAGGAGGGTGCTGCAGCTACAGGGAGCTGCTAAGGCATCTGTGCATCATGTGTGTACTCAGAGCCAGGATTTGAGAGCAAAAGTCAAGCCTCTGCTGCAGGTGATTTCAGGGCTAGGATAGATACTTTCTACAACAGGACAAACACACTTCTGAACAATTCCCAAGGGAAAGGTCACTCGAGCATGACAGACAATAGCTTGGCAAACCTGTGCTCTGGGAGAGATGCAGCATTCAAGGGAGCTTGAGGATTGAGTCTGTGGTGACAAACAACTAGAAAGGTGTCCTGTTGAAAAACCTCGTGATTGAGAACATCTATGGGGATACTATCCAAAGGTCCCCGCCTTTCTTTTTGGCCGCTTTGGTGTCTTTCCAGCTGATGAAAAATTCCACTTGGTTTTCTACACAGTATCTGCAGTGACAGCATGGAAAAGATAATGGTAAAGGGATGTTTTCTCCCATACCTGGGGAAAGCACAGGCAAGATTCCTGCTGCTACCACCTGCCTGGAAGGATGGAGACTGAGCCCTTCCTTTGGCCCCATGTGCATCCTCCCGGGGTGCCTGGGTAACAAGTGAGAAAGACMAAACCTAAAAGCCGAGAGGTGATGAGCAGAAAGGAAAGTGGGATTCTAGAGATGAAACTCCTGCAGTTTTCTCAGGGATGAATTTCTGGATAGTGAGCTGGCGATGTAGCACACCACACTCCCAAGGAAGCTGGCAGGGACCTCTGAGCACCACAGATGTCTCTGACTGCTCAGCCAGCAATGCTCCCCTTCAGCCCACACCAGGCTGAGACCTTCCTTTATCACGGTTTCACAATAAACTCAAGTGCTCACAGGGCTGCCCACCGGGGTGCTTTATTTCCCACCCACAATTAAAATAGATCCATTCAAGTAGGAAAGCTATGAATAAATTTGCTGCTGAACTCCACATTTTAAACTGCAATAAAGCCTTCCTGACATCCTACCACTATCAGTCTCTAAAATTTACAAGAATCCTTAAAGCTTCATTTCCTTGTACAAATCTTTTTGCCTCTTAAAATGGATTCTGCTCATCAAAACCCACCCAGAGGATGCAATGCATTTCAGCCTGTGTACTCTACAGCTCACCATGCACCACTGACCTGCTTCGAAGAAAATTAACTCACGTGGAGGAAGTTGATGAGGATTTGCTACCAACAGCCAGAAGTTAAAACCAAACAAATTCTCAGCATCAGAAAGCTCTTCTCTTTCCTTTAAGGTACTATAGTGAACAGAATTTAATTGAAAAAAAGAGATGAAAAATATCTGTATATGGACGTAATAGTGCAGATGGTAGAGACTGAGTTATTTTGGTAATTTATTCTTTAAAAGATTCAGGGTTTTTGATCTGCACTTCATTTTGAAGATGCTTGAACTGAAGAATATAATTTCAGATTTTATATGCACACTGAGGACATTTGCTTTATACCGTCTCTATTTCAATATCGTTGACTAGGAACAAATCAGTTTTTAAAAGCCTAATAATGCTTTTTGCCTGAATTTGTATTTAATGAATTCATGAATGGCAGAAGCTKTTTAAAACAGATAATTCCACAAAGATTTAGTGTTGCATTTTTTTCCATGTTTTAGTGCTCAAAAATATTGTCTCTACACCAAGTAATGAATGATCAGAACAAGAAAGTCCTAGCAAAAACTTGGGGGGGGGGGGGAAGAAGAGGAGAGAGCCCAAGACACAAAGTGCAAGATAAAACAGGGCTCCATTCCCTTGGGTGGCTGCTGCACCCACCAGCCTCATCCCTGGCTCACTRGTTTTCTTTTAAGTTATGTATTCTTATTTTTTTTTTCCTTGAGATTGCATTAACCATGTCTGTGTTGAGATATAACCTAATTTTCTTCTTTAAAGCCACCTCCTGTATCACTGTGCAGACATACTGCTTATATGCATATAGAAAATGGTCTGGCTGGAAGAACAGGACTTCAAGAAACCATGAACTTCCCTCAGGATATGGAACAGTGGAAGCCTGTTGCTATTTAGACTTTTTTTTTTTAAATACTGATCTTAGCTACAGTTTACTTTCCCTACTTAGAAACGTGGAAAAGTTTGTTCAGCTTAAAATTTCCTGTTTGGCATCAGCAGCTGCTGGCTATAATATTTATAAATATTTCAGCAGACATTTCTGAGGGAATCTGGTTACGATTAAGCAGTGAGTGATGGGGCTGTGTAGTCCCTCACTCCCAGGCAGGATCCGAGGTGACCCTTGGGAGAAGAGGAGCTGCTGCTGGGTGAGCTGGGTGTGCTGCAAGGAGAGTRTTTAGCAGCCAGCAGCCAAACTTCAGGGGGTCTGCTCTCAAACAGGAAAGTGAAATCACTTGCTTGTGGTATCCAAATATAGCAGCTCAGGAGGAACATTTGGTCAGCAGGCCTGGGACCACCTACTCTGAGCAGTGCTCGTTGTGCTTCCCTCGCTCCCCAGTGCCCTCAGGCATGCCCAGGGTGTGCAGTGCAGAAACTTCTCCAAGCAAAGCATCTCTCCCTGCCYGTCAGCTCCATGCATCCCAGCATGCTGTCCTCTCCCTGGGTACACCAACCTCAGTTCCCCCTGATCTTCATTAATACAACTTAAAGATCAGCAAGTTGGAGTGAAGGGCAGAAGGAAGGGTCCAGATGAAGACAAGCCTTTGATTTCCCAGGCAGGTCTGTCCATGGCTTTCTGAAGCATTCACCTCTGCTGAACCAAAGGCAGGTTCTGCTCTCCAGGCAGCCACCACCTCGCTTCAGGGCTTCCCAGGGCAAATTTCTTCTCATCTTTTTAAAATAGCCTCCAACATGATCTGGACTGCCCTGGTCCTTAATAAAACAAAGGCTCCAAACATCTCAACATCTCCTAGGACTCAGAAAGGCTTTTGTGCAGTTGATGCACATCATCCTGCATGGACACACTTTCAACCCTTTGTGTTCCACCACCTGTGCTGGGCAGAGGAGAATGTGGCTTCCCAGTGAGCCAGCTCACTCTGAGGAGTCAGGAAACCCCATAAACAGTGAGGCAATGCTGTTGCCTCAGAAACCAATAACCTGAAAGGGCAACTGCCCATTTTACTGTGAAGGTAAGGGAGAGATTACTGAGAGGAATGGCAGGTGGAGAGGACATGTGTGCCAGTGAGTTTCTTTCCTCCTGCTCCGGTTTTTACCTCCCTGATGCTATACCTACACTGTGTAAAGCCAGGGCAGCCCCAGAGCCTCTCCCCTGTGCCCCAGTGACACCAGTGACACAGCCAGGGGCAGCTGGGGCCTCATGGCAAGCAGAGTTTCCCAGGCCCATGCCCAGGCAGTCAGGTGTGAATGAGCATCACCCCTGCCTTGTCTGCACACCTGGTGGAGGGCATCTCCCAAATCTGCACCAGGAGCTCCACAGCACGGGACAAGGTCTGAGCCATCGTACTGTGGCTCACAGTTCAGTGCTGATCCTGCTCAGTGTTTCATCTTTTGGGTCCTGAACTCAAAGCCTCTGTAGCTTCAGAAAAGCTTGGAGCACAGGTCATTTTATTACATCTTCCCTACATTTCAGGGTTGACACCAGCAGGAATGTAAGGTGGAGGCTTAGAAGAAAGTCCATAAAAAAATTCTGCAGTAAAAAGCTTTTATGGGAGAAGTGACTTTAAGTTCCTCATTTGCTGATTTCACGTAAAAAGAGGCAAAATGTGCTGAGCAAATAAAAGGCAGAATGGCACAGCCTCACGCCCAGCCTGTTTCCGGTCCTACGCAGCAGCACCACCAACTCCTCGAAGAGCAGCATTTCCTGAGCCTCAAGTGCTCGCAGATGGTGCTGTCCTGGAGCACTTTCTGCTGATGCTCCTCAGTTCCCTTTGCCTTGCGTGACTACTCTGCAGCTTGGCTTTGTTTATTCCACGTTTTCCTGCTCTTTAGTTACGAGCTCAGGAAAGGAACCGGCCACTTTGCTCCTTTAATCCGTCGCTGGTGCCAGCGCACGTCCGCGGGGCGATGACGGGGTGTGKCGCTGCCAGGCATGGGAGCCACGACTGCAAAATCAGGTCCCCTCAAGGGCAGGAATCACAGAATGGTTAGAGTTGGAAGGGACCTTAAAGATCATGTTGTTCCAAACCCCCTGCCATGGGCAGGGACACCTCCCACTAGACCACGGTGGATGTACCATTGTCAGGGACAAGCCTGTAAATATTTCTGCCTGAGGACTTTGTGTTCTGAGCAACAACCAGGGTGAGGAGCTGTTGTCTGGCTACGAATAGGACCAGGTGTAGCCAGGCTTGGTCCAGTCAGACACGCAGCCTGAGCTCTGAGACGCCAGCTCCAAGCTGGAAGCCACATCACCACGTGAGCCTGTGTGGTGCCYGAAGCACAAACACCACTGACAGCAAACACACGCTTGTGCTGAGCACGGGGATTAGGGTGCYTACAGTTTACAGCAAGGGGATGTGTCTTCAGACTGTTATAAAAGCAGCTTTAATTACAAATTCATGGCTGCTGTCATGGTCATCATGATGCTTGACCTTTCTTCAGAGCAATCCTCTGGCTCTTCCTTCATGGCAGTTGGTAACTTCCCAAGTGCTACATGTACAAAGACAGTACTGTAATTCTTGGGGATTATCTGGGATTTCCACCTAAAGGTTAAAGAGAGAGGTCATTTATCCCAATTGAAAACTTTAAAACAAAGGTATAGAGCTAGAAAAGCTACACAGAAGCACTGRTGGAAATCCTGAAATCCAGGAATTCATCCTCCTCCCTCTGCAAAACAAGAAATTTAACAAATGCCCTGAGAAGGCCTCAAGGTTTTGCACAATTATTTTCCAAACTAGAGATCTTGATTCTTCTGCCAGAAGTCACAACTAAAATATAATGAGTTTTTCATTTGCCAGCTAATAGGGCTTGATGCACGAGCTGTGTGTGAAAGAAATGAAAGTGTGACTTCGGAAGTCAGATGAAGTCCCCTTGGAAAGGCTGAACAGAGAAAGAAGAGACAGGCCAGAAGCCAGAGGCAGCCAAGCCCTCTGAAAAGCTGCAGGAAAGTCAAGGGTAGGTGTAGCAGGACAGATGTGGCAATTCTGTAAAGAATTTTTCAGAGCATCATCAATGGCATCATCCAGCAAAACAATCCTTCCTGTCCACCTTTCCAGGAGGTAAAAACACACCCTTAGAAGAGTTATTCTCCCTTAGCAGGAGGTGCACAGCTCACCAGACATCGACACCCCTCTGCTCCTGCACCAACTGTCTTAGCAAAAGAGCTGAGCTTTTGCAAAGTGTTTGATCATAAAAGTATTACAGAACAGTAAGGCATCATTCGTTGTTGGAAACAAAGTCCCCCCTAAATATTTTTCTTTGGAGAATTTACAGATTTCTGCGAAATCTCTTAAATGTGYCTCCAAAAAGGACTCAAAAGAAAAAAAGTAAATAATGTGAGAGTTGCCTGAGCCACAGTTAAATGCCTCTGATCCCAGCTGCTCCTTCAAGCCTGTCATTCACCAGCACTAATATTACCCTTAGTTTTTCTCTTTAATCCTCCTGGGACACTAGCTAACAGTGCAGTGACTCTCCAATAAATCATGTGTAGAAACAAGAATTTCCCTGCAGCAGAAAAGCAGGAGCAGAGTTTTCCAGTGACAGCCTGTGGGTGGCTTCACCCGTCTTCAGGTGACCCCTCCCAGGGGTCATCCTCCTGCAGCACATCTGGCCCCAGTGCCTTGGCTTCCTTCAAGCCTCTGCCTGGCCTTTGACACAGGCAAAGGCTTTTGCCTYTCCAGTTCTCACATACCGAGGCACAGGGAGCTGCCTTCACCCACCTCCCAGCCTGGCTCCCCCACCAGCCCTTGGGGCAGGTCAACCCCAAACCTCCTCTACAAGCCAAGCAAACGGAGCTCCCAGATCCCTGTAACACTGGAAGAGCCACGTGTTTTCCACTACAGCCCCGCACGTGAGACCTCTCTTGGGACAAAGCTCAGTGCTGCTTTTCCTCTGGCTTTAAATACCTCTGCAGAGGGCTGCCAGAAAGTAAAAGAACTTTCTAGAAGAAAAGCACCTCTGGTTTAGATCTCAAGATGCAAATGAGCAAAACCAMCACATGAAGCTTCCCAAAACACAGCATTTCACAGTCAACATTTGTTTTTCCAGCCCTTCAGAGGCACTGCTTTCTGTTCACTGCTCCAACCCCAYGGAGCACTGGGGCTGCGCTGGCACAGGAGTGACCCACGAGCAGCAGCCCAGCCTTGGTGGCATCCTTTCAGTACTTACAGCACATACTTAAAAGCTATATTTTTACTAAATGGATTTCTGCATACATTTAATTATTTTGTTGAACTATAGCCACTGCAAATGAAGGAATCATTATTCTAAAAAAGTAAACAGGGGCAGCTGCACATCCCTGCAAATTTTCAAAAGAAAAACACTCTTGACTCCAGAGGAGGGAAAAAGCAAGATTATCCTCCAAAAGGCTCTTATCTTCTCTCAATTTAGCTCTTTTTGCCCCAATCCCGAAGGGAGTTCCTGCAGAGCACAGCCCTGGTTCAAGCTCATGGTGATTTGCAACCACACTCTGGGTTTCAGGGGGAAATACTCTGCCAACATGAGAAACCAAACCCCACTGGTGCAATGTGGCTTTGTGCTGAACACCCCAGTGCTGTTTGCCACAAGAAAGCAAATCCTAAGTGCTGCTCATCCCAAGGCTGCCCCAGGAACTCTGCAGCTGCCCAGACCCTCACTCAGCAGTTCCTGTGTTGGGCTTTGCTTCTTCCCTTTCCCGAGTGTTGCTATCTGAAGACTCCTGCAGCTGTGGGATGGGATGGGATAGGTACACAGGGGTGCTCCAACTCCTCCATCTCACCACAGCCCTTGGCTGGGACATCCCTCAGGCTGCCACACCCAGCTGGGCTCATGGGAGCTCTCTGCCCCTTGGCCAGTACTTCCCCAGGGGAGTTATGTTTTGCCTCAGCACCAGCAACTTCCTTCTTCCTTTCACTTCCACCTTTTGTCATATTAAAAAAAAAATTAAAAGTATTTCTTTAGAAAATGACAAATAAGTTTTTATTCCCATCATCTCAGCACTCCTCATTTCCCCATCTTTCAGCTGCTCTCCTCTTGCTTCATCCCTGGGCACCTCTTGAAGGCTGAAGTGTTAATATCTTACTCCCCTTGGTGGAATGAGTGGCAGCACCCACCCTCCCTTCACAGGATAAGGTACACTGATAGACATCCGTGGGGAAAAATATCCCCAAAGTGTCACTGAATGGAAGCGAGGGATGCAGTCCCTGCTGATCAACTCGAGCAGCTCAACCAGTGGCACTGATCAAATCCATCTGGGTATCCCTCCCTGAACACAGAGGGGTAAGAAACCAACTCAGAGCAGGGAAAGGGAGACAGTTAAGTACTCTCAAGAGGTCCCACCAACATGAGCTGTAWTCTGGAGACACCAAAAGCCTGGGGGGCTGCCAAGCAGAGAGCCTGTGGGAAGGCACCCTGTGATGGCTTCCCAGGGTGTAGGATCCCAGGGAAATTACAGAGTCAACACAAAAGGGACAGCAGCCCCCCATCCACAGCACCATGCGGAGCTGCTGCTGGCACCCCACAGCAGCTCAGACGATCGAGCAGGCAGCAGGAGCAGTGAGGGAGGGAGCACTGCCAAAGGACCAGGGAGAATAAGCAATGGGAGAGAGCAAAAAGGGAATTGGATTGAAAGGATAATGCACCTCTATCCACTGTAAACTCTACTGGGACTCACAAACGTGGTGACCCCATCAAAGCAAGCCTAGCAAAGCCAGGCCATATGTAAGCACAAGGGAGATCATCACCACATCACCACCAGTCTAATACCTGCCCAGAAACCAGGGGTGAAAAGCCAGGGCTGTATTCCCAGATGAAAACTGCTGTCTCAGCAGATGGGACTTCTCATAGTTATTAAACTCATCTAAGCATTTCCCCCTACTCCTGTCTACTCAAGTGGTTCATTTTGCAATGAACACTTAATTAGTCACCAGGCCAGACACTAAGAAGGTACAAACGAGGGGCCCTCACCTAGATGAGGAGCAGATCTATTTTCCACCTTCCCAAGTTGGGAAGGACTTTRTATGCCTTAGTTATGAAGCATCAAGGAAGAGGAAAAAAAAGCAAGCAACGCAAAACAAAAAAGGCCCTTGTAATTGTATGTACAACAGAGCAAGATTTGACATGGTTTTCCCTCTCTCTCAGGCTTTTGAAGGAATAGTAATTAGTTAGTCTAACAGCAAGAAGCTGAGCCTCCCCCAGAAGCTAATCCCCTGATACAACTATTCTGCCTTGGGCTGCTGGCAATAGGTGGCTCAAAGGGTTCCCCCTCACCTCCTCAGCCTTGAATACCAGGACTGCATCATGCCAGAAAAATAATAAAGACAAATGAGATGGGATGTTGAGGAAGGGAAATAAAAGAAGAGTTGGATTACTTTTCACACATTTGAGTTATGCAGATGGCTCCGAGCATGTGGGATTTCAGTTTTGGCTTTTGATAGAAGGAAAACTATCAGGGTATTTCTCAGCCAGAGCAACCAAAACAATCTRGGCCTTTTGTAGTCTGCATTTGATACCTTTTCTATTTTTTGCCTCATAATGCTGGGTTGCACCAAGGTAATAACTACCTGGAGTGAATATGAAGCTGTGATGGGTGAGTCAGTGCTGTTGGCACCATGGAATGTGGCACTGAGCTCCAGCTGCCAGCGAAGGTGGCTGAGCATCCAGAGGGAGGGATGTGCACAGCKGCCCTGTGCTCCTTGGAGTGTGACAGTGACTGCTCATGGAAGTGCCATCAAAAAATGAYGCCAGGCCAGGATCAGAGAGGAGAAATGTTTTGTCATTCTCCTCAAGTCACTATTAGACCTGTTAATGCTGATCCAGCCAAATCTGTTCCCCCTCCTTCCCAGTGCTCAGGAGGTCAAATGRTGCCACCAGGCAATTCAAACCAAGCAAAAACCCAACCAAGCGTTGTCATCACTTTTCATATTTATATTTTTGATTTTATTTTTAAGTTTTATTAAAAAACAACCATTATTAAAAATGAGTCATTTACTGAAAGGCTTCAGCCAGGGAGAACTCTCATTTCAATCTTGTGAACGAAACGCAGCACAGTTATAACCCACAGGCATAAAAAAACCCAGTCAAAAAAAAGAGAACCGTTCAAACCATACTTATAGCTATGCAATTTTGTCAATGTCAATAGAGAGGCTTTTGTTAAAAGCCTTCAATTCAGAATTTCATGGGAGATTTTTAAAATCCAAGGGAAGAAGGAAGCACACGCTTGGGGTCTTTTTTAGAAAAAAGGGCACCTGCCCTTGGATTTACTTATCAAGCCCAAAACTGGATATGTTTAAAATTGAAAATTAGTGAATAATTTTTATTACAAAAAGAAACAAAACAAAAACAAAACAAACAAAAAACCCCAAAACATTTCCTCGGTCTGGGAACTTTAAAGTCAAAACCAAATAAAAATGGTCTTAAAATATATACAAATATATATGGCTTTTCATTTTTCCCTATCCATTTCATTGCCAACAAAAATAAATTTAAGGGTGGTATTTGGTTTTTAAAAACGATTGTGTCCTTCTCTTCAGCTGTCACCGGAGCGGATGGGGTGGAGGCACTGACTTGTGGCTGCTCACGACGGGCTCAGAATCCACCCGAGTTCTCCTTCATCCTCGCCAGTAGCCGGGAGTAGACAGGYGCTGGAGGGAGAGGAGCCAGCTGGGTGGGACACACACAAACCATCTCCCTGCCCCCTCCCCTCCCAGTCAGGCTACATCTTGCTTAGAGCAAGAGAACAGCATGAACCTCTCTTTGAGGGATGAGGACATACAATGGAAATTAGAAATGAGCTGGAGGAGTTGTTTTACCTAGTCGAGGATTCCTCTGAGAAACCTGCGTGGAAAGAAAACACAAGGTTTGCATAAACACAACAGATCTCCAACAGCCATAGGAACAGTTTGCATGTCAGTATAGTTATCCCTAGTCTCCAAAAACTGTGGATGAGTGATTCTTCATTACTGGAAGCTGACATATACACTACCATGCCAGGGTTACATTCACAGCGTGCTGCAAACTGAGGCTTGGTGCTGCAAAATGTATTCTTTCTCATATAATTAAATCATGCAAGAAGAGGAGAGGGATCATTCCATGAAACATATACACTCTCTTTGGAAGTCAGCATATGAATGTGGCATTGCTTCCAATCATTATTACCAATATGTGATTTCACCAGTTTTACAGTGGGAGATATTTTGCTTCTTACCTTGGATAATGCTGATGCCTGTTTGAAGATTTCCAGTGCGGGATCTGCAGGCTCATCACCTCTTTCTTGTGGCCTTGAAGCTAAGGGTGGGACATTGAGAGCATTAAAATACTCATCAAAACATGCAGGCTGCTTTCTTACACTATTTTCTGTTGAAAATCCCACAACAGACTAATCCTCCTCACCAAACTGAAGCAATTGCCCCGTGTCCCTGCTCCCCCCCAAAGCAGCTTTGCTGTACCAAGGTGGCTCTGCACATTTGTCGCCATGGACCTACCCTGTGGCTGCAAGACAGAGTTCACAGCATAAATCACACCATTCGTGGCCATGATATCACTTTCAGCAACAGGCTCCTTGTTGATATGTATTATGTGGTTTTTCTGTTCAGCAAAAAGAAAAAAAAAAGCAGAAGATGAGAAACTTTTGTAATTTCCAATCTTATTAAAAAAGCCCTCACTTTGCATTCATTCATTTACTGGATGGCTGAAGGCATTTTCATTCCTCTTTTCAATTAAGCAGACTATAAAAACAAATTATAGCCTGAGCAGTTTGTTCTGGAATGGCTGGTAGGCTTTGGACTTCRTCAGTGCACTGGCTGGGAATGCTGTCGCTTGGCAGCAGAGCACATGCCCCAGCAACCTGCCAGGGGGATGGCTGTGGAGATGGGATCAGGAGAGGGCAGAGCAGGACTGGGCATGGAAAGAGTCTAGTATGCACATTGGCCCATTCAATGCACCTGAAAAACACTGCCCCTTCCATTTTTGTCCTGCATTTTCTTATGCATAGAGTGGGCCATGGTTAGTTATTTTCTGAAATGATTTTTTTTCCTCAATAGAGGATCCTACATTCTCTTAATGTAGTGTAGAGTTTGTGAAATGAAATTATATGTCCAAATAAACCCTGCTGCGCTAAGGGAGCCCATGCAGAGATCATTTTCTTTACACAAAAAGAGATATGTTAGCTGAACTAGCTATTCATTTCATTTATTTATGCTTTTTCCCCCATGACTCAGGGTTAAATTTATAGCAGCTCCTGGAAATCATTTACAACTGGTCTTCTGGGGAGAAAGCTGAAGCAAACCACATTTCATTCTTCCAGCTTGTTGAATGGAACATATGGCAACAGTCCCTCCAGTGCAGCCCAGAAATCACTGGTGGGACCGTGCACACATTCAGGAGATGTCCCCACACCACCCAAATGGGCACAGGCATGCTTTGGTCCCTGACCTGGACAGCCAAACACAGCCYCCAGCCCTGCTGACCACAGAACCCATCTGAGGGGACTCACCATGCTGACTTCCAGTTTGTCTCCCTGCATGGACTTCAGCCTCACCAGGGCATTGACCGCGCCGCTCACCAGGATCTCATCGGCCACGTGGAACTTGAGGATGTTGGCAAGCTCCTTGGCATTACCTGGGGGAGGAAAACGTTTACATTTGCAAACCAACATCAGCACTATTGCTTCCCATATTTCACGTGTTGGAACAGAATTACATGGAAAACACCATAATTTCCTGAAAGTAAAAAGAATCAATGTGAAATTGAAAAMAAACAAACAAACAAAACAGGAAGGAAGAACTGGTTAGGCCATTGAGGCATTTCCTGCCTGGGCAGGTCAGGATTCCAGGGAGTCCAGAAGGACACTCTCCCAGTGTCCCACCTTGGTACCTASCAAACCTGCCCTACACGTAAACTCCCTCTTTCTCAGGTTTTCATCCCTCATTCTCTCACTCTGCACAGCATGGGCCTGCTTCTGTGCTGCTTTCACTTCCCAAGGAAGCCTGGGATGGGTGGGGGGAAGACCCATGTGAAATAAGGAAGCAGATAGAGCATTCTGGCATTTTCAAATGTCACCAAGGCCAGTGTCACTTGGCAATGATCTTCACAGATGGGTAGGAAGGGGAAAAGCACAGGAGAAATGTCACTAATCTCTCATGGATTGACGCCTTGATCCCCACCCCACTGAGTCCCTACTCATATAGCTGTGCTTTGAAACAGGTTTTAGGAAGATAAGGTGCTTTCCCTGCACCATCTCTTTTCCAGAAGAGGGTCACTGACAAGCCCCACAGACAGACGATGGGCAACAGCTAACGCAAAGGTGGCCTCCTACAACACCAGAGTAGCTGCMTTGGCAAAGGGGACCTTTTCCTTCAGTGCTTTCAAAGCTTGTACGTAAGCTTTTTTCCATTATGGTTTTCCTAGGGTGGCCACAGTTCACACTGCACATCCTCACCAGCATGATTCACTTCTTCATCAGAGGCATAAGCTAAATATTTGTGTGAGAAAGGAATATCCGAAGTGTTTGCATCTGGGAATCTTCATTCCTGCAGCCATTTACAATGGCCACAAAACACTTCTGAAATATTTATATATGAAGTGCAAGACTGGACTGATATTACTGGTTCCTCATCCCTGCACTTAAAAGGATAACACCAGCTACCATGGGCAGATGCTTCCCAAATTATGATGTCAATGTTTGGCTGGATTTTAATGACAAGAGGACATTACATTCAAATACCTGACATTGTTTCCAACCACAACCAGTTTTCAACACGAACAAAATAAAAGATCATGCTGCTTATCCAGAAGGGCACTCTTAAACATTCCTGTGCTTTTCTCCACACCCAGCCTGCATGCCTTTGCTTTTCAGGATACTGGTCTTCATCTGAGCTAGACTGGAATATTTGTTGCCTTCCCAGGATCAGACTGGACCTCCTGCTTTGTCCATGTGCATGTGGAAGGAGCAACAGTCACAGACCTTTACTACTTAAATTTCATACACTGTAACTTGAGGCTGTATGTGGATCATCTCTTCTCTTTGCAAAACTTACTTCAGACACCCTGATCCTATGTGGTCAAGAGTCACATTGTCACTTCTYTCCTTCTTGAGAAAGGCAGACACCTCACTGGTTCCTTTAGAAACATCTGGGAGTTACCTTGCTTACACGACCAGCACAGCCAAGTTAGAAGTCATAGTAAGTTTGTGGCACACGCTACAAACATCTTCCAAGAACACAGGCAGCATAAACCACACTTTGGGAACTCAGTGCCACTCTGTGCATCCTCAGCTTTGTGCTTATGCGAATCAGTTGGGTGRGAAGCCCATGCTTCCAACAGACAGAGCCAAAGAATGAGGTACAGCAGAGAAACCTGGCCCTTCCTGCCAATACCGTGGCATCACTCAACAGCTGGTCAATAAATGCTCCAAAGATGCTCACCCATGAGTTTGTTCAGCTCCCCCTGGGGCATGGCTCGGAAGGCTTCGTTTGTGGGAGCGAACACCGTGAAGGTCCCCGGCCTGTTCAGGTTCTCTGTCAGCCCTGCAGACTGGATTGCAGCCACCAACGTGCTGCAAAACAAACACACATCAAATGCTTCACTGCAAGCTTCTTCCTTGCTCTTTGAGCAACCGCATGCTGGGCCCAAGAGAGAGCCGGGAGGTTGCAATTGTGAAATCCTGCTGGGGTCCGGCAAATCAATTAACCAAAATGTTGATTAGGGAGGAAATGAGCCTGTGAGGTCCAACCAGAACATCTGAGAAATGGCAAAGCAGCCTGGGAATGCTGACTCCTTGGGGAACAGATGGTAGTGGGGAGAYAGARAGGTCTGGCCAGAGTGGCTCTGATGGGCAGAGATGGCTTTGGAGCCAAATTCTTATGGTATTAAGGGAACCACCCACTCTTGGCTCACAGTTCATTGAGGGTTATTTGAAGTTTCACTCCCTGTAATTTAGGGACACCACGGTTTTGGATGATCTTTCTATGTTAAAAAAACATATACATTGTCATGGCTATGACCCATAATAAATAAAAACTGCTGGGCAGCTCTTCTGCTCCTAACTGGCACTTGGGAAGAGCAGAAAGGTCACCTGAAGCGATGGTCTGCCTTGAGAACATCCATCACTGAGCCAGTCGGTGGAGTCAACATTTTGTCCACACTAAACAGGGTCCCAAACCTTCCCCTTTTGTCGTGGGCAGCAATGCAGGCGTTTTCAATGCAAAGGTTCTGCAAACACAATTGCAGAAAAAAACTTGTAATAGGCTTCAAAAGAGAGATTTTGATACTTTCCATGATGCTCATGTACACTTTTTACAGGACAGCTGTAACTTTAGAACAGTGAGCATCACTGAGCCACACGGAGCACAGCACACAGGAAGGACTTACATTGCGGTACACAAACACTCTCAGTTCCTTGTCCCCCAGAGTCTGCAGCTTCTGCCCATGGTACAGATACTTAGAGGAGAGCTGGTCTCTAACAATGTGGTTCAGAAGCAAGTTTTTCATGTTGCTGTCAATAACAGGGAGTCCATCTGCAGGAAGAAGTATGGAAAGAACCAGTGATTCACTTAAAAACCCGTGATTCACTTAAAATGACTATTGGGACACTAAAAAACATTCAAATACGGAGTATTACCCACATCAGTTTTGAATTGTAAAGCTAGATGCCGCTGCCTAAGGCCATGGCATTTGAGAGAGGATTTGCATTCTTGTGCACTGAAACTTGGCTGAAGAGTGTTTGAGACCTGCAGCCCAAACTGATGGAAGAAAGGGATTTAATCCCTGGTTTACCTTTGAACACATCATTCACTGGGGCAAGGAGGGTCACTCGCTCACTGCCAGTTAGATGAGAACTGAGACCAGCTTGTCTGAAAAGGTCTGTAGACTTGGAAACTTCAGATTCTTGTGCCAACTCAAACAGAGTCTTAGCTGAAAAGAAAAGCAGCACATAGTAACCTTGCATTAAAGGCAATCCACTCATCACTATGCCCTCTAAATCCAGTATTTCCTTGGAAAAACAGACGAAAGAAAGCCAACAGAAAGAATGATGCAGAGAGGCAGCAGTACCTGAGTCTGGGATCAGCAGCTCATTAACAAAATGTACAACGCCGTTGGTTGCCAGGACATCCTTGTTGGCAATGATGGGCTTCCCGTTGAGGGTCAGCTCTTCCCCACTGCAGCCCACGTCCAAGGTGGTTCCTTCCAGAGTCTCCATGGTCAGGCCAGCGATGATGGCCTCAGCACACATGGCTGACTTCAGGATGTGATGGTTCAGCAGGTCTGTGGGAGAGGCAAGTGTCTTAGTGAGCTGCAAAAACCAGCTGTGAAAGTATTGCAGCTTTTAGGGACCCTGTTCAATGGCCTGGGTGTACTGCTGGGGCTCCACTCCCTAAAATGCAGTCATTTTAAATTGTGCTGATTTTAATTCCACTGCCTGTGAAACAAAATGCCTAAAGAGAGTAATTTTTTATACACCTTTGCCAACTTCAAAAGGCTTCATGTGGGTATTCTACTCTTTGTCAGGGGAAGTTACATGGATTAGATGCTATTTTCTTGCATCTTGCTGGATCAATAGAAATCACCACCACATACAGGAGTGCTGAAAGAAAACTCAGAAAAGGGACTGCTTCAGCTCCCTCCTCCATATCTGGATGCCACTCTCTCTGGCATGTCTGCACATCTACAATCAAAGGGCTCTGGGCTGTCCAGTTAAAAAGGATGGACTCTGTCACATCTGTTTACTGCAGCTGTTGCCTGAGTGTATCAAGGAGCTGTTCAGATGTCCTTGAGAAAGGATTTCGAAGAACTGAAACATACTCTTCAGTCTCTCAATGGGCTCACTAAACAAGCACTTACCCTTCAGGGCTTCTGGGTCTCCCAGGATCCTGTTCAGTGTTTCTCGTGGGATCTTCTCAAAGGCTTCGTTGGTCGGAGCCAGGAGCGTGTACTGGCCTTCGCTTTCCAGCAAGCTGTTGAGGTCGGATGCAGCCACAGCAGTCTTGGGAGAAGTAAGGAGAGAGGGTAAAACACATTCAGCCAGAACACAAAGGTCAGAAGCTTTGTCCAGGCACACACTAAGGGCCAGACTTATTAAGGCTTTTACAATTTCAGAGGAATTACAAAAAATCCTGAATAGCTTCTTTCAGCACTTTGGTCCCTTTATAAATTTGACCCGGCCCCATGGTTCTCTGGTGTTCCAGAAATTTGAGTACAAGAGCCCTTTTTTTTTGGCAAGACTGAGAGCTAGTTCAAATACCCAGATATGCCTGGAAAGGGTCACAGTAGTTCCAGTGAATAATTCAGCTCAGAACCCACAGCTGGCTAACTTCAAATCCCCTGTGCATTTTGAGCTATTCCTCAACTTGGCAAATTCCAAGGCAAATAAATCAGGACACATCAAATCAGAACAGTCAATGTGTCCTAAGGCTAAGACTCCCCTACAAGAGTGAGGAGACAGACTCAGTCTATCTCTTTTCTGAACAGCCATAGCAGGATGACAGTTACTCTCATAAAACCCTCCTTGCACTGATAGCAAACACTTCTCTTCCTAAAGCAAAAGGAGATACATTGGTGCAAGGATTTCATCAGCAGCTGCAGGGTCACAGCCCCTAGACACTGGCAAAGCTCTTCAGGACAATTCAGTGGGAATGGGATGACTGAGCATCGTTAAGGAGACTGGGAGCAGCCTTGTGTTGACTCACCCGAAGGGTTTCCAGGCTGTCCTCGGTCTCGATGATCTGCTGGATGGTGTTGGTGGTGGTGGCGATGACTTTGTCGATGACGTGAACCACGCCGTTGGTGGCGTGATGGTCAGCTTTCAGCAGCCTGGCACAGTTCACAGTCACAATCTGCACAGGGAAGGAGCCACAGGGTGTTACATGCACTAACATGAGAAGGTAAAGCAGCCTCTGCTGCTTGTCTATTTCCATTTCAAACACAGCGAGCACTTTAATATTGAATCAGCAAGASCAGAAATGTGATTTCCTGAAAAAACACACCAAGAGCGAGAAYGTTCTATCAAGAATGTTTGAAACATTTCATGTTTAAAGAGCTTTGAAAACAAGCAGTGGTTTTGTCTACCCCCAGTCATCAAGGCTAAGAAAATATGCCAGAACCAATACTTGGCAAGCACAGTTACACAGCAACGTGGGCAACTGGCCTGCAACAGCATCGAGGAAACYATCTGCTTATAAATATTCTTTTCAAACTCCTTCAGAATATGTATCTTAAATCACTAGCTGTCCAGCTAAGCATTACAGAGTCCTGGCGGTCCAAGGACAGTGTAGGAGCTGCAAGGCAGCCAGAAAACAAGCCTGCTGTGGATAGGTTTAATATGAGGAAGAACTTCTTTACTGCAGGTGACTGAGCACTGGAACAGACTACCCAGAGAGGGTGTGGGGTCTCCTTCACTGGAGATATCCCAGAACTATCTGGACACAACCCTGTGCCATGTGCTCTGGGATGACCCTGCTTGAGCAGGGAGGTTGGGCCAGATGACCCACTGTGGTCCCTTCCAGCTTTACCCGTTCTGTGCCTCTGTGAATGCCTTACCCCATTGGGATAGTGGTGAATCTGGATTGGCAGGTTCTGGTACATGGAGTTGAGTGTTGTCCCATGTTTCAGATCATCCGTGAGGACCCGTTTGTCCACCATGTGGTAGCGGAGGGCATTGAGCAGCTCAATGTTAACGTTACTGACTAAGGAATCCAGAGTTTCCTGAAAATCAGAAAAATCAATTTTTCAGTACTGAGTGCAATTAGGCAGCTGTTAGAGGGGACCAGGAGGTCTGCCTGCACCCAGGGTGCTTCCAAGATGGGGGTGAGGGCACGAAGGGATTCATTCAGCCTTATGCCATCTGTGTAAATTAAGAGCTCAACTTTCACAAATCTTTATCTTTTGCCTTACAAGAGCAGCTAACAGCTCTGGCACCCTCCATCCTTGGCAGACAAAGGGATGATTGCAGCTCCAGAGGGGGATCATTGCATTTAAATGAGCAGTAGGGCAACAGGGCCACTGACAAATACACCAAAGGACCTTTCCCAACAGCATCATCCCCGCAAGGGGCTCTGCTGGTGCAGATTTGGGGTAAGAGGCTTGGTCGTGGGGAGAGCCAAAAATATCCCTCCTCCCTGCCCCAATAGTTCTTAAATATTTATGGGCAAGTGATTTACATGTGGGATGTAGCTGTATAGGGGTGGTACAGTTGTGACTCTCCCTTGTTCACAGGGATGCTCCACTGGGATGGGAACACCAGCAGGACAGCAGCGACCACTTCAGGAGTGGAAATATCACAAGACACGGAGTGAGAAAATGAATGTAAAGGAAATTTACATGTAATTGAGCGTGGGACACACTCTTGTGGGAACTACTGAGGCTCCAGTTGGTGCTGGCTATTCGTACAAATTAGGAACAACCAGAATGGCAATGTAAGGGTCAACAAAAAAACCCCAAAGGGATGGGAAGCTTCTTGCTGCAGGTCTCAGTGCAATCTCTAATAGTAACAGGCAGGGAAAACTGAATGAGRGGATTTCTACATCCACATCTCTCCAGTGTTGGGATCCTTCAGATGCAAAGTTCTGGAGCTGGCGGACTCGTACAGTGATAATCGTCTTGAAATTCGCAGTCCTTCCTCTATCAGTCTATTCTGCCAGATGGGGCTGGATCCAGACTCCTGCACAGCTGGATCTCCACTGGGGAAAATAGAGGAAGAGGAGAAAGCAGAAGAATTATATCTTACAGCAGACAAGGATGCCCAGGCCTCATTACTGGGAGCAAAGATTGTAAAACTTCCAGGTCCTTCGATTTCTGGCCTTAGGTTGGAGCGGTCGGAGTAGAGCTGTGTCGTGGCAGAGCCAACCACTCCCAGGGTTTCGTAGATGTTTGAAAGAGGCAGTGCTGAAAGAAGAGCAAATCATCATTCATCCTTCCAGCTGAGTTAAAGGACAGCTGCTGGTGAGAACACTTGGGGAAATGGAGCACATCAGGGGACTGGTATCTGTTCATTAATTAGATAATAAATAATCATAGCCTGACAGCTTCACCCTCAGTTACAGCAGCGTAATCCAGGATCTACTGCATCCCTGCAGGTTTGACTGGACTTACTCTGGATTTATACAGATGGGGTTTAGGCAAGCAAAGATATTGATTGCTTTCACCCAATCCCTGTTTTTGCTCAGGCTTTTGGGATTTGGTGTTGGACACTGCTGCTCTCAGTCTCCACTGACCAGCTGCACCAGCCCACGTGGTTAACTGGGCGGCATCAAACTTTTGTGGCAGGAAGTGTTAGGAAAGCAAAAGCAGAATATGGCTTTCTTCAATAAACCCAGTTAATTCCCTCCCAATCTCAACTCTATTTTGTCCTAAATGTGATTTTGCTAACCCCCTGCTTGCCAAAATGTTCAAGGCAAAGTTGGATGAGGCTTGGGGCAACCTGGTCTAGTGGAAAGTGTCCCTGCCCATGGCAGTGGGGTTGGAACCAGATGATCTTTAAGGTTCCTTCCAACCTAAACCATTCTATGAATCTATGAAAATAAAAATGAGCAGAAATTGGCAGAGCTGTCTACTACTCTATCATTCCTCCACATTGCATTTCCAACACAGCTATATTACTACTTGCTGGAATGAGTAGTTCCCTATGGCCCTCCCATGCTTGATTAAGTTCAATTATATCCAAGGTTCTAAGTTGTCTGGAACATTTAGCATGCTTTGGAGCTGATCTGACTCTTGGCTGGTGCTCCGCCGAGTCCATTTTGGACTTGTTCATGGCAATATTGTGCACAAATTGCAAAAATCAAATCCACTTTGAGCAATTTTCTAACATTTCCCTTTACTAGGCAGCTGTAYAATTTTAAGAAGTCTAGAAAATGTCAAACATATTTTTACCAGCTGGGCAGCCTTTTTCTCCAGGAACTTTTTCATATCCAGGACAGCACTCGTAACTGATTACCCTGGAATAAAAGATGGATACAGCAGATTAACCAACAGTCTCCTTGCTTTTTCTCTTTTTGCTACAGTTCTGGGTCCATCCATATTTGGGGATGTTTCCAAGCAGACTCCTCATTAGAAATACAGACTTCAACAAAAGACAAACCACAGTTTTTATCTCCTTCAGGGCCGCACGTTGCCAATTTCTCCACAGAACAAAAGCAGACACGATTTCTTTTCAAAACCACACTTTCCAGGAGACTTTGTACAAACAGTGGATGGAAACTGATTCCACAGTCCCAACAAGACCGCCAGTGCTGGCTCATCTGGGCACTGTTCCCGCGGGATTTGGGGATCTCCTCGGCTGACTGCTGCTGTCACATCTCATCACTGTTCAGGCAACACCCTGCAACTCCAGCGTGGCTGTTTGACCAAACCAGCCAAGCGTTTCCTCCTCATTTCACCCCGTTTTTGTCCACCACCAGAAATGATTTGCTTACTTATGGCAAAATCCACAAGACAGACCAGGAGGGAAAGGAGAACCCTGTTCACGGATATGTGCACTGGCACAAGGACTTGGGAAAAGCCCTGCAAGGGGAAACTTCACCACGGTGGGATGTGCATCCACAGGCAGCCCAGCAGTACCACAGCACAGCTGTGTCCATGTGAGCATCCTCAGAGCAGCATCTCCCTCTCACTGGCAGCACTTGCCCCCAGTAAAACCAGAGGGGTCAGAGACACCATCCTGGGCTGTTCCACAGATTTGCAGACCCTAAATAAGTAAGAGCTGCCTGAAAACTGCATCCATCGTCTGCATCGCAGTGGGAAACAAAAGTCGTCTGATTCTCAGAGGTGGCCATTTGAGGGAACATGGCTTGATATTAACAGGGAAAAGAAAAAAAAGGAAAAAGGAAAACAATCAGTCCAGAAGGTGCCCATTTATTTTTCAYAGGGGATTCTTTCACCTATTGCTCTGTGCTTGGTGTGAAAGGAGCAAGGCCACCTGATTGATGGGCTGAGAGAGCCAGGGAATAGGTATTCCTCCCAAAGACAGGCACTTCCTCTGTGCTCCTGGTTGGGTTTGAGACAAGTAGGATGCTGTATCACTGAGGCTCAGCACACTCACTCMAAGAGAAAGGAAAATCCTCCAGCTTCAGATATTTGTCATCATTTTAAAACTGTTAACAAACAGTGGAAATGCCTGGGGTTTAATAGGGAATTCTTCAGSGTAATTAAGAGCCAGAAAGTGAAACAAATACCTGCTTCTCTGTGACAGAGGCAAATAAATTCTGTGTCACAGTTTCCTAAGAGAATTACAAAGCAAACCCAGACTGATTGTCTAGACATTATATATTCCATGTGGGAAAGAGTTTGCCTAAAGCAATCCCTTCCTTTGACTACTGGAGATCTTAACACCCTGCTGCTCCGCTTTCCCAGCCCCCCTGTCTCGTGTTCATTGGAAACACACAATTTCTTCCCCCACCACTTCCCTCCCCTACCTCCAATTTTTCTTTTTTTCACCCTAGAAGCTAAATCCAGTCTAGACAGTTCCCTTGGTTCAGACCTGTAATCAAAGATGAAGAGCTGATTAAAGAGAAATCATCCCAAAGTTCAGCATAAATAATTCCTGAGGGCTGACGAAGGCTTTAAAAGCCTTACTTATAGATCAATTGGAGATTAATGAGCTGCTCCAAAGGGGCAGGAYGTGGATGCACAGTCTGTGGCACACCAGCTCGGGGACTGCCACAGCTGCCAGTGCCTGTCAGGAGAGGAGGGCACTGGGGAGGGATGCAGGGATCTGGTCTAGTGGAAGGTGTCCCTGCCCATTGCAGGAGGGTGGAACTAGATGGTACTTAAAGTCCCTTCCAAATCACACCATTCTGTGATTGCATGACTGCACCATCTGCTTTTCAGTGGGTTTGTGGGCATCTCCAGCAGGAAGGGAAGCTCCTGGCAAGAAGCACCAAGGCAGTAATGGGGCCAACTCCACTCAGGCAGGGAGTCCTTCAAGTCCCCTATCTCCCTCGCCCACTGAAGGGACCCTCAGCACCCCCTGGTATGTGTCTGGCACGTCACYAGTTTGAGTACTGGGAAACCACTGYGAAGGGCCAGGTGAACACAGAGGTGCTCAGCCAAGGGTTGGCACCTACAAGGAGCCAGAGATGAGTGTTATAAAACAGCTTCAGGCATTTGGCTTTCCATGGCTGGAGGACTTGGTGGGAGCACAAGACCTCCCATCCCACAAAAAGGCATCGTTCAAGGGGTTGCGCAGGGGTGGGCCCAGGGCACCCTCCCAACTGGTCCTGCAGGCACCTCCAGCTCTCCAGGGAGAGCAGCAGAGCCGTGGCTGAAGGATGTTCTGCACCTCAATCCTGCTGTGCCCTTCMCATTCATCAGGGAGGAAGGCTGCTCTTGACACGCCCTCCTCCAGCTGGGTCGGAGCCATGGCCTGCTCCAGGGAAGGGCATTTCCCTTGAACACCTCCCAGCCCCTGCACCACGCCGTGGGTTCTGCACAAAAGCCTCTGGAATTGCCCAGCCCATCCCTGTTTCTGGTGGCTGCTCCGTGGTTACAGACCATCCACCGGGACACAGCGGATGCCAGCGGCGGGGGTTGGATCAGCACTGCCCTCACACGAACAGCGTTTGTCATCCACGCTGCAGTGCCTCTGACCACAATTTCCTGACCTCCTCATTGAGTAATTTCAAGTCAGATCTACAGGTTTTTAGCCTCTGGTTTTGAAACACTGTATTTCTTAAATGTCTATCTGCGTCTGCCTGCAGAAGCAAGCTCCCTGGCTTTTATTAGTCATTTTTTCACTGCTGTTGCATTCTTAGGAGCTGAAATTAAATTTTAAGTGCATTTTTCGAGGTAATAAAAATAAGCTTAGGCATATATTAGTGAATAAAGATCCATTTGTAATAATTTCCTGTGATAAAGCCCATATGTTTTGTTTTTGTAAAATAAGTGCCAGTAATTTTTTTCTAAACTGAGGAAAGTACATCAGACATGAAAAAARGGAAAGTTAATTTAAAAGGGAGAAAAAAAGAGGAATGTATTAATGGGTTATTCCTCAAAAAATAATTAAAACCAAAATTTATAAGTTGTCTTTTCATTCTCAAGACAAAACAGTRTGTGGGGATGTGTTCCATTGCAACCCCAATTCTGGAAGAATGAGTCCAGGACATAAGGAAGGTAGAAAAGTATAAAACACACAGGCAAAATGATGAAAATATACTCTAAATAAACTATTTCTTTGGCTTTGGAATAACCAGCAGTGGAAAATTACCTAATTACCAAAACAATTTTGTTTCAGTGCTCATTAAAATCAAAGCAGTGTCAGACTTCTTGCCAACTGTCTTATCTCACTTCATCAGCAATGATAAAAACGGTACATAAATCCTCTATCTAATTTCTCCCTAACTCTGTGAGCCAATACTTCAGCGGAGAAAAAAAAAAAAAAAAAAAAAGCAGATAAAGAGGTAGGAGTCTTCTTCTGATGCATGAGTTAAAAATTCCATCGTGCATATCCAGCCCTAACACAGTTACTCCACCCCCCTGGGCCAGAAAATGCCTTCAGAGCATCGATTCTACAAAGCCCCCGGAGTCTCCCCACTGAGGTGTAACCTCTTTGTTTCTGCTACAGCCGTGGAGGAGCTCAACACAGCACCTGCTGCTCCCCAGTGACTGAGCACTCTCACCCTCAGCCTGGAGCAGCAACCCCAAGGTGATGCACCCAGAGCCAAGACAAAAGACCAAACACATCTGTGTTTTTCAGGCTGGCTTTCCCTGCTGCTCCAGTCGCTCTGAGCCCCCTGATGCAGGAGGTGATCGCTCCACAAGGAGTGAAGTTACACTACAGGCTTGCAGCAAGTTCTCTGTCCTCCTTGCWCAGGGTTGGATTTCTCTGCTCCAAGCCAGCTCTGCAGGAGCTTTGCTCAGCTTTGCTTGCTGGCAGACCCTGGTCKCTCACTGACCTCCCTCCCCACTACCTGTTTGAAACAGTACTCAGAGCAGGAAAAGAATAGAAACCAAAGCAGTCAAAACTATCTTCCTAGAGCCAGGCATTTTCACCTGCAACACACGTACAACTTGTGGCACCTTTAAGCAAATGAGGATAACAGCCAGGTCAAATGTGAAGTAGGTGAACTGGCTCAAGGGTCTCCTTCCCAGGACTGCTGTTCTCACAGGTGGGATAAAACTTTTAGGAGGAGGAGAAGATGACCCTGGTTATCCAGCTCCACCATCCCCCTGCCAAGGGGACAACTGCTGACTACGGATCCCAAGCAAAGGCTGGATCCACCCAGTTATGACAACAAACCTGCCAAATCCTGATTTTTTCTGGGATTTAAAGGCACGTGGTATTCTCAAAATCCCTCATGGACCAGCTCAGTCCTACATGACGGGGCACTTTTGAGGGTTCACGCTGAGCACCATCAGCTGTGCCCACGGACTCTGGTGGGCTCTGACACCTGAGCACGGCACAGCATCAGGCCCCTGACACTGCTGTAAGCATTTCACTGCTACAGCATAATGCATCATGGCCTTTATAGCCCRAATGACTCCTGATTGCTTCCATATGCCAGGCACACCACGTCCAGTGGGAGCCATCACAAGCAAACRTTTGTAATCAGAGCTGTCCCAGGGTCCTGCGGAAAATCTGAGTCAAGGCACGTGTCTTTTGTTCTGCACCAGCACTGCTAAAGGAGAAAGTAGGGCCCAGGCTCAAGAATGACTGGGAGGAGAGAAAACAATAACACCCATTGTGGAGATGATGCGAAGCAAAGAATAGTGAGCAAATTCCGTGGATCATGGAGAGATTATCTCAYAGGTTAACACGCAGGTTAATGCTCTGCGTGCTTTTCTCCCCATCATTGGGTGAGACACTTGGATAAAAGCAGAAAAAAAAATGAGGTTGATCACCCCATCTCCTCAAATGAAATCATGACATTCTACCAGTTATTCCACCTCCTCCTGGAGATAAGTGGGTGAGTTTGTCTGTGCCAAATACAGCTGCACACTTGGGTTACGTGAGGTTAGTTTCTCATTTGCTTCAGAGTTGAAGAAATCCATGGCTGGACTGCTTTGCCTTTCATTGACCACAGCAGCAAAGCTCTCCCACATCCACAGCTGAGTWGTGTTTTCTTTGGAGACATACTCAGCTACTCTGTTATCAGAAGAGGCAATGATAAGACCATATTGCAGTGCCATAAACTCGTCCATTTTATGTCAAAAAAGGTCATTATTCAGCCAAGATGACAGCCTGAACTCTAATCACCCAAGTTAAGCCTTCCCAGGGTTGTTGGGTTTGTAGAATTAAGGGGAGGGGGGTTGGTTGCTTGTTTTCACAATATTGCCTCTCCGTTTTATTACTTTATTTTTTCTTCTGTAAAGGCACTTGSACATAAGGAAAACCACGGTACATCCACACTATCTGGTACATCCAGCAATGCATCCTCCTAAAGTACAGAACCTTCCTTCTTAGGACAAATTCATGGGAAGTACAATGAAAGGCCAAAAGCTGTGCTGAGTGATGAGTCCTGGTTTGCCTCCCTCCTCCCCACACCAACACCAGACACCCGACATGAATCCCAATGGCCGAGTGTCCCAGCTAAACCAACCATGGCAACCCAAATCTGCAGCAAAGAGCAGCATGTTCCTACAGATCTAATCACAATCTACATTGGACCATAATGGATGATTTTCTGCTCTCTGTTCTTGACCCTGCAGATCCAGGATGAGACCCGGCCCACAGCTCTGATCCCACAGCCAGGACACTGCTCAGGGAATCTTTGCACTGGCGCTGGGTGTTGTGATTGTCCGTGCTGTGGGCCAGCAAGTGTGTCCAAAAGCCCAGTCTGGACTACACCACGGAAAAAGATTCTTTGCTCCTGCTCTACAGCCTGGCAGATAGTCAAGCATGCATAGCCTCAATTATCTGCTGACTGCATCTTTCAAAAGAATGTCCCGAGGCTGCTCACACAGATTCTTTATGCAACAGCTACTTGAATATTATTGTTTGCAATTTTAGACGTGGAATTGGCCTGCAAGTCTGATTAGCTTTCCTGGTGGAGTCATCAGAGAGYGTTGGCTAAAGCTGACACCTCTTTCCCTTTATTTCTGTTTTCCCTTCCAAAGCAAACAGATGGAGATGAATTTTACGTTGTCTCCAATATCCATCAGCTCTGGGTTGCCTTTTTTCCCCTTTTTTATTTCTTAAATCTAGGCAGCATTGAGCCTATCATGGAGAGAGACAGGCTAAGTACTAGAAAACATCTGGTACACACTTCATWACAGCACTGAGAGCTGTATAAGTCTATATAGAAAGGCAATTAGAATAAACCATGAGGGTTTATATTTACATGGTACTTTTCATTCTTAACATCAAAATATTTTAGAAAAACAAGTATTTCTTAGGGAGTAAAAAGCTAAAACATCTCTTGACACATGCACACGTGAAACCCACACCATGGGCCCTGACATCCCACATCTGCTTCTCCCACCCAGCACCCACCTCCACAACAGGGTCCTCAGGGAGACCCTGGCTGGCTCTGGGGTACTCACGTGGACTTCCCGCAGATCTTCCTCTGGTACCACTGCTTGCAGTTGGTGAAGTATTTCCTGTTGGTGCCGATGAGCTTCTGCACCGCGCACACGTTGGGGCTGCAGGCAACGACAGAGCACAAGAGGGTCCTGTAAGCCTCCCTCCTTCCACTGCTGGCCCCCCACACGGAGCCAGAGCCCACCTGACAGCACCCGAAAAGCCCTGCTGGGTTTGCAAGGGAGGAAACTTGGAGAGCTGCAAGTCAACTTGCTCGATTTGAGCATATAATGACTATCGTGAAGTGGAGGAAGCAGTGAAAGAGATCTCTCTTAACTCTGCCAGGGCATCTCTTTCTTCATCGAGTACAAATTCCTGACTTTTTTCCATGTTCCACCTCTCATCAAAATATAAAGAAATCAAGTGAAAATAATACTTTGGTCTGTATTTCCATGGTGAACAGCTACTTAAAATTTGGGATCCCAGCTAAAGCCTGCGAAAGTTATGCAATAATTCAAATCCTTCCAAAAGAAACCATTATTTTATTGTCTAGGACATAAAAAAGGACAGATATTTATCAGCCTACGGACTTGCACCAAACCCAGAACTGGTATTTTTGATGTATGATAGACTCAGCAGATTCTGGACATGGATGCTGAGCTGAATGAGGGGAAAATGAGCATTGGCACTGCCCTCCCCTGTTTCAACACACCAGGTATGACAGCACAGAGCAAGAGTGGCTGTATCAGCCCATAAGGCTCCAAGAGCTCCTGCTCAGCCAGAAAAGCTGGTGGTTGGTGTTACACGTGTGAGCAGCCCTGCTGAGAGCTGACTGCAGCCTTTCAGCTTTCTAAGAAGTGGTATCACTGTGAGCAAAGATGTGGTCAAGCAGGAGCTGGGAGTTTCCTTGCTGCTGGTTTGGCCAGCACAGCATTTCCTTGCTCTGCCTGGCTCACCATCTCTGTGGTTTGTGGCCAGCAGCCCAGGCAAAACATGGTCAGCGCCTAAGATATGATTTATGGACCTGAGTTGCAAGGTCATCAACTTCCTCCGGGCTTGACCAGAGGCGTAAGCAAATGTCCAAGCAAGCTGAGGATGCTTAGCCCAACTGAGGCTGGATTCCCAACAACACCACCATGTCCCAGTTGCAACAGCATCACCAAAAGTATGTGCAGCATCAGCTGCCAAGCAGATGAAGGGAAAACAAATAATTAAGCAAAACACATAAATCATCACTTCGGCCTGTCAGAAGCGCTCTGTGCCGTCCAAGGCAGAGTTTTCATCCGCACAAATGAAACTCCGGATGRGGCCTGGAGATGCTCTTGTGAAGGTCTTGTTGCCCTGCGGAGGAGCACAGGCAGCAGCCTGCGTCCCGCTGCGTCTGACCGGGGCGCTGCCCGCTTGCCCCCCAAAACGAACAAAAGCGGAGCCCGCGGCCCGGCCACCAAGTCCTGCTGCGGCCGTGCTTGCCTTTCACCGGCATCCCAGAAGGGGCCAGCCCGGCCATCATTAGCGTGAGTTAACCTGAGGGTCCCGCACGCCGGCGGCTCCGGTGCCAGCCCCGCGGGAGCCTGGCGCGCCTTCAACGAGCCTTTGTTGCCGCGGCCGCCCCGCGGCCCCGCGCAGGCAGGAGCCGACCCTGCGCGTCCCGGCCACCTTCGTCCTGCCCCCAGGGCAAAGAGGGGACCTGTGGGGACTCGGCTCGTCGTTTGCCTCCTTGCTGCCACATCCACTAACGCGAGTTTGTTTCTTCGTGAAAGCGTTTCATTCACTKTCTGTACATAAGGCAGGGAACAAGGAGCAAGAGTCTACTGAAAGAAGAAGTTAGAAATCACAACCCCGAACTTTCAGCTGGTGCAAACTGGCCCAGATTCAGCAACTTCCACGCCAAATCACCGCTTAGAGAGACGTCTGTGCTCTCTGACTCAGCCCACCTTGGCCACCCGGCCCCGCCGTGCCGAAATGTGGTTCCAATTACATCGAAATTCCAAACCTTGCCTCGATTTTAGCGTCTGGCTGACGGCAGTGGACAATCCCTCTAATATTCATCTTGACAAGCCTGGCTACTGAAGGACTTGTTTGATCACTTCCCYCATATCCCCAGGAGCAGCCTGCCAAGAAAACCCTTGTGCCTCCAGGACACTATTGAACTGCCTTGCTCGCTCCTCCCTGCCTGGGACTGCAGCTCTGTGGGGCTGCTCCTGCCTCCCTGACTTATGGGGGAAAACTTCTTTCCAGCTTTTCCTCAGCGTGGAAAAATCCCCGCTCARGACTGTGTTATCAATGATTCCCGCAGGCAGGCTGTAGTAGCGGCTCCCCGCATTGCATGTTCTGGTCCTTTGCCCAGTCTGGCTTAAAATGAATTTGTCAACACTCTTGCCTCTCCTCGTTGGAGTTCATCACCTCTGCCATGCCGTTCCCAGCCAGCCGCGCTGACTCCAGGATAAAACTGCCTATTGTTCCCCTTCAGCCAAAGCCTTTCGCTTGGCAGCGGCAGCTGGGAGCTGCTGGGACGGGGGCTGCCCTTGGGAAGAGGCTGAGAAGAGCAGGATTTAATGTACAGCCCCAGATACCTGCAATCTCTATGGCCATGAGGCTCCCCAGCATCACGTTGTGCCCACAAAGCTGAGTGGGTTTGGAGAGAGCACTCTTACGTTTTCATCTTCAAATATTAACGTTCCTTATATATTTCTCATCTCCTCTCACTGACTTGAGCTGATTCACTTTAAAAAAAAGTTAATTAAGACGTACAAGTTTTGCTGTAGAGCCAAGCTCTGCCTCCCAACTCGCTGTCAGCTCAATAGGGGCATTGATGGTGTGGGGGATGCTCACAGCAAAGGGTGCAGTCCCGGCTGCACATCCCTCCAGAGCTCGCTCCAGCAAGCAGCACAACATGCCTCACATCCAAGATATTTTTGGCTGGTTTTGTGTTGCTGTATCTCTTTGGCACATCATTAATCAATGCTCAAAACTCAGTGTATGTTCAAAAATTAGCTTGGTATAAATCACTCTCTCCATCAGAATGGGAGCGGTGCGCAGCGGGTTTGTCTCAACGTAACTCACTTCAGATGGAGAGTCTGGCATTCCAATTCCTTGCATCTTCCAAAGATCTCAGGCAGCAGAGTGGACCGCAGTCACATCTTACCCTGTGCCTCTGTCAGCTGTACAGGGAGTAACATAACAAGCCTCTCTCTGCAGAGATTTACACCAGGACTGCCCTAACTCATCCAGCCTGAGCAAMCTCCGGTCTCAGGGCTATCAGCAGAACTGGGTATTTACTTAGTTTCACATCACACAGAGATGGTGACCAAGACTCGCTGTATTTGTATGTAAATCACTGTAATTCTGGCATTATTGACCCATTACAAATAGACATCAGCTCAGAATTTGCTTGTTGGATTGTGTACCTGATTAGACATACAAACAGCTCATCCCTTGTGATAAATTCTGACCTARATCCGTGCCAGACAATGTATCAWATTACAATATTTAAGTCTTGGAGGTTTTTTTTTATTTAAAGCATTTCATGACCCTGCTTCCAGCAATGCACTTAAACAGAAGGTTCAACTCAATCACTGTCACCATCCTGAGAGATGGAAGCCAGCTGAAAGGTCTGTCATCCTTTCACCATTTCCACTAAATTTTAAGAACAGTGGGAATAACTGTCAACATTGGGTTAGTTTTCTGGCTATTGATGAAGGCTCAGAGTACTCACTCCGTAACATATAGTGCATCAAGCAAGAGAGGTCTACATGCATTTTCCAATAGGACTTATCTTGTAAAGTTTATGAGAAAATAAGTGATTATTTTTGTCAAGAAAACTTCCAAGACCGACTGGGGTTTCCAGTCAAAGAGCAAGTTGGTGCTGACTCCACAGACACATGGAGAGATTTTCTTTCTTTTCCTATAAATTCATGAAAACAAGAATTTCTTCCACAAAAGAAGTTTAATAGTTCAAAATCTAGGGATTTGCATCCCCTTTTTCCTCAGTGGGGATAGACTGATAAAGAAGCACCGAGGGGTCTGAACTGACATCTGCAGTGTTAAGTATCCTGATGGAAAAGGGGGAAAGTTATCGAAAGAAGAAAGAAAAAGAAGTTACCCGAGGACGAAACAGAAAGAGAAAGAACCGAAAGAAGTGGCCACCGAGATAGGTCCCCGCACGGCCCCGGCCGGCGCCGCCTCCGCTGCCGCACAAAGACCCCGCGGGCCGCGCGGGACGGGCGAGACGGCACCGGCCGCATCCCCCGGGATTTGGGCAAACGCGGGGGAAAAACCGGTTTAAAAGAGGTTCCCCCCCCCCCTCCCTGCCCCGCGGGCGCCCTTACCCGTGCTGCCGGCCGCGGAGCCGGCTGTGCTGCAGGACCTGCTGGTACGGGGACTTGGCGGCGGCGGCGAGGCCGAGCGCCAGCAGCAGCAGCGGCAGCGGCGAGCGCGCCATGGCCGGGAGCGGACGGCACCGGGCGGGACGGGCCGGGCCGGCGGCCGAGCCCCGTTAAATGCGGCGGCGGGGCGGGGGCGGGCGCGGGAGCGGCCCCGCGGGGGGAGCGGAGCCGCCCGGCCCGGCCCGGCCCGGCCCGCCGGGAGGGGAGGGGATGGGAGAGGAGGGAAGGGGGGGAGAGGGGCCGCCCCCCGCGAAGGGTATCCATCCGTCCATCCGTCCGTCCGTCCCTCCGTCCGCCCACCGCCCTTCCATCCCTCCGTCTTTCCACCCGTCGCTCCGTTCGTGCCCCGCAGACCCGCCGCGGCGGGGGCGCAAAGCAGCCAGGGATGTCCTGCATCCCCCTTCCCAGCCCAGTGTTTCATCCTCAATTTCTTCTTCATCTGGACTTTTTGCCTCCATCCTGCCCCCAGTCGGGACTCGGAGCGGGTGGTTGCGCTGACACGCTCCGGCTGTCCCACCGATCCCAGCCCCTCCGTGATCACGCAGCCCGGGGGCTCTCCTGGCTCCATCCCAGCCCTGCCCACGCCGGGGGAATGTCACCCGCGCTGCCTCTCAGGGCAGCCGCAGAGCCTGCTGGTGTCCACCCCCTCCCAGCCSCTTCCAGCACTGGCAGGGGTCACCCTTGGCGAGAGGTTTCTTGTTGCTTTTATACCAAACCAAACGAAAGCAGAAGCTCTTAGACAGGCTGACAAAGTTGGGAGTGTTCAGTCCGGAGAAGAGAAGCTTGAGGGAGACCTTAGAGACCCTTCCAGTTCCAAAACGGGGTTTATAAAAAGGAAATAGACCAACTTTTTATACGGGCAGATAGTGTTAGGACACAGGAGAATGGTTTTAAAATAAAAGTGGAGAGATTTAGATTGGATATTAGGACGAAATTCTTCCCTGTGAGAGTGGTGAACCCCTGGCACAGGTTGCCTTGAGAAGTTGTGGTTACCCCATCCCTGGAAGTGTTCAAGATCAGGCTGGATGGGGCTTTCAGAATCTGGTCTAGTAGAAGATGTCCCTGCACATGGCAGGGGGTTGGAACAAGATGAGCTTTAAGGTCCCTTCCAAACCAAACCTTTCTGTGATTCTATGACTCACTGCAGCATYCTAGTGTTTGTAAAGGATTTGCTCTGATTGGACTGACATCAAAGCTGAAGGGCTCTTTCCTCCCTAAATCCTCCTGGGAAGCAGAAGGGGTCCTTTGGGGCCACTTGCCCTTAGGGACAGATCTCTGTAAAATCCCCCTGCGGCTTTGCAGACTGGGCAGTGGCCAGCAAGGGCAGCTGCTCAGCAAAGGATGGGAATTGAAATGTGTCCAGAAAGCAGCCACTGAGCCAAACACAAAAACTCTTTAGCAATAATAAGCACTTTAAATTTACAAAGGTTTTTTTCCTCCATAGTAAATAAATCTGATCTGCATAAGGAACATTAATGCTTATTGRATAAAATACACAAAACCATTCCTCAGACAGGTTTCCTCTCCCCAGGGAGTGTTTCATTACTTCCTCCATCTAAGTAGGTAAATCATGAAATCTTACCTGCAAAGGCTCATGACTCCAGCCTAAAAGACAAGAAACAGAGGTTTCAGATCTTTCTGAGGAAAAGGTGATGTTTTAAACCCTCTCAGGTATTGCCTGAGAGCCTCAGCTGCACCTCTGTGAAATGGAGGCATTTTATGAGCCTCCAGTGCTCTGTTTAAAAGAGAGGAATGATCTATGCTCTGCCCAGAAAGGGGTGACTTGGTTCCCTGGCTCTGGACAAGGATTTAGAGCTATGAAGTCTGATCTGATGGTTGTGCATTTTTCCAGGCCAGAGCTAGACCCCTTGGTCTAATTCCTCCTCCACCAGCTATTTGCAATTTTTTGGCCAGGGGAAGGCTTAAAGCTCTTTAAAAATGGAATGAAAAGAGGAGGGAAATCAAGCAAAGGCGTTGCCAACTGCTGAGTCCTCTGAAAACAGCAGCCAGTTGCAACTTCTCTGTGAAGAACAGCAAAGATCCCACGTGGTGGCAGAGCCAAGCCCCTGGGTGTAGGCTCCTGCCTTGCCTCCACGTGCTAGACTGCTGTTTGGGGAGTGGCAAGGTCTCAGTCATTCACACAGCTGGTTTATAAATGTATGAGCTTCTCTCCTGGACATCCCCACGGAGCAGGAACCCCAGATCCTCAGAAAAGCATCTTCCCTCAGGAGGCTGTCGTGGGATAAGCTCACCAGGATCACCATGTTCTATTATAACCTTCCAGAATGAGGGTTGATGACCTTGAGACACCAAACCCCACGCTGTATCCAGCAGAAGTTTGTTGAACCCAAAATGTTGGAAATGAACTTGACAAAGATTTTTTCCAGTGAAATGGTTCCTTGGAGAGTAAGCAGACAGGGAGTGAGGAGGGACAACCGGCTGTGAGGGGTCAGGGCTGAGTGTGGGGAGGGATGGGGCAGCCCCACTTCCACGCTGTGCCCAGAATTGACACACATCCTGGGTCTCCCGAGTCACATGTGGGCAAATTCACTGGTTTTATCTACCACTGCTGCTTTACTTCCTCCCCATCCCTCCCTCCCTGTCCTGCTGCCTCCTCGTTCTTCTCTAGTGCATCTTTATTCATTATCCCTCTCCAACAGGACTTTCTGTACTGACTAAGCCTTCAATTAGCTTCTAGAATCTGTTTGAGAGCAGTTCAAGTGTTGCAAAGAAATATTTAAATCTACTTGGCTATCAGACTGTGACAAAACTATTTGTGAATAACCACTGCTTTGATTTGCACTTGTTTTAACCTCTGCTTCCAGACGGATGTTTAGTTTGAAATGAAATCCGCGGGCAGTGGACTCTCTGCACACTCATACAAATACTCTAAAATCAATCACGTAGAAAATTGCACTTACACAAATAGACCCTTGTATACACATTTCAGACATAACAGCTGCTCCACCAAAAGGGAGGAACCGAAAGACATACCCTAAGCCAAACGAAGAAATCTTCAGCAATAATAAACATCTAATATTTGAAAAGCTTTTCCCATATAAACAAAACTGAAGGCTGAAATTACTGAATCATTAAGACCATAAATATTTTTCACTTTGTTCTGTGAGCTGCACAGAAAGGCCAGAAGAAGAGTTTCTGGAGAAAAACCACATTTCCACTTCTCTAGTAATGGTTTCAAGGCAAATAATCAACAGCATAGGACTAAAAGTGGTTTCTCCATATTTGTCTGCCATATTAAATTTCTACTATCCTCATAATAGTATAAGCTCTAATTCCCAAAATAAAAAGTTATAGTGATGTTTGGTAACCCTCACATTCCTGCAACAGGCTGAATCTCCATTTCATGGGGAGCTCTACTTAATGGTGATTTCAGGTTAACTTTTTTCCCCCCTGAGTAGCCTCTGCTCTTGTTTTCACAGACTCTGAGAAAAAGCACTGAAAATAGCTCTGAGCATCTTTGCCGTGCTTTTGTTTCAAACTCAGCAGAATTCATTTGGAAGAATAAATAGGTGATCCTTCCATCAATTTACTCCTGCATCTGAAATGCCGGGCGGGAGGTGGCTGCCACGGCTGGCGGCACAGTCCCGCATGGCACACAGCAGGATCAGACCAGCTCCAGCACAAATGGGGCTGAAGCAAACAACAACTGGTCCAGAGAGGTGGAATCAGAATATCACGGAGCAGCATTCCCTGGTGACCTCAGCGCTGACAGCCAGCGGCTCATGCCTGGCTTGAGCTGGGAGTTCGTGGGGGAGGCAGTTACTGGTGGGAAATGACTGTAACCACAAGCCTGTCCATATATTGGTATGAAATACATCCCATCTCATCCCACGCTCTCATTTTGTTCCCTGTTTTCACTATCCCTACTAACATCAGGGGAATATATTTCCTGTCTGTGTCTTTTTAGCCTTTTGGAAAAACTTCTTCACCTCAAATGCTCCCGCATTTGCCTTTTGGGTCTGCTTTCCGTGTCCAATGTGTTAATGATGTGGCAGATGCTCCTTCACACCCTGCTCTTGCTTTCACACATCAGTCTTGTAAAAAGATCCCGATAAAGATCACATAATCCTCTTCGTTTCCCTTTGCAGACAGCTCCATTTGATGTGTCCAGAGCTTGCTGGAAAAGGAAGAGAACTAATCTCACTTGCCTCTACCACACACAGCAGGGAATTCATGGGATTTATGTTCCAGCTCCACTCAAAACTGTGTCCAAAAGGCCCTCTATATGTTTAAAGTGCTATTATTATGTAGAGTAACATACTAATAAAATAGTGAAATACTTGCATTATGCACAGTAACATGCAGTAACATACCTAACAGGCCAGGTGGGGTGGGGCTCTGAGCAATCTGGTCTAGCAGAAGGTACCCATGGCAGGTTGGTTGGAACGAGATGATCCTAGACCAGGTTGTTCAAAGTCCTGTCCAACCTGGCCTTGAACATTTCCAGGGATGGGGCAGCCACAGCTTCTCAGAGCAACCTGTGCCAGTGCTTCACCACTCTCACAGGGAAGATTTTCTCCCTAATATCCAATCTACCCCTGCCCTCTGTCAGTTTAAAACCATTCCCCCTTGTCCTGTCGCTCCATGCCCCTGTACAGTTACTGTTTGTTTGGTCTCTCTTTTCTATTAAAGGTGAAGATATTATTGTAGGTCTTGTTAGGTCTGACCCAATTAATCCACACTGAGCAATGCTGAAGTGCCTCCCCAGAAGCCTTTAAGCAGGGTTGTTGCCCTAAGTTAGATGGGAAAGGCACCCCTTGTCCTCTCCCCAGAGGCCTCCAGAGCGCTGGCCAAAAAGGCAATTACACACAATATTCTGCTTCCTTTTAATATATCATTGTGATGGAAGAAATATGTGCTTTATCTTCTCTTGTATAAACAATTCTCTTACTTCATCGTATAAGCTTGCAATTATCTTCCCACATTAGATACTTTGAGAAAAATCTTTTTAAGAACACCTCTCTGTTGCTGTTGCTCTCTCATTCACTGACAGGCACACACACAAAATAAACCCACTGAATCTCAGGAGTAGTGCTATGGGCCAAGCTGATATCTCCTCATCTGTCTTCAATTTTCCCCTCCTTCCCACTGCACAATATTGTAGATATATGATACAGCAGAATTACAGAGCAGGAAGTTACAAGAAGTAGCAATTCAACTTTCAGGGAATAATTCAGCATCACTTATTCATACCATCCATACATGAAAAATAAAAAAGAGAGATAGAAAACAGCTCCCACAAGGCATTTCTAGGTCTCACATGTTCTCATTTTATTCCTTATCCTGCAATTTATCTTCTTACTTTCAGCAAGCCAGCAATGAAGTAGAAAACCCCTAAGAAATCTTATTCCGACATATCTTTCTGGGGAGTATTCGTTTCCATGCATAGCTGCATAAGCCATGGAAAAGTCTGTGCCATCACTGCAGAGCGAACCACTTGATGAGCAGAGTCTGCAGACCTTAAAACGGATAAAAAGCAAGTTTTTTCTGGCCTGCTCCAACTGATTTAGAGGTCTGATAGACGCCCAGCGTCAGCACAGTAATCTGCTGAGGCTGGCCTTAGGCCATGTTGTAATGCAGGAAGAGAGCAAACGTTGGAGCATCCTGAGCCAAATTACAACTGACTGTTATTTTGGGATGCTAGGCTTTGAAATCTGAATTCATTTAGTTTATTATGATATACTGGAACTTCCTTAAGAAAAAAAAAAAAAAAGAAAGGAAAAAACGAAGAAAACCCAAGATACTCATTAATTGTGGTCAAATAGAACAGGCAGAAGAAAGCATTGCCTGCCAAAACGATACACAGACTCCATTATGTCAATAGACCATCTCGTAACCGGAGGTGCATGGCCAGAGAAGGCTGCTCCTGTTGGCCTGCAGACTCTGGGTGAAGTTCAGCTCCCTGAAAGCACAACAAAACTCTGACTTCGAGGCCAGCCTCAAAAAGTCGCTCTGCAGCTCAGCACAATAATTTCAGATGTTCACATTTTAATATGCTACACCCAACGTGACAAGGTGGGCATTGCTCACTGATCATGGGGCCTCTGCACAAGCATGTCTCCATGCCTTTCCTGTGTTATTGAAGAAAAAAAAGAGCCATTAAAGCATGACAGTGCCAGCATGTTCCATGCCGTACATTTTCCAACATATTATCTATACTTCTGAGGTAATTTCAAGGGTTCATCCAAGCCCTGTGGGTTCTTGCAGTTAGGAGTACATTAAAAATATTTACAATTGTTAAGTTCCATGAAGTCAAGAAACTGGAGAACAAGAGAGCTTTTCGCAAGGTGGCAACGCCTTGTTTGAGTCACACCTTCACCAGCAAGAAGAGATGCTGCATCTAAGAGAAGAAAAAGAGCTTGAAATAATAATGAACATTAAAAAAGTATTGGTATCTGTTTCACACTGATATCCCAGTTCTGTAGAGTTGCACAAGTGTCCAATAAATGTGTAGATGTGGCACTTAGTGGTTTTAGTGGTGGGCTTGGCAGTGCTGGGTTAGAGTTTGGAAATGATGACCTTAGAGGTCTTTTCCAACCTTAGTGATTCTGTTTGATACAGATCTGACACTGGAGAAGCACCGCACAGCTGGGAGGGGGAAAACTGAGCAACCTCCCCTCTTGGTTTCTGTAACAGCTTGGAAAGATGTGTGCTGGGATGGGAAGGCCAGTGCTGAGCCAGCCCTGGGATGGGGGGATGGGCGAGATGACAGGAGTGTGAGTTAGAATCCACTGGCACGCTCCTGGACCAGTTTCTGCTGTGTAAAGTTCTACATTGTGCCTGAGTCGCTCCAAGAAGGATGCTCCTCCCTCTGCCACAAGTCAGCTCTTCTCCAGCTTCCTTCAGCCCAGCACAGTGCTCATGGGCAGCTCCTTTTCCCCCAGAACACTGGGACCCCCTAACAGGTCCAGCTTCCTGCCGAATCTTGTGGCTGACCCAGTTCCCCATCAGTAAGGCTCTTTCTAGAGGTACAGCTGGAAGAGCAGGAGACTGTAAGTGAGTGATGCCAGCAGTAGCTGGGACTCGTGCACAGGCTCTGTCTGCCCCAGCTCTCCCGCACTGGCCACCTCCATCCCCACTGATCCCCACAGGGCTGCACTGTGTAGGTACAAGAACAGAACAACCCCACTCAGTGTGCTCTCCTGCCTGGCATCACACCATCAACAGCAAAACACCTCCTCACGCTTTCCTTCAGCCTTGAGACTGCACACTGAAGGTTGCTCTGTACCTCACCAGCTCCTTCATGTCTGGATGTCACCTCTTCCTTCTGCCTCCTCAGACAGACACATCCCATTCACCACTGTCTGCTTTGGGGCTGCATGCCAAGCAGAGCTTCGCCCCAGTCCATGATGCACGTGCACCTAGAAACCCCAAAACCCTGTGGACATGCAGTTCTCAGTTAGATATTGCAAGTCCATTGTCGCCATGAGGAATTATAGAGGAAATACAGCTTAATTTAGTTGCAGTGGTTTTCTAGTTACAGCTGAGGAGATAACATGAAGAGGCTACTGATTGTTTCTAGGAGGGAGTGATTTAATAATATAATCTACAGTGCTCAGAGAGGCTCCTTGATAAAGAGCCAGGCAGAGCTGCAGTGGTTTGGATCCATTTCCTCACCACTGCTGAGAACGAATGTTGCAATGTGTGTCAGGAGGGTTGAATGGAAAATAATTGCCTTCATTATGCAAGTTCAATGTACAGACATATGTTCCTGGATAAAACTCTTCTACATTCAGCCAGATCCACGTCGCTTGCTTTCCATAAAATATGAGGAGCAGCGTTTCCTACAGGTTTCAGTCAAATATTTGAAGCAGGCACGCGCTGATTTATCCTGGGAAGCGCACGCACATTTCTGAGGCTCACATGTAAGTTGGTTTATGGCTTTTTTACAAGAGATGCAGGTATGGGAATGGGTCTTGTAGAGGATGTCTGAACATGCACCAGGACTTTGGCACAGCCAAAGCAGTGAGGAACTGGAGACATGGGTTTTTATAGGAGACATAGCACGTTGTAAAGCAAGATATCTTGGGCTAAATCCAGTTCCTCTTCTTTAGGCAAACTGAGCTCTTGATTTCAGTGGTGCTTCTCACTCAGAAAGGGTCAACAAACTCAGCTTTGGGCATTGACGGGAAGAATCAGAGAAGTGATTTCTCTGGTGTGATGCAATAGGACTTTGCATTCCCATTAGCCCCAAGTGCCTGGAAATCTGGAATTCAAATGAAGCAAAACCTCACTACAAATAGAGATTTTCTTAAAACCAAAGTAGCTTCCACCACTACTTTTTAAGAAGCAGAGTTGCCAGCTACTGAGAAAGCAAGTAAGTGATGCTTTGGCCCAGGAGGATTCCAGTAGGATTAGTCTGGCAGTTGTAATGCAATCAAGGCCAGCTAATTTCTTCATTATTAGTTTTTGATTCTTCTAAGTCTGCTTTTCACAACGGTTTGGCACTGTCCACACTCATCACTCTCCAAATCCGAAGCTGGCAAGAGAACACATTTGCTTCTTTTATTATAGCACAGGGATGGGCTGATTTACACCAGGACCCAGCTCTGCCGGGAGAAGAGAGAAGACAACATTCCCTCCTCCAGCTGCTGCAGGGGAGATGCTTCGTCCGTGAGCAGGAGCAAATATTTATCAGACAGGCTTTCCAGTCATATGGTCCTAATCCTGGCAGTAACGTGAGACTCCCTGGATGAGGTCATGGTTGTTGAATCAGACTCTACTTTTTTCCTAGAGGCCGGGTCAGGTAGGTGGAAGATGGAGCGCACTTATCCCTGCCTGGGGCTGGCCAGAAAAAAACCACAGGGGTTTAGGGACACGATGTGCAAATACACACCCATGACCACGCACAAAGACTCGCTCCAGAGCACGTCAGGGCTGCCAACATTGAATTTCCAGCACCAGCTCTGGGTACCTGTTGCTCTAAATTTTCAGAACTTGTCAAAATCCAATTGTCAAACTCCCTAAAAGCTCTTTTAATCAAAAACCCTTCTCAAAAGTGAAAAAAATAATACGATAAAACATTTTTTAAAAGGTAATTTAAAGGCCCTCTGCACTGATGACTGCTCGGAATACTTTTTTGGTTGTCTAAGGTATCTGTGGTTTGCTCATTAGCTTTCACTTGCCTTTGGTGATTTACACTTTAAACTGAAGAACCAGGGAATTCCCTGACCATTTTCCTCCAGTGACTGTTTGAATCCGAAATTGTCCAAATTAGGAATTGTATGTGAATCCTACTGAGGTCTGAGCTCATGGGTCCTGGACAGACCCTTATTATTTTAGCCCAGATGGTACTAAAAAAAGACCATCTCAAAACCGTGAGACATCCAATGGTATATTTAAGGAATGCCATGCTTAAGATAATAGTCCAAATAATGTGTCATACTCAGTGAAACAACTTAAAATATGTTGCTCATCAGTACACAATGTATAGCAGCACCATGTCTAGGCATGAGGTTATCCTGAGCAGGACTGAACCAAGGGGAAGAACACAACCAACATATTGTGGGTGGCATTTTCAGCTGGAAGGTTTCCCAAACCTCGGACAGGATGGAATTTGAGTCACTCCCAGAAGAACCTGACACCCAAGTAGTCAAGGAGATTGTAAAGGCAGATCATGCCCCTTATTTTGAATCAGCCTTTAGCTGTGCAATTTTCTGTAAGATAGTGATTTCTGAGCATGACTAACCCAAAGCAGCCCCTTTACCTGCAGCCAAGCACTTCCCAAGAAAGGAGCTCAGGCCTCCCACAGAGCAGGTGAGTCCCAACCACCAACACCAGATCTGGCTTTGGAAAATCTCTCTTTCTCTGCCACTTTTATTCCATAACTCTTCTTTCTTATGTCACACAAAAATGACACCAACAGTTAAAACCTCTGTATCCCCGTGTCTCTCCCCCAGCAGCACTGGAAGGACTCCCAGGAGTGGAAGGTCTCTTCTGCAGCAGTGGGAGGGCTCCCACGTTTGTCCCGGGTCAGCAGTGGGGTCTGCTGGGGGCACACTGTTGAGCACACGCACAAGGTTGCTGGGCCAAAGGCAGGGCCACAGGCTGAGCCTCAAATGCACTCACAAACTCTGGGTGAGACTGTTTGAGGTGGTGGTGTGGGGTTTAGTTCAAGCTCTGCTCACCACCTCTCACAGCAAACATCACTGAGCCCCAAACACTCCATCCCAGAGGGGAAGGTGGCTGGGGAGCCAGTGAGGGGAGAGTCCCTGAGCCTCCACTATCCTGCAGAAAGCCAGACCCCGTGGGTCTGAGGATGATTTGCTTTCAGCACATTGTAGTCAACTCCAATAAATAACCAGAGAAGGGAAAAGAAAGAGAAAGTGGTCGATGCTGCAGAATGGGGTTGTTTACCCTCTTTCCTGAGCAGGTCCTTTATTTCTTTCACATGTGGCAAGAATCAGCCCTTGGATCTTCAGTTTTCTCCTTCTACCTCATTCCCTTCGAATCCATCAGCCAGGGGGGATTAGCAGTGTCACAGGAACCAGACCTTTCTGCTAAATCCCTTCCAGATGTCCAGAGCCACAAACATGTCAGTCATTGACAAGAGCCTAATGACAAGTGGCTCCCTGTTCATTAGTGATGGCTACTGTTTCCTGGCAGAAAAGCTTTTTCTTTCCCCCTCCTGCAAGCAGGTTTTGCAGAGTGGGTTTTATCTTCCTTCCCCAGAACCAGGGCTGCTGTCTGATGGCTCGTGAGGACATCCCCATCCCAGGTGGTGTTGAGCTGCCCTCGGCTCCCCCAGAGCTGCCACTGGAACACTGGCACAGGGCACCCCATTGCACAGGCATTTTAGGACTTGTAGAGATGAAGCAAGTACCAGACGTGTCTTCAGCCAGAGGGGTTTGACAACCCCAGGCTGTGAGGTTCTCCAAAAGTTTGGTGGCATTAAACAGGCATCTTTGTTGGCATTGCCAGGCCCAAGGAGCCAGATGTGAACTTGAGCAGGCACCAAGGCCAGAGAAAACGAGCAGGTAGGAGGGGTGGCTGGGAGCAGTTCAGGACAGAAGAGAGGGAAATCACCTGGCTGTTTCTTCCACCCAAGCAAGGAGAGCTGTGTGGTGATGTTCCTGTCTTGCTAATGGAGAAGGCTGGGACCTGTGTGCTGAGGGGCTCTCTCAGGCACAGGATGCAAAGGAATTTTGGTTCCAAGCCTGGCTGCCAGGTCCTTTCCTTTGTCCAATGTCATGTCATGGCTTTCTCAAACTGTTGCAATACATTAAATTTCACATTTTTCTTCATTTGCATTTTGATCAGTTTGTGATTGCTGTGTTGGATTTGTCTTATACCCTCTATCTCCACACAAGCTCAAGAGGTACTCTGCCAAGCTAAATTATCCTCAAAAAAATTACTGCTATCCATTGTGGAGATCCCTGACAGTTGTATTTTCCCCTCCTTTCATCTCAGTTAATGGATAGAATTTTACAAGTGCAGCTGGCCAGGAAAGGCTTCCATGGAAAGTGCCAGTCTGCTTGCTGGGCTGGGCAGGCAGGATGGACTGATGCAACATCCTCTGCCATGCTCCCAACCACAGCACCGCAAGGAAATGTTATTCAGCAGCTCATCCCACCTTGGCACAGAGACTGCAGCGAGATGCCAAACCAAAACTTGTGCTGAAGTCTCTGAGAATTGCTCTTGTACTGCAGCTGCTGATTAACATGACCCTACTTGGGGAGATTTCTTCCTTTATCCTTTGAATTACAAAAACCATTCCAAAACTTGGTCTCCATGAAGGTTGGGCATTGTGTCAGCTTTAAGAAGCTGAAAATAGCGATGGGTTCTCTGCAGTGAACAGAAAAACCCACTTGGAGTCTGTCATTTGGATTTATGGATATGAAGTCTGCTCTTTTGACATAATCTTTTTGATTTAAGCTTGTGGTTTCTGCACACAGTTTCCATTAAAATTAATGTAAGTCATATGGACAAATCTCTCCCAGGTTGACAGGATGAAATGTTAGACTCCTGGAGATTTATTCCTTTTTTATGGGATTCAACGTTGACCTGTGCAGGATCCAGCCCACAGCCTGTGGYTGAGCTCAACAGGACACTCAGTGACCAGGTACAAGGTGCCTGATCTGACACCCAAAGTGCCAGGGAAGGTTGGCAAATACCTCTGGAAATTGCTCCTGAGTGCAGCCTCAGAGCAAACACCAGATATTTGCCAGATAAACCAAAAAGTCAGCCCTGCTCACCTCTTTGTGCCAGAGAGCTGTTCTGGGTTGAGATGTTCTGCCTCGTGAAAAACCATCTTCACCACCACCATCACTTCCACAGCAATGCACTGTACATGGATGAAGCAGAAAATAGAGCAACTCAGCAAAAATCCCAAACAATGAGGCTTGGTTGCAAAACAGCACAACCATGACCTGTAAAAGAACACACAGATATCTCCTCGGAGACATTAGTGCCTCATTTTAAGCCAAATCTGCTGGTTTTGTAGGATAGCTCACACCACATCCATTTGAAAATCAGCTGGAGTCTGAACCCTTCCCAGATGCAAGTCAGCCAGGGAAGCCCAACATGGCCAGCATTGCTTGGAAGCAGCCCTCCAAATCTCCCCAGATAAAACCACTAAAAGATGTGTCTGTGTGACAGTGAGCCCACGAGGGCTGACTCAGCTCATTGCCTCTCACAGTTCTCAGTGATGATTTATTTCCATTTTCCTCCACTGCTCAGACCCTTGGCCCTAGGAGAGGACTGCTGGCTCTTTCCCAAACAAGACCTGTCTCTTTCCCAGCACGTCAGCAYACATTGAGGGGGCACAAGTTGGGTGCTTCATCTTTTCCCCAAGGAAATTTGGATAAACCTATCTCCTGGAGCCCTCTTCCTCCTCTCCTTGCCTGGAAGGTGTGTTCATTTCTCCATCCCCTTGCCCTGCCTCATGGTCCCTGTTTCCTTCCCCAGTGCCCTGGGGAGTTGCCTCTCATAGAAATTGTTCCTTAATGCAAACAGATATAAAGGAAATCTCCCAAAACACCAGAAACCTGCAAAATTGGGGTCCCCTGTGCTAATTTAACAGCATGTTTCCTTTCCCTTCAGCCCTGTGCGTCCCCAAGCCTGCACCCACCCGACCTTAACACCTAATGTCTCCCAGCCTCTCCCTCCTGTCCACCTCAGRCTGCTTCCACCTCCTCCTCTTCCTCCCACAGCTCATCTTGCAGATGGAGACCTCAGAGCCTGACTGCAACTCTCCTGAGGTACAGACAAGTGCGGTGGAAAGCACAAGTGTCACCTTGTTCCTCCCCCACAAAGGATAAAACCACACAGTTCTTTTCCAGTAAGTGATACAGTCGGTCCAGAAAACACAGGAACCCTCAGGCACCAGCTCCAGCCTGGGAAGCGAGGTGGGGTGGAAACACAGAGACACTGAGTGAAAAAGGAGATAGGTGAAACCAGGGAGCAGAGCAAATGTTTAGTTTTGAGGCTTGTAACAGTGGTTATTCATTTTCCAGTAAGTTTATACTGCTCTCAGCCAAAATAGTCAGTGCAAAAAAATGGCATTATGAGCCCTGGAGGATTTACACGGCATGTTCATGTCAGAGCACTCGTGCGTGGGGATTCCTGTGGTGGCTGAGATTGCTCCACGGCCTGGGGACAGCCTGCAAATGGGAAAAACTGTCACCAGGAATGGCAGCCCTGGGGGGGCCCTGAGCATGGCTCCCCCTGGTCTGCACCACACCTGAGCACGTGCCCAGCCCTGAGAGCAGGGCTGATAACATCCACSAGGCAAAGGTTCTGGATTGCTTGGGTGTAGTAAGAAGAGCCTGATGCACCTATATATCCTGATTAATGAAAAACTCCATTAAAAAATTGMCAATTATTATTTTTAAACAATGACTAATTAAATTTTTTTTCCCTAAAGTTTGAAAGACTCTAAGTAACTTAAAGGAATAAAGGAGGATATGGGGCAATACTGATTTAGGAGGAGGAKAAGTCCAGTGCTATTAAAGTACTGAATTTAAACCAAAAATCAGAGAAGGAAGCAGGGTCCATACCTGCCATGGGCTATTTATTTCTCGTTGCTCTGGTTTGCCTGCTATCCTTCAGCTCCCTTGCCTTTTCCAGAGCACACACTGCACTATTGTCCCACAAAAGCCTTAGTTCAGCAAATGAGAAACACATTGCAGAGTCTGACATAATCACAGGCCATGATTCATCCCATCCTGCTACCTACGGAAGGCTCCTCGCTGCCACCGGGGGCTCCTCTGCGTTCCCAGCCGCCTGCGGGGGCGCGGGGGGACCCGGGGCTGCGGCTCCGAGCGTCACCTGTGGGAGGGTGAACTCATCGGCAGGAGCAGCGAGGGCATCCAGGGAAAACRTCACAGCTGCTTGTGGCTCTGCAACATCTGGAACTAACCTATTACATCGAATGGTCACCTGCAAGAGTCAGCCAAGCCTGSGCTCTCTGTGTTCACCAGACTGTARATCCCAGCATAATCCCAAAACCGATGAACCAGCAGCASCATGAAGTGGGGACGCCTCACGGGTGCTCACAGATCCACATGCCCTAATAGYAGCTGAGTACCTGGCCCAAGCATTGCCTTAGGCCCTTGGGCATCTTCACGGAGGATTTTTCATTTTTTTAAGGTTAGAATTTGACTTTCCTGTTTCRTCTGCCCACTGGAAAAAGTCTGGCACTAACATTAGTCCCTGGTTCTACTGCCTCATGCTCTGCTTAATCTGTAAAAAGCAGAAAAGAAGGTAGAAAAGGTCCTTCCTGTTTAAAGGAAAAAAAAGAAAAGAAAGGCAGAGTGGGGGGAAGAAAACTCAAAAGCATAGGAATAGTGAAATCCAGTCTGTAAGAAAGTCATCAAGAAAATTTCCTGCCAAGTCAGAGCTCAGATTTCTCTTTATCTAGAAAAAAACCCATTTCCCTTTCTTCCAAAGGCTATCACATTTTTTTTTTTRTTCAGAATAAGAAGCAAATGAAGTGCCTAATGTGAAGAATTTGAGCTAATGTTATAAACCCTGTAAGCTGGTAAATAATTAGAGACCCTCGTTGGTATTACATGAAGATAAATGATTCCACACAGTCCAAAGCTGAACCATACTCCTGCTAAGKACCTTAGTCTTAACTGTAGGAATATAGAAATATCATATATAAATCTCTCCATGATCTTCTCATAGASAAAAAATGAAGTGCAGTTGGTTTTGAAGATCAATGGAGTTGCTGTTTCCTTCTTATTTGATTATGCAAGTATGCCATGCAGGAGCTTGGATAGCAAGCGATTYGTGAAGAGCAAGAAATACATTTGTTGGCATTAGAGTAACAAGCAGGATTTTTGATCAGTGATAAGGTATTCTTTCATATATATACACACATATAAATAGATGTTTTCAACGTGTGAAATCATGTGAAAACACGGAGCAGATGTTCTGTACCAGTGGGGTTATCGCGCCTTGGTCGTGCTTTCCCGGGAGCCGAYGCACGGCAGGCTCAGCAGGACACGCCTGGTGGATAAAGTAATGCTGCTACTGGGAAAGAACACTTAGACAGTGGCTAACCTGGCTTGTTTAAACACGAGAGGTGACTCGTCTGCTTCGTCAGCTTCTGGATGAGTCAGACTGTACACAGACGGTTTCATTGGAAGCATATTTTCCAGTAATTGGTCATTTGTAATGGTCTGCACATCCAAGGGACAGGTTCTCTCAGCCCATGAACAGGGATGCAGCAAACCATGGTCGTGTTTGAAACGCTGCTGGACCCAAAAGATGAGTAGCCAGAACAGAACGAGTTAAAAATGAGTGGGCAGAAAAAGGTTTACAAAATCTCCCGAGGTTTACATCTTTCTTTCTCAYGGGGAAGTGCACATTGGATGGAAACTGGTCCTATTTATCCCCAATGGACCTTTTTATCCCCACTGTGCCCAAGCCAAAGGATTTATGAATCTGCMTTCAAAAAAGGCAGCCTAAGGGAAGATCTAAATATCTCTTTTTCTGAATAAACTGCTTGAATTCTGCTTGGTTCACTGCTCATATTTCTAAGGACAACACAATGACTGCTGCAGAGATGTATTGCTTTGGCATCCGTGTTTCCCTACAGAAGAGGTTATAGGGACTAAAATCATAATTCTCTCTATAGATATAGATTATAAGAAACTGAGGATTAATGCAGCAAAATCCTCTGCGGTAGCAAATAAAATACAGAAACAAATGCACCTTTAAGCAGCGTCAAAAAGACTGTAGCACAAAACAATTTCAGAAATATTGTTATCTTCTAATCCACATTTCTTAGCTTTTTCCAGGCTAGAGTTAATCTGCCGTCACAGCTTCCATATTTGAAAAAATGATCAAAAAAACTCCCTAACTGGGAACTTGTGACCAACAGAGAGGTCAAATACAAAGATTTATGTATAGAAAGAGAGGYGGTGGGCAAATAAATGGGTCACACAGTGCCAGCCCCTCTGCTCACCAGTTTGGCTCTTGGCAGCATTTCCAGCAACGTGTCCTACATATTTGGGGATCTTATGTCGGGGCATGTGACGCTGGGGATGTCAAGAGCACATTGCTGCGAGGCRGAGGGGGCAGAGGGACACCCCAGCACAGCGGCACCCGCGGCACAGGGAGGGGCCAGTCTGCCAAGGTGAGGAGCGACCGGGAGTGAAACGTGGCAGAAGCTGCAATGCCCCTGCAAGTATTTTCCACATCTCAGAGCAGACAGTCAGCAGTGAATGAAAAATTAGAAATGTCACATGTGTACTTGTTTTTTTTTTTTAAAAAAAAAACAACCCAAAACCCACTAGTTTTTCTGCCGTGCTTGCCAAGGGGCAGCTCTAATTCATCCCCTTGGCCATCTCGGTTGGATTTTCCTCTCTACAATTTGCTAAACAGTGGGATTTCCATGGTTACCACAGCTTGCTATAGGACTCAAGCACACTGTGCATTTTTGCTGGGGGGACACAGACACGACCACCCAGAGCAGGGGGTGCAGCTGAGACCCTCAAGGAGCCCTGCTGAGGGCACAAAGGGGATGTCAGGCACTGACCCGGGCGAGAGGTGATGGGGAGATGGTGCTCCAGCCTTGCTTCTCCTTGCTCCGGACTAGAGACCTCGTGTAGCCACCTCATGTGGCTTTAAGCTTTTGGCAAGGCCACAGGACTGTKCCCTAGGTCCCTGCTCTGGGTTTACCCCTTGTACATGCACCAGCATCTCCAGCTAAGCCATCAGCATGGCTCAGGGTGGCCAGCTGCCAGCATTCAAATATTTTTCCCCCAACGTTTTGGTTTTTTTTTTTTTTTGGCATATGTGTACATAAACAAACACAGACATATTGCATCAGTGGAGGGTTCATAGGAAGGAATTACCATGTTAAATTCAGACTTTTTTTAAAAAAACAAACCAATGCAATAATTAATTTCCACCAAGAGATCGTATGTTTTCCTACTTTTGATGTCTAATAAGCTAATTTCAATCAAGAGGTGGTATAATTTCCTGCTTTTGAAGTCTAATGAGTAAATTGCATGGAAACCTCCATAAAGCAGGGAACTCATTAATAAATGTATAGTCTCTTTGTCCAAGACTTCCAACTTTAAATCAAATGCACAACAACCAGATGTTTTTCACATTACTGCATTTCAAGATTTTACTGGAAGTGATCTCATCATACATACTTAATGTAGGTATCCAACTGTGCATGTTATTCGTATCACGAATCAGACCTTGCAGCTTTAGGACACTGTGTGGCAAACACAGCTATTGTTTAAAGTGGATAAAATTTATGCTAAGCTTGCCACAGGGAGATGAAGGAGCCCAAACTGGATGCAATATGCTGATTTTGATGAGTGTCAGAAGTGAGGAAATTATATCACTCAAATGTTTGAACTTATTGTTAGGAAACACTGAGCCACTGTTTCTGGAAAAGATATTGAATTTAGCCAATCTAGTAAATCAAAGACTTTTCTGTTTTTCTTTGAAGTAGGAAATTAACTGCAAATGCAAAAAAATTGAGACCAGGACAAAGCTGAAACAAGATGTACTTTTTTCAAGGAGAATGAAAATGAAGGCTCGCTTGAAGGGGGAGGAGGGTGGAATAACTTTTCAGTAGGAAAATATTGCTTCATCATTTCTGAAGAACATATATACAGCTAGGTTAGGATTTGAACTTTTTGCTAGGAAGCAAGTTGAGCTGGGGGAACAAAGCTTCCTTCCCTGAAGGGATGCAGAGCACAGGATGCAGCTCAGCTCGCACGCCATGGCTTCGGCTTGCTTTGGTCATTAGGGAAATACCCTGACGGAGTAATGGACTAAATACCCGATTGGAAATACCCACTATGGAATCAGATTAATTGGTCACCTCTTAATTGCCAGCAAGAGCTGGCTGAAGGTTTTCCAGAGCTGTTTATCACCAGAGTGGAGCAGCGGGCAGCCTTTCGCCCGGGGTAAGCTCACACGTCCTCTTTGTTGCAAAAGAGCCCAAGCAACTCCTCTCCTCTTCCCCCCAGTGTCTGAGTAAGACTTTGACTTTACTCAAGATCGTAAGAAATGTCTCAAGAAGGTTTCTAAGGGGCCTTCATAGACTTTTTGGTTCCTTATTTTCCACTGGAAATTTGCCGAAACAGAGTTGCCGAGTCCCCCACCCACCACGTCTCCACCCTGAACCAAGCGGCCACTGGAGGCAAGAAAGAAGGAAAACAAGGAGAAATGGCTTTAAACTGTCAGAGGGCAGGCTTAGATTAGATATTAGGAAGAAATTCTTCCCTGTGAGGGTGGTGAGGTTGCTCTGAGCACAGGTTGCTCAGAGCAGCTGTGCTGCCCCATCCCTGGAAGTGTTCAAGGCCAGGCTGGATGGGTTGGAGCATCCTGGTCTAGTGGAAGGTGTCCCTGCCCATGGCAGAGGCATTGGAACAAGAAGAGCTCTAATGTCCCTTCCAACCCAAACCGTTCCATGATTTATTTGAGAAGCAGGTGAAAGGATCTCATCTTGCCCTTCATATCAATTCATCCCAACCTGCCCTCATGCAATCCTCCTACAGAGATCATGTTCTGCTCTGCTGCTGCATTTCAGGGCATCCTTAACAAAAAATGGGGGGCTCTCAGCCTTTCTACAGAGAAATGACCTTCAGAAATGAAAATGCTGCCCCTTCACATGGGTCAGCTTTGACCCACAGCACAAGTATTGGGGAAGCTGGAATACCCACCAGCATCTGGCTGGTCTCCTCTTTGAAAGATGTGCGAAGTTCACCCAGTTTTTCAGACCATTCATCAAGAAGGAAAGGAGGAAGTGGGAATTACTCATTTTCTCTTTCTACCAGCAGAACAGTGACGAGGAACTGCTGAATTTGTGCCTCTTACTTGCAGCCAAATCGTCTGACCCCAACACATCTGAGCAGGTTCAGTGGAAACTTTCCAAGCCTGGTGTAAAAACAAGGATCATTTTGGCACATATAAACACAAAGAAATGTCACATTTAAATGRGGGAATTTAGAGAAATAATAGGCTTTTCAGACACATTAGCAAGCCCTTTAGTGATGTCTAGAGACAGCTCAGAATAAATAGATCCATCAAACAGCCATAAGCAGGAGAACACATGGCTGTACCCAGACCTGGGCTGATGTCCTTGACATGGCCTGAAGATGTCAGTGGGAGCAGCAGGTCTGACTGTGGAAGCTGGATTGCTCAGTGTGGCTCTTGCAGGAATTAGATCACTCTTTGGCCCTCATTAGATCAATGCACAGGGCTGCTAGAGCAGCCAGGCAGTGAGGGGTCTCTGCCTGGGTGCACCAGCAGCATTGTCGAGGTCTTGGCTCTCTCTTCCTTTGCAAGAAGAATAAATGTGGCACATTGCTCACAACACACTCACTGATATCCCATCAATAATCTTTGTAATATCTGTAGCTCATTATGAAGAGAATATAGACTCGAATTAGGAGGCTGAATCCAATTAGGCTGCACTGAGTTGCCATGTTCCAGGTCTTAAATAGACCACAAAAGCCCCACCCCACTGGAGATGTACAGTTTACATGCTGGCCGTTCAAAGAGCAGATTTTGCAAACCCACAGATCATTTCTGCAGCAGTCCTCATTATCCCCATGCCAATTCCTGTCAATCAGAACTGGCACAACGAAATAAATAAACCCCCAGCCCGCTGCAAAGGGGTTGGGAACCTTCTGGAGACTTGGCGCTCGCGTCGCGCTGCTCGCCAGTGGGGGAACCTGGYACAGAAGCTCCTCGCTATGAGAACATCAGGGCCTTGATCAACTCAGCCTGCAGCATCAAACTCTGGTCTGTAATCTGGGGAAATGATCCTCTGCCCTTCTCACCCGGCGCCGGCCCGCAGAGGCAGGGATGTGCCCGGGACGCGCGTGGTGAGGCTGCCCCGCTCTCACCAGGGCTGCTCCTGCCTGACCAGGCCAAAAGGCCTGCAGGCTCTTTGCAGGACCAGTGTTTGGTGTTTTTCATTCTTTTGCTCTTCTTTCTTTCTTTTTTTTTTTTTTTATAGAGCATCAAACCAGACTTTGCTGACCAAAACCTGACCTGCAGCAGTTCTCTGGCGCAGTTTGGCTGACCCTTGGTGGCAGAGGGGTTATTCACAACTGGCTGATATGAGGATCATAACCAAGTGCCTTCTGAACCCAGCACCACAAGGGAGGGCTTCAGGGCTGTGGTATCTGGCTCCTCCTGCCCAACTGTGCATATGGCATGGACACTTGTTATTCTGAGAGAAAAAGCTCACGTCAGTCTATACAGACACTGGGAGGAGCAGCCTTTGAGCACTGGGAGAGGTTTCAAACTTAATCTAAAGGACAGCTAATTTTGCACACTATTTGCATTTTGAAGGCAAGAGTTTAAAGGTTCAAATGATCCACTGGGTAATGCTCTCCTGTGGCCTCTGTGATACTGAGACCTGGTAACATGAGGAAAGCAATCACTGCCCTCAATACAAACACTGGGAACAGCACACCCCAAAAACTATTATGAAATTTTAACAGCCCCGACACGATTTGATAGATGAAGGCTTCATAAAAGCATGTTATTAAATATAAGAGGAGATTGATAACCCTCGTGTCCGTTGCCTATCGACAAAGGTTTCACACTGTTGGCTATCAGAGTGTTTGCTGAATGGACTATAACACTGCTATACTTTTCTCTAAGATTAAGCAGAGATTGTTTTTGTTATGAGCATTAAACGACTTCAGTTTTCAGACAGCAAAAGGGCCCTGCAATCTCTTCTTTGCTTAAAAAAACAGGATAAAGAGAAGTGAGGGAAGAAGACAACCTTTCCAAAAGCTGGCTCTGCAGACACAAAAAGCCACGGCACCCTCTGCTGGAGCCTGGTGAGGAGAGTCCTCGAGGCTGCCTTCAGACAAGCTGCACACATTATGTGTTGTCCTGTACAACAGAAATTAATTTTTCCTGACTATGTCTTTCCATTTGTGCAGCACAGATGAAAGCACAACATGACTCAAAGCAGTTCTCATCCCAATTAGGGATGAACAGTGGTACAAATTGTGCTCTAGACAGCAGGAATTATAAATCCTGTGTCAGCAACAACTACAAGTGGATTGGGCAGCAGGCAAGTTTGCTTCCAGCAATAATTAAAATTAAACATCTTTTTAGCCTAAGCATCCAAAGTGGCTCAGGGACAGCCTTGCAGCAGCAGCCAGGAGCAAACAGGGGAGATCCAACATTACTGGTCTGGGAACAACTGGGTCAGAAACGCTGGAGAAGGGCCAAGCACCCCTTGCTGCTGAGGAGCACCCACCAATCAGCCAAAACAGCCCAGGGCATCCTCCAAACTGCAGCAGGTTTTGGTGATCCTCAGCCCTGTGTGAGCTGGATAGGGCTCACACAGCTCTTGGTGGGACATGGTCAACTTCTGAGGGGCAATGGAGCAAAACAGAGGCATCATCCAGCTCCAGAGCTGGATAACCGTGGCCTGAGATAGAGAACTCCTAGTTTCCCTGACAAACCATTAGTACATGAGGTTTTCTAGAGCCACAGGTCTCCCCCATTTCACTATATGATCAACTAATCCAAAGCTGTGTATCCAAGAAGGACCTTGAAAACAAGTAGGAATTTTTATGAGAGCTGCAGGAGCATGCAGACTACCTGCAGACACTTGATTATTTCTTAAAAGGGAAAAAAAGCTGCCCTAGCCCTCATTGCATCAAAGCACCAAATCCTAGGGATGTTTTAATTAATCCTCACACACCAGTGGAAGGAAATTCTTCGCAGGAAAGGCTATTTTCAGTCATACAGGAAAGTTAGCAGCACAAAGGTAATAAAAATACAGGGAATGAACAGTGAATTTAATGGCACAAGGAGGATTTATCCACAAACCCTCTCTTAGTGGTGCAGTGTAGTTATCAAGCCTGGAGTACATGTTCAGCAGCAAGGTGCTGATACCACTGCAAGTGTCATTTAAGGTATCACAAAGCAGCTGTGACCCCCCAGCTGCATCAAGGGAGACCCTGCTCACGTCCTCAGCTCCGAGGTTTTGTTGCCCAGAAGAAAGAGTTCTGCTGGATACTCACTGGGAGGTCAAAATTAAACACGATGTATTTTCTAGATTTCTTTTTTTAATTAAACTAGAATTTGGGTGTCTTCAGTAATCCACTCTGGCTCCAGTGTTTTGAGTGGCAACTGTAGAATGTCTCCTCACTCAGAGGAGCCTTGGGCTGATTTTCTGGCTTGTCAGCATAACCACATCACTCCTCTCTCCGTGGCTCCCCCTCTGTTATGTCAAACATGTCGATTCTTCTCCATCTCAAGGCTGCTCACAGCTCATCCCAACACTGGTCCTCTCCCACGTGCTGTCAGACCATCAACGCCCACCTCCCGTCTGCCAGCCCCGCTCACCTCCGCTGCCACAGGCAAACTCTCCAGCCAGTCCCCTGCTTGGCTGCGTGCAGGGGAGCTCCTTTCCATCACCCAACCATCCTCCTCGTGCAGAATAGCTCTTCTCCACCACCCAAAATCTCTCCTCAGTTGTTCCCTGGAAGTTTGCTTCTCCAGGACATGCATGGAAAAGCTGACTGAGCCCTTCTCCCTGCTGCTGGCCACTGTGGTGTCCCTGCTGCTCTCTCCCTCCGGTAGGTTCAGCCCACCAGTCCCCTCACCGTGGGCTCAGATCCCCTTTCACACAGCCCTGCCCACGAGGGACCGGAGGGGCACGATGGGGACCATCGGCCATGGAGCAACAAATCACTGAACACACAAACAGGGCAGAAAATGCCATGCAAAATTCCAACTTCTGGCTCTTTGCTGTGTGAATGACACCTTAACAATGCCTTCCCTTTGTTATCTTACCAAGAGACTTTAGTGTAAAACAAACAAATCCAAGCTCTTGAGCCAGCTGTGCTGCACAGCTGGATTCATGAGCCCCAAACAGCCTCAGGCAAGGCACTGCCTATGGAAGCAGCATCTCACTGCTTGCCTCCACCCTGGGAAAATCAGGTGTGAGCAATGGAATTAGGGAGGAGAAATGACATTTAGACACAAATTACATTTTAGCAGTATCAGACTTTTCTACTTTAAATGCCAATGCAAGCTGGTCTTTTTTATTCATGCCTTCAACCCAGGCTCCATCCTCTCCCCTGGAAAGGCTTGGGCAGAGGAAGGGAGGGAGGCTTCGCCATAACATTTAAACAAATGGTTAATCTTCCCTGAATCAGGACCATAGGCTTTGGGAGGGATTACTTGACCCAGAGTCAGCAACTTTCTCCACCAACACTAAAAATACCCTTGAATGAGCCCTGGAAATGTGATAGCTTAAACACTTAGCAGTACTTTAGGCTAGACAGTGGTTTATAATTATATGGTTTCCGCTCAGAGACCTGCCAAGAGGCCATTCCCACACAGTCTGTGTTTGAGTGAGGACAGGGCTCTGCCAGCCCAAAGGTGAGGGGAGAGGTGGTATCTGCCTTTGCCTATCAGCAAAACCAGCTCAACTGCAGCACCACGTTTCTGTCTGCAGCTTTTTTAAATACATCAACAGCTCCTCTTAAAGGGTAAATGAGAAAATCTGCTGAACACAGAAGAGTAGCAGCCACCACAACAGCTGCATCACTTGTTTTTATTGTCCTCTTTATGTGTCTTCATAATTAGATATCCAGTATATTGCAGTTCTCCACCCTGCTAATGCCAAAGCACTCAGAAGTTGTTTGTGGACTGATCCTGGAAGCTGAGGCACCCGGACAGGGGAGATTTGGGATCCTGGGCACCACAAGACCTGTTTGAGGATTTTCATTTAAACTATTTGAGGTGAGATAAATCCCTCTTCCTTCTTCCAAATGAAAGCAAAGGTGGAGCTGGAGCACAGCCTTGGATGGCAGGAGGTGCAGGGACAAAGAGATGTTGAAATGAAGGAAAAGAAAGGCAACTTTTCCATTTTGCCCACAAACCTTTGCTATTAGCAGGCATCAGGTCATCATTTCATGTCAGATAAAGAGCATGTCCCCAGAGGAGGCAAGGGGCTCCTTCTGCACTACACAGCCCTTCCTCAGCACACACAACGCAGGAAAAAGAAAGAAAACAGGATCACGAGGCCTCTGAGCAGGCAGTGGCTGCACATCCCAGTGGGCAGATGCTGATGAGCATCCCCAAAAAACCCCAACACTGGGGCTGAGCTCCCCTTAGTGAGGGAAGAAGCAGTACAGGTGGCATATACCTATATGGTGTATTTATATACACACACAGATGTTTTATCTCTTATCTATACACACAGACATGGGGATCCAGGGAGGTCAGGACAGGCTGCTCCATGGGGCTGCCTTCGCCTGCTTTCCATCAGAGGACAGTGGCAGCCCAGCCGTTTCACTGTCCCCTGCACAGCCCAGTTCATCTCACCAGCACCTTCCTGCTCTGGAGCACAAAGGCTGCCCATCCCTGGTTCTCCAGGTTTCCACAGGCTTGTCCTGGATGAGCCCAGCTGTGCCAAGATGAGCTCTTGCTCAGTAAGTACTTTGGAAGAAAAAAGCATCCAAAAATATTCCCAAACCCGGCAACAGGACAAGAGCAGAGGCAAGACCACTGGGGAGCACAGAGAGTGACCATTATCCTGGTGGGCCATGAGGGACATCTTGGGGCTGCTGCACCACAGCAGGACACTGGGCTGTGCAGCTCGTCCCTGCCACACTGATGAGGACCCAGGAGCACAAAGAAATTTCTTTCTCCAAGAACCATCAGCCAGCTCTGCACAGAAAGCTGCAGAATTTTAAGCCGATGATGGTCTAAATTAACACTGGGGTGCAGAGAGCCACAAAGGGCCCGTCGCCTGGGTTTGGAGGGACATCTCCTGGGACAGCCAGAGGCAGCTCTCCCTCGGCCAGGGCAGCACTGGAGAGACAAGAGCAAGGTCAGGATTGCACACAGCAATTCTGTTGCTCACATTAACTAATAAAAAACCACCATGTGTTTCTGCAGATTGAAGCAAGGCTTCTTGAAGAACCACAAACCCCTTTCTTTTCCAGTGGCAGAATGTTTCAAAACTATTTCTTGTGAAACTCTGCAGTAAAGTCTCTTTCTAAATTACACTCATTAGTTAAATTGGGTTTCATTACCATCCTTTCCCTCAGAGCCCATTACACAAGTCGGATGCTGCATTTCAGGAATCCATTACATGCTAACAACAACATTTCCTTTAAAAAATTATTTTAAAAAGACTTTTTGATGTTAAACTATGTCCTATTTGTTTGAAGGTCCAAGGTGTTATCAAAGAAGGGGAGGCAAACGGAACAACTGCCTTTGGACACCACAGCACCCTCCAGTTCATCCAAATTATTATTTTTATAAGCATAATTAACAGAAGCAATAAGTTATTATCCCCATAGACAGAATTTTTTATTAATTCAGGCCCTCTTTTATGCACTCTGCAGCCTCTAGGAAATATGAGCAACACCACTGAGAGGGAAAGTGTGCTTGCCCATGGGATTACAGGTTGTCATCTATCATGGCTCATGTGGCATTTGTCACCATGAAGAAAAAAAAAAAAGGAGGGAAAATAAGACATTGATAATAGAAATCTGCAGTGCTATGCCTCAGGGCTTATTTCCCTTAAATTCATGCTAGAAATTAACCTATAATCTTGCGAAACCTGGATATTTCCAAAACTTGGCATTTAGGTAATCCAACCACCCTCTCTCCTTCGCTGCAACCTACCTATAACCAGGGATTTCACTCTGTTTGAGTCTCTGTTTGAGCACATTAAGGTCTATCAGGTTGTTCTGACTTGTGAATAGAAGAAAACAAGAAGGATTCTGTCTTTTGGGTTTATGTGTCAGGGCTATCCTGGTAAAGCAAAGGCCAGAACAGGCTGTGAGCTTCGGACACCTGTGTTACCAAAAGCTCAACACTGAGGGGGTGGGAGGGTGGAGAAAAGGAAAAGTGGAGAAACTTTAGCCTAAGTTGGGAATTCACAGCCCTTAGAGCATTGCCAGCCACTTCAGTCATGCCTTGGTACTTGGTAAAACACAAAGGAAACTATTAGAGCTCTTTGCATCCCTTCCATAACAGGGGAAAACAACCCTCCTATTGCTAAGTGACAGGCTGAGTCGAACACTTCCTCTTTAATGAAAACTTTATTAGATCTCAGCATGGTTACGATTTTGGAAATTGCTTTTAGAGAGTTTTATGAGTTTTAGAGCTAGAATTTAATGCCATTGTCTTTTAAATTTAATCTTACGTGCATTACATTTAATTTGATTGCTCTGTGGTGCTTACTTGCATATGAGTAGTTCACCATTTTGCTACTTATCCACCCCCTTGCAAGCAAGGCACCCACCTTCCCTGGTGTGACCCTCAAATCCACAGCAGTGGCTGCAGAGCCTAGATACTGTCTGTGTCTGAAGAGGAAAAAAATATCACAAAAACCCCCAAACACTGCAGCTCTGTGGGCTTTGCAGGACACCCTGTGGTGTCGGAATGTGTAGGAATGCCTACTGCTCTTTCACAGCTCACACAAAACCTTCAGGAATCACTCTTTACCCTCCCATCTTCATCTCAGGGTAATGCAAAATGTCAGCAAGTAATTTGGCCTTTACCATCTTTAATCCACTCAATGTAAAAACTTCTCATTTCAGTTAGCAAAACCAAAACCAAGCCAGCAATTGTCCCAGAGAGGTGCCAGGAGCCATGCCAGGAGCCATGCCAGGAGCCATGCCTTGCAGACCTTCACCATCTTCCCCTCTTCCACACCAGGGGCAGCCGGGCAGAAGTTTATTAAAAGACCCCAGAGAAACACATAATCAACCTGGTAATTCAGATTTCCAACGAGCCCTTAACCTGAATTTCCCAGTGTGGCACAGGAGCTGGTGCACTTTTCTGCAGCCCAGGATGCTGGTGTCCCCCTCGCTGGGGACAGGAGCAGGAGTCAGCAGTGGTGGCTGCTCTCCTGTGGGTCAGGGGAGTATCAGAGATGTCATGGTGACCTCGCTGTTGTGTTTGAAGGGTGCCCTGGAAGCTGGTGGCTTTCCCTGTTGCATCTCACCGTGGTACATTCGCCTCCACCGCTCTAAACCGAGTGTGCAACAAGAAACTGAGAGTGTTTGGCCCTCAGGATACTTATTAACAGATCTGCCATTTTTTGTTTTGAAAATAAAGCCTCTCCCATTGCATAGAAACCTCCATGGAAAAATCCTTTTTAGATATGGTCAAGAGYTGTGGCAAAATTTTGTTGGAGAAATAATGTTGATTGAATAAGCAAGAATAGCTGAGGCATATTGATTACTAACAGCATGCCTGATTCCTTAAAAGCCTTTTACTTGAAGATCAGTACAGAGTGTGTCCAGAGATGTTTCTGTCTTTAATGTAAGCATCTTCAACCTCACAAAGAATACACAATTCATTAAAATAAACGAAGACTACCTAGAACGTGGGCTCTTTTACTTAAGGAAGGCATTAGAGATTTCCTGCACCCTTTTAGGTCAGACCTTCAGTGCCAGCTCATAATTTTCCCTTCCTCTTCCCAGAGCTCAAAGGGGATGATGCCTGCTGAGCTCTTCACATGCACAAATAAATGTCAGCTCTTTGCTTCTTGCTAAAGCGTTGCTGCTGAATCTCCTATCATTTTGTTGTCATTTTTATTTTGCTACTGAAACCACTTCATAGGAGCAAGTTTCTCCTTCTGTCCCTTGTTAACAGGATTCTGCATGAAGATGTTTTACATCAAACCCTTCAAGTACAGTGACCCCATCAAGTAGGCAGCAAAAATCAGAGTCCTGGTGCCCATGCAAAGGCTGACCAAGGAGTTATATCCCATGTCCATATCCAAAACTGTGACTTAAGAGATCCTAGTCCCAACCTGTAAGCAGGAGGCTGCACATCAGGTCAAACCTCCAGGACCTCACTTGTGTATTCATTAAATTGCTTGGACACAGGGAGTCACTCCAGAAAAGTGGAAACCACTGAGCCTCAAACAGTCGTYCCACCTCAAAAGTATCCATGAACAAAATACTGGTGGTCATCTGAGCAAGACCAGACTCAGAGCAAGGTATAACACCTGCTCTAAAGCTGTTATCCTCTCCTGCCCATCACTGTTCTCTGGGATGAGGGCTGACATGGGGCAGACAGAGGATGGAGGGAGGGGATGGATCTTCCATGCTCAGCAGCCCTGCAGTGAGCCCTGCTGCAGCTCACTCCTCTTGGACTTTGCTGCTTTTTTTCAGCYAAAAATGAAGATTTCTTCAATAAACCAGAAATTTCACTTTAGCTTCAACATGGAAAATCACATTATTAAAGGGCTGCTTCACTACAAATGGCTCCGAATTTCTTTGGTGCTCTCAGCGCTTGGGCTGGGTTCTGCTTTTTTAAGGCAGCTGGGGAGAAAAAACCTGTATAAAGCTGAAACCCAAATCTTCCCTGGGGCCCATCACCAGAACCATAAAGCAACATTGATGAAGTAACTCATTCCTCTCCCCAGACTCTTGCCTCAGGATTGCCTTGGCACACCTGGGTTTCTTTCTGTCCAAGTGAGGCATTTCTTTCCATTAGTAAATCAGCTGAAGACTTTCCCAGGACAACAAGCTCTTGTTAACAGGACAGGGCTTCTCGGGCCAAGGCTGCCAACAGGCTACTGGGAGCGTCAAGGGCTGAGTGCTCTACAAGTGCTGCAGGCTCATGTATTTCCTAGTGCAACTCCAGGCCTGGAGAAGCAGGGAAGCAGCTTCTGTGGGGGCTGCGTATGTCCTGACAGCATGTTTGTTTCTTCTAACTACGGAAAGGTATTTGCTGCATCTGTGTGAGAGGTGCTTAACCTGCTGTGCCTCATTCACCTTCCCCAGGAACCACTTTGAATTTGCTGTGAACGAAAAACCAGCACATCCACATAAATATCCAGCCCCACCTGCAGGGGCAGATAGTGACCACACATTGAAGGCAAGTCAGTACAACTGAGTTGTGAAAATTTGTTGTGAAAAAAAMCCCAACACTTTTCCTTCTTTTGCCTGTATTTCAGCAAAAGTCTCCAGTGTTCTGCAGTTTTGACAATTTTTTTAAAATTTTTGTCATGAAGTTGGTTGCCCACAGGAAAGAAAGACTCCCACCTAAGATTCYCTTGGTTAAAATCCCAGGTTCTAATCCAGTTATCAACTTACATTTGAAAAGAGAAGATCCCACTGAAGCTGCACATCTCCGTGCAAACCCTAACAAAGACTGAGCTGACCTTGCTGGCTGAGCAGAGCTCTGAGCCTCCAGCAACATCCCAACTTTGCTCCTCCACAAGTAACATTTTCACCTGCACATTAACAACYAGAGCTCAGCACTCTTCTGGTGTGTCCCACAGATTGGTTTCACAAACCTCTTCAGGGATCTGCTATTTAATCAGAGTTTTTCCAGCAGCACAGGGATGTTCCTACACAAAACCTTCCAGTTTTAGCTGGGGCTGTCACCCAGTAGCAGAGAAGAACAAGTAAATATCACTTTCTATTTCAGGTTACAGACCAGTTGGGGCAAACAGTATAAGTAAATCCAGCTTTATCTTTTCAGTCTGTTAAAAATTAACTGGATGTAGAGGAAGGGAAACTACAAGGTGCAGCTGACTCTGGGAGGGAAATAAAGAACAGGTAAAGTTCACAGTTCTACAAATATTTAAGGTGAAGGGAAGGAGTGCTTGGGGAAGAAACGGGGGCTTTTGAGGACAGAGCTAGCAAACCCAGCCATGCAGAGTTGCTTTGTTTCTGCACCAGTTCTGCAGAGTTTCTTTTCCTTCTACCGCTTTCATTTTATAAGTTTGTATCACAGGGTCCCAGACTAACTGCCTAAAACTGCAACCCAAATCTACACTATGTCCTATTTCACTGAGCCTTAAAGGATTTTTGGAGGATTCAGCCAAAGCTTTGTCCTCCCCAGGAGACAGAATACAGGCAGCAAAAAGATATTTTGTGTTCCTCAATCCTCCTTACTGAAACCAGCCCAGCTCAGGCTCAGCAAGCATGTTTGTCAATAAGGGCAAAATAAATTTGAGATGGAGCCTTCCAACTCAATTGTGCATTAGCACAACTTCAGCTTCCTCTTCAGCTCATAGTTAGCAAAGAAGAAAGGCAGGATACTCGCGTCTCCCACAGCGTGACAKCTCCTTAAAGCGACATTCCCGGCCCAGCCTTTTGCTGGTCAGTGAGCGCAGCCTGCTGATGTCCCTCTGGAACTACAGCCAGCCGTGTACACAGGGCTTGGTTAATCACTAGGGCAAAATTCTTCTTAATTCAATGATCAGAAGCCAGAACTATTAGCCAGTGCAATTTGGTTTACACTGTGCCTGCTGCCATTTTCACCACAAAAGCCTGCGCTGCGAGAGGCACAAGTAAACTCTTCTGCAGTCAATTCTTTGTGCAAATCATTTTATAGTGATTAGCACAAAGAATATTATTCATTTTTCAGAGAAACAGCTTTTAGGAATATTTAATAACCTATTGTCCACAGCTCAGGTGGGATGTGGGTGCTCAGCAGTTTGTTCCCACATGGAACACGCTGGGCTAGGCAAGAAGGACCAAGCCCAAGGTCAGATATATCTAGAAGAGGATTTACCTTTTCAATCACCTGCCAACAGACCTGGCAAGGCTTCAGGTGTGATACTGTAAGATGACTAAGAAATAAAATGCACAGTGCCCATTTATCCAGTTCACTGGGGAACAGCCCTGCAGAGGTTGCAAAGAGGAAGGACTTTATGGACCATCCGTTTTTGGATGTTGGTTGAATCCTACTGTGTAAAGGAAACAATGGAGAAACCAGCCCTCACTTGTGGGCAAGCAAGAGTGGGTGGCAGCATGGCTGGAAGGAAACCACAGGGTCTGGTGTGGGGGTGGATTTGCTTTGGCTCAGGGTTTGGCCCTGGCTTTGCTGACGTTTCTGCTCAAAGGCCCCACTACTATTGCTCAGGCATATCTCAGTTTTCTGGCTTTTTTCCCTCCAAAAATCTTATTCTATTATTTTACCATGCAACTTTACTTATAAAGACATGATGTTAAGACAATTAATATGTTAAGGGGGGCTAGTCTGATGTTTGCAAGGTTTATGGACACGTGCATGGCAGGTACCATCCAAAAGCCCTCGTAACCAGCAGTTTACCCTCCTAAACATGACATCATTTACACAGGAGAATCAGGGTGTCTTGGGAAGGCTGAATAGCAAAGGAGGGATTTCTCCTGGCCAGCATCAGGCTTAACTTCTTCACTGCCTGTTGGGGCTCTCAACACCAGAAGTACGTGGGTCCATTGGAGCAATCCAGAGGTGACCAGGAAGATGCTCCAGAGCCCCTCTGCTCTGGAGCCAGGGTGAGGGAGCTGGGGGTGTTCAGTCTGGAGAAGGCTCCAGGGAGACCTCAGAGCCCCTTCCAGTTCCTAAAGGGGCTCCAAGAGAGCTGGAAAGGGACTTTGGACATGGGCCTGGAGTGACAGGATGAGGGGAAATGGCTTCCCACTGACAGAGGGCAGGGTTAGAYGGGATATTGGGAAGAAATTCTTCCCTGTGAGGCTGATGAGGCCCTGGAGGTTGCCCAGAGAAGCTGTGGCTGCCCCATCCCTGGAAGTGTTCAAGGCCAGGTTGGATGGGGCTTGGAGCAACCTGGTCTAGTGGAAGGTGTCCCTGCCCACGGCAGGGGGGGTGGAATGAGATGGTCTTTGAGGTCCCTTCCAACCCAAAGCAGTTTATTGTTCTGTGATTCAATGATATCAGCCCAAACACTCCCATTTGCCCACTGAGCTATTGCTCAGTCCATGAGAGGGCCTTGAAGGGCTTTCTTACACAGCCAGGTAAGTCACTAATGACATAAAATGGAAAAAATGGGGACCTCGCACCCCATGCAAGAAAAAGGAATCAACATTTCCCAATTCAACCCACCTGGCTCCTCTCCATCTCCATGCCCGCTCCCCACCACAGGGAAGGAAATGGTGCAACTGCAGCTCCCGGGACTGTGCAATGCCAGGAGGTTGTTCCATATCCTTCTGTTAGTGGGTGCTCAGTGGCCCACTCGTGTCTTTCCCAACTGCACCTACCAACTGTTGAATTAGCAGCTTGGTTTCCCAACACAGGAATTCCTCCAGCTTCAGTTCAGAGCTTCCTCACGCCCCAGGTGAGAGGTCTGCACCTGCCAGCTCAGCCGAGAAGGATGGGGAATGCACTGAGACATCTGAACTGCCTCATCCTGCTCTTGAAAACTGTTTTATTGAGAGTACTTTACCACAAGTGCATTACAGTAGCAATTGCATTTTGATGTGTTTTTCAAGGACTAGGGCAAGATACAATGCTGTTAGGATCTCTTACAGAGAAAAAATAAAAATAAATGTACACAGCTATGAGCAATTTGGAGTCAGCTCTGCACACATGTGAGACGGAAAAAAAATTGCAAAGAACAGGCAGCTTAGAGGCATTTTACAAAGTACCAGGCTGCAAAACAAGACTCGAGGAAAAGCTGCTTCAGTGTCTGTGCACCCGTAACACCTTCCCTTCTCTTGCCTACCAGCTTGGCTGGCTTTACAATAAGCCTTTCCTTTGCAGACTTTTAGAATGGATTGAAGTGCTCCAATTCTTTCCTTACTAAAATCTGGAGCATGCAAGTTCACAGAAGTCTATAAAAATCAGTAGCTTTTCAAGGCAGGTCTGCCCCAGGCTGAAGTTATCTAATGAGGTATTTAAAACTCTCCTAGTGCAAACTGAAATAAATCAGAAATAAAAACTGGTTAAGAGAGATCATTATTGCAGAAATCCCACTGGAGACCCCTCCACTGGGAACGGCCAAGCATGCCCTGAAGAAGCCTTTATTTTTAAATGGTTTTGATTGCAGTAGGAAAAAAGCTTCCAGCAGCCAGTATGGAGCTAGCCAAGCTCAGAAATACTTTACTACCTCTCAGCTAGGAAATCTTCCTTGAAAATGCCACCCATGCCACCTCCCCTGCTGACTCCTGCTGTTAAGGAGAGCTGAGGGGGTTTGCAGAGAGCTTGTGTCAAATGAAGGGGAATGAACAATGAAGGTTGTTTCTGGCAAGGATCACACAAAGCCACATACCCCATCTTTCAGTTCAGGGATAAACAGCATCCCCAAATCCTGAATACCCACTGAGAGCTCTTACCAGCATGTCATAACATTTCTCAGCCAAGACTCCATTATATTGAGCAAATTACAACCAAAAGCCCCATTAAAACCGGACGGAAGGGACATAACTTTTATATAAATATCTGTTTGGTGGTTATGAGTGTGGAAACCAGCACTTCTTCCTGGCAGGATGGGGAAGAAAGCAGCAGGGATGAAACCAGCCAAACCAGTTGTCATAACCCCAGGGAGGGCTAAAAGATTGTTTGGGGATTAAATATATTGGCTGCAAAGAAAAGCTTGGAAACGCAAGTGAAAAATTTGTCTCTAACTGCTTGTTCCATGGAGGTTTTCAGAAAACACAACGTACAGATGCTCTTTGCAAAGTAGAAGTGGGGCAGAGACATGTCTGTTTCTTCTCTGAATAAAATCTGTGGGACTTCCAGAGGTTTCTGTAGCTTGAAGTATCAGATAATTTATGTGAAAGCACCATGACTCATTTAAATTTCATATTAACTAAGACATGTCTGTAAAGAAAATCTAGTGCTTTTCTGTAAGTAGTGCAGAAAAATCAAACTGAAGGATTACAAGAGGCACAAAGGAGCCTGCTTCATAGTACAATAGCAGAAACCAAGAAGGTACTAAAGGCATCATTTTAAAACCTAGAATTATTGAACTCCAGGTCAGTTTTGCCCATGCAACTTGGGTTTGCAACTTCAGAACTTGAAGATGTTTTAATAAGTATTACACTGTCAAAACTTAGGGTTTCAGTGAACAGACTTCATGGATTTAAGTGAAATAATTGACAATTTCAGCTGAACGAAAAAAAAAGTCAAATTTCAATGCAAAAGCATCTGTACTTCTTAGCCTAAGTGAACACTCACACAACACCAAACACTTTATGTGTTCTTGGTCACAAAGATCTGGTGGGCACAAACACCCAGGGAGGAATGAGCGGTGAGGGACAAACTGGTTACATCCACTCTGGAGCTTTGACCACCTTTTCCCTCCAACTCAACCCTCTGAACCATATTTGTAGTTCCTACCAATTTTAGCCTAAATGTGCCCTTACTTCAGGAGGGGGAAGAAAAGGTGTTAAGAAACAGTTCAACCAGAGTTTCCTGAAATGTGGCATTGTCCATTTCCATCTGTTACTGTGTGCTAAGAGCCCAATTATTTTACCCATCTTTCCCAACCAGCTCTAACAGCTGTTAGATCCTGTAGACATCCACAGTGCCCAATATGGCAACACCACTGCCTGGAGCTGTAATCCTTTGCTCGAGACTGATTGGCCAAGATGACAGAGTTGGGCTTTCAAAAGCACATAAATACCCCAGGTGGCAGCTGCTCGATGTCTTTGACTGGATCAAAGAACACGGGTGAAACGGCCCCAAAATGCCAGCTCTCAGCCTGGTCACTCTGGTCAGCTTGGTGTCCACTGGTGAGTTGAGATTGCTGTAATGCAGCTGGGCTTGACTGGGTTTAGGCAGACAATAATGAATTATTGAAATTCACTTGAACATAAATAATGCTGAGGTTTTTTACCCCTCTAGTTTTATGAAGAGTTATGGTAATGTGGACAGTTATGACTATTATAAAAGATGGAATTTGGTGTGAATTAAGAGTCATATATTGAAGTGGTCAGAGGTTTCAGGAAGAACCATAGAATCATTAAGGTTGGAAAAGACCTCTAAGATCATCAAGTCCAACCATCAACCCGGCACTGTTAGAAAGTGAAAATAGTTTGATTTATTTCACAAACTATTTTTAAAAATCTTTATAGCTCTGCTTTGGTTTTAGTGTATATACCTTAAAGTAAGACATCAAGAAAAAGAGGGATCAAATCTATACAACAGGTTGTATAATGTCCTTTTACCTATAGTTTCTGAAATTACAAACTCCTTTGAGCTCATGCCTTTTGCTTTAAACACCCTATTTTGCACCTTCGCACTTTCTGTTGCACTGGACTAAGAACACAGTCGAATTTTTCCCATTTGTCCTCTTTTCCATGTGAAGTTTTCACCAAGCAGCTGGACGCACACCCGCCCCAACAGCAGCACAGACACTGGGCACCGATCTGCAGCGGGAATCCCACCAACAGAATCCGGGGCTGCGACAGATACGGCTGCGGGCATTTCGGTGCTGACAGGTAACACAGCGGGAGCCTGGGCAGTGGGAGACAGAGCAAGGGAAACGGAAGTACCTCAAGGATTTGTGTCATTTATTCTTGTTGCTTGTAGACCAGAAATTTAGCTAACATTCTGCAACAGATTACAGGAAGCTGAGTACGTTCATTTACACGAATTAGAAGTCCCTCAGTATCGTTGTCTCTAAGCAGGGACCTCATAACACAACAGGTTATATTTCCCCGAAAAAAATGCTTTTATGTGTAGAATGATTCCTGCCTTCCCTGCATTTTCCTGTCATCTCCTCTCCCCAGGCTCTATAAGAAATGTCCATCTTTATCATGCGACTTCCAAATTTCTAAATGAGAAAATGCCAAATATAAGGTTCTATTTTACATGGGCACAGATGTATTTTGGGGTTGAAAAATGGTACCTTTCTATAACAGTTTGAAATACCCCATGAACTTGGGAAAATTAAAAATAGGTTTGAATTTGAAATTTCATCCCCCTTTAAAGAAGGTCAGAGTAATGTGAACATTTTGCAACAGAAAAAAAGATGGTCCAATTTCACTGCAGGTACAAAAGTTTTGTTAGACAAGCTTCAAGCATGAAGTAACCTCTTGATCCATAATGTCTGCCCTGAAATATGTCTCTAATTAAGCATTTCTGCATCCAGGCAGAGTGGCAAAGAGAAGCACGGGGGCGTGGATGTCATCTGCTCTGACGGGGCCACGGTGCACGCTCCCTTCAGCGGGCAGCTCTCGGGACCCATCCGGTTCTTCCATAACGGAAACGCCATCGATGATGGAGTCCAAATCAGGGGCTCAGGCAAGTAATTAACAGGAGGTGTGCTGTGAGGCATGCCCAATAATCACTTCATTTACCTGAGCAAGGTTTCTGTGCCTCTTCACTTCAAGCACAGTGTTGATTAACCTAACACCCTCCCTAGCACGCTGAAGTATTGGAAGACAGCACCAGCAGGATGTAGTCCTTTCCTATGCTTTTCTTGGAGAGGAGGGAAGAAAGGAGTTGAAAAACAGGTAGCAGGAAAATAACAACCCCAAATCAAAAAATAGGAAACAGTAAAAATAAAGCACCGGAAACATGTCCTCAGTTTTGCTGAGAGGATGTTTTCCTGTCCCTATGTTCCAACTCCCTTTTTTCCTTTTTGCCATAGCAAATCCAGTAATTTCGATTTCACCATTGTTGGTACCTTGACTACATTTCTGCTTCACCCTTACAGTCTCCAGTAAGAGGCTGGCAGGGAATGCTTCTTGGTCACCTCAGGAGCATATGCAGCTGATGTTTCCTGACCCAGCTTCCTCTCCCGTCTCTCCCAGGTTACTGTGTGAAGCTCATCTGTATTCACCCTTTCAAGTACCACGGCCAAATCCACCGAGGGCAGCCGCTTGGGAGAATGCTGCCAATGCAAAAAGTATTTCCTGGCATTATTTCTCACATCCATGTTGAGAACTGCGACCACTCGGATCCTACTCATCTGCTTACACCTGGTAAAAAACCCAAACAACAAAAAAAGCAACCCAGAATTAGTTTTGCACTCTAGGACCTGTGATACTATTTTTGAATTTTTGTCTTTAAAGGGTGCTTCTTCTACAAAATAAACCTAATCTAGAAACATTACCATCCATCTTAGGTCTACATTCTATTTACATTTAAAGGATGATAAATTTTGAGGAGGAAAATCCAACTACATGTGTGGGATGTAATTTCCATATGTTCTTACCTAACTGCAAATGAAACGCAGCAGTTGAAAAAGTGCAAGTCTTAAAACAATCTAAAAGTTAACTTTCATGTGCTATGTTTCTGTGTTTCAAAGATGTTCCACCATTGCCACAACAAGACAGACGCTGGGCCACAGTGTGTGCTGGGAATCCTACCAACGAGATAAGAGGCTGTGACAAGTATGGCTGTGGATACTAYGGAGCTCCAAGGTAATATAATTTGAACACATGGGGTTTTGTTGTTCTTCCACTGAAATAAGGGTTGAACTCTAAGTCACTTAAGAATTACAGCTTTGAAGGTTTAGATTGGACATGAGGAAACTTTTCAGCTGCCCACATTGTTCATTACATCTCTCTGCTTGGAGCTTTTTATCAGACTAAGCCATGCCTGACCTGACCTGGTGTTGGGAACACTCCTGACTCAAGTGGAAGGTTGGACTTGATGTTCTTCACACAACCAAACCTTCTGTGACTCTATGGTTTTATTTAAAGACCTGGAAAAAAGGYTTTTTTCTCCAACTCTAACAGGTCATCTAGCCTACATCACCTACAYCAAAAAACCTTTGCAGACCCTTCGGCCAGTTCACTGAAGTCCTAACAGCCCATTTCTACATCTCACCGTGTGCTGCCTGGTCTCCCTCTCTCTCTCTAACACTGGGCCTGGCAAGATTTCTGTGAGTGTGTTTGTTTTCAGACGCAATGGCAAAGGGAAGCACCGGGCAGTGGATGTCATCTGTGCCGACGGGGCGACCGTGTACGCTCCCTTCTCCGGCCAGCTCTCCGGGCCTATTAAATTCTTCCACAATGGAAATGCCATTGACGACGGAGTCCAAATCAGTGGATCAGGTAAACAGCTCTTTTACATCTAATATTTCTTTGTCTTCAGGTCATACAGGATGTACTACCTCGCAGTTAGCCAAGCAGTCATGTTTTCTTCTATCCACTTCCATGCAGAACTTTTTGCTTCTGCCACAATGCAAACAATTGAGTTCTGTAGAATGTCTTCAAGCTCTTCCCTTTACTAAAGCAGGAATTCCCACCTTCTCCCTGCCTTCCATCTTCTCTCAAGTCAATGACTCCAACCACTACCGAATTTGATGACCACAGCGTCTTTGCTATTTTGGTATTCCCACTATTGCTATCTCAGTGGAAAGGATAAGACAGAAATTGTTAATACTTCTGAAACAGAGGTAGTACAGAAGAATAAATGCTTCATCAGTCCCCTGATGTTTTTTCTACTCTTGTTTTCACCAGGATTCTGTGTAAAACTAGTCTGTATCCACCCCATAAGATACAATGGTGCAATTTCCAAGGGACAAGTCCTTGGGAGAATGCTGCCAATGCAAAGAGTATTTCCTGGGATCACATCTCATATTCATGTTGAGAACTGCGATCACTCGGATCCTACTGGCAATCTTGAAGGGGAAAAGGGCAATGAGATTGAAATGGAAATGCAGTAAATAATTCCAAATAAATTCATCTCAGCATCCAAAAGTTGTTTTTTCTTCCCATGCACAACAGTTTACACTATTACCTATTTTATTTATTACTTTGAGCCTTACACAAGCAGTGTCTGTTGGATGGCAAAAGGGACTCACACAAAGAAAAAAAGATTTGCGTTCTTGTTGGAATTTGCATTTACAAGAGAATCAGGAAATTAGCAATGACTAGCTAGCTACCATAAGCTTTCTCAGTCTGAAAAATCAGCTAAAATGCAAAGTGCTCGCTCCCCCCTGTGGCAGAGAAGGTGCATTCCTGTCAGCTTCTCCCCAAGCACCAGCTGGCCTCACTTGCTCAGATCAGCGAGCAGAGTAAATGCTCCAAAAAATTCAGTGCATCAAAAATCACAACATTCATAAATGCTGGCCCATTTATCCGGAAGCCTGGAGATGGAGCAAGCTGACATTCCACAGCTGGAATTGATGACCTTAAAGGTCTTTTCCCAGCTTAGCGATTCTGAGATTCGCAGCTTCACAGAAACACTGCTTTATGACAGGGCCTGAGAAAGGGACAATATTCAAAGCAGCCTTTGAACAGTCTCCCCCTGAACTGGATCTCTGTCACCAGTGTCTGATAACACACTAACACTATTCTGTTGGCTGGAGAGACAGGGAGGACTCCAGGACTTGCCAACACCAAGCAGCTCTGTCCACACTCCATTTTACAGACTGCACGTCAGAAACCCTCAGGTTTCAGGCACAAACACGAAACAACAACTAATATGCCATTCTCCAATCTCTCCCAAAGTTTGTCATGTACATGGTTTCTAGCAGGGCAGAACCCTAACAGGACACAGTGCAGCAGATGGATGAGTCTAGTATCAGTGCATGGTTTAAATCCCTTTATTACATTTCCATTTAAAATGAACCACACATCTTAAACCAAATACTGTTTGGAAATATTTCAGGTTTTTGTTTAAAGTAAAATTATAATCCCCCGGATTATGGAAGTGCTCAACTCACAGGCTCTACTGACCAGAGTCAGATGCTTCTTAACCGTGCAACAGGCATAAGAGAGGCATTACTGACTGAGGTGTTACCTCAAATCCTTGGGCTTCCAACTGGGAACAAGTGTGTCCAAGCAAAGGGTGGTTTAACCCTTTAGCTGTTGTTTTGGGTAAGCAGGGAAGAAACTCAACATATTCTGTCATGTGAATGCACTGTTTTTGTCTGCGGTAGTTCACTTCTTTCACAGGAGCCAGGATGAAGCTGTTTTGGATTTGTGCTGGAAACAGCACTGGTAACACAGGATGTTTTTGCTGTAGCTGAGCAGTGCTTACACAGAGCCCAGGCCCCCTCTGCCTCTTGTGCTGCCCCACCAGGGAGGAGGCTGAGGGTGCACAATCTGGGAGGTGACACTGACAGGACAGCTGACCCAAGAGATATTCCACACTGCACGACATCAGGCTCAGCATATAAACCTGGGGGAAGGAGGAGGAAGCGGGGATGTTTATGTGTGATGGAGCTTTTTATGTGCTTTTCTGGAGATGGCTGTGGTACCTGCCCCGGGAAAGTGGTGAATTACTTTCCTTTTTTAGGGTTGCTTGCATGTGTGGCTCTTGCTTTACCTATTAAACTGGTCTTCATCTCCATCCACAAATTCTCTCACTTTYACCCCCCAATTCTCTGGCGTGGGGCCCCAGCCAAGGGTAAGCATGACAGTGACAAACACCACCAGCAAATTCTTGTAGACTTCTCACTATCAATAGGAAGACAAAACAAGTACGGCATCAAAGTAATTACAGCAAAATTTATATACAATGCATTTGAGTTTACAGTGTGCAAAATGTCAACACAAAAATACATACTCTAATTTACATCAACTCATCATGCCTTTCCCCTTTTAAGAAAATAAATATAATACAATCTTTCTCAAAAAACAATTAATAGCAAACAAGTATTAAACAGATCCTGAATCAAATATCTCAGGATCACCTCCAGCAACCCCTTCTCTAGAAATCAGGGCTTACACAAAGCTCTGTGAGATACAGGCAAGATTACTATAGTCCATTTTGGCCTCTAAATGACAAATTTAAGTGCTCTAAACCTTTGATTCCAAACAGAAATGGATCAAAGACAAGTGTATTGCATTTGATCTTTCCTTCTTGCTAGCCACATTTATGAAATCCTTCTTATATCGTAATAATGAAAGCATGGAACAGCATTCAGACACCAGTCTTTGACTACAAAGACTTAAGCCCAAATCCAGAGCTATTCCTTATATCCCGACAGTTTCCAAGGTGCTTTATTACTTACTCAAGCAATCAATCTAGATGCAAACTTTTACAATCAGCAATTTTAACAACGTTTCTTTCCCATCCTTTTAATGCATAAAACAAAAGCAAGATACTGTACAATGCAGTCTCTATAGTTTTGCTAATCTGACAAAATTAAAGTGCAATTTAAAACCAGAAAGTTTTTTGTAAGCATAAGCTTATTAACATTTCAATATACTGCCATGAGTTTAAACTAGATTATATCTAATTAACCTGGGCTAGTGTATTTTAATGTACAAGCTTTTACAATTAAAACATGAATATTTAAAAAAACCAGCTGTATAAAACATCATGACAAGTAATACCGTACTCCAAATTTTATCCAAATTTCCATAGATAGATTTCCTGAAGGAAAATAGTTTCTCTATTCCTCTTCTGACTAGATCAGAAAGACTAAAAACATGAAAGAAAAAAACAAAACCACTTTAAAGTAAATGGAACATTTAAACTGAAGCTCAGAGAAGCCCAAGTTCACTGAAGTTTGAAGCACCTGTAAACCGCAGACATACTTTCAGAACTGTTAAGTACACTTAAATCTATTTTCTATTTCAATATACAATTAATATGCTAGAGTGTTTTGCTGTTAGTCTACTAGAGGTTCTCAAGGTAGAAAAATTCAAATCTGGAAGAAAGTTTTCACATTTGATTTTTCAATTTTTTATTTGCATAGAAAGCAACACCCCAATTCTACCATTTTATCCACAAACAGAGAGAATTTACCATGTTGGCATCATATCAGGAAACCACATTCTCCCCAGGTGTTTGGACACTTCCAGATGAAGCCTGTCTAAGCTGTAATCACTATCCGGAATCAGAACCTCCTCCATTATGGAAAGCTGAGTGAGCCTGCCCCCACACATCTTTACAAACTCAATAAAGCCTCTGCAGGTGACTTCACACTCCCCCAGCCCCATGGCCGTTAAGTGCTTGCAGCGCTCCGCGATCTGGATGAGCTCATCATCCAAAGGTTGGAGTCCGTTGGCGCACACGACCAGCTCGATCAGCCGCGGGCAGTTCATGCCAATGCGACCCAGCATGGCCTTGCTCACCGCGCGGCCGAAGTACAGGTGCGTAACAGGGGTTTCCTCTCTGAAGAAAGCATCGAACTCATCTTCGTACAGGAAGAAATACATCACAATGTTGACTTTGGGGGAGTGTTTAACAAGAGCATCCCAGCTTTGCTTTTTAATGGTGTGAAATTGAACTTGTCCGGGGTTTTCACTCACGATGTCAATGCGAAGGTGTTCGAGATCGACGTGTTTTTCGCTTGAAAGAGCCAGCAGCAGTTCRTCGCTTAATATGTAGTAGTTCAAAGCCAGCTCCTTAAGTCCGTGACACTGATCAGCAACACAAAGAATGCCTGAGGAACAAAAGAAATTACGCTGTAAAATGAAAAGCAAGCATAAGCACAGTTGTTTGCTGTAAAGTTCAAGCAACTGCTAATTCAATTGGCTTGAGTTTTCACGCTTATATCCAAACCCCATGAAATATCCAAGTTCTAGACAGATATCCACAACATTTTATAAGGTTTCGGCCATTAACACTTATCAGTAAAGGAGACAAGTCTAACACAAAGTCACATTCATCTTGGATGTGCATATCTTTCTCTTTGTTCTTTCCTAAGCAGAATTTCCTCAACTTTGAAGCAACTGAAATCAGGTCGGATTCAACTGAAGTTGCCACTATTCCCTTCCTTAATACTTCCTCCTTCAACTTTCATCTAAGCTATTTAAATCACCACCAGACACCCAGTTTAACAGTTAAAACAGAACCTTCTGTCAATTAAGACCTAAACAATGTAACTCCTTCTAATCTGCTGGAATATAAAGTACCCAGATTAAGTCACCTTTTGTAGACTCCAGAAAAGAAAACAGGAATAGATCAGACCCAGATTCCCTTTCCCTAGCATTAAGGTTTTAGAAGAAAGGCAAGTAAGAAGGGACCCAAAAGCCCTCTGAACTTTCAGCTGTGTTTTGAAGGCAGTGAGCCCTTCACCAACCAATGTGCAAGTTCACAGTCCCAGATCTGGACACACGAGGGCACCCTGGAAACTGGGAACACTCCGTGTTACACCATGAGTTTGCGAAATTTTTACATACTCACAGCACCTTGCAGARCAACTCCTGGCAACTGCTCTAATCTCCTTTATCCTACCAAGCAGCAGTTGATTCATGGATCAGGGATTCTCTGTGTGTGTTCCCACAGAACACCAGTTAGTTAAGTTTACAAAGCTGCACACATTTAAAGGAGCACACATTTGGTTACCCTTACACAAGAACTGGTAACGAACATCATGTGCTTGGAACATGTGTGAAAGGCTTGCACTAATTCTGGAGGCTTTTCCTCCTCAAGGCCTATCATCAGAGGTATCAAAGCAGCTGGAAAGAATGTAAAAAAAATCCCCTGGATTCCACAAAATGCAGCACCCCAACCTTCATCAATCTAACTCATTCACTAACAACAAACTTCTTCCCCTTCCAACTGTCCGAACTCAACACTAAGTCAATTATGATGCTTTACTACTCCATTTTTCACACACATTCACTACTCACCGGCAGGTGAAACATGAGGACAGCTGCTCATTTTTAGCAGTTTTAGAGTATCACTGTTGTTAGCAACAAGAACCTTCAAGGAAGGATCATCAAGTGGTGTGTCATCTATCTTGAYTGATGATAATGACTTGGAGTTTACAAAAACTACTGTCAGTGCTGAAGCAAAATGAGCCTATTTGGAGAAATTGAAGGAGGGAAAAAAAAATCTTATGAAAAGATGGGCAGAACTTCAGCTTTTTAACCTCACATTCTGCACACACAAAGCACAAAAGTAATCACTTTCCAGGCATCCTCTTTTTCGAGTAACAAAGAAAGGCTTATTTGAACATGAACATAGGGAAATCTTTATTTAAAAACACGCTGCTGCATGTGACAAAACTTAACTTTACACTAAGTATTGAACTCATCTACTCTATTGTTTCACTGTAATACAGTGATAAGTACAGGGATAGCTGGACAGAGTGATGAGCCTGAAGTATCTAGAATTTCTCTGCAGAAAAAACAAAATAGCCTTTATTTTCCAGAAAGTAGCTCTTCTGTTACTACAAACTAAAAATTGTTACATAAAAATTATCATCAACTGAAAAACAACACATTAAGAAAGCTGAAGTATGAAAGCTAGTTCATTAAGAGTGAATTCACAGATGCTCATAACAGTTTATAGAACCTTACCTTAGAGACATTCATGAAGCTTGGTTTTGCTGTAGAGATCAAACCCAGCGTCTTGATAGAACAGTTCACCAACTGAGAAAGGATGTCACAGGCTGCTTCTGCTGACTCAGTACTACTATCAACCTATAAAAGCAATTTAAAAATAGTGAAGTCATTCTTCAGTATTATTTAGAGAACAGCACCATGGATACCCAAGACTGCAAGCTCCACATCTACTTCGCTGTACTGCTCCAGATTGCAATTACCACAGGGACAAAGAGCAACACTGATTGGAAATTTCAAGACAACAAGGAGTTTGGGGAAGCTATTATTAGAAAATTTTCCTAAGTATAATTGTTGGGTATTTCTAGTATGAAGAGACCTTGAATTTAAGTCTCCTCTTCAAATAACCTCATGTGATTCCAATACTGTAACAGTACTCGTGCTACAGTAGACAGTGCTATGTATGCATTCTTTTAAAATACTAATTCTTAGAGCCCGAAAAAGACTTGACTAAGTCTAGATATGCTCCAGCAAATTAACCCATTTTATCTGCATGGACAACACCTTTGCACTTTAAAAAATAAAGTGATTCTTAGTTCATAACCCTCATGAGTAACCTTGGAAAAATTTCATCTCACCTTCCTCCTCTGTTTTGCAAGACATTAGCTCTTTATTTACTCTGCAGAGGTCAGACTGCGGACAACTGAGTGAAATAGTGTGCACGTGTGGAAATAAATCGTTGAAGTAGTTGTATTTCTAAACATAAGACTTGCCAGGTACCACCCTTAAAGCAGCTGACGYAGAGCAGCTGCACCCCTCACCCAGCGACGTGACGCGGAGCCGCCGCTCATCCACGGCTTACCTTGAAGCTGACGTACTGCAGATGGTCAGCGTGCCTCTTGATAATCTGCTGGATGAGATCCGGATGCGTAGACTTTAAGTAAGAAGTGGCTGGCTGGCTAAGTTCAAATTCAAATCTCCTCCAGAGATCTGGGATGTGAAAAACTTCGTTCCACCTTCGACAAACAGAAGATGCCCTGGCTCGATCCACTAAAGTCAGAAACTGAAAAACACGCAGAATCACGTGGTGGGGAAGGCTGCCCCAGTCCATCAAGGTGCTCGGGTCAGATTCCCCAAACCCTGAGTCATATAAAGCAGTTTTCTGTTTTTTGCTTGTCTGTGATGTTTGAGGAGCTTCAGGTCCAGTCACAACTTTCTGCCCCGCTCTCTTCATCATGAAAGTTTCAGAATGTAGCGATCCAATGTATTCAAACTGCACAGGTTCCTGAAAGGTCTCACGTACAACAGGTCTCTAGAAAAATACACAAAATTAGGGGAGGAAGGGAGACAAGGCAGTGGAAACACAGTAAGAGATAACAAGTTAATAGAATTTAAATACAGCACGTTACTTTGAAAAGAAGCATATCCATATGTCAATATCCAGCACACAGATGCTGGCAAGGACCTTCTCTCTCACTACCTTTTATTTTGTACAAATTGACTTGAATCTGGAGAACTTGGGCTTGCTAATTTACCAAGTGTAGCTTCACATGTTAATATTTCATAGTACAGAAAGCATTTTGTAGGGAACACGAAGTATTTAACAGCAATTTAATTCAGAAGTAGAAAATTGTTTCAGTTAAATTTAAACTCAGCAGACAAACTATGGAATCTACTCATTATTTCTAAAAGCAGTTTATCAACTACAGAACGTATTCACAGACTCCCTTTTTAAATACAGATCAACCTGGAACAGATGTGTTCAGAAGAGTCAGATTAAAAAGTTTTGCTCACCTTCCCTTTGCCTTTCTCCCCRCCCCCCCCCATGCCAGGCAGAGCAAAAACGTTTGTATAACTACAACAAAAAACTTCAGAGGCCACTTATCAAAACAGGGCAAAGTAAGTGAGGTTCACAAGCCGTTTTTCAACAGGAAAAAGGACACTGACCTTGCAGTTCAACAAACTGCACGGATCTACTTTAGCATGGGACGTTTGCCACACGGGCCAGAGCTCAGGAAAGAGCAGCGTAAGAAAAAGCTCTGCTTTCACTGGCTGAAGCACTGCCATCTACYCAAGTCCATTCTAGACTGAATCCTGTTATTCAGTCAATTCCCAACAACCGTCTTTAACTGTTTCAAATGCCACTTCACTTTAGTTCAGGCTGAGGCCCCTTCTCAACCGTCCCACTAATCAGATGTCCAGCCAGACCTTCTCTCTCCACAACCTGTCTGAAATGAGGATTTTCAAAGCAACCATGCATTTTTCAAGAATGAACAGAGCAGATTATCTATTTTTACTGAACAAACTTCCATGGCAACCCTCACAGCCTGCTTTTTCTGGACTGAAAATTTTCCATAGTATCTTCATTATGGGTGGGGAGAAAAAAAAAACCAACACAAATCTCTGTATTGCAGAAACAGCTGCCAAAATACATACTATCCTATCAAAAACTTACCTGGCATTTTCCCCAACTTAGAAAACCTGATTTGTTCGGCTGATGAGGTGTCTGACAGACTCCATTTTTATGAAAACAAAGCATGTGCATTCTTTGAGAAGTTGGAAGGAACAATGTAGCCAGTTAATTAAGAGCTGTTCATATCCCCAGCTTCATTACTGCCTGACTTCCTGACAAATTATCTCAATCACTAAGGAACTTATTTTAGCAGTTGTTATGAATATTCACTCAGTCTATTTAGATTTCCATTAATGATTGGAATCAGCAATATATACAGAAGGATAAGCTAACAACACTCTGTAAATATATTAAATAATAGTTTTTCTTCCCTGAATAGACACATGGCTTACATTAACAGTGTTACTAATGTAATGAAGATGCAGGCTCAGCATGAACAAACATTTTGCTACTAGGCCATCAAACCATCATCCACACAACCACGTTTTATGACTTTAGAGTGCTTTAAGTCACACAACAAATAGGCATTCCAAACTATTAAGTGTGGATGTAGTAATTAATCATTACAAAACTCTTACACTTGCTCATAGCCTTGCTAAATTTAGCAAAGGCTAAATACCTTTAGAGTCAAATATACCTGTTGTTTGTTTTTCCTCCTCCCTCGAGAGGAATTACAAACTTAGCTGTTTCCCAGACATGAAGTCCAGAACAAAAAAATGAAATTAAATAAATGCTGTTGTTTGAGGAGCTTCTCCTTGCTATTGCTATTCTCACGCATATCTGTAACATCTTGGTTAAAGATAAGTTTCTGATAAAAATGGAAATACTTCTTATCTTATTTGAAACTTCCTTGGACTTCGTGGGTGCTGATTTGGCTCCCACAAAGAAGTCCTGGTGTGTGAGAACAACCAGAAAGGCCATTCCCTTAAACCACAGGTCAGGCTAGAGACCACAAGCAGCACATCCACTCCAGATGTAGGAAGAGATGCAGCAAGGTATTGCTGGTGTACACAGTATCTATGCTCTGCCTCCTGGAACACRGCCAGAACTTTTCTTGTTGCTACAGCCTTTAAATCTGGTATCTCCAGAATTTCTATGTTTAATATCCTATACTACAGGATTTTAAATCCAGCAAAATTTATTCCTATTATTCACTGTGGGATGCAAAGCCAGAAAAATGTTCCATTGGTTATGCATCGTAACACTTTTACCAAACAAGAAGCCCCAATATCTAGTGCAAAAATATGAATGCTGATTTCATTCTGAATACTTAAACCATAAACAGTATATATTTTAAAACACAACTGAAGTTAGGTAAATTACAGTTCCCTGTGATATAATCCAGGTAGTATTCCATGAGAGGTTTACACACACACATACCTCCAAAGAATGTGGAGGTTCCTGTCAAGTTACCAGCACCCTTCTGGTATCTGAACATCCATCCCACTGTTGAGTCATCCTGTATGTGTGCATGGATTCCTTAACCAGAAGGCAGGGATGGGTCCCAGAAGATGAACCAACCTGTGAAACCATTAACCAAAGAAAAACTGTTCTGCAGTGTCTCAGAAACCCATAGGAAGGACTAAAATCAACTCTGCAACAAAGACTGAGATGAATAGTACCCACTGCTCTGCAGGGTAGATGTGGAAGCAGAAAAGCAGAATGTAACAAGCAAATTAGTTTTACCAAACATTATCTGAAAAATATAATTTAACTAACAGGAAGGTGCAATTATTGGCAAAAACCTAGTTTTTGGACTACCTACGATTTTAGTCACATGAGCACTTATCCAAGACAGATATACTTCTGGATTCTTGAGTATTACCTAAAGAAAACTACAAACCTAGACAAGAAATGTTTATTTTCTTTTCAGCTTACTGTATACCAAAACCACATGAATCAAGAGCTCTATTTAATGATATGACTTCTAATACTTTGAAATGTAAAGACTCGACTTTAAACTTTACTCACTTCTACTCCAAAAGTATGCTTACTGCACCATGATAATCTTGACAGTAAACAAAYGATTTTGGCTAATTAAACTGTATCTGGAAAATGTACCAATTATGTACCAATATCCTCTCATATATTAATACGAAAAAACAACTCTGTATCTTAGTATGAAAGAGTATCTTGGCGTGCTATAATAGACCCAAACCTCCACATCCACTTAGCCATTTTACATTATTTCAAGATGTTTTAATGGAAAGCTACAAGGACAGCAACACACACCTCACTAAATCATGACAGATTTTAAAAGTAGATTTAGAAACTGAGGATGTTTACCAGGTATTGTGTTCAACCAGTAATAACATCTTCAGAAACCTTCCAGTGCTGAACTTCTGTATTTTTCTTTAAAAGACGGGACAAGGCTTTAGACTCTCCCAGGTCATATCATCATTTTTCGAAAAACTACCCAGTTAATATTAACTTGATAGAAGTAAAGTGTAACACAGGTGTAGTACACGTTATTTATGAGAAYATGAGAAGTAGCCCCCATCCTCTACACAAAATCAAACTCAAGTACTGCAATCTGTGCAAGCAATGCTGCGGCTCAGCTCACACACCAGATAATTTAGAGCTGAGTAGTCATGCTTGTCTATAAAAAGAAAGTTGATATTCATTAGTAACTGTTTGTGGGTGGCACCTCAAGAAATCTGTCATTTATGGTGGCCTTGTATTGCACAGTCTACAAGTATCACTTGTTCTCTCTTCTGTGAAGTGAGCAGCCTGCACAGCACAAAGACGTAAGTACTGTCAGTGTCTAACAAATAAAATAATGCCACATATAAACAGCATACTTAAATAACATTTTAAGTGAGAGCACAAAACACCAAGACTCAATTTAAAGATTCAACACAGAAGTGTATCAAGTTTATAAACCGCATATTTTGAACCAATTTTCTTACCTAAAGAATGCTTCCAAGTTACAATAGGCAATAAATGAATGAACTGAGCCAGCTGCAGCCATGGGGCACTCACATGCATCTGTCTGCTTTCCCCTCCTGTCCAGATAAAATGCCAYAAAAACCTGTATTAGTTTTTGAAAAAATAATCTTCGTATTACATCCAGTGCAAAAATGATAGGGAAACACATTGACATCAATTTATAAATTTTCCTGCTTTAGTAAAGGAGCTTGAGGGGATCATCTTAACACAAGGCAGTTTATCCCACAATGCAAATATTGTCACAGAGAGAAACGTGAGGTCAGATTAAGCATAAAACTGATGGGAAACAAGTGTTGCAACTGCATTTACATTGGTCAACAGCACAATGWAAACAGCAAGTTATTCAGTACTTGCATTATCATTACCACTAGTAGTGAATCTTGGTCAATAACACTGTAATTRCTAATGTCATCTAAGAATCGTGGAAAACACAGGGGAAAAAAAACCGAATGTTTTTTCCTGCCTTTTCCCCTTCACTGGCAAGGCTGTCTAATGGCCTGGGGAATCATGTGACAGACTATGAACACACAGAGGCCACCCAGCCTCCTACCACAAACGTGCTGCAGCCCTCACTCAGCACCTGCCCAGCCCTGGGTGCAGTCCCACGGCAGGAGCTGCTCCCGACAACAACAAACCACCCAGCCCGCAGCCACCTCCCTGTTTACGAGCTCCCAGAGTCCARGTGACTCCTGGGAAGGTGGATCACAAGGCACCGCATCAAGGGATTCAAAGTCCCTTAACTCCCTCCACACTATTTTCTTTAGATACTACATTACAGGTAAGTTTGTGTTTCAGTGTCCTCCATCACATGYAATCATTCAAAGCTTTACCCCCCAATATCACTAAGTTTTCTTTCATAAAAACACACCAAATAACTGAAATCCTTGTTGTGATAAACTTTACATTGCCTTTACAGACCCCATCATCGGGGTGGGGGAAGAGTACCCTTCCACCTTTTCTAAACTTGGGATTTCAGTGTTCTTCCCAACACTCCCCACGTGGCCACAAGCAAAAGTAATTACTAATAGTAAACTGATATCTGAAAATTAAGAAAAGGACAGTAATATCCTTTTATAGTAATAATTGTATCAAATACAGGTAGTCATTAAGACTACCTACAATGCTTAGCAGGTTCTGAAATTTCACAGAGATTGGATTGGCTACCTCTAATAGCCAAATAATCRCGAATACCCCCTGAAGAAGTGAGCTTCTCTTGAACGGACCTGTCCTAAGACCCCTCAGTACAGAAACAAGTTCATAATTTTATATTGCAGATAAGAAGTAGCAGAATTTTAGAGACCGCATTAAAAAAAAGTTACAGAAAGTTCTTGTTAACCAAAAAAAACAGTCAGGTGTACATCTAACGTAAGTCTGAGTGTCCAAGGCCGTAAGAACCGTCCAAAGCAACTTGYATTGTTACCTTATGTAAGCAGAAATGTATGTAATAAAAAACTACCATTATCAGASACGTAATCAAATACAGTCTTGTCAAGCAAATAAAGCTAAATTGTTATCTAAGGTAGTTATCCAAATGATTATCACAGATAAACAGCAGCAACACAGTCATTGAAATAAAACACTGATAACTGCTGAGGTTCATCACATCTATTCATATCCTCACTTGTGCAAAGCAAAGTATCAAAAATTGGTGCACCACTCCACACAGCTCTACCTGTGATCAAGTATTTTAACAGCTGCACGTTATCCTACTCAAACTACCTCAAATCCACAAAAAAACAACAGGGATTCAGAAAAAAAATCAAGTTAAATAACTGTTTCTCCAACTTATCCTGGCAACAGAGCCATGAACTTCTGCTAAAATTAAGACATTAAAATCTCTCCCATGGCATGGGGGCTCGGTGAGGGATTTGAGAAGTGGTCAGTATGCCTCCACCAAGCAAGCAGCTGTTCACTACTTCCCAGGCTACAACGGCAGTTCAAAAAAAGAGGTTTTATTACTATAACCCAACATATCACAGATTCAAGCCACAAAGAAATAACTGCTTCCTCCAATTTCCAGATTTTCCTTTGCAGTTCTCAACACCAGGACTCAGCAGGAATTAATAAACCACCATAAAATCAATTTTCTAGCAGAGACAGTACCRACCCAAAACAAATGCAGCAGAAATTTAAGTTCCTGAGAAATAAAAAAACCTTCCAAGTAACCAAGCCTGGAAATCCTCTGGGATAAAGCAGGCATCTTGATAATTAAGCTTTACCTTTCTAACACTTGGAAATGAATGTTTACGGACCTGCCTTTCACGGCTGAAATAGTGGTCCCATTAATCTCASTGTCTTTAAGAAACCGAAGTTCAGTGACAGCACCGAGGCCACCCCCTCACCACGTTAAGGAATTCGGAATTCAGCGTCTGTCTGGGGAACAGCAGCAGCASAAGGTAGGCGGCCCTGGAAAACTGCTGCCACCGTAAATTCAACCACTGAGTATACTGCAAAACATAGGTAAAMCCCCACGTTTTAAGCTTAAATCTCAGAAGATCTAGTCTTTCAGGATGATGAGCTCCAAGATTAAGCTTTTTCTTCATCTAGGGCACAGCAGACTTTTCATGGGTGGCATTTTTGCTTCTGAAGAGGATTATTATTTTTTTTCCTAATCAGTCGTCATTCTTCTCAAAACTGAGCCTCTGACTCAAAGGATTTACCACATTTTTAGTATGTTTATGACAAATCCTCAGAGTTCTAAAAATAACCACATTCAGCTGAACACCTTAACACTTGCATTAATTTTAACTGAAAAAATACAAACGCATTGCCACTTTTAGTGCTATTTAGGTGACGAAATTTATATATTGGTGTCCTACTGATGCACTATTTTTAGAAGGACGCCACTCCCCTGTGCACAACACACAAGACCCTTCTTTTTACTCAGTGACACATCTGAAGCTGCACAGCTCTTTCGAAAAGCTCTCTTGAGGGTTTACCTACGCACCTACGGCACGCAAAAAAAATTATTATTCCTACAGGTTTTCTAGAAACATTCCTACCCAACTTTAACAAAGCATTTAAGCTCTTTACATAGGAAAACCAACTCCCAGGAACCGCGTTCCTGCAGCTCGGTTAGAGCTCTCGGGATGGCATAAACCCGGGGTACAGCACAAACCCGCGGTACAGGTCACCGAGCCCCTCACGCGGGTTGGCGTTCGGGCAGAAATAAAGTCGCCAGGCGCGGAGTGCGTCTGCCTGTCTGCCCGCCTGTCTGCCTGCCTGCCTGTCCGTCTGTCTGTCTCCGCAACCCGGGCCGCCCCAGCGGCCTCTCCCCCCCCCCCGGCCGCCGCGCAAGGGCCGGTCCCCGCGGCCGCCCCGCCGCTCACCGCCGCCGGTGCGCGGCTCCCTCGCAGCGTGAGGCCGGGCCGAGGCGCAGGGCAGGGGCAGAGCAGGGCCAGCACCGCGCTCAGCCCGCAGCGCCCGCGACACGCCGAGGGCGGAGCCGCGGCCCCGCCGCCCCAGCGCAGGCGCCGGGCGAGGCCCCGGGGCGGCGGGCACGTGATGGCGGCGCCATTTCGCGCCCGGCCGGGCCTCGGCCCGCGGGTAAGATGGGGGGGGGAAAATCATTGAGTCCCAACCTGTCACCGAACCGTGTCAACCAGACCACGGCACTGAGTGCCACGTCCAGTCTTTCCTTAAACACCTCCAGGGATGGTGACTCCACCGCCTCCCTGGGCAGTCCATTCCAATGTCCATTCACACTTTGTGGGAAGACATTCTTTCTAATGTCCCATCTAAACCTCCCCTGGTGCAGCTGAAGACTCTGTCCCCTTGTTCTGTCACTGGTTGCCTGGGAGAAAAGACGGACCTCACCTGGCTACAGCCTCCTGTCAGGGAGTCGTAGAGAGTGGGAATGTCTGTCCTGAGCGCACTTTTCTCCAGGCTGAGCCCCCCCCAGCTCCCTCAGCCGCTCCTCACAGGACTTGTGCTCCAGCACTTCCCCGGCTCCGCTGCCCTTCTCTGGACACACTCCAGCCCCACAATGTCCTTGAAGTGAGGGCACACAGAGCTGGACACAGCACTCAAGGTGTGGCCTCACCAGTGCCCAGTACAGGGGACAATCCCTTCCCTGGTCCCCATGGCCGCACTATTGCTGATACAGGCCAGGTACCATTGGCCTCCTTGGCCACCTGGGCACATGCTGGCTCATGTTCCTTTCTTGCTCATTTCCTGCGCCATGGATTTTCCATGATTTCCTGAAATGAAGTGTCTATAAGCCCTCATCATCCTGGGGGTGAGGCAGCCCTGGCCTTGGAAGGYGCCCCATGAGCCTCTTTCAGAGGCCATCCGCTCCAGGCATGGCCATCCCCTGCCCTTCCCATGGCAGCTAGGCACAGAGTATTAGACTCAAGGGACGATGGGCTACAAGCAGCTATTACTGATTTTTAGCAATCTGTTGGCAAAAAGGGCCCCATTCTGAACAGCAAGGCTTCCCTGCTTGCTGTGTGTATTCTCACAGGGGCCTCTCCAAAGCACCCCACCAAGGAGAAAGGGCTGAGTGCTGCATCATGTCCAAACTGCAGATGCCTGAAGTACACCTTTTAATTTGCTATCTAAAGCATAACTYTTAAAAAACTTGCAGATTTAATCTATGCACACACACTGCATAACAGCTCATCACTAGTCAGTGCTGCTTTATTATTCTAGTTATATCTACCTATATCTGAACAATGGAGTTTTTATTACCAACTGCTACAAAACACTTGCAACCACGGATTTCCTGGCTCTTGCATATAGCAATTATCGATAACAAACCTTTATATTATCTTTTTATGAAGAGATAATACTAAATACATGCAGCATTTCCGTAGTAGATTATATCTGCCCTACATTAAACCAAAGRTGGCAAAAGTTAACTGACTATTTGTGTGACGTCAAAATACAGTTTCTTCACACACATCTAAAARCCTAGAAAATTAGCATGTTGAAAGGCTAATGAAACAAATTGAAAGGAGTACTTGTCATACAGTGACCACGACATCTTCAAATTCCTCAATTCTTCAATTCGTCATCATTTTCTTCCAATAGAGAGAGAAATTACACTGCATGCTTAAAATCAATATAGTTTAGAAAATCTACCAAAATCACTCTTACCTATGTGGTTCTTGACTTCTTTATTCAGAGCTTACAGGAAGTAGGAGATTAAGTTYCAGGTAAATTTTTCAAGTGTTTTGTCCCTAGTAGATGGTTTTAAACTGATTTTTTCCGTAAATACTGCTAYGAAAACCATCTTCAGCTTAGTAGTTACTCTGCAGACAGTAGTAGAGGATAGATTGTAAACAGAGATTAATGCAGCTTTGCAGCTACTATCTAAATCCACCGGTCATGGGTTTCTCTGGTGCATTGCCAATAACCTTTGGGCTGCTGTGCAGGAACAGGTTCAAATGTACTTTAGAAAGATTCATATAAGGCTGATCTCTGAGGCTTTCTGTRTAGGATAGTTTCCTGTTTTGATCTAGTCTAGCAAAGACATATTTTATACTWGACTTAAAATGAACAAGTATAGAATAATATAGGAGAATTCTATGCATTTTATAGCTGTACTCATTATTGCTCAAATGCTTACAGGTATATGTATATAATTTTAAAAAAATCAGCTACGGATTTGACAGTACTGGAAAGAAATAGGCGCAAATACAGGCACACCCAGGAGATTCTATCTTCTGCTCATCCCCCAGGTGCCTGGCACAGAGCCTCTGCTTGTGTCTCCAAATCCTTCATCTCATGCACAAGATGCAAAGACRAAGATGCACCRCYGGATCATAGAATCACGGRCTGGTTTGGGTTGGAAAGGACCTTATAAAGGTGACATTGCTCCAACCCCCTGCCGTGGGCAGGGACACCTTCCGCTCGACCTGGTTGCTCAGATCCCCATCCAGCCTGGCCTTGATACAGGCCAGGATATTGGATACAGGCCCAGCTTATCTGAGCTGTTACTGCCCACGTCACYCAGCCACTCAGAGGCAAGCTTAGCCTTCCTGCTGTGGTTGTCTCTCCTGGAACCAGATTACAGAAAGATATAGTCTATAGTCTGGTTTCTCATGTTTATGGTGATTACAGGAATATTTTGCATAATAATTCACACAGATTTCATAACACATATTCTTACTGTACTTTGATCAATGGTGATAATCGATTTTTTTATCTCCGCACTTTGAAGTAGTAATCAAGAAAAACAATTTGAATAAAGCTGTGAGTTAATTAGTATAAGAAAGCATTCAGGAAATTTCCATGAGACCAAAGAATGAACATGTGTCAATTCACAGTTAGTATGCCATGAACTTGAAAGCTTTACAAGAACTGTGTGAAAAGTCTTGAGATTATTGGCCATTTCTTAGCTAGCTTTTAACAGAAGGACTGCAAAAGTGAGAGGAGAAACTTCAGAAAAAAAAAATTAAGGAAATAAAGTCAAGGATATTTATTGTCGTATCGAGTAGGAAGCCATAYGGTATATTGTGCTGTACAAAGTCAGTTCATACGGAGAGTTCCCAAAAACAACTAATCTCTGCCTTTTTTGACATGCTTACTTTGGCATAGTTGAATACCATAGCAGGACTTATACATTTTAATGCAAGCCCTGCTTCATTTTCATCATGATGGTGATTCTGACAAATCCACATAACCAAAGGATACTCTTGGTTGTGTGTTTGCTATCTTGAACTCTTGAAAGATCACAGAGGAGGCCATGGTGCTGGGCTTTGGCCGGAATTTCACACAGGCCCCATCATTTCCATGCTGAAGGACATTCAGGGTCAGTCTTAGCTTCTGTCTGAAAGCAGTTGCATTTGTATCAGTGTGCTAAGCCAAGTCCCGTGTTGTAGCCACTCCCTTTAAAGGCTTAATTGTCATTCTTGATTTAAAACCCGAGTRCTCAAATTCTGTGATCAAACTCTGCAGCTTTAACAATTTAAACTTAGCTGTGCAGGCTGGAGCAGTGAATGAGGCTCATGCCCAGAAAGTGGGTTAGTGTGTCGTGTTTGCTGGAGGCTCATGAGCTGCTGTACTAGACACCAGCTGCTGCACAGGCAGGCAGTAAAAACCAGCCTGTCTTCGGAATAGGAATCACTCAAGTTCCTGTGTAAAAGTTTCTCGTGTCCACACTGAACCTGAAATACAATTAGGGAAAACAATGGCTTATTTACATGCCTTTTTGCAAGTGTCTTCCTTGATAAGAATGAGTTACAACATGGGTTTATGTGAGTAAATATTTATGAGATGGGCTTTTAGAAATGCAGCAAGAGTCTAGCATTGTCTCTCCAGAAATAAGCATGAATCACTGAAGGGAGTAACTCTAAATGTGTTGCAATCCAATYCCTTTGTTTAATTCTGTGATTCTATAAAATGGTATATTATGGTTGCTATATATATGTGCTAGACATATCTTTTAGACAAAGTTATTAATAGGTGCGGTTAGCAGTTACACTGCAAAACGAGATAAGGAAATTATTGATACAGGTGCTGTTTGTCCTTTGTGTGGAAAGAGCCACCACAAAGGTATATTAATAGTTTATAACTTGTCTGAAACTGTGTGGAGATACTTTATACCTGTGGTATGTCGTAGGCATACTATTCAAACTCCTTTGGGCCAATGTGTTTTAATTCCTAATTTAAATATATATATGTGTATATATATATACATATATATATATATACGCATATATATATATGTGTGTATATATATATGTAATCTCTACCTGGCAAAGACCAGTTTTGCAATCATTAACTTTTTGAATAAGGTTCCAGTTTGGGTACAACAAGGGCTGGCTGGGAGCCAGGGGTACGGCAGCTGGCTGGGCAGGGGTCACCACCCAGCTCAGCAAGGCGTGTCCAGAGGTGACAGCCAGGTTCAACCACATCATGGAGCAGGTCCCCGGGGGCGAGGCAGGTCCGAGGTCAAGCCGGGTCAGGGTGCCTTGGCCGGGCTCAGGGGTGGCCGTGGCTGCAGCCCAGCACAGCTCCTGCTTTGCTCAGGGAGGGATTGACAGGCCAGGGCTGAGATTAAATGGGCACCTGGGGCCCYGGGGCAAGGCTGGGGGTGAGGCTTGGACTGCTCAGAGCTGTTAGTGCCTATTAAGTTATTAATGTATTAGTGCTGTGACACTTTCGATGGGTAACTCTGCCCACTAATCTGTAAAGCACAGGTTATTTGATCCTCTGACTCAATATTATCTAAGCAGAGTTAAAAATAACTTGCCAGCTAATTCAGCTTCTGTTTATTGGTGTTGATATATAGATCACGGCGTGTCTGACCTGARTAATGAAATCCTCTGAAATGGCCATATCCACTGAGGTTCTGATAAATGTGTTTGAGTTGAGCACACAACAAATTGTCTTTAAGATGTTGTCTGTAATACTTTGGGTTCTGATTGCCCACTTTAACAGATGCCCTTCACACTGAGAAAACACAAATCTTAGAGGAGTAAGTCTGTCCAGAGCAGGCAGCTGAAGATTTGATTTGATCAGAAAAATAGCTGATAAAAGAAATACCTGATAATGTCAGCACCTGAAGTAGCAGCAAACATTTTGAGCTTTAATACCAGAAAAAGCTTTGTAGTTTTATAGCTGAGTTATAGCTTGGCAAAGCTGCCTATGGAGTTTCCAGAACCCTCTTTGCAAGATCTCACAATAGGAGAGCAAAATTTTGGGTAAGGATGGTCAAGACATACAAAACCCTGCTTCAGATTAGAGGAAGAGATTCAACAACTCTGTAAGTTACCCTTTAATCCTGTATGTCAATAATTCATGCTCTCTTTTTGTCCATATCTCTTTTTTGTGCCATTGCCAAGTGGGAGGGTTTTTTTCACAGATTTGAGAAAATCTGTTCACCCAGTTGGCAGGACAAGGAAGTGGGTTTGTTGCAGTTCCTCTGCCAGGAAGGGAAATTCTAACAATAAAGCTTATGGAAGGCATATCGACCAGTTTCCTCCACCCTATTTGGATTTTATCTGTGGGGCCTAGGATTCATGTRTAGCTAAAATAATATTTTAGCTTTAGCAACCTCATCTTCCTTTTGAATTCGTTTTTCTGACAGTCTTCTCTACAAACACATTCCTGTTCATTCTTTTCTGTACTATGCACAGGTGGAGAAATTTTCTTTTTTTTTTAATATTAGACCAATGGCTGGTGAACAAAAAAATGCAAAACTGACAAGTTCTCTGCAATTTGCATTGCTTCTTTGCTCTCTAAAGGCCTGGGTTTTTAAACACATATTTTGTGTGTACTTCCAAGTATTGCAATAACATCACTTGGTCACGAGAGGGAACTCTCATATCAGTCTCTGTGATTTATTTCTATAGTAGAACTTTGAGGACTCTGCAGACTAATTAAGAGATATTGAGATATGCATTTATGCCAAATGTGTAAGTGTGCATATATAAATCTTTATTTATTTATATACCCATGCCTTTTAGTTACCAAAGAAGGAAAACTTCTTAGAAAGATTTTTTTATTTCTAGGAAATGAGAAACAATAAGCTTAGCAGSCATGACAGCAGAAAAAACCTGAAGATGGCACAGAAATAGCTTTTTTATACTCCTGGGTATATGCCAGGAGTATAAAATATTTTATACTCATAGGTACATGCCCATTGTTAGCTTATCTCTGTTCCACTGTGCAGTTCTGTAAACCACAAAACCAGTACTAACTTATTACCATACCAGGAYATGGATAGAGCAGAACATGCTCCCTCCATCAGAGCCTGACCAGCAGGGATTTTTCTCACCAAAACTTTTGAGCAGCCCTTTATTGTCTGCCCTTCACCTCTTCAGAGAGTCCTTTGCCAGCCAAAACTTGACAGCACCTAGGATCTCTTCCAGAATTTATGGAATTTGATGTACATACATATTGTTTGATTGTTAACTGTGTTTTCTAAGGGAGAAGACTCAAATAGTAATTAATTTTYGATATCTGCTAGATGCCAGTGGCAGCATCGTGGATTCTATCCAATCTGCCCAAGGTTCATTTTTCTAAAATAAAAAAAGCTGTAAATCCAGAGCTTTCTAACCTGACAACTAATGCTGTCCTCAGAACTTGGTGTCACACATCTTCCTACRCTGCGTTCCCACCGGTCAAGCAATTGCCCAGCAATCCTGCTATTGTATTTGCAAATTCCTCCAAAAAAGTGGATGTTAAAYGTCCCTAATAAACTGAGCACAGTGTGGGAACTTTGCTTGGAAACCTTGCTGCTGTGTCTGTCCAGCTCCTAGAGAAGACAGCCCATGCACACCTTACAGGTGAGGATCTGAGTTTGTTGATATTTGAGCTGTAGATGCCCAGAGTGGTTGGTTTCCTAGGAATAGAAGTCACCTTCTGGTGTGGACATGGACTACCTTGTCTCACCCCTGGGGTGTGTCTGATCCCTCACACATATTCATTAAGTAGTGCTGTCAAATTGTAGTGGCCGTTTGGCTTATCCCATGCCACTGAAGTGCTGCAGTCCCACTGGAGCAGGAGATACATAATCAGGTGACACTTGCAGCATGCAGTCCTGGTTGGTTGTCTTTCAYGTGTATCATGTCCTTTTTGCACATTTTCCGTTTTGTCTTCTGACTGCGTGAGTTCCTTTGTTCCCTTCAAGTTTTATTTCTGTGCAAGTGCTACCCTTCAGCCTCATGGAGAACATCCCCACCGTGGCTGGTGGCACTGCTGCAGGTGCAGGGGATGTTGGGCTGCACATCAGTGATGTGTTGCAATGGATTTGGGGTCCTTTGGGAAAAGAGCTGTCCTGAACCAAAGGGTGATTCCTAGAAGAACTATTACCTATTTTGTTTGAGATCTGGAAGGAGATGTTTGGTGAGATATACAAGTTTTAAGAAGCCCAGAGCTGATTCTGTTAAACTGATTCTTGTTTGTGCAATGAAAGCCACTGAGGATAGAAGTCAACTCTCCTAACCTGAACTTGCTTACTGATTATGAATCACAGTTGATATCTGTCAGTTTTGATAGATGATACAGCTGCTGCTCCTGAAACTTCCAAGAGAAGATGGTGCATAACTAATCATTGTCTATAATCTGTACATCTCATTTATTAAACTATCTAATTATTTATTTAACTGCACCACACCTGCATACCATTATCCTGTTTGTTTGACTTTGTGGGATAACAACGTTTGCACAATCTAAGTTTGAAAGTCTTCTAAGTCTGGGATTAGTCCAAGAAAACTATAAATAATAGGGTTAGACCTCAAGCCAGATGTTACAGCTGAGAACATGTCTCATGCTGTTAGAACTTACCACGTCCTTTAGCCTGGAGAAGAGGAGGCTCAGGGGTGACCTTATCACTCTCTGCTACTGCTGAAAGGGAGGTGTTGCCAGGTGGGGATCAGCCTCTTCTCCCAGGCAACCAGCGACAGGATGAGACGACATAGTCTTGCCTCAGGGGTGGTTTAGGTTGGACATTAGGAAGAGTTTCTTCCCAGAAAGTGTGATCAGACATTGGAATGGGCTGCCCAGGGAGGTGGTGGAGTCACTTTCCCTGRAGGTGTTTAAGGAAAGACTGGACATGGCACTCAGTGCCACGGTCTGTTTGTCGTGACAGTGTTAGGTCACAGACTGGACTCGATGATCTCAGACGTCTTTTCCAGCCTCATTGATTCTGTGATTCTGTGTGGAGGCACAAACACACTGCTGGAAGGGGGAAGACCCTCTCAAGGCTGGATCTTTCAACTGCTATATTGTTGTGTGCTGCTGATTCTGAAGTTGGTTTGTGTCTTGATATACTTTTGGATGCCCTTTACTGGTGTGCCTTTTTGTAGTGTATATAGCCAAACTGCAGGACTAGATGGGCCTCCTTGGAGAAGTGTGTGTGATTGGATGGTGTTGTTATTCTGTGAATCTGAGCTCTAGCCAATCTAATCCTTGTGGATTAATCTGCAATAACTGGTTTTCCAGCTTGATCAGGAATTTTGGTGGGGGGCGACTGCAAATATGTTGTGACCAAAGTGTGAAGTAAAACCAAAGCACAGCAATAACTGAGCTTCATTTCAAAGTGGAGCCAGAGGAGTGCCAGATGTAGAATCACGTGGCAGGGTTTGCTTGATTCCAAGAAACTTGAAGGAGAAATTGAATGGGAACAAAAAGCACATAGTTTTCATTATTAATTCTCCTAAGGTTTTCTCAGTATACATAATTGAAAAATAGGAGTTTTTCCGTAGTTTTCAGTTGCTGAAAATGAAAAGCATTTCTGAAAGTTTTCCAGTAAGGATATAATTTTCCAGTAAGAGTGAAACTGGTTGAAAATTGTTTTGTTTTGAGGACACAGACATTTAGTATGAAAAAATTCATCACAGATCCATCCATTATGTTTTCTGTGTCAGATAAGATGTGTAAGGAGACGTAATTCTGCCAGGTTTCCTTTCATTACTGATAAATCTGAATAGATAAAACCTGCTGCCACAGGTACTTACCTGAGCATTGATTGAAAAGATACATTTAATGAATGTACTTGGAGTTGGCCTTTGTGAACAGAAAAACTGACAACTTGTGTAAGCATAATTGAATGATATTCCTAATCTACTTTCAAAATACACTTACTTAACTGAGGGCACCCGGTGTGGGTGCAGTCTCATTCTTCTTTGCCCTCGCCCTCCTGTGTAAGAGTTGGATGGAAAATGAACGATTATTTTTAGGTGAGACAGTTTTCCATCCCACACGGCCACGTTTCCTGCATTCAGAACTGTTTAGTACAGCCATGTTTGTTCCAAAGTCCCAGGCGTTTTCTAGTCACCCCATCACCTCCTGGGGTCAGGAGCAGCAAAGGTGTCACCACTGGTCAGTATCTTCTAATCACCACTTCCCTGGAGAATTTTTGGAGCTTCTGTTTTGGTATTATAGTCTGCCTAATCACCAATAGCTCCAGTCACTTTGTTTATAGCAGGAATTCTGTCTGTATTTTGACTGAGTACATTCTAATTTACTTCATAAGGTATTTGTATTCAACAGCATGGCCATTCCTAGGACATGTCACTTGATAAATTTCTCAAGTATCAAACCAGTACCAGACTAGGCTTCCGTATGCCTCCGCTGACTACTCCCTGATGCACCTCTCATCTATACATCTAGACGGAGCTTTTCCTCATTAATTTTGTAAAAGTCCCTCTTCCTTATATTAAATAAGTATAAAATGAGAGTAAGGTAGCATTCTCTGTTCATTTCTGGCATTGCCTTGCTGTCTGCAGTCGTGGGGTTGGCAGCAGAACGTTCCTGCACCTCTTGCTCCTGCTTCACGCACACTGCTCCACTGCCCTCATGGTTTCCCTTCATCAAGAGGAATTCTCGTAGCCTGGGAATCTCTGGCTGCCTATAACCAGTTTGTTCCAGTATCCAAGCTTTTTCTACCTGCTGGACCTCTGCAGGAGGCAATTAGCAAGGAACAAAGTGTTCAGTAGTCATCAGGATCTTCTGGTCTGTGCCATGGTTTGACATAGCTAAGCTGGGGCAGGGTGGCAAGAACAGCTCCAGCAGCAGCACTGAGTGGCAGCTCCCACTTAACCCAAGAAATCTGTTTGATTCATTGCTGGAGGGGTTCAAGGCGAGGTTGGATGGGACCTGAGCAACCCGGACTTGTGGAAGGTGTCCCTGCCCATGGCAGGGGGTTGGAACCAGAGGAGTTTTAGGTCCCTTCCAACCCAAACAGTTCTATGATTCTGTGATTCTTGCCACTGCTTTTTTTTCTCATCTTTGTGCTCTGTGTGAATGAGGGCACTAATTTGAAATATGCAGAAAATGTGCTATATACTCAAAGCTTTTCTTAATTGCACATTGATCAGTAAGAGGATTATTGAAATGGTGAAAGCTGCATTGTTGTCTTTCACTTGCCCACCTTGTCCTCTGCAGGCCACCAATGTCACAGAGTGTGCAAGGAGCAGGGAGACCATACTTTAAAACTCTTAAATCTCCTTTGCCTCTTCCCCAAAACTGTTGGACAACTTTTTCTGCCTCAGTCAGCCACCAGAGAAGGGTTCATTGGGCCCTGAATGCCTGTTCTCTTAAATTCGTGTGAGATGTGCTAAAGCAAATAGTCTTTAGGGTGCTTGCTTCTAAATAGGTGATAACGATTAAATGCATGTTTGCACTTTTCTTTCCTTGTGACTGCCACAGGCTCTATTTCTAACTGCACCATATTGCTGAAAATACCTTGTGGTCAATAGGAATCTTCAGTCTTCTTGCTTTCCTTTCTATTCCATTTTACTTAATTGCATGGTGTCACACATATKGAAGTATGGCGAAATGAGAATGAGAAACTTTGTGCCACTGTGGAACAATCTTAGATCTCAATGGCTGATTTATATCCTGCCTGAAGTCGATGTCAGACAGAGTATGTCTCTCCTCTCCCACAGACTGCTTGCAGAGTCAGAACTAGGCTGATCATTATCTGCATCTCTTAAGTCATGATTTCCCTCTTCTTTTTCTCTTTTACAATTCCAATTTGTGGGGAGTCAGGGGGAACTCCCCTCACTCCTGGGCTTTTTGTTGACTTATTGGGAAATATTTACTTAGTCTGAAAGTTATCAAAGTAAAAACTAGCCATATGAATACAATAAACAAATCAAGGGCATCTGTTTTCTTGTAAAGTCTCTTGATGATGCTGTTTCTGACRTGAGTAAAAATAAATATCACTGGTATTTTACATGGAAAATTATCTTTAATATAGTTTCCTACTTATTGATTTTTTTTCTAGATTATAACCTGATATAAGCTTAGATTTGTATCATGTATTACTTCACTACTAGATTTAAGATAGCAGAAACATTTCAGATGCATTTCTCATTCATAAGCATCTTTGATTTTTTGTATGTGATTCACAAAAAAAAAAAATTACAGCAATCATGATGTCGTRTTACTGAACCTTTTTGCCTTCTTTTCCCAGCTCTTTCACTCCTTTGTTACGTGAGCTATAACCCACTCTGTATCCCAACAGAAAGAAGACAACATTTATCTTGTATCTCAATAGTGGTGTGAAAATTCAGGATTATTTACAGAAGTTCATGTAAGACAACAAATGATTTACTGTTTGAACACATGCGACTTATGCTGTGGAGTGTGTCCATGAAGATGCTGTAATTTATAGATCACCATGGCTGCTTCCATGAGAGATGCACGTAGAGGTCCCTGGAATCTTTGGTTTTAGCTTTTGGAAGTTTTTCAGTTGATTGAATCAAAAGTGGGAGACCGATAGAGGAGGTGGTAAAGGAGCTGCAACCACCTATGGGCAGGTATAGGCTTATCTGGGACTGGGAATGGGAGTTCCTTTGGCTTTATTCYTCCCAGTAGCACCACCTGATATCATTAACATGATATTATTTATGTGATATTATTAAGTCTTGGCAGTGTTAAACCCTGGTGTGTGTTAAGCTCTAGAAGCAAGCACCATCAGTCTTCAGACAATTGTAAAATGCAGAGTTTTTTTGAGAAATGACTTCTCCATCTCAACAAACTCATTTCCTTACTTTTCTGTAAAACTAGAAGAGTGAGGCTTGTCCACATGCCTCGGGAGGGTGTTGTGAGGATAACACAGATAAGATCAGCTTTCCTTTGCTAGTGTGTAAAGCTGCTTTGTATACCAAGTGTGATATATAGCTGGGAAGCATTTGAATGGCAGCCTGTGCCTCTCCTTCCCACAGCATGGCACCTGCCAGACTTGTTCTTACAGGGGTGCAAGAGATTAAGGAAAAAACAGCAACATGCCAGATGCACTGGGGCAGTTCTAGTGCCTCAAAAAATACCTTCAAAACCAGTTGTCATTTATTTGTCATTGGAGAAAGCTTCTTATTAGACAGTTGGCACTGCTTAGGGCTTGGGCTTGTCCTACCCAAGGTCATGGAGTTAGGTAAAATCACGGATAACAAACTGGAGCACAAGAGCTTTGACTCTGCTGCTGTACTTCTGCCCTAGTAAGTGTCCTAGCARAGACTCCAGCATATAAAGCTGTCCTAGCCAGGTTTCTGAAGACAACACTACAAGTTTTGTAATATCCATGCTGCTAAGTGGATGCCTGAACTAAGAAAATTCTACTACGGAACTGCAGATTTTGTGAATGGGTTTCTGACTGTTGTCAGAAACAAAACCTTCAAAGAAAGAGTTGTGTGTTGGCTGCTGTAGCAGGATTGGGAGAATCTTTCTTTGCTGAAAAGTAACTTCTCAAATGCCTCTGGGTCACTCATAGCATGCAGTTTAGCATTACTTCATGCTAATGAGGAAAATAATACAGTTGTGCTGGGATGAGATATGGAATTGGTCTGCATATTTCCAACACTTAACCCTCCTGAACAGGCATTCCTGAAGAAAGAGGTGCTCTGTACAGAGATAATGGTGTTACTTTCCAGTTTGCAGAAAGTAGCCACTCCTGCCCTGCATCCTCAGTTATCAAGGGTCTCCGTCTCTGAAGTCATAAAGCAAATAGTCTCCAAGCCTCTTTTATCTGATGTGAGGTGTAGAAGCCAGGCAAGTGTGGAACTGTGGATACTTGAAAACAAGCCTTGCCATGGGCTCCTGGACAGGTTTGAATGACTGGAAGAAGGGCTCTTTCCCAAGTCATTGTTGATTATCAGTTATTAATTGTCAATCTATTCCACAGTACAATTGACTTGTGCGGGCAAGTTATGTTGCATACGGAATGTCTGAACTTCTTCACCTCCCCTGTCCCCCTGCCCTAGACCACATCCTTTCTATCAGAACATGATATGACACATCCCACTAGAGAGCTCGAAAGATAATGGAGATAACAGAGTAAGGTACTTGTTACAGTAATTAAGTAACTCAGTGGATTAGTTGCCTTTTGTTTTCATCTGACAGTTTCCAATCCTATTAAGAACCAAACACCAGAGAGAGAAGAGGCCCATGGGCATCTGCTGGGTCCCACAGCTGCTCGGGGCTGGCTCAGGGCCGGCTGAAGGGATGTTCTAGCCTGCCAAGAGACATCCAGCCCTTCCCACAGCCTGTCTTGGGGCTTGCAAAGCCTCACAGGGCGTGAGAGTCCCACGGAGAAGATCTGAATATGCCTGGRGGAGGCAGAGGGTGAAAACACTGGAGGATGAAGGACTGCCCCATTCCTGGGCTCACAGGAGCCTGGGGAGGTCACCAGTGCAAGGAACACTTTGCGTTGGCTCAGAGGTGCAGGGGTTCGGTGGCAGTCGGCAGTGGAGCTCCTATTGCAGGATGCACAATTCTGCAGTCAATGGTTTGAGCACACAGAGATCATTTCTCTCACACAGATGCAAACTGAGGCATCAGATCAYAGCTATTTTGCAGATGTATCTTCTGCAGTTTATAAGTTGGTTGTTTTTTCAAATTCTGTGCAAGAGTTTCCTATTATTGTCTTGCAGAAGTGGTCTGGCTGGAAGTTGACTGACTACCAGCTTATGTTGGACAAAGCTGAATTTATTATGTGTCTTTTGCTTGTGTCACAATTTCACCATTGCTGTATTTCATAAATTTAATGAAGTAATTTCGGGAATAAAAGTCTTAGACAAAGAATTTTATTTTTCCTTGCTGTCTGCAGTCCTATGACTTGGGAAGTCTTTTGCTCATCTATAAAAACGAATCAACTTCTTTTGGATTTTCCTCTTGCTACAGATTATGGCTAGATACAGTGCTGGCTAGACACACTGTGCTTTGTGTGCTGCACACACAAAGCCAAACATCACTCAAATAGGGAAGACTCAAATATCTTGGACTTGCACTTTGAAAATATTAGGAAGACTGAATATCAATTTGCTAGAGATGATACTTAGAAATTTGGGATCTGCCATCATAGATTCAGTAAGACAGATGGATGTTGATGAATCTTTCTTCTGCTCGGGGCCAGGAGCATATATAAGCATTCTGCTGATTCATTAGAAATGTGGGTGATTTTTTCTTTGCACTAGAATGCAAAAAAGAAATGGTTATTTAGGAGAGGTGTCTGAGCTGGATGGTATAGAAAATGTAGGAAGATATGAAAATGTGAGAAAGATGAAATAGTTGTTTTGTTTCTTGGTTTCATCTTTGTAGGCGTTACCACAGAATAGTCCTTTCTATTTAAGTATTTATTATTTCCTTATCATATTTTAAAGAGGTGGCAGAAACACATGAGAAAATGCTTTTGATTTATTACATAAGTTTAACTCCTTTTATGTAGTTGTATCAGATGCATTTTCTATAACATACTTCTGTCTTTTCCCCAAGCCCATACAAATGGGAACAACATTAAGAACAACAGTGTAGTCCAGCATTTCCATCATGCTTTTGATCCCGGAAACATTCTCATCCCATCGATGAAAAAAAAGAAAGAAAATTATGTGGTCGTGTCTCTTCCTTGAAGTCTGAAAAATCCACCCTACTCCATTGGAGGTGGTGAAGATGAGAGTCTTTGGAGGTATTTAAGATATTCTGTCTCAAAGGCCACCCTGTTACAATGCTTTTGTTCCTCTCTGAGCCACAAAAGAGATGAAATCTGACCTTCTTTCACCCATTTGGGATTTTCCCTGGTGTGAAGACATCTAAGTAAGATGCTAGTAAGGCTGGAATAGGTGGCTGAGATAAACATCTCCCCTTACATGCTGGGGTTTTCTTGTTCTAACAAAGCTCCCTTTTTGACTCTCCTGTTGAGCTGAGTGGAGAAGTGATAGAGAAGATCTTAGCTCATGGCACTATAGAAAAAAAGCCAGCATTAAACATGTCCTGAGAAAGAAACAGTTGTCCACAACACATTCCAAATGCACAAGCCCATGAAAAGCTTGTAACTAACACTGGGTTTGGTCTTGCTTCTGTATGTTAAGATGTTCATGAGTTGTCTGCTACTGAATATTTAGAAGGAAAAAAAATGGCAATGGGCAGAAAAATCTGCAACCTTGYAAGAAAGAATCTAAGTGATTTATTCATGGTGTGTAGATATTGTCAAAAAATAAGTGATGCAGAAAGAAAACACATTTTTTGTTTCCATCTCAAGTCCACAAATATTTCTTGTGCTATACAGTGGAGAGAGTGTGAATTTTGCTGGAGCATCTCATGCAAGTGAAATTGTTGGACTGGAACTATGGAGAAGCATTTTGACACCTGTTAGTATGAAAACAGCCTATTCAAACCTTTCACCAAATACAAAATGTAAAATGAAGACTCAAATACTTTTAGCAGTAAGGTAAATTACAATTTTATTAATTTATCTGTTGTTATTTCTACCTTTTACATTTCAGGTGGACAATAAATACAATAAATAACTTTTCTGTTCTCCGTTTTTTTCAAAGAGTTTGGGATTTTTTAAGCTTTTTTTATAAAAAATTAAGGGCTGGATTTATTCATTGCTTGATAGGTTGTCAGGATTTTCTTCAGAAATTCCTTCACATTTCCCTTGGTCTTGTACTGGCATTGATCTCCATGTGCTAGGCTCTGTGATAGAAAGAAAAAAGATTGGGTTAGCAGAGATTTTATAATAAAATGAAGAATTTAGATGAACCAGTAAAAATATACATTATTTGGAGCTACGCAAGGATTTCAAAAACATTTCCTAGAGAATTGTTCCTTGAACAGTGAGTGTAAGAGTGGCTTTTCCTGATGGCAGGTGAACTGTTACATGATTCTATATATTTAGTTGTTATATTCAGTTACAGCTGAAGTCATTTCAACTGAGCTGTTTCAACCCAGAAATCAGTGCAGATACCATGAGGAGCTGGGTGAGACCGGGACAAGGGGTCTGCTCAGTGTCACAAGGCCACCCTAACTATTCCTCCTTGCCAGTTTGAAGGCAGCTGAAAGGGGCTGGAGACACTGCACCGTCAGCATCTTCTGTGTCTCGTTGAATCATGCAACAGCTTTGCTCAGTGTGTAAATAAAGGATGTTTCRCTGCCTCAGAAAAGCCGATTGAGGACCCACGAGTCTTCCTGAGCATCATCACAAGTTGGAAGATGCTGCAGTCACAGCAGTATTTCACGCCCAAGAAGGAGTGAAGAAACTGCAGCTTAGGTAAGATTAAAGCTGCAGAGGAGAAGGATGCTCTGCCCACCTGGCCCCAGCCATGCAGCTCCTCCAGTGTTAGATCACTATTACTCAATGTCAAAACACATTTTGAGAAAGCAGAAGAGAAAAGCAATTCAAATAAAGCTCCTCTCCCAGACACCTACGTTCAAAGGTCCTCATGCTGAAAGGGTTTGGAGAAGTGAAAGGGGACAGTGGGGCAGAGCCCTTCTCCCTCCTTCCTCTGCCAACTTAAAAAGCTTTTCACTGCCTCATGCACATTGCAGTTATATCTGGCTCCTGCATGAAGTGAGTATTTAAAACACTAATATTTAAGCAGTATTTAGTATTTAGAACATTAATCTGAAATTAATGAAAACACTTATCTACAAATGTTTAAATTATTGAAAAAAATCCTTTCTTTTGTAAAAGATAAACAAAGATGTGTGGAAAAGTAAGAAAGTCTTACTTCACAGAGATTTCTCTCCAGTAGAGCCTGGAAGGTCAGGGTAAGCCTTGTAATTACTGGGTTGGAAGATTTGTTGTTTTCCAGCAGGTGTTTGGTTCCATTCGCAAAACATGCCAGTTCATGGCCAGGCTGTTCAACAAAGAAGGCATTAGAAAAACCTAGAATGCATTTTGAGTTTATCCACAGAAAGAAGAAATTTATATTCCTAAATGTGGCAGCGTGTCACAGTTAAAGGCAATGTAKTTTGCGATATATTGAAAACTGGCACAAGAACTTTGGGGGGGACTGTAAAATGCTGAATTCTCATGTATGCCGTAAGAAACACCGGTCCCATCTCTCAGAAAACCTCAAGCTGTAAGAGTTACCTCTCCGAAGTATAGTTTCAGCTGAAGCTGGGGTTTCACCATGTCTGAGGAGGCTCAAAACAATAAAATAGTGCTGGATACACCTAGAGCTAAGTCTGAGGTCTGACATCTGTGGCCCAGGTTCAGTTAGTATGTTGGCACCCAGACATAAAACAAGGTCTTGCAGAGATTTTCAGAGCAAGAGCCTGTATCTCATGATATGTTAGTCGAGCCCACAAGGACTTTTGCCTGACTCTGGGCTCGATTCTGATTGCTCTGTAGTGGGAGGGCTTTTGCTTCTCTCCCCACCACTATGCATCAAGCTCAGTTTTGCTGCTATTGGTGTCTTAAAGTCTTCCTCATAACTGAAAGCAAAAGTTACATAAGGAGCAAAGTGACCAAACTTAATAAACTCAGTTAATACCAAACTTATTTAACATCTCTAATAGCTTAAAAAAATATACTTACCTCGGGAATGGGGAGACAAGAACATGACTGAAAGCAAAAAGAGTGAGTGTTAAAATCCAGCATTCAATGTACAAGTACAGATTTGTTTAGCCTCATTATATTCTCAAAAGCCATGTACTCACGCTGACAGCTGTCTGCCTACATGGGCAACTCACAGAACTATCGTCCTGGAAGAAGAGCAAGTGAGAAATCAGTATTTATTATCCTCTCCTGTACGAGCGTGCATTTTTACAGAATTAAGGTGTGAAACAGCCACTTACAAGCAGGCGCTTTGTATAGCGGATAATTTCCCGGACACCGCAATACTCTGCTTGCACAGAGAGCAGCAGACAAGAGAAGAGTATGTATGACAGCATGCTGGCAGTCGTGTCAGCTCAGTCTGATGGGTGGCAGAAGAACTGGAGGACGCTCCTTTTAATTGAGTCTTCACAAAATTCCCATTCTAATATGGAAAAACCCAATTATAAAACTGATACCAGGTGCCCACTATTTTTCCCCCCACCTGCTTGGACAGCATTTTAAAGAAATCGAACGTGGAATTGAGTCACCTACTTTAGTACTGTGGAAATTCACAAAGTGATTAATTTGAACATTAAGATATCACAACCGAGCAGGAAACAATGGTTAAAAATCTACGAAAGCATTTTTTTTTTTCAGATGTGGGGTTTGCCTCCTGTACTTATGTAAGTTATATTTACATGAAAGCGAAGAGACAATAATGTTCAGCATTGTCAAAGTCCCTGGGAAAGCAAACTGATGTGCTGCAGGGTGGCTTCCTCCCAGATTCAGAGCAGGACCTTGCTCACAGAAAGCTGGTGACACTGCAGGGGTCTGTGGAGCAGACAGGCAGATGGATGAAGTCGTGGAGCAGTGCCTGGACAAGGTGTCACTGAATTACAGCTGCTGCATCCAGACAGCAATCCCATAGTCCTTGACTGTGATCCCAGCTCTGCTGAGTGCCCGTGCACCAGGGTGCAGCTGAGCCTGGGGCCCTCAGAGTGCAAACAGGGTCGCATCCCACCCATTGCCTTTTAAGCAGAAAGGACTGGATGCAAAAGTAGTCCTAGGTAACCCAAATAGCATTAACTTGGAAATTCTCTCAGGTGGCGTCTCCAAATAAGGTTGAATGTTGGTGAGAGCCCTCCCTGGCCACAGAGGTTTCCTTTTTGCAAGTTGCACACCTTGGCAGAGCAAGTGGTAGCCCTTCAGATTTCTTGTAAATCCCCAGGGCTGACTTCTAAGCTTCCCTTCTGTTTGCCACAAGTCCCATTATGCCCCAAAGGTCTCCTTCAAAAGCTTGAGACGTCTTCTGGTCAGTCCAGCTGAAGGATGAGTGTGATCCCTCTGGAAACTGTCCTGGAAAGAAAAAACATTGGACTGCAATTAGCTGTTTTTTCTCTCACATTTGCCGACCAGCAAGGAATTCACCTGGCTGAGCAAGAGGAGCAGAGGAGGACCTGCCTGCTGCTCCTGCCCCTGCCTCCCTGCCTGCACGCTCAGCATCACCTCTGGGCTGGGCTGGATGCTTCCTGCCTTTTCATTGAAATTTGTCCTTAGATGATTCCATGTGGAAAGTGAAATTTGTCCTTAGGTGATTCCGTGTGGAAAGTGTGCACATCCCATTAGGCAGGTACAGCTTGCACACAGGCCCCCGGGGATATCTAGAAAAAGCCAGAGACCCTCCCTTGGCAAGCTAAAGCTGACAGCAGGCTGTGTTGTGATCAAGAGATACACAGATGTACCGTGGAGGTGGCTGGCATCCATGAGCCAGGCAGTGGCATCTTTCAAGGCACCGGATATTCAGAGAAGGAATAAAATCACTGACTTGTGATTGAGAGCCTGTGGTCCCCTGAAAAGCAATAAAGAGACTTCTGTTACAGGTACATCTCCCTAGAGGAAACTGCTCTTTGCCTGAACAAAGCAATGGGCATGCTRCTCTCTGTTTGTTCAACCAGTAAAGCCCCGATTAGTTTAATGCATGAAGCCCTGAGGGAAATAAATTATGTGTAACATTTGTGAGACACTTGGTTTCTCAGAYGGGGGAAAAAATGATTTTACATTCTTTAAAGGAAAGAGTTCAAAAGCATCTTTGATTTAGCCAAGGTTGTGCAAGGAATGTGGTAGTAAGGCATGGAAGAGAGAGGCAAGGGGCTCTTTTTGACAGCCAGGACATTCTCCGGTGTCTGTTTTTAAGAAAAATTTGTTCACTAGAAATCCCATTTTTCCCAGTAACTGCTAGGTGTCTTTTCAAGGATTTTACAAAATCTGATGTACTTAGCAGGGTCTCTAGGGCTTCATCACCTAAGGAATGGCATCTCAATGCAGCTGCCGTGCTCTGTAAATTAAAGAGATGCTGGCATAAATCGTATGCAAGATACATAATTAGTACCTTTCCATACTCAAAATGTACTTATGGACACTGGGCAGTGAGCAGGTCAGATAACTTCTTGCCAGGCCTACAGCCCAAAAGGCAAGGTCTGTATTTTTGTTGCTAATTGAAAATCAGAATGGCAGAGCTTCCAGAGATGCTTCCAAGCTGCTCCCAAGCCCGCGGTTCCTCCTTGCAGTCACTCTCTGCCAGCAGTGCCAGCGCTATCTCTACATCTTTGCATTTCTCTTTGATTGCTTATTCAGATCCATCTCACACTGTTGTTGCTCCGGGGCAAATGAGTTGTCAGAGAAGCTGTATTCAACTTACATTGAAAAAGAAATCACCAGAAGTCAAACTGGCAGTGACAGATCTTTCCATATATTGGTTAGAGCAGAGGTGGATAAGGCAGGGGTGAGTGGCACAAGTTGCAGCTTCTCTTTGGGGAGTTTAAGCTCTATTCTGGCATTTAGAGGCTGATCCAAGACTGTAGGAATTAATATTTGATGCCTTCCCAGCAGAAAGACCAACTTTTTAATAGATTTTTCAAACACTGARTTTTGATATTTTAAAAGTCTTCATTATGACGATGAGCTGCAGCAACGTATTTTCACAAATAGGTTGTCATTTGTTGGTTAATTTTCTGTCCTTGGGTCTAGAAAGCTGATCATCCACTCTTCCCCTTCAATCTCTCTTTCAGCAACACAGATCAAAATGTGGAGAGGAAATAGAGGTTTTCATCCATTGCTCCAAAAAAGTGAAATAAAGATCACCAACCTTAAAGGTACTGGATACAATAGCCCCTAGAAACATCCCCTACATTGCCACTGGGACACCTGAGCAGGGAAACTCACTGTGGTCAGCCCGGGACAGAACCACCAGCAGCACATGACATATCCTCATATGTCCTACTGCTTCCCTACACACTGAGGGATGCAGTGGGCAGGGTGCAGTGGAGGAGCTGAGTAGCAAGGAAGGGGTAGAGAGCTCCATCACCAGGGGTACTGCCAGCACCAGGGAAGCCCATCAACTTTCAAGCGATGGGATTTTAAGATTCCAACCCAGAACAGGTATTTGGAAAAGGTGGATATATAAAACTCTCCAATGTGTTTCTGTGGTCTCTTACAGGTGGTTTTTTTCTGCCTCCTTTGGAGACTCTCATGTCCTGTACATTTTTGGTTTATGTGTAAATACTTTAGGATATATATTTTCTTTTAATGCCTTTACTTTGATGATAGGTTGAATGACCAAAAACGCTGCACAAACATCCAATTTCCAGATCGATATTTTAATCTGATTTGCATAAACCTCCAGATCTCCTGAGTTCTCATGAGAGAATTTGCATCCTAATGTAGAGTTTCTAAGAATCTCTATACAGTTTGGGTTTTCTAATGTAGAAAAAATTATTCCCTGCAGAGGAAAAACACCCAGATAACACACCAGCTTGTTTTACGTTTGCTGTGTGCACTGATCAAGATAGAAGAGCTGCAAAGACCACAAATTAAGAGATACTATTCATAGTTTGATTTTCCAGAGATACGGTGGCTTGGAGTACTTTTTTCCCTTTCTCTTAGATAAAGATGACATATGCTAATGTAGAAATAAAGGAAAATAGGGGCATTCTAATTGCTCCATGAAAGGGTAAACCATAGCATAGTAAGAGCAAGATTGCTTATGACAGAAAGGCATCAGATCCTAATGAACTCAGGGCACATTTCAGATTCCAGCTTGAAGAGGGTAGTGGCACACTGTGCTCTGCCCTAGCAGATGGACCATGGGATGTCCTCAGGACCCACTTTAGCTTCTGTAGGTAATGGAGCTCTCATTACTTTCAGAAGAGTTTTAATTAATTTGAAACAATTTAAGCTTATTTACAAAAACTAGTGGCACTCAGCAGCTGTGATAGGGGAGAGCACAGGTGAGAGAGACCTTCAAAGGTGCAAGTCCTCCATGTTTCATGCGATAGCACAGTCACCAGAGCTTTCCTGAGTTGAGCCAAGCTTTCAATGATATTTAGCAAGAGCTGAGGTATCTAGAAGAAAAAAGCCCTGACAGCAACATGCCAGCCATGCTGGGTGCATATTGCAAGTGCTTCCCACAACCAACCATCTCTAAAAGCAGGCAGAAGGCGGCAGGAATTGACCACAAAGGTCACCAGTTCTCTTGCATTTTAAGGTTTTTCCTGATGTCTTCCTCCAGTGTCATCTTTTGTGGCCTGACCACTTTCATACCAGGAAAGAAAAACATTAAGCRCTCTCGCATCAGAAATCCACTCACCGTTCCTTTTTTGTCCCACTATGCGAGGGCCCTGGGTGCTGGATTTCCCCCTCAGCACTGCATGGAGATGGAGGCTGAGCATGCGGGACAGACAGACAGCACAAGGCCTTCACTCCATGGCTGTGTTAGAGCTCTTCACCAGCCAGCCCCACGACGCAGCTCGCTTTTCGTGCTGGAAGCGCTGAAAATCCACCTGCAGCCTGCTTGATGGAAACACAGCAATCGTAATTTAAGAGCGAAGTAGGCGCGGATATTGGTTCCCACCTAGTTGCATAAGTAAGAACAAGCTGGCTCCTTTCCATGAGAATTGGCAGGATTTTCTATCCTCTATGTGAAGTAGGCTACATTAGTGYAAAAATGTTTTGAAACATGGGAGAATAGAGCAGTCCATGAAGATGAGCTGTGAAAGTCCTGGTGCTGTCGCAGCAGGCGAGGCCATGCAGGTGCTGGTTTTGACACAGCAGGTGTTGGCGGCAGTGCAGTCTCAGCATGTTCTTCCCCACTTGCAAGGTTCTGGTTTCTCCAAATCTCTCTCCTTGTGACCCAAGGTTATCCATTGCTTTCTCCATCACTCAGAGGACCTTCATATTCTCTTCAGAGATTGGGTGTTGTACAGCCCAGTAGCCTTAGAATTTCACCCATACTAAGCAAGAATTTCTTGCTGTATCCAGCCCTTTATATCTTACAGTGAAACTGCATATGGAACCTGTGAGACCCCCTTTAAAAAATACTCTCTTTCTGCTGCATGTATGACTTCTAATAGGTTAATTGTTCCACTAGTGTCTGATTCTGGCACTATCACAGGATCTACAGTTTAGGAAAACTGCCTTAAAAATCAGTGTGAGTACTTAAATTTCCCCTTGCTTCATGGCTTCATTCCTTTTGGAGCCTGTCTCTGGAAGGATACTCTACATACTAATTATCTAAGCTGGCAGTGATCAGTCTGTGTATTGCTTAAGGAGCATATATAGGAAGAAGACGGCTTTAGAGAGAGGAAGGTGTTCTTGTGCAGTTTACATTCAATTTAGCACTTCACCTTCTTCCCACTTGTCTCCTTGGATCTCATAATTTCTTCTGACTCTACACTTTGCCTTTTTCTTCACAAGTACAAGACAGTCATTGGCCTTCTTGGCTGACATGCATGCCATGTCTAAGAGAGGAATCTCTACTATAACCTCTATGACAACACAAAGAATGATATAAAAAAATATGATAAACCACAGAGATACATCTTAATGCCTGCAAAGGCRTCACCTACTCCTCTGTCTCAGAAAAAGAGAAACTGAGATGTGGACTGTGATCTTGCCTTCCCTTGTGGTGGGGACATGCCAGGCAGGGACTCCTGAGGCGTGAGAAAATCTCAGCCTGGCTCAGAGCCATCATAAAATCATTTAGGTTGGAAAAGACCTTTACAGGCAGGGCTTCAGTAGGTGCTAAAACTGCTGGGCAGCACCAGCCTCTTCCCACCCCATGCCCCATGGACATCACAAAGCTTCTCCCAGCCCCAAAGACCTTCCTCCAGGCCAGGGCTGTTTTCTAGAAAAATAGCTTTTCACTGAGAAATTGGTTCCTSTCTGATTGAGTTTTTTCAATCAGGGAAATAAGCTGCTGTTACCTTTTTTTCCTTCTGTAGCACTAAATAGTATAGAAAGTGTGAAAAATAGCCAGCGTCTCATTAAGTAATACAGGCTGTTGTAAGATCTGGAATGCCATCAAAGACATGAAAATTGGGCAATTACAGTTTTATTTGAGGGATGACAGATCTGAATATGCTTTCATAATCAAGGCAATAAACACGTAGAAGTAGGTATCCCTGGTTCTTCTGGTCTCCCTTCTCATTTTTTGACAATTTCAGGATTCACTGCATTTATTTTAGAAATGAGRGGGTCTGTAAGCACCTTGAACAAGCTATCAAGCAGATGGCTTCTACCACTCCAGCATGTATGTGTGGAACATGCCACTGATGGCAGGTCACTACAGACACAGCACTGACAGAGGAGCTGCTCCATATACTGAATTCTATTGATATAGGTGTTTTCTTTTTTGTAATTCAGAGAAAAAATCACCAACATATGTAAGCAGTGCCCCACTGAATCAGCTATGTATCTGTCTGCCTGCCTGCCAGGCAAGGCTCTGTTTTAAACTCCCATCACCAGGTCCCTGAAAAATTCCTTAGAGATCCTAATTTCTATCCATGGATAATGATACCAATATTATCTCCAAAAATTAATGCATTTGATATATCATAAAGAAGATTATTCACATGACACAGACCTGTCAATTCTTTGTGTGCATAAACTGTGATTGTCATTGTGATTCCTCATCTTTGGGATGTGGGGCTGACCCCTTGTGGTGTCACCCAACTCCAGCRCCACTGGACCTCTCATTGGTGACACAGCCACACATTCACTACTGCAAAAGCAAGGCTAAACTGTCTATCAGGCTCCGTGTGCAGGGAGCATAGAACCATAGAATGGTTTGGGTTGGAAAGCACCTTGAAGCTTATCTCCTACCAACCCACCTACCATGGGCAGGGACCAGGGCCACTAGACCAGGGCCCCATCCAACCTGGCCTTGAGCACTTCCAGGGATGCGATTGGTCACAGTGAGGCGTATCACAAAGTGCTGTGCCTCCGAAGGAGCTTGTCCAACCCTAAGGTGTCCTTGGTCACCAGCAATGACCTAGAGGCAGCCCAGTCTCCTTCATGGTGGTCAGTGCTGCCATCGCTCTCGAAACCATGGTGCTCCAGCCTGGAGTTGCTTTGCTTCACTCGTGGTTTGTCTGCGAACACTAACAGGGTGATACACTGGTTAACCAGTGTGTCCTGAGCTTGCCTCCCATGCTGCCAGACCAGGGTCACCCCAAAATCACCTAGAGGCTGTCCAGTGTGGGACTTCCCGTGGGGAAGGGAATGTGTCCTGGTCYGGGAGCAGACTTGGGCTTGGGGTTGAGTGGAACAAGCCACGGAGGAGTTGCGTGGCAGCTGCAGTGAGCAGCRCATGCCCTGCCAGGGGTGAGGATGCCATCAAGTGGCCAAAGCTCTACATTCACTTCCCACTTGCTCTTCATGTTTTTAAAGTTATATTACATATATTTATATTATATAGAGTAGCTTTCTGCCCTYTGCTCCCTTTCCACACCAGGTTGCCCATGGCTCTCCCTGACAGCTCCTTCTAGCAGGTGTGCGTTACACGAGAGTTTTGTCCGCGCATATCCTGGGCACCCATCTCAAAACTGGTTTAATTGGATGTATAATATCATGAAATATCACCATGCAACTCCACCGTGGGTCTCAGGGCTTTACACCCAGGGAGCACTGAATGGATCGAACCTGGGCACCATGAAGACAGGATCATGCAGGTACACAGCTTGTTGTGAACATCATCAGTTTAATTAATTCCTGGTCCATTTTACATAATGCAGGCAGATAAACAACACCATTTATTTGCATTAAAAAAATAGTCTCCCCAAGTATTATCCCTGGAGAAACAGGATATTATCCTTCTAAAAAACATGTTTTCCATACACGCATTAAAATCTGCAACATGGAAACGAATCCTGTTGCAGCCAGCAACAAATACTTGTGTGAAGGCTCATCAATTTTATCCATATGGTTTATCAGAAACAGTGTTCTCACGAAGGTCAAGGGCACTGTGAGCCTTCCAACCTGCAAGTCCTGAGATGAAGCAACACCAGCTGTTTCCTCCAAATTTTAAGGCTGGTTCTGGGGGCACCCACACTTCTGTTTTTAATCTGGGCCCCAGCGATGAGGAGCCCAAAGTGGGTGACCCCCTTTCCAAGTACTGCTCCAGACCCAAAGTTTTAGGCATTTTCTGCTGAGATCTTCAAGTGTTGTCACCAATTCCTCCTTTCATCCAGGGAGGAGGACGTAGGAGTTCCTTTCGTTCTCCTCCTTTTATGGAGGAAATCTAGGCAGCTGCCCCACATTGTATTCAGAAACCTTTTTTGAAGGCATCTGCTAAAACTGCAATTGCTGGGCTTTTCCCCCACAACTCTTCTCCAGAGGAAGAGCTGTTCCTCTAGAACATTTCCCAGAGGACAGTGTTGTCCTAGATTGTTCCCCCTTGCTGTGTGTCCCTCTGCATGTGAGCCAGTTACCCCTTGGCCTCTCCTGCCACTGCCACCACAGTCCTCTTGTCCCAGCAAAGCTGGTTCTTCTTGGGCTTTGGCATCAAAAGCTCCATGCTTAGAAAATAAATCATGGAGATATTTAACAGTAAAAATATAAATAATCATGATGTAAAAGATCTCGGAATAATTGAGAGGCTGAGGTAGACCAAAGAGAGACTGGRTCTGCCCCAGTGTTCTCAGTGGGATTGCAGCAAAGAGCTGGAGGTCTGAAGAGTGTCCTAAAGATGCTTCCTTTGGTGATGGTCTACTCAGGGCTACAAAGTGATGTCTGCAGGATGTGGCAGCTGGCAAGTCATGTCAGGGAGCTCAGAAGCTCTAATAAGATACCTCAAGCAGGTCTCTGGAGGGCTGCACCAGGCAAGCTGTGTAAATTAACAGGCGGCCTTCTATATGAAATGCAGACTTGTTTTATTGTTTTCTGAATGAAAAAAGCAGCTTAGTCTCTGAATTTAACATCCTTCTGTTTCCCAATTTAATTTATATCTTGGAGAACAGACTGAAGTTGTCGAAGCCCCTCACATTTTTTCATGGTAACATGTTAAATTGTGGCAAACTGTGATGTAAACCACGAATGTTTGTGTGGGAGGAGTCATCCACTTCTTTGAACCTGAAAGCAAGGTAGGATTTGGTGGGAATCCAGACCTTCCTACAGAAAAAGCACCTGTGTACCCACCACATCTCCTCCTTTCCTTGTTCCCAAAACAGACGAGCATTATGTGCTGCGTTGTACAAAAGACGCTCCCTTGGTGATGTGAGGTGGGCTGGGTTTGGGTACATCCCTTGGGAAAAGGAAGTTGTTTTCCTGGCTCAGTAGGAGCAATGCCATTGGTGAAGAAGCCCACCACCACCACAGGAATTATTAAGCTGTTCTTAGTCAACAGAGATTTGACAATAAAACAGTCTTTGGATTTGATTGAGCTGGTGCCATTTTCRGAGTCCTCCACAGACTAAGTCCACAGCAGTTGCTGTAGGTGCAGGATGGGAGTCTTCGGTCAGAGCAGCTGAGCCCTCACCAACCCCACACTGCTGGTTTGGCTCAGGAAAGCAGGAGACCTTCTGGTCTTCTTGGTAACACTTTTGAAATAAGAAAGAAGGAGATTTATGAAGTACTGCAGAAAACAGCAAAGACTGCCAAGAATAATCTTGAATATGTAGCTACTAAAAAAGTTTCTTTAATCAGGTATTTTTAATATTGCTCCTCTAAGTTAATGAGGGAAAGAGCAAGACAGTGAGTTGATAGTCAAGGCATTCTGAAATAGCTCATTTCAGATCTTTGTGGATGGAACAAGGGAGGAAAGGGTACTGTGAAGGGACTTTAGTGAGAATGATATTTCAAAACTTATAAAATGTTAGAGAATAATCTCCTTTCAAATTATTATTTCTGACTGATATTAATTAAAATAATCACTACAATCAGAAGAGATTGCAATGAAGCTGTAGGAGACCTGGAGCGACACTAAAATCCATCAGCACATCTGCTGTCTGCTCTGAATCCCACAGACCCAAATTTGAAAAGTGTTTGGCTGTTCAGGTGTAGGTACCCATGTAAGTTATATGACTTTCACAGGATCTATACAATTGCAACTCTATTTGATTCAAAGATTAATTCTGTAATTTTAATAAAGCTAGAGGGTCTTTATGTGCTGACCTGGAAGTTAGGGGTTGGTCTCAGTTTGGCATCTTTTCATTGCTTTGAGGGAAAGTTCATAGCCAAGAAACATGGCTGCACTCGATGGGAATCCTCGCACTGTATTGACCGTGAGGCCCCTGAAAAAGACCTGTTGGGGATGGAGAAAGGTTAGAGCACAGGAATATACTGGCTATTTTAAGAAGAGGAAGAAAACATCGAATGAAGTCATGGTGGGATTCTGAAGAACCAAATCTCGGTTTGCTTGGAAGATATGCTCCCACTGCTGGTTGTAGCTGAGGGCTGCACTGGAGAATGGAAATGCAATGGCCAAAGGCACTGGTTTGGTATCGCTGCTCTGTGCTCCCCACAGCCCCCCAGCTRTACATGCCAGACAGAGCTACAGGAGGTAATGGGTAAAAAAATGATCTTGTGACACTGGTGTAAAACAGAGAGCAAGAAATCCAAAATGTCTTCCAGTGTTGTCCTACCTAACTACAGTCATAGAATGATAGAATCACAGAATGCTTTGGGTTGGAAGGGACCTACCTTAAAGCTCACCTTGTTCTAACACCCTGCCACGGACACGGACACCTCCCCCAGACCACATCGCTCCAAGCCTCATCCAACTTGGCCTTCCTTCCCTTTGCATACATAAACATGTGGGGATCATGCAAAGCCCAGGGTACAAGAAGGCTCTATTTTCATGCAGGAAATGCTCTGCCCCCGGGACTGGGTCTGTGGGCACAGACAACGCTTGGCAAGCGAGAGGGAGCGGCGTGGCTGCGAGCCAGCCCAGCCGTGCGGGCACGGTGCCACGTGGACTATTTTTCAGGTTTCACCTTTGAGCATAGAAGGAATTTCTCAATCAACAGAAAACAGACTTCCTCTGTACCTTGCTGAGAATTCTCTCTCACCAGCGCCTTGGGGCCCAATATTTGACAGAAGCTGATATTTTCACATGTGTGTTCCCAAGGTGAAACTTTGGTACCCACACATAACCCAGAGCTTTCTTTCATCAAGGTAATAAATACCAGCTGCCAGATTTCTGTATGCTGCTCAATAGATGTCTTTTTTAAAGATGCTGGCACGTACAAGAGCGAAAGACACCGTGGCTTTTAAGTGCTTGAACAGTAAAGTGCTTTTGGAAAGTGGAGAGGGGTCTTGTCACTCCTGACTCCTGGCCTTGACTCGTGTCCCTTTGAACCCCCCTTGCTACAGACACCACACCCTGGTGAGTGCAAGGATGTGCACAAACTGCTCACTGTGGAGTGAGCCTGCTCATAAATGGTTGCAGGGAGCATCTCTGCTGCCCTGTTTCTCACTAAATCGCTCCATTAACCACCAAGGCTCATCACCATGGTCACTAATCTAAACACCACAGGTTCAGAATAGACAGGAAAGGGAACATCAGCAATCAAGCCCCTTTCCAGGCTTTATAAAAGCAAGGTTCCCACAGCTACTCTAAAAAAGCATGGAAAATCTTGGCTCCAAGACCAGAAGCCCACAGATTTAAGTGTCTAACCAGTTTTTCCCCTGAAATTACTGAACTCTACTAAACACCATCATATCTTGTATTGTATCCAATAAATCCAAAGCATAGTGCTGACTTGCGTGAGACAGAATCAAAATATGTTCACAAAGTTTACACAGAGCTTGCAGTGTGAAATTGCAGTGTTGGGATATTTAGGATATTATTTGATTTATTAGGATGTTTTAATTTTTTAGGAAAGAGAAGTTTCTGGGAGGAAATTCAATGTTTTTGCATTATCCATAAAGTAACACGAGAGAGCCAAGTTAAATAATAATGAAGATTTAGGATGATAAATCCAGAGGCACAATTTTTTCTCATCAGAATGAACACACCTGGCTACGGAGAAAGACAAGGGTTATATTTACATTTCTTAGTGTACATCAGGCAATTATTTCCAGTATGGAGAATGCTGTTCCTTTGTCCCAGAATGAAAACATTCAGCCCTGGGTTTGCTGTTTGTCACTTTTGAGTCTCCTAACATTTAAAAAGGTTTTCCTTACAAGAGCAGGATCCAGTCTTGCCATCAACTATTCCTCAATCCTACTGATGGCTTTGGGGCAGGTGCCAGGCGTGGTGGCAGAAAAACTGCAAGCAGTTCAGGCCTCCAACAGAAAACCCGTTTAGCTGTTAATTCAGGCAGGACAAGGAGGGCAGAAGGTGAGGATGAGGATGAACAGAGAAGGGAAAACACATGGAAATTGCCTTTTCAGCCACCCTGTGTTTGACCGTGAAAGTGCACACCAAGTGGAATGCACAAGGCAGGTACCATAGATCCTGGCACCCTGTCCCCCCTCTCACTGTCCAAGCACAGTCCTCAGCATCTCTCCAGGTACTTGTGCTTCACATGGAGAAGTGAATGTGACTTTCTTCACTCAGTGGCAAACACTGAACCAGACCACAGGCTCGTGTTACAGCTGAGAGGGTCACAGGAGGCATAACAGGTGGGCAAATATTGAAATCACACTGACTTGTGATTTTGCAGGCTATTTTTCTGTTTGTAACTTGTTACATTTCTCTCAGGATGTGAAAATTAACACTTTGTAGCTAAGATCCCACATGATGTTCCAATGATAAATGCAGATTTATTTCAATATCAGAAGACATTATTTCACAACCATGCCTTTGGCAATGCAACAAAGCTGCAAACCCTTGTTCTCTGCCATTCACATTTAACTGAGGCAAAGTTTGCAGGTAGATCAAATATCCTTTATGACACTAACAGACAAAGTCAGAAAAGGGAGATAACTTTTTTGGCATGCAGCCCTTCTTCGCGTTTGAAACCAAAGCAATTCTGATTTAAGAACTCTTCCAATCAACTCTATCTTGGTGCAGAATGAGGGTGAGCAGTGCAAGGGCAGTATGGCTTCCACCAAAGCGTTGCCTGAGGTAAGTGGACACACCCAGGGTGCCAGGACAGTCCCACAGAATGGGTTCATTGACACCAGACTCAATGGGAAACATTTGACCTCTGCATTTTGTAGAAGCAATCACAGAGCTAAGACTTTCTACCTCTGATTTATGATAACTCAAATCATATCCATGATTAAGTGCACTAACATGAAGCATTGTTTGAAGTTAATTACACCAGCAGTGTGTGACCCCCAGTCATTCATTTCTTCATTGTGTAATATGCATTATTACTCTCACTATTTTGATTTAGAAGGAATCTACACTAAAATTTCCTACTGCCATTATAATAATTTAGCTGTAACTGGCTTTAGCTGTTCTCTCAACCCTGCAGAAAGGTTTTTAACAGCCACTGTATTTTCCAATCGACAATTAAATACCTAATAACCAGATTTTACTTCAAACATCACTTACTTTTAAGCCCTCGTTCTGGTAGCTCTGCAAGATGCAGTCAAGGGTCCCTTTGTACTGGTTTAAATAAACTCCATCTGCCTGAAGTCGACTTTTCACAACATCCATTGGTGTACATAATGCCCAGGAAAAGGCTCCTAGAAAAATGCAGAAGTATTTGAATAATTCCTTCTCTATACTTCCTTGGCCGCAGGTCAGTGAACTCAGAAATTCACCTCTCATCTACCACATCACATGCAATTTTCATGTCAGGGCATTCACCCTGCTCAGGCACAGAATCAGCATTTCTGGGAGCAAAGTTCCCCGTTTCTGGCAGAAGCGTTCAGATTTTGGARGTTCTGCTGCTAATCAGATGCAGGTAGAGCAAGAGGGGCTTCTCCAGGTGCAAAAACATCTTCTGCTGTGCTTCTGGTGGAACATGGACATGCCATGGGAAGAGCCTGAGCTGCTGCCTGGGAGACGATTTCAGAACAAACGGAGTCTTCTGATAATTCCGTTGTAAAGCAAAGTTTGAGCTGAGGATACGAGTAAGAGGCAGGTCCATCTCAGGCTGCCAGGATTAGGCTCCACGCAGCTGAGATACCTTGTCATTCCTCTAAAGAAACATCTCTTTACATTGACCATCCTGCAGCTGAGTGGGATGGTTTGCCTCTGGAAAGATCAGCGCACGACTGCAATCCATGGCCCAGCTGGACAGCCAAGAGTTTGTCTGGATCTACATGAGAGTTGGGGCAGACTAGAAAAGCTGTCCAAGTGCACCAGGGGCCTCTTAATTTGAGGAGAAACAGAGAGGGCATTTTGTTATCATTACCTAAGCTAAGGACTGACTTGCCTTTGTGGATCTGCAATTTAGAAATGCCCAAGGAGTGGGGAGTGGGCGTAGGGGTGACCTTTCACGTGGTGGGGGATGCACATGCCAGTCTTACTGGCAGGTGTACACAGAGAAAAAAGAAGATCAGTAACAGTCAATTTGGCTTCTGCTACATGTGGGTAGGTGCACACACCCTCCTGGTGGGCAGCCAACAGGTTGAAGTCCTCTTCTGGAGGCATCTTGGCTGCCGTGTATCCCTGGCAAGGTGATAGATAGGCAGGCTGCCCTGAGGCATCCAGAGATGAAGGTGCTGGCTTGTTTTCCTCCTCACTGCCATTGAGCCCAATGAAGCTGTGATAACACGACTTCCATAAAGTTTTTCAGGCCATAAAGTGCAGCTGTGGTGCCAGGAAACCTGGCCCTGGGGGAGGAAGGTCGTTCAATCCCATGTCCTCTCCTGGTGTTCGGGAGGATGCGGTGGCTCTTGAGCCACCCTCGTAATCTGCCCTGAGAACCTTCCTGTCCTCGTTTTGCCAGTGTTGTGAGGAAGTAAAGGTGCTTACCTGCTACACCCCCTGCCAGCCAGATAGAGAAGGGATTAGGAGAAATGCTTCCATCAGGAGTTATCCAGTCACAGAACATTGCGTAAGGGATGAAATAGACGCAGTACCCGGGAACATCCCTCAGGAGCATTGCTACCGTGCCTCGGTATGCTCCTGCCATCCCCTCTTTCTGTAGGATTGTCCTAAAGCAGTGAAYTGGGCCTCGGTACACAGGAGATCCAGGAACTGTGGTTTTTAGTTTAACATTTGCTACAAAAAAAAAAAAAGATACAACTGTTAGAACAGATATACTGCCACAGAACTCCTCCCCAAAGCCCACTGGCATCGATTAGAAGTTGCTGCCATCCAGTTTCCTCTGCTGGGGTCAGCATGTAGCATGGGAAAAAAGTTTCAGAAGTACTTGGGTTTATTTTCAGAAGATATTTAGACACTTCAGGACAGATTTTTCTTAGATGCATTGCATACCTCCCAATAGGTATTTGCCCAGGGAGATTTCCAAATATGTTTAAGGCTATGTGCCCAACTTTAATGGATTTTAACTTCAACTTGTGCCAAGTCACATCTTTGAAAGCCTTGACATCTTCAGAGTCTGGCCCTTCCCATGCAGACCAAGTTGTTTTTGCAAAAGGCATTAGGTTGATAAGCCKCATGGAGGCTTTAAAAATGGACATAATATTGTTTTATCAAAGCAACACAAAAATGCCAGCATTTCACAGTTAAASACCATGACTGTAATGGTGAGAAAGGTGAAATGCTGAAATCCAAGCTGTTCAGCTCTGAAGCTGCTCCATCTCTTCATTTGGCTGTGCGTGTGCTCTGGTGGGGTTTGCTCCACGCCGGCAGCCTGCAATGGGATTCAGCTGCTGTCTAGAGCCAAAGCMGTTCCTTCTGCCTGCAGCTTGTGGACAGGGAACAGCCACCCACTGCCATCCTGCCGGTGTCCCCTCCTGACCCACCCTGCCACACCTGGGCTGCCTGGGACCATGCACAAAATAAGGCAGCGGTTTTCAAATGTACGTGGGAAATTTTTTCTTATGAACAGAGGAGGGTGAAATAACAGAGAGGGGTTTATGGGCAAACATATGTGGGACTGAGAGCGTGCAGAGGGAGATGGGGAGCTGGCATTGCTGCTGGCAGCTGTGGTGCTGCTGCTGGGATCTTCAGGGGATCCAACAGCCCAGCGACTCACAATTCCTGCAGCTTCTGGTCCTGAGGAGTCCTATGTCTTGTTCCTTATAGATCCCAAAKGGCTGGAAATACCATTGGTAAAAACCCTCCCCTTGAGCTGAGGAGGATGGGGCCCATGCTCAGGCAAAAGGGGGAATTTTTAGCTCAACTGCAGCAGCACAAGGCAGCAGAGAGCCAGGCCTCGGAGCAAAGTTGTCGTAAAGCTCTGTGTATGCACCAAGGCAGRGAAAGGAAGAAGAAACTCTTGCTTCCTACCTTTGGTGTATGGCTGCGTTTGCATCTGTAGCCTTATCTTCACCAGCTCCACGGGAGTGCCGATGCCCACGGACACCACCCCYGCCACGACGCTGGCCAGGGTCATGTCGGTGAGCGCCGGCGCGCCGGCCGCGTCCCCGTGGCGCAGCTGGCCGAGGAGCCGCTGGGTGTTGCTGAAGACACCGAACACCACCGAGCTGTAGATGCCGATGGTGGCCAGCGGGAAGGACATGCCCTTGAAGAAGCCACCCACCTACCCAGGAAAGGGAGCAGGGCTTAGGAGACTGAACAGGACTGAGCRGTGTAAACCCCAGCTTGTCTGTCAGGCCAGAAATCACAGAATCCTAGAACGGTTTGGGCTTGAAAGGGCTTTGAAGGTCATCTCATTCCAATCCGCTGCCATAGACAGGGATGAAATGTAAATCCAAGTAGCAGATGTCTTCTGGAACCAACTGTTTGCACATGCTGAGCAAAGGAAATTAGTTCGTGCTGCTGAAGACTTAGAAAGATCGTGCAGAATATAGGATATGGTTGAAAGCACAGCAGCCCWAGTAGAAGTCCCGTTTATGGACAGCATCTGTTCTGGCTTCACCAAAGTCAGCAAAATCCCTCTGGGAGACCTTTGCCAGCAGGATCACGCAAAAGAGCCACTGCAGATGTAACACCATAACCCAGGCAGAGACACTGATCATTCCATGCCAGGGATCTGTCTTTTCCCTATAGGAGCCGCCAAGAGGGTTACCTTAGAGTTAAGCAAGAGAAGACTGGAGGGATTTGCAGGCTCGATTGCACCAACTTTATTGGTCTTCATGTAACTTCTGGTGTCATCAGCATTTTGTACAATTGCTTTATGTATTTATCTATTTATTGACTTGCACTTTCTACCAGCACATTTAAAGTAAGATGAAGTACTTACAGACTCATTTCTGTACACAGTGAGAACACACTTGAGTGTATTTTCATATCCTTGTCCAGCTTGCAAACGAGTCTGCAAAAAACATTCGTAAAAGGTGATTAAAATCCCATGCTTCCAGCCCAAGGAAGGCTCATGCTATGTAAACAATGTGTACTTTGCTTTGAGAGCAAGTCCTTCCTTAGTCGTAAAGAAAACTGAACAATAAAATAAGATATATGTGCATCCACCCCCTTGAACTTTGCCAGAAGCAAGGCTGAGCGGGATCTCACAGTCTGAAGCTCTCTGCAACATCTGGAATCGATGACTGTCAAATTGCTCTCCAGTCTGGAGCAGCCACCCCGACCCGGCACAGCAGGCTGCTGGTGCGCAGTGCTGTCATTGGCAAGGGCCTGATTTATGAGGAAATTGGAGACTGATGTGGTCCCCTCCATTTGGAGACTCTCAGGGAAGGCTGGGATGTGTTAATGAAGAGAGGAGAGGTGAGCTCCCCTGGGAGACTTCTGGGGCCCTTCTGATCCAAGGTGGATTTTAAGACATAGAAGTACTAAATGGAGCTAAAATAATTCAGCGCCATGTCAGAAATTCTCCATACTTCACTCAAAAATAGATTTTATTTACCTCATCTTTATTCAGGCTGCTCACAAGCTTGTACTAGAAACATCCTAACAAGGGATGCATTTTTTGGGCTCAGAGGTGTGCAAGGAAATGGAAACACATTTCACTTCACAGCACCTGGGGCTTCATCTTGGCTGAGGCCAGAGCTCATTTTTTATGGGAAGACACTCACACGTGCTCCATTGGGAATGTTTTTAAGGAAYGGGGACAGCATTTCTGGCAATATCCACCAGCATTAGTGCTAGCAAATGAAGTCTGGAAGGGACAGTGCCAACCTGCACTGGAGAGACAGTGTCCAATCCCCTCGGCTGGCTCAGCCCTGATTTATACCAGGGTGAAGCAGGAAATTATTTGGGAATTTCAAGCCCAAAGGAATGTGTGTGCGCCAGAGTTCATGACTGGTGGGAGCTTTGGATGGCAAACAGCAGGTTGAATGGCACAATCATTTGGCCCAGAGCCCTGCAAGAGGCTGCCAGTGCCACGGTGGGACCCTGGAGGGAGCAGGAGGGACAGAAGCCTGGGTTCCCCCTGAGCTCACCCCAGGCTCACCCCTCACCCCGGGGTGGCTCCCTGCAGCTGTTTGCACACATCCAGCATCCCCAGAGGCCGCGGAGGAGGCGGCAGCCAAAGCAGGATGATTCCCGAGCCCTCGGAACAGGCCGGTGCACGGAGCTGCTGCTGTGGCTCACGCAGCACACGTTGTGCCACGCGGGCAGGCCCAGCCCGTGGGTGCAGACCGGGCACTCCGGGACTCACGCCGGGAACTGTGGGGCTGGGGGACCGGCAGGGAGGCTGCTGCACCCTGAGCAGGTCAGGGTGACCCAGGACAGGGTGACCGCGGTGCCCAGCCCTGAGTTCCGTTCTGGCTTTGCCTGAACACGTAGCCCAGACATTTCCACTTTGTCTCCACGAGTTTTTTTCTTTTACACAGTAACCAGGTATTTAGAGGTTCAAGTTAATATATTTTTTGAATAACTGAGGGCAACCGAGTGTCCTCACAATCTGGTCCTTGCACACATGTCCCTTAGCTAATCTGTTAACACCYGGCACTGAAATCCCTGCTGGCATCTCTGACAAAGTCAACTGCTACCAGTAAGGATATTCCTCTGCAAAACTATCCTTTTTGTTATATTTTGATTAGGTAGGGCTCTTGGGTGACACCCAGAAGCTGAAGAAAGTTCTTGGGAAATGAATGCAATGGGTAGGATGAAAAGTGAGTAAAGGCAGAACTTTTAGCGTTTTGCAAGGATGTAGGAAAAAMCAGCTACTGGTGTTTGATGGAAGCTGCAGCGCTGGGGAGAGGTGGCTGAGGGAGGAAGCCTGCTTGGGAACTGTGGTGTGGGTGCCACTTACCCCACACAGTCTTACATTCAGTCCTGCCTCCTCCCACAGATGGGGAAGGACCCCTGATCCCCTGGAGGCTGCAGATGCTGCTGAGCAGCCCCTTTGCTGGCTTAGTGCTGTGTAAAAACTCTCTTTTCCACTTCCCTGCTCCTAAATTTGGAAAGATAACAAGTCTGCCTACTTGGTATTCCCAAGGCAAAGCCTTGCCCAAAGCCGAGAGCAACAGAGGGGACAGCCTGACAGTTGTCTTTATAAGCACTGAAGGATGGGCTTGCTCTTTCCTGGCATCCAGAAGTTCGATGTTTCCCAGCAGAATTCTCATTGCCAAACTCCCCCAAACCTGGCAATGATGCCATGACTGCCAGCCTGAGATGGGGATTGCCCTGGCAGCCCTGGGCAGAGCCTGCCTTTGCTGCCCATGCCCTGCCCGTGGCTGGGGTGGTGTGGGCAGTCTTGTGGCTCCTCCTGCGCGGGGTCTGCACCCAGCTTTGCACAGGGATGCTCCTGGGGCTGGTACCACTTTAGCAGCTCAGAAAGGATAGGGCTGGCCAGCCACCTCGTGACCCCAGGAGAGCCTGCTGCGTGCAAGGGGATGGCTGTGATGGCTGGGGAAGGGATGTGGTGTGGGCYGTGCTGGGCCCTGCCTCTGCATCACGCTCCAGAGGTCTTTAGGGTGCAAACAGGACCGGTGGCTTTTGGGTTTGCCACAAATGGCAGCACTGCCTGGTGCCAGCAACCAGGTTTGAACCAGATCAGGGCATATGGAATCACAGAATCGTGGAATAGCTTGGGTTGGAAGGAACCTTTTAAGGTCGTCTAGTCCAACCTGCCTGCAGTGATCAGGGACACCTCCAACTAGACTAGGTTGCTCAGAGTCCCATCCAACCTGCCCTTGAATGTTTCCGGAGATGGGGCAACCCCCCACCTCTCTGGGCAACCYGTGCCAGGGTTTTACCACCTTTTTTGTATCAAACTTCCTTATATCTAATCTAAACCTATTCTCTTTAAAAACCACTACCCCTTGTCCTATTGCAACAGGCCCTGCTAAAAAGTGTCTTTCTTATAGGCCCCCTTCAAGTACAGAAGGCCACAATAAGATCTCTTTGGATCCTTCTATCCTTCAGGCTGAACAAGCCCAACAAGGGCAGAGAAGCTGAAGTGAGGAACAGGATCCTCCTCTCTATCTCTGCATCTGTAGGGATGGTCAACTTGGTTGAGTCATGATGCACTGGTTTGTGCATGGGCTTGTCTGCATCATGCTGACACATACCTTCTTACTTCTCTAAATCCTTCCATTAGAGGAATAATTATCTTGTAGGAATCATAAATACTGTGTGTCACAGCCCTGGGATAACAATTTAAGCACTCTGCCCTCATTGCCAGCACTAGGAAAACACATAAAAATGTGCCTACAGCAAAACAAATACAGTTCTCCCATTGCCCTTTGAATACTAGTCTGTGGCAAAGTTCAATGAAACATAGGCAGAACTGTTTGGTGAATCACACATTAAATAAGGCCAGGTTAATTTTCAGCATTAATTCTCCACAGAGGGACTCGCATGTATCAGTTCTTTCAGTTTCTCATTCAAAATGAGCATTGGAGAGGAAAAAATGTCTATGAAAACATTTCAAATTCCCCTTTAGGGTAAGCGAAGGTCCTTCAAAGCATCACCTAGAGAGAGGGTCTGAGTTGGTGAGGGTTTGGGTGGTGACATTGAACACAGTTGAAAGTGTTTTACCTTGACCGTGTCCAGGGGATGCCCGGCAACCACGCTGGCAATTCCTGGGGATGAAAGCAAAGTATTATGCAAAACATTGAAGAAGCTTTTGTGACAGGACAGGATGCACTAGGTTTAGAGGAGAGATTTCCATAGGAACAATTGTAAGGGGTCAAGCCAGAGCAATGACCAGCACAGTGCCCTGTCCCTAACAGCTAAAAGCTGAGCTTAAACACTTTCCTGTGTACTCTCTCCTGGACTCCAGCTTTATGTCTCAAAGGCACCTGAGAAGGAGAAGGAGGTGTCGTGTTCGTATGCCCTATCCAAGACCAGCCCCTTTAGCACTTCTGTAAGCTCACACAAATTTTTAGCCTCAGAATGTTGAGATTCCTGTTAGACACAAAGAAATTCTTTCTCCTGGCTCAGAGAGAGGTGTTCTAGAGCTGGCTTCTAACAGGACCTGTGAACTCCTTATCCTTTATAGAGATACCTGTCAGAAGTGATTCAGATAAAGAGGATCCTGCTCTGTATAGATCTCTACAGTGCCATCCAACTTTATTCTCCGTGGTTCTCTGAGGAGAAACTGGCCCATTCTCTCTTACCATCCACCCATCTATACCATCCACCATCCACACCACTCATTGCCAGGAGTTCTCATGTCAGGACAGAGCACAGTTTGGTTTCCTGTTCTCCAGGAGACTGGAACACCTGTGTGCCATGGCCAGGATATGGTTTTGTGCGTCTGTTGCAACCAACACTGGCAGTTTTTAGGGGTTGTGGAGACGGTGGGTAATTTGTGATGCCTCCTCGGCAGCAAGTCTCTGTGCAAACCAGTGCCCACAAGTGCTTTGAGGACTACCTGAAATTCCTCACTCACAGTGGATTAGTACTGAAAAAGCATCATGTCCTTGATCGACACTTATGACTTTACTCAAAAATGTGTTAAAAAATGTCCCCTCTGCCCCTGGACCTGAGGCCACCCGTGGTTTAGTGCTATGCATGAAAACTCTCAGCTGTCACCGCTGCTGAGCACTGGTGGCTGTTGACCCTCCGGGACATCCTGTCCCATTCCCAGGGGTGTGCAGAACAGCACGGGTCAGTGGGTCAGCAGCGAGAGCAGCCGCGGGTACAGAGATCTAACTATCAGCTGCTCACGCAAACTTTTGGCAGAGGTTCTGGGGCTTTTAGTCAGCTAACTTATTAACCTCATCTGTCAGCACACCCGTGAGCCACCTCACACCCCTTTCTGTGTCAGGTATGAAGGGTCAGCTGGGCAGAGGTTTGCTCTATAGCAGCTGGTGACGCAGTGGACCTTCTGCCCCGCTGCAGCCCCTGGGGACAGCGGAGCTGGTCACCCTCTCAGTCGGCAAACCCAGTGGGCATCTCTCAGTTCTGTAAACCTTGTCCCGTTACTGGCGCCTCTGCGAGTCGTTTGGTTTCCTTGCCCTTCTGGTACCTGTTTCCCGGTGTTTGCCGTCGGAATTCCCAACAGACAGGATCGATCCCTGGCCTGGCCATTAGCCCGGTGGCCGCGACGGGACGGCGGGGTCAGAGTCTGGCAGTGCCTCTCCCGGGGATGGGGAGATGGGGAACCTCGGACTGACTGATGCGAGCCCCCTCGAGCCCGGCCGCGCTTCCAACTACGGGGGCAAGGACGGGAGAGCCGGCGGGGGCCGGGGGTGGGCGGCGGGCTCTGCAAGTCGGCCCCGCACAGCAGCATCATACATTCTGAGACTTCAACTTTAAGTATCCCGCCGGTGGGAGTGGGATTAAACCGCACTTGTGAGCCAAAGCAAAGCAAATCAAACCGTGGGAGACGCCGGGCGGAGGCACAGACCGTGGGTGACCCGGGGGATTCTGACCCCAGGCACGGCAGCCGACCCCCCTCCGCCGCCTCCCCACGCATCACTCACCGCCCACCAAGCCCGCCACGAAGTCCTGCAGCTGGACGCTCCCCATGCTGCGCCGCCGAGCCCGTCCCGCCGGGCCGGGGGTCCCGCCGGGCAGGGCTGCCCGCGGGCAGCGGTCCCGCAGCGGTGCGGGGTCCCTGCGCTCCGCGCTGCGCGCCCGCCCCGCGCCCGCGGCTTCCAAGGCGCTGTGACATCACGCTCCGCAGTTAAAGGCGCCGCGGGAGACGCCGCCCGCCCGGGGCGGGAGGGTCGCGGTCCGGGCGGGGGTGCCGGCGGGGGCAGCGCCGGGGTCCGGCCGGCGGGGGACGGCGGTCGGAGCGGGCTGCGCCTCGCCCCGGGGCCGCTCGCAGCSGGGAGCGGGAGGAGCGGCGTCGCTCCTTGGGCAGGCAGCGGCGGACGGGGGCTCGGTGTGAAGGAAAATCMCCAAGGATTTGGGTGAGGTCGTGTAAACTCTCAAAGATGTAAGTACAGAGACAGAGAGTATTACACCCTTAATCAGTTGAAAAGCGTCTCCGCTCGCTTCACTGAAATCACACTGCCTCATCGTTTCGGGAGATACCCCCAATTTCTGTATTATCTTGCTGGGAGATAACCCCAGTTTCTGTATTTTGCCAAGCAGTGAACAATTGCCCCCCTACACCATTCCTTCTACATAGTATTCRTAGTTTTCTGATACATCTGTTACCTGCTTCTCCCCCTGTCCTGGCTTTCCCAGAGTCAAGATTCCAGATCTGGTTTATTCTCCTTCCATGCAAGATGCTCCTTTTCACCCTCCTCAATAATTTGTGTTTAAAGTCTTTGAACTGTGCAGCCAGAACCACAAGCGATAGGAGAGAACCACTCAGCAGAATAAAGATATTTTCCGTTTTGATCCCAAACCCTCTTCTGGGAATTCCTAACATGCCTTTCTGATTGGCGCTGAAGGCTGGGCTCCCTTTCTTGAATGTGAATATCTGATCTTGAGCCCAACCTGGCTGTTGTGCCTCTTATGTGGCACTTTCAAATAGTAAATCTAATGTCTTACACCCGAATAGCACCTGGCCACTCAATGCAGGACATCCCTCCCGTCCTCAACCAGCTCTCCTTGTGCTCACCAACTCCATCAGAAAAGTCCTCTTGGACTTCCTGGRTATGACTGCTCTGAAAAAAAAGATGTCTTGGCCCTTGGCCACTGTATGTATACATCTGTCTCATCTGGCTGTCGTTTATGCTACAGCCCAAAGCAAATTTTATTCTGTCTAGGACAGATTTCTGCAGATAGCAGTTCCTTGGATCAGTTTTAGAGGCTTTCTAAAACGATTGGCATCAGGTTTGCTACACTGCGTTCCTGAAATACAAGACTGGATTTTGTTGCAATGTATTTTGTCTACATGTTCTGGTAACGACAGAAAATGTTGGTAGTTCATGAGTTCAAGAAATCCCGAATGCCAAAATACTGGCTGAAACTATAAGTGGTTAAATTTTTTTCTTAAATAATTTATATTTTAATTTCCATTGATAGATTAATATATTCCACAAAAAGACCTTAAAACAATGTTCCCTTATGTGCATGCAGATATGCACAGGAAACCTGATCACCGAGTTGGCTGAAGGRAGCTTTTGTCTAGAAATTGCTTATAGAAACTTAATATTGTGTGCATGGTTATCAGCTCAGATAATCTACACCTGAAACTTTAGATTTTTCAATGCATATAACAATGCACATTCTCCATAAGGAGGGTTTTCCTCAAGAACCAGGTCTCTAATGGATTTCGGGGGGGGACTATGGTCYTGGATTAATGTTGGAGAGAACATGTGTGCACAAGCACTGTGGAAACTTGTTATTTATTTGTTTTCTCAAATTTGCTTTCTCCTTTTTAGAAGAAATATTATTCCACATGTACAGTAACATGGAAAAAGGATATTGTCCTCATTTTTCATGCATGTTTTCTTGAAAAGCCAAAAGAAAAGCTGGCTGAATGAAGTAATCATTCAGATAGCAGCATTAATCATTAATCATATGAATTCTCTTTAACTGTGAGTAACACATTTCCATGCCAAATTCAGAACATCTGCTAACTCAGGGAGAATACTGGACATGGTCTGTGTGCAACGCYGAACCTGGAGCTGAAACCACATGTTATGGGGAGTTTATTGTAAACAACTCAGCCTAGAGGAGGGAGGCTGGGATGGGCAGAGCTGAACGGAGATGCCCTTGCAGCTGTAGGTGTGGCCACACCCAGGGGTGCAGGACACTCGAGGCTCTTGCCCATGGCAGTGCCCACAACCCTATGGATCATCCCAGCGCAGGCAGGGACGTGTGTGCGAGCTTGGGGTGGTCAGTGTTCACTCAGTCCCTCAGTGCTCTGCTCCTCTGTGCTTTGGGAGGGTGTGTGCCCCTAAAGTGTAGTGGCTGCCACTCAAAAAGAGAGTTTATCCTTAGTGCCAGCTGTGGATTGGGAGCAGGGGAGTCACTCCCAGCCAGGCTGCGGTGCCTCTCTGGTTATGCACAGGTGAACCTGTGCTGCTGCTGCTGCTCCTTCTGCTGCTTTGAGCAGCCTGGTCTGGTGGAAKGTGTCCCTATCCATGGCAGAGAGTCAGAACTGGATGAGCTTTCAGGTCCCCTCCAACCCAAACCATTCTGGGATTCTGATTCCATGATTTTGCCAAACTGCTGTTACACTGGAGTGAGCTGGGACCACTAAAGCAAAGCTGCTTTTGGGCAGTGGCACTGGCAGGGGCATCTTTGCACTCAGAAGCACCTTCCAGCATGCTGCCACCTCCTGCCCATGGGCTGAGAGGCTCGGGGCTCTTATCTCCACCTGGCACTGTCAAGTAATGTTTGTTGCTATCTGTGCATGCACCTCCATCTCCCAGCTGGCACGATGTCTCCTTTTACTGGTAACAGGCAGCAGTGACATATGGAAAACTGGGAAGGGATCCATCCTTTCTGCTGCTCTGAATCCCAGCCTGGGCTTGTAGCCACTCACAGGGGCTGGTCAGAGGGATATAGATGAGTGTGGTTTCGATCAGGGATGAGGAATTCTCTTCCTCCTGCCAAGAGGGGGAACAGGGAGATTGTGTCATCTTGAGCGCTCTGGATTCTGCCTCCTCCTCAACCCTGAGCCCACTGTTTTTTACAGCACCCCACTCTTTTGACCAGTTTACATCCTTTCCACAGCAGGTTTATAATGCTACTGATAAAAGGAAAGAAATTTACCACTGTCTTACCCAAAGCTGTGTATTTTCTCTGGGAGAGCGTTGCAGTGAAGGAACTGGGGCAGACTCAGGGGCTCGTGGTAGATTCACACTTAACTGATCTGGGAATGAAAGAATCAACTGAGCAGGGATGGAATATGTTGAGATAAAAAGGGGTTGTTAATTTCTTATCCATCTGTAAACGATTTCTGAACTAGGATGCATTTCACTTTAAATTCACTTTTAAATTCCCTTGAAATATTCCCTTTAAATTTCTTTTAMATATTAACCTCTTAGTAACACATAATGGCTTAAGCTGCTGGACAAGATACAAGTAAAATGACCTTAAACCTCACTGCTGCAGCCAGGGTCACTGATACCAGGGTCTAATGCTTGGTTTCTCTCTGAGGGGCTGAGTTGCATGAGCAGAGCCCAGTACRTTAAAAAGCAATGTACCAGCAGCCTGAAGCAATGTGTAAGTGGTGATAAGAGGACAACTTCATGGGTACAGCAACCAGACAGATCCAGGCTGTGGGGAGACATGTCAGGGGCCACATAGCAGAAATAGTTTTCCTCTCCAGGAGATACCAAACAAGCCTGTTTCTGTGGACAGCAAAACATGAGTGCTTGCTCTGCAGGAATGTGCATGGAAGATGAATTAGAGGCTACAAACACACCAGAAACAGGCATGGAGGGCCCCACTATGAACAGCTGCAAAGCTCTTCCCTTTCTTGGCCAGGACCTGGGTAGGGCTTACTGGAGGAGAAGTATTCCAGGAAGAATTAGGCAGTGAAGGGAATCCTCTGGTCTTTTCATCATCTATATCTATATCATATCTATCTATCTATCTAACTATCTATCTATCTATTTTTATATAGGGAACCCTTCTGACAAATGCCTGAAGTAGCTGATGTCCCATGGGAAGGTAGTATATCTCCAGACCTACAGGCAAGACCCAGCTGATGCAGTTCCATGGTGCTGCACAGACCTCCTGGGACCGACTGCCCTCAGCCAAGAGCACCAGGAGATTTCCCAGTTACATCTAACCTATCCCCCCAGATCCCAGCCTGGCTGAGCACAGCCAGCAGTCAGGGCAGACATTCCATGAGTRGCTCCCAAACACCATCCAACATCTTTGCTTGAGAGCCATGAGCAGCCCTGTCTGCCATACCGAGCTCTTCCTCTGCCTCAATTTCTGGAGAGCTGGAGAAGCAGCAGCATCTGGAGCCTGGCAAGCTGCACCCAGGCAAGGCTGACCCTCCCACAAGCTGAGGAAGTTTTGGCTCAGATGAGCCAGCCCAGCAGGACATGTTTGAAGCTGAGAGCAGAGCAATGCTGTGAAAACCAGCTCCAGGATGGCAGAAAAGGTGTTCTGCTCTCTCCTGGCAGGAGGGGACAGCCAGCTGTGACTCGTGCTCCCTGCTCCCATCACCTGGGTTCATTTTCCTCACATCAGCAATTGATAAGACCTTGGAAGAGCAGGAAGTTTCCCTGGCAGAGGCAGCTGGGCAGGCAACATGTGGTTGTGCTGCTAATGAGCCTGAGTGGAGCATTTTGCCCAAACCCATGAACAAGTTTCCGAGCTTTGTCCCATCAACAGCTCACAGTGCTCAGCTCAGCCCCACCACCCTTCATGRTCACAYCATAGAACCACAGAATGGTTTGGGTTGGAAGAAACCTTAAAGATCCTCTCATTCCACCCTCCTGCCATGGGCAGGGACACCTTCCCCTACACCAGACTGCTCAGAGCTCCATCCAACCTGGCCTCGAACACTTCCAGGGACGGAGCGGCCACAGCTTCTCTGGGCAACATGTTGCAACCCTCACGGTAAAGAATTTCTTCCAAATGTCTGATCAAAACCTACCCTTTTTCAGTCTGAAGCTATTCCCCCTTGTCCTGTCAATCTCTTGTGAAACACACCTTTGTAAAAAATTTCTCTCCATCTTTCTTGTAGGCTCCCKTCAGGTGCACTTCAGGGACACTGTCACCAGCACCACCATTTCATGTTAGTTCTATTACAGGCAGAGACAAGGGAGAGCTGCCAGAGAGGAGATCAAGGGACAGGTTGATGTTCARCCAGAGCAGAATGGAACGGTCCAAGGTGTGCTGCTGCAACAGCAATGGGATGGTCATGGGAAAAACTTTCAGGGACCTCTCTAGGAAATGTTGGCTCTCGTGACCTGCTCTTATAYGTGTCAGACCCTGCACACTGCCACAGAGGGAACTGGGGTATGGAGAAAGAGTGGTTGAGCAGGGAGGAGCTTTTTTTCATGGTTAGACAGGAAAGTCTCTGGAGAATACAACCAAGTGGCAAGCTCAGGGAGCTCCATATTCCATTAGCAGAGCACCTGGAACAGCCACACCAAAATGCTGCAGGGGAGATGGTGCATTGTCTGCCTGCCAGTCTGCCTGTCATGGAAAAGCTCTGCCCAGGCTGTCCAAACTCTCCTTCTGAACCCCAAAATACTTCAAATCTGACCATTACATGTTATCTCTCTGAGAGTGACCTCCTGACAGAAAAAAAAGTCCTTGGAAGTTCACCAGGCTCTCTCTGTTTTTCATTTCTTGGACAATGGTTAATGTTTCAAGCAGAAAACCAAGTCACTTGTTCAAACACATGAACGAGAAAATTTGAGCCTCAGCTAGTTTTTATTTGAAAAGATCAGTAGAAACATGGAAAAATCTTTGAAAGAAGTGTCTAGCCCTAACCTAAGAGATATTTGTCAGCTTTGATTGTTGTTCTGTCCTCTCTGACAGTGGAGGGGAGCTGAGAGGACTGGAGCTAAAGCAGGGCCAGGAGCAGGAGCAAAGGGGAGAGGAAGARGATGTGGAGGCAGGAGGCAGGTGCAGGGCTGCAGGGCTGAGACAGGAGAAGGTCCTGGGAAAAGGGCTGGTGGCCAGGAGGAATCTTCTCAGCACGTGGGACAGGATTTGTCTCTTTGAGCTTTAACGTTTCCCTTCTCTCCCCAGTTTTCTGCCTGAGCTGGCCCTGGCAGCCCCCGTGGGCATCTAAGATGAGCTGTGGCTTTTGATCCGGTGGGAACCTAAGGTCAGGTGTCCACATTCCCACTACAGAAATCCACATCTGGGTAAAATAATCCCCACTTATTTTCACGTCTTGTGTCAAGTCAGACACCAGGCAGAAACTGCCCAGATGAGATTGAGCTCCAGGTTCATGTGATCAAATCCCTGCTGCCTACGTGCATTTGCTAAATACCACATCTGGAACTGCAGCAAGTGGATGCAGAGTTCCTCACACAAACCCCACTGGCAATTGCAAATTAGAGTAAAGCCTTCCTTTCAGCTTGTGGAAGCTGGATGTCTAACTCTCTAGAAAAATAAATGGCAATTTGGACATTGGCTCTTGTAAATTGCCTTGAAAATTTCAGTAATTTCAAGTAATTAAATTATTTAAGTCCTAAAATTTGATTTAAATGTTGTGAGTTGTGTGTGTGTTTATGATTGTCGTCAGCGAAAAAGTTTCCTCTGTGTTTACCCCTCCAAACATCCTTCCACCTTTTTTACTATTATCCCATGGCAGGAAAGGGATTTTGTTAGGTTGCCAGGCTCAGCTGGGCTAGAGCAGAAACTCAGAATGCGGGAAAGAGGAGCGGGCTAATTTTACAAGGTGAGCACCCTATTTGCATGGAAACTTCTCTGCAATCAATGACACCAGGAAGAGGGATGGCAAACAACACAGTTAAACGGAGATTTCAAAGTTGCAAATAGCAATCATGGTGCTTGAAAGCTGCAGGAAAATTTACATGAGACAAGCAAACACCACTGCTTTGTGGGCAAGGACTTGATTGAATGGGCACAGTGAGACAGTTTCTCATTTGTGTTAATGGAGAAGCATCCTTTGTTTGTGTGCAGTCTCACTGATTCCCTGCTCACAATGTCCTATTTAAGCTCCATTAATTCACTGTGCAGTCTATAGGAAGAATTTGTGTTCATCCTTTCTGGAAGGTCTTGCAGCATCACTGTAGTGAGAGGAAAAATCAAGACAGCAGCTGGGAAGGGCTTGGAGTGGAAAAATCAGTAGGGTGAAGACTGGAAAATGGGGAGCAGAGCCTTGGGTCTGCTGAAGAAATCCTGTGTCTGAGGCATTCACCCTTTGCAAACCTCTTCTTAGCAATTATCTGACATTATAAAGAGAACTCCAGGATGGTCCCTCTTCAGGCTGCTCCAAGGCCAGTCAGGCAGGGGAGAATGCTGCCCCTTCAGCTGGATGTGTCTTTGTGCATTTTGGCTCCAGGAGCTCCTGAAGATGAGGAATGTCCCGAGAACAAATGCCTGCTTGTGGCTCCTTCCTCTCAGACACTTGTGTGACCTGCCCCGGTGCTCATTGAGGGGCTGTGCCATTCAGAATCGCCCCTCTCCTGGATAAACAGGGAAAGCAAACACTCTGGAGCAAAGAGCCAGGCCTTGTGCTGAGCTTTAACAGAGGGAAGCTGTGACAAGTATTTCAAAGGGAAAAAACCAGTCAGTGAAATGCTGGCAAACGCATTTGCTCATCGGACATGGTCCATTGCCATCCAGGCAGCTGGGTCTCACAGCCTGGGTGCTGCAAAGGGTCACCTCCCTGCGGGATAACATCTCCTGCTGGTTTTGGTGCTGCCATGGGACACGGGGATGTCTCAACACCCATGTCCCCACGCTGGGCTCCTCACAGCTGAGGCTGCTGGGCTGTACGGCAGGAGCTGGGCCTTTGTGTGCACCTTCTAGAGCTTTTCACTCCACGAGTCTGTGGATCAGAGCCTGGATCTGGTTTGGGTGGTGCTCTTGTGGCATCTGTCCAAAGCTCAAGGAAATGCATATTCTTCAAAATGTATTATTTTTGCCAGTGGCTCATTCCTGTGCATCCTTGGTGTCATTCCAGAGACACCGTCAGTGTGACCACTACCAAAAGGAAGTTATGCACAGAAACTTCAGGTCCAGCCTGGATATTTGTCACAGAGGCAATGCTGAGTAATTACCCCATTGCATATATCAACGCTTTCCTCCAAAATCTATGAAAGCAACAGAAAATTTTCCTGCAATACATTTTCCACAGCACCAAGAGCCGGATTTTGGTACCTGGAGGACACCAGACTCCCAAGGACCTGGAGCTGATGACTGATAATATTTGGGCCGACAGTGCCACCAAAAGGAAAAGGGATAAACTACCTACCCTTGAAATGCCTCTTGCCGGTGTTTTTGGAGCAGTTGCCCCGACTGCCCTCTCTCCAGATCTCTGCTTTACTCCCCCTTGGGTACATCTGTCTCCATCAGAAACACACACAGCCCCTCTGAGGCACCGGGGAAGAGAAATTGTTGTTTTAGTCGTTCAGCTAAGAGAGACTCTCTTTTTAGCGGTTAAAGATTTTTCCAGCTCTATACAACCGTATAAAATTGCTTGAATGCTAAATTGCAACACATGGAGAAATCTTACTTTTTTTTTTTTAGATCTGTTCTCTGTATCCTGCAAAACAACACTTTATTTGCGTGTGGTTAACTGGAATACTTTCAACATTTTGTTTCCAAGTAGGCACTACTACAAGAAATTAAACAAACCAGAGTTTGCCTGGATCTTTAAAGTACCCATTGCCATAGATGACTTTGCTCCAGAATGCTTCAGTCCCAGTCCATGGCCAGACTCTGGCCACAGCTGCTGGAGCATCACAGACTCCTCACAGATGAGACCCAGCTGAAGCCTGGATCTGCCGAACAGGGATAAAGGACTTCATATCTGATGGGCTTTGCATTAAGCTGATAACACAACTGCGAGCTTATCTTAATTTAACGAGAATCCAGAAATAACAGTCTCCATTTATAGGGAAAGACGGACTAAGATGCCTCTCTGAGGGTGTTTTTTGCCAGCTGTGGCTGCCGGGGTGGCTGCAGAGGGTGCTGTTAACCTGCGCACACCAGCGCCGAGACAGGACCGCACGGCAGGACAGACCCCGTTCATTCAGGAGGATRTTAAAGAATTTTCCTGTCAGTTCGGGCTCTGCACAGACCTGAATGCTACAACTGCGTCTGAAGACTGTAATTGAATATGACAGAGAAAAGCTACGTCCTGTTGGCGCATCCCACTCGGGTGCCTTGGTTTGGTACCTTGGAGAAATCACTGTCTGTTTGGATAYGGAGCGTAGCAGGATCTTGCAGCTCTTGCTGGGTCTCAGCACATCCAGGGTGTCCCCAGACTGGTGTGTCTGAGGSGGAAAAAGCCAGAGAAAGGGGTTCAGTGAGACCTGGCTTGGACCAGAGCAGGAAGGATCAATGAGCTTCTCACAAGCTGTATTTTCCTTGCTGTGGGGGAAGGAAGTATATCCCTATTTCTTTTTAATCTGATGATGAGGAAACCACGACTTGGCCTCCCTGCACTAATGAAGTAKAAAGATAGTATTTTATCACCATCCTAAGGATCCTTGTCCCATCCCAACATTTGACATCACCAGCTGTTATTTGTTTTACCAACCTGAAAATGTGCCATTTGTTCACAGGGAAAGGTCCAGGCACAGTTAGGCTGTGCCAGTCCTACCCTTGGGGCTGAGAGCTGGASCTCTCCTGCAGCATCACATCTCAGGAGTCAGTAATTCACTCATTTGATATGATTCAAGCCTTCTTGCCCTAAATAATGATAAAACCAGGCTGTGCTCCCACTACCAAATGCTGCTTTCTGCCCTTTCCTTTGATTTTGCCTAATTTGGAGGAGCATGACACAGGTTTCACTGTGGTGCTTGCAAGRGACACCAGGATGGGGCAGGGACAGGGACGGATGCAGTTGGCAGGTGATGGTGGGGACTATGAGCCCTCTCCAGCCCTGGGACATCCTGAGGAGCTTTCACAGCACTCAGCAGCGGAGATMATTTTTTCACAATGGCTTTTAAATCCATTTCATTTCAGCATTAAATACATATGCCTTGCTCATCATCAACTACACAATGGTTTAAAAAGCTGTTTTCTTCCCCTAAAATTCCTGCCATGGTTTTCCTCCTGGTTATTCTTGGGTTTCCTCTAATCCTGCCTCTCCAGTGAAGGCGGCTGCAGCTCTCCCACRCCTCCAGACCACCTTGAGGACCGTGATTTTCAGCATTTGGCTCATCACCTATGYGATTACTTACCATTCAGTGGGTACACACAGGTTCCAGCTAACAGATGCTGCTCTGAACGGGCCAAAGGTGATGRTGCCCTTTTGAGTTGGGACTGTGACATTTTTACAGATGGAATATTTTTACCTTCTCAGGTTTTCTGGGTTTGTTTTTATATGTGATTTTTTTWAAAAATAATAGTTTCAGCATCATTTTTCTGGCTTTCTGCCTATCCTTATCAGGAGGAGTAACACCAGAGGAGTCAGTCCAAAGCTTATTGAATTTTTGTTAGTGCTGCTGTGTGAGCATGTGGTGAGGAATAGGCACTGGAGAGTGAGGGCCCTCCCAAGGGCAGGCTGGGGCTGTGTAGGGAGGAGGCAGAAAACTCCTGTTTCCAATCTCAGCATCCCCCCAACAGGGCATGTGGTATCCAGCCCATCAGCCCTGCCTCTCAAACCACAGCATTTTGATTGTAAAAAGGCAGAAAAGAAAGACAGGAGRGAGAAAAATGCTCCCAGTGAGGGACTTAGAAGAAATGTCAGAAGACTTGTTCTCAAATTATCCCAAGATCATTCCACTCCATCCATTGCTGCTGCTGCTCAGTGGAAAAACTGTGAAAAATCATATAAATAAAACTAGTCCAGACCTGCTGTGCATGAAGGCAAGCAGAAACTTTCAGSTGGTTTTATTACCCCTCAGCTGCTTGCTGCTTGCATGGAGTTTTCTTTGGTTGGTGTGACCCAAATCTCAAAGCCGCCCTGTAGGCACCGTGCCTGGATGTGCTGTGACCTCATCCCTGTCCCTTCCCAGGCATCCCGGCTTCATCGGCAGATCCCGGGGAGCCTGGAGGGAAATAGCTGCAGCAGGTAGTGCTGTGGCTGTTTGCTGCTGTCCCCAAAGTCTCACAGTTAGTGCAATTAATGCAATTAGCAGCTTTGGGACCAGGATTGAGCTACCTGAGCTGCTGCTCTCACTGCAGCTCACCCCCAGCATGGACCTGCTGCTTCTGTTGTCTCCTTTCTTYTCCTTCTGTGTGTTTTTATGTTTCATTAAACTTCAGAGTTCCTCAATTGTCCATAAGAAGCATTGTCCTCATCTCTGTCTCTTCTTTCCCTCATGAAACAGCAGCAACGATTGCTGGGGGGGAAAAAAAAAAGGTTATTTGTGTTTTTTCTCCCCAACATTTTCATTGCTGGTGGTTCAAGAGTGCCGCGATTTCCCTTCGTGTCCTCTGAAGTTTTCAGTAGTTCCTTCCCCTGCCCATTTTCTGTGATAACTCAGTCTGAGAAACATCTGCACCCCATTAGGAGCAGCTTTGGGTASATAAAGCTGAATGCAAAGGGTAGAAAAATGTTTGATGGCCGAGTTACTCTTCTCATCCAGGAAGCAATCTGGCAATCGGCACGGGGTCTCTGGGGCATCCGAGCTGAAAAACAGGCTCGACCCTTGTTTCTAGCACATCACTGAAGCTCCTTACTCTGCTGAAACACTACAGCTGCTATGAATCCTACCTAGAGCATGAGGAAGCCGATGTGCTCTGTGTCACCTACCAGTGTCAGCTTCCTTTTAAATAAAGGGACCTCAGCATGGGACCCGCAGGATACGTCTCCATTGTACCTGAGTCATGAGATCCAACCACGTCCCATGGGTGATTTTACACCCCATCTGTCTGCCCTGCTTGTGTAAGCATGCCCTTTGCAGTCTTTCCTCAGGAAATTCAGAACAACCCTCGATTTTGGTGAGTTTCAGGATTTTTGTGCTCCCTGCTGATGCGTGGTCTCTTTTCTCCTCCASTTGACCAGCACGCTCACTGAGAGCTCACCTCCCCTTTTGGCCAGTGAACTTTCTCTTAAAGCATTTTGGATTTTCCTTCTCTTTCTGAGAACAAGCAGAGATAAAAGTGTTTCACAGACATTTGAAAATTTATTTTTCCATCTGTAATCTTCTAGGACAAGAGAAACCATCCTGAAGTTGTGCAGGGGTGGTTTAGGTTGGCTCTTAGGGTAAATTTCTTCACTGGAAGGGTTGTCAAGCGTTGGAACAGGCTTCCTAGGGAAGTGGTGGAGTCATCATCCTTGGAAGGATTTAAAAGATGTAGATGTGGCACCTGGAGACATGGGTTAGTGGTGGACTTGGCAGTGCTGGGTTATTGGTTGGACTTGATGATGTTAGTGGGCTTTTCCAACCTAAATCGTGCTATGATTCTATTTTGAAGCTCTTTTGACTGTGAAGCTCCTTCCACACCCATTGCTGTCTCCAGACCCTTCTGATGGGTGAGCTCTGGTGTCCATACATGGGCTGGACATGGTGAGCCAGGTTTCCCAAAGGCTGGGGCATTCCCATCAACTCCTGAAGAAAACTCACAACTGTGCAAGAAGCTTTTTTTTTGCCTACAACCTGTTCATGCTTTCCCTGTGCCCGCACGGTTTCACAACTCATTTAGGAAACTCTGATTCCAAGGTTGAAGGCCCTGCAGGCAGAGGAATGTTTCAGATTCTGTATTTCACATCCTCATCTGCTCATTTTGTATTTCACATCCTCATCCGCTCATTTTCTTAGTCTTTACATGAATGTAATCACGAGATTCAYGTTCCCGCTTTCAAGTGAGAGCACCGCCAAAGAAGCCAAATCCAGCCAGCCACGGTTCAGGCATGTCTGGGGAGGATAATAAAATGTTTAAAAAATGGAAAATGTGTTTGATGCTGCCTATTGCTGCAGCTGACAATGCACTGCTGAGTGCCTGGAGGAGATTCCTCCAAATTTAATAGCCAGGACGTAGATGGATGACTAGAAATAAATCAAAGCAATCACAGAGCAGAGCCAAATGGTTTGCAATGGTGTACAGAGAGAATCTTGATTTGGGAAACAGAGTGATTAATTTGTTTTCATAGAATAATTATCAATTAATCATTTGGCTAATTATGCTATGTCATGAATTAGTTATAAACAGACTTCAGCCCAATTATAAAGACTCAACCAGATCATTTAATTGAATGTTTATGCTTCCAGAAKTGCCTCACAAGACTTTTTTTTTAGCAGCTGAACACATACATCTAACTGGAAAATGGCACACGTTTGAAATCACTGACAGTTAAAGATGCCTTGAATTACACCCTGTTGTAATTAGGAGGCTTATTGGTGCATCCATAGCTGAGCTTGACCTCTGTGATAATGCCAGTTGTTTAAGTGTGTAATCATTCCTTTACATCAGATCCTTTTTTTCATGAAAATGTTGGTATTTAAGGGAGTTTTTTTGCTTCGTCAAATGGGGAGGCCTAAAATAAACATTCTCCTCTTTGCTGACATGTGACAGCATTAACAATTGAAAATAAAATTGCACATAATATGCTCTTGCAAAGAATGTCCTCAAAGTTTCTGGAGAAAATACCAGCTGTACATAGCAGACTAATACTTAGCAGCTCAAGTTCTCCCTTGGGGGTACATCTGCCAGATATAAATATTAATGAAAGGAATTGCGACAGGAAGATTAAGATTCATTAATCATTATTATTAGCCATCATCAGGTGCTAACGGGGCAGCTGCTTGGAGTGAGACCCCATCGGGGTGACCCAGAGCACCCATTCGTGAGGATGCTGTGAGAGAATGAGCCCTTCAAAGGAACTGATCAGCACTCTGCTGCCAGAGGAGAGTATTTAGGGAGCAAGTCCAAAGCTTAGTGGCTGTTTGGTGTGAGTCAGGTCCTCAAAACGAAGTGATKGGACCAGGGGCACAATCTCTGGTTTAAGTGAAAATACAGCCATAGAAACCAGGAAAAGCTGCAACTCCCATGCTCCGGTGGGATATAGAGGATTTCACAAGCTTCCCCATCTGAGGTGTTGTTCAAACACTCTGCAGCTGTCAGACCCTATTGTTAGKTTTATATTGTGTTGGGGTTTTGATGTCTCAGCCATTGCAGAGCTTTGGAGTGGGAAAGAGCTCACTGCCTCCTCCCAGGCAGGTTGGTGTCTATTTTCACAGCTCTGGTCAGCCAGGCAAGCTTAACTCCTCACTCTCCACCACGCTCTCTTTGCCTTGCATGTGTTGCCAGTTTCCTTCCGGTCTTGTTCCTGCAAGAACTTCCATTTTATCTGCTTGCCTTTTAATAATTTTGCTCAGTACAAGCCATGATGGAGTGTGATTACTCCTTGGTGTAATTGCAACCAGAGCAGCTGTGTGCCACCTCTAGGCTTTGGCATTATCTTTTCTCAGCAAATAACAACAGAAAGTGGCCCAGTTCCCCCCYCGACTGCAGGCAATGCTCATGCAGGTGGCTGTTCCCCATGCACAGAAATCATGGAATGGTTCAGGTTGGAAAGGAGCACTGGAACTCATCTAGCCCAACCTCCCTGCCCAAGCATGATCCCCTAGACTGCATTACTCAGGATTGTGTCCAGGTGGCTTTTGAGTATCTCTGGGGAAGGAGACTCCAGAGCCTCTCTGGGCAGCCTSTCCCGGTGCTCAGTCACCCTCCCAGTACAGAAGTTGTTCCTCATGCACAGAGGAAGGTGCTCAGAAGAGCAGAGCACAGTCATTCCCCTGCACATATGTTTCAAACACGAGTCTGGAGGAGTCCACGGCTCAGGTGATCCTGATGTTCAGCTGTCCCTGGGGATGCATTTCTCCATTTATGTTTACCAGTAGCAGAAATTAGCCCAAGGACAGCAGCCTTGACAAAAGGCTGCACACTAAAACACAGAGCACACGCATTTTTCCACGTGTGAGACTCTAATGATTGCTGCAGAAGTCAAAGACTGCATAACTTGGATCAGGTGCTGGCGTTTCTGCCTTGCCCACACCTGCAAATCCCATCAGCTCGCGTTCCTGGGAAAGGCAAAAGTGCCCCCAGCAGCCTGGGAGCCTGGAGGAAGTTAATGGGAGCTGGTAGCACTGGGGTAGGGACAGATAGATTTATGGGAGATTAGGTAGGTCAGCAGGCTGTTTGCTTTTTCATCATCCCTTCCCACCTGCATCATTAACTGGGAAAAGATTGCAGACAGGGCCRGCCTGTGCCTTCACCCCATCCCAGCTTTTCGTGTTTTGGGGAACAGTTGCTGTGGGCAGGTACCTCACTTGGGGCCCAAACACATTCGTTCTGGTGAGAATTAGGATATAGCTCTAGGTAGATACAGAAACACGTCTGTGTGTCAGGACAGACTCATGGAACCCATTCCAGGGTCCAGGTGTGACAGAAGCACATCTGCTTCCCCTCCTGTTGCATCAGCTTCSCTGTGGATAGCTGGACCTTACATCCCTTGCTTCTTCATTCCTATATATTTCCACGTGTTTCTGCTGATGATTAGCACTCAGCTCAGCCCTCAGGCACTACCTTCAACCTATCCCTGCTCTGCACAACGTGGTTCCCCATCTCTGATGTGGTTCCTAAATTGTGTTGGCAAAATACAGAACCCTGGGTGAGGCTGTCCCAGCAGGGGAGCTGTGTTGTTCCCCCATCCCTGGCCTTACCCAGTGATGTGCATGTTCTGGTATTTGCATGGAGGTGTATATTCAAGGTATCCTCTAGTCACTCACCATAAATACAGTTCTGAAAAGAAGCCAAGTTGTTTCCTATTAATGACTCACTTCCATTCCTTCCCAGCATGTTGCTGGGCAGGAACCTGTTTGAGCTTCTTTGTTTCATGCTGCGTTCTGCTCCTCTGTGATAAATGCTACTTGCCAAAAGCTTTGTTTCTAACAGAATTCAAAATAAAGTTATTAAGTCACATGCATTGACACAATCCGGATTTGGGAGAGAAAGGAGAGCCCAGCTAACCCCAGTCGTTGGGGCAGGGTGCATCCCAATACATTTAAATGCTGAGTAGCTCGTTTCCTCCCTAAAACAGCATTTAGTGGGGTTCGGGTTTATATAAGGAATATGCTGCTCTGTTCCAGAGGGGGAGACCGGAGGCCCAAGCTCCACCTTGCTGAGGCTGAAGGAGTTTTCTTGTTGATTTTAGGAATCTTTGGGTCTAGATCTTAAGGCCTGCAGTGTACCTGATTTCAGAGACAAATGCCATGCCCTGCCATGTCTCTGTGAGTCTTTTTATTGACTTTGAAGTAGGTTCTCCCTAGGGGTACACAGATTAACGAATATTGTGACTAAGTCCTTTCCCCCATTTCCAAATGAAATCTGACATCAACTATTGAGAAAGAAGAACCTACGTTATAAGAAATCCCCAAAGACATCTGTGATCATCACCACTTTTGTTATTAAAGGGCATATTTTGCTGTGGTTTATTTGGTTTGTTTTATGAATTAACTTTGTGAATTCATGAGATTAAAAGCTTAAACGAGATCAATGAAGACTACACAGCATGCATCAAAGTAATTGCAGATTGTTTTTCAAACTCCAGAGGACCGCTAGTGTTGAAGTACTGAAGGTTTGCGGCAGTAATTATGAATTTTTCAAATAGAGAGATGAAAGGAAATACATTATCAGTACACAAAGACGAGCTGAGCTGTTTGACTAGGACCACTTTTGGAGGGAAGGTACATGACGTCCTCACTAAGGCAGGAATCTGATCCACGGAGCAGTTTGAGAAAAATCATTTGCTGCTTGTGTACATGGATGTTAACTATGTGGAAAAGTAATAGAGTAAACCTTAGAGAGAAACACAGAAGCTTCCAACACTGCCCTCCATCCTTTCCTTTTTAGCTCTGAGTGAGACTGTATGGAAAATACATTAGAATCATGAGTTTTGCTCAGCTCCAATTTCAAGATGGCAACTTATGATATGATATTTGCCAGCTTTTGATTAACATTAGGCTTCTCTGGTCCATAAGCATAAGGCTTGTAGTATTCTCATCTCCCAAATCTTTGATTTCTGATGTTCGCTGTTCCCATAAATTATCGAGTACAGCCAATAGAAAGCAGCTAATTTCTATCTAGTAAAAATCAGGCAGATTTGTAGATTTGATACTACATAGTTCAAAGTATTTTAATATGCCAAATTTATGGAAATGCTGAATTTAATATTCTCAGAACAATCCACACCTGCTTTTCAGACAGAATTCCTTCCCTCCTCTGCCTGATCCTTTGGGTTTGGATAATCTCACTCTATTTTGCATGGCTTTCTTTCAATGTACCCAAGACATCAGCCTTCTTTGTGCTTAAAACCAGAAGCCATTTCACACAGTCTGAATTAGTTCATCTGGAATCTGATTTGTCTTGTTTTTCAGTGGGAACGTGGCAGGATGGTCCTGAGGTGCCCGTGGGGATGCAGGGGTGCAGAGGGTGTGCCAGCTGCTCTAGTGCATTCCTGTTTCCAGGGGCAGCTGTGTGTGGACATTCAGATGAATTTTCACCAGTTTGGGTGACGCCAGGTTTTTAAACATTTTTTGAAAACCTGTGGGCGAGGCACCGCTTCATCCTGGGCAGTGCCTAGAAGAAAGATTGGGATCAAAATTCCTGTCTGGGAGCTCTGCTGGTTTCCAGCATCCAACTAAAATCCCTTCCCAACTGGTCAAAAAACACTCAAGTGCTGTGTGGCAGAAACTGTTATTAAAACCATCATGTACCTTGCATGGCTGTAGCGTTCCTGGTCTCAGTCTCACACTAGCCACAGGGAAAACTGGTCTAACTGTGGAGATGTGAAACAGTGAAATACGATGTGTTTTGCTTCTTTGATCCTTAAGAGAAAATAGGTAGCGCTGGTACATTCAGATACAGCCTGTCAATACACTGTCACAGCAGTGTGTAATCATCACAGAAACACTCAGAGGTTTCCTGAGTGGTTGGAATAAACTCATCTATTTTGAGCAGAAATTGTCTGTGCACAGTGCAGGGATGGGACAGAGCCGTGTTTCATCAACTCGTGTGGTGTCTCAGGGAGGTGACATAGTTGGCACTAAGGAGAGGCTGTTGCAAGATTTCACAACTGCAAAGAAAATACTGAGCTGACCTTTTTTGGTCACATCCTCATCTGGTGTAAATCAGTCAAGATTCACCAATGCCAAATTGTTTCTGGATGCTGTTTCCCAGTTTTCCAGAGTCAAAACTGATGTTTATAGAAGCTCATACTTGCACATATTAAAGTAATCAAGAGTATTTTCATTACTGACTGTGCAAGTGAAATGAAGACAGACATAATGGAAATGTGTTCAAAAAATCATATTGACGAAGAATTTAAATAATTTTTTTTTTCTCCTGTGTATGGCTGTTGTGCACAGTAACCAGGTCTAACAGATGCCAGTAATACAATGGAAGGATTGTAGTGAGGGGGAAAGGAAATGTATTTCCCAATCCCTACTGGAAATTATGTCTCTGTTTAATTCCTCCAAGCAGCTTAGATTTAAATAATTCATATTTTTTTTCCCATTGGCCATTTCCCATAGCTGCTCATCCCTCAAGTGAGCATCTCGCCTTTGGGATTAGCCTCAGAAAAGAAGCACAGTTCCCTTCCTCTTCTCTAGAGAAAGTTTATTGGATTTCCCCAGTTCCTGCTCTGCTTCTTTCTGCTGTCATTACACAGTCTGGGTTATCACTCTTTGTTTTGTTAGAGAGAATGAATCTTTTTATTTTATTCAAATTCATGCAGATTTTAACGTTGTTGTAGGTTTTAGGTTTCAAGAGTTCCTCATTCACGCCTGCATTCACAAACTCCCTCCTTTCTTCTCAGGACACCGAGCAGCTGGCACGGAGATTCCAAACACCTGGTCCTCCCTTTTGTGCTTCCTCTTTGGTCYCCAGACCTTCTACCCCGGTGAAGGACCCAGTGCAAATCTCTCCCTCTGTCCTGTAGTAAGGAAAGTACCCACTGGGGGGAAGGGGCTGGTTCAGGCGTGGGAGCCCGCTGGGGAAGGAGGCCACGGGCAGGCAGTGTGCAGTGGTGCTGGCTTCCAAGAGCTGGGCTGGTGGCTCTTCCTGGCTTGTAGAAGGAATTGTCCTCTTGCTCAACACCGAACTCGGTGGGATGCTCTGAAAAAAAYATGTACAGGACCAAGAGCTGAGGTGTCAATCGATGGCATGTCGGGAACCACGCTGCCTCTGGGGACACAGCAGTCCCCTGCAGCAGTGGGACGGATCCCACCCRGAGCCAACAGTGTCCCACACAGCAGGGGTCTGGGGCGCCCAGGTTGTTTCAAGGGAGAGGGACCTTGCCAGGGCTGCCTCAGGTATCTCCTCCTTGCAGATAGTTCTGCTCCTGGGTTACGTTTTCAGAGCACAAGTCATCATTTTGTTCCTAAGGGCCTGATTTTGAGTAACAGTTTGGTGTGAGATGTGCCTGCCTCACTTCTTCCCTTCCTCCCCCTTTCAGAAGTGTTAATGGTGAGTTCACCTCACCTAATTTACAGGTATTTAACCAATTTAACCATATATGTAATGCACAGGTGAGTGGTTGGCCAAGAAGCTCTTCATACGTCCCGCGGTGTGGAAAATCTCCTGTGGAGGTGGCTGAATAACTCACTTTCTCCTCCTGCTTAGTGTTAGCCTTGCCTTCACTGTAGCTTTTCTCTCTTGCTGTGTGGGTGTGAGATGCTGGGCAGACACAGACGTGAGAGGTTCTGTAGTAGGGTGGGTACTCAAGGGCAAGCACCCGGGAATCTGGGAATGGCTGCCCATGGCAAAGCAGGAGGTTGGTATTCAAGTCTTCAGGGCCGTCTCTGGTCAGCAGGATGTTCTCCAAGGCTCCGGGGCAGGATGATGGGGCCGTTGTTTTGTTCTGTCTCCACATCTCCTGGAAGGTACTGAAATAAATTTGTATTTGATAAATATGATAAAATTCTGCTATCAATGGGTGAGACCCACGAGGAAAATCAGTCACCAATGTTAATCCATTCACCTGTACACCCAGGGCTTGGCACTTCAGCCCCACTGAGAGAGAATGAGGCCAGTTAAAGACTGAGGGTTGTCAGGATTTTGCATTTCAGCTCTTCCTTTTTGAGTCTTGAAATGTTTTCTCATGTAGGGTTTTCATTTAAATTTAAATGACAAGTTAGTTACTATACTCTCAAGCAGTTTTTAGTAGTTGACACAGAAAAACTATGAAATTTGAGATTTTCTCCTTGTTGATGAAGAGCAGCAGTAACAAAGCTCGAAAAACAAACCCGCAGTCTCCATGCCCCAGTACCTGATTTTTCAGACTACTGTTCAGCACTGTATGAAACTGTGGCAGAGGGAGTGGTTTTACCTCATTTGAGGTTAAACTTACATCAGATTTCATGAGCTGCCTTGGAAGATTCCAAGCCAAAGAAAAGGACTCCCACAGGCTTGGGCTATTTAGGATGATTTATGGTCTCTTGCAAATCTTGGTGGATCAGCAGTGCTTGTGAGCATTCTGGAAATGGAAGAACGTTAAAATTTGGATAGAGCCTGAAAAAAAAAATTGTAGAATCCTTCTCTTCTCCAGATACATTCTTTTTGAGTTTTCCTTGCAACCAAAATGGGCATATGCAATTCAGGTCTTTCAAAGAGTTTGAACTTGAAGTTTCAAATCAACTCTAGTTTTATCTCTGTCTTTATTTGAAAAGCTAATTTAACAGATCCTCACTATTATAAGATACTATTTCACTGAGAAAAAAAAAGCTCATCTTGCTGTTATAGATAAACACACAAATATTTTTGTACTAGAAAATTTGTCTGCCTCTTGGCTGTTTGCTACTCTAGTGCTTTTAATTCCCCATCCATACTGACTTTCTTCTGCTTTTTTCTTATCTAAAGCCCTAAAACCTTGTCTCCAATGTTTCTTGCATTTTAAAGATATCTTGCAAGTATCTCATTCAAATGGGCCCGAATCCACACACTGGGTAATGTGACTGCCACCCACCTGTTCACCAGGGTGAGAAAAAGGATGTTTTCATAGTTACAAAGCACTCAAGAAGAATCCAAGAAGGGAAAGCCAGCAGGGAGAGCATCATCATCTCATGTCCCTCACTGCCATGGTGATGGAGTTCTGGGGCAGCATCACAAAGGGGGAACATTCCACCCACCCTAGCTCCTGCTGGCAGAGCTGCCCCTTTCCTCCTCCCCACCACAGTCTTGTGGGCATCCTGGCTTTACTGGGATGCTTGCAGGTGGCCTGGCTTCTTTCTAAAGAAGCATCAGTTGCTTTTATCCCTGCCAGTGAGGTAGGGATACTGCTGAGAAAAGCCCTGATAAACCAGACATCACCTTCCTCCACCTCCTCCTTCTCTGGTGTGGGAGAGCATGTTTGATGGGTTTCCAACCAAGTGACCAGCAGCCAAATTGACACATTCAAAAGGATAAATTTTAACAGAAGTGGCATCAGATTCATGCATTTTTTCATTTTCATACAAATTGCTGCAAAGACAGTAATAAGTAGCATTCCATTTTATAGCAACATAATCATAGAATCACAGAATGGTATAGGTTGGAAGGAACCTTAACTCTCATCTCATTCCACCCCCCTGCCATGGGCAGGGACACCTTCCACTATCCCAGGTTGCTCCAAGCTCCATCCAACCTGGCCTTGGACACTTCCAGGGATGGGGCAGCCACAGCTTCTCCGGGCAACCTGTGCCAGGGCCTCATTGCCCTCTGAATAAAGAATTTTTCTTAATGATGAATCTTAATCTCTTTTTTTTAGTTTAAAACCATTCCTCCTTGTCCTATTACTATTGACCTGTGCATGAAGCTGCTCTCCCACTTTCTGCCCTTATAATAATCATTTCTGGTTTTTAAACATAGAAGAAAGCATGAGAATGCCTCGGTTGTGCCTTTTAAGGTATTTTCTAAGTCATATATTTCCATACATTAAAAAAAGGATATATCCTGTAAGTATATAGAAACAGACAGACTTAATGATATTTCACACTGAAATAGTTATGTATTTTCCTCCATTTAGACTTAAAATATATTTTGCTGCATTATAGGCGATTTTTCTTATTACTGCATCAACATGTATGTATTTCAGAGTTTAGCTGACAAGTGTAATTGAGTGGAGCAACTCCTCTGACAGTACATTAAAAAATGCTCATAAATAGCCGAGTAACGGAGAAATTCAGAATAAGATTCATTCCTGCATAGTATTTGATCTATTTACTGAAAATCCTGAGCTCTAAAGCACAGGAACGATTTTGAATGGACTATTATTATTCATCCCATTTATTATCCTGGTTGCTGCCTGCAGTAAAAGTGTTTTATTATAATGTGATTTCTCAGCTGCACCAGTATGATATACCAGGAGTTAATGAAGTGTTCAGGCCCCCAAAACCTCAGCATCATTGAAATTCATTACCACAAAGATTCTGCCAGAACTAATTGCTGTCAAGGCTGCTTATGCACGTCTTAGTTTCATTTCACAGAATGACAGAGCTAATGCTGGTACAAACCAAGATGAACAAACCCCTCCCGCCTGCAGCACACCCCAGCACAGAGCTGGAGGTTCCTCCAGTGAGCTGACACTCTGGCAGGGCCAAAAATAGTCTGAGGATTTGGATGTGCTTTTTTCCCTTTAAATTGAAATATGGAATTTGTGTGCAGAGCAAATAATGACTGAATATGGGAGGAACTGAAGGAATAAATGGGGAGCTCTCTGCTGCCTCCAGTGCACCCTGAGTCACTGGGCTTTGGGACAGAGAAAGACTCAAAGACTCAGACTTGGGGTTTGGAGGTGAGTAGGCAGGGATGAGCATCAGCCCGTGGCTGCTGTGGTGTTCCAGGCCCTCCTGCACCCCTGGATGCTGAATTCCCAACTGCAGCTCCCACTGTCCTTGCAGCCTCCCCTGGCCAAGGCACAGATCCTCCTGTGCCCCCAAACTTATACCCGCACCCTGACATCCACACACATCCTGAGCTGCAAAGGCTCTTCTGCAAACCAGGCACATCTTTAAAGATTCTTTTATGGCAAAAATCAATAGAATCATTGAATCTTTAAGGTTGGAAAAGACCTCCAAGATCATCGAGCCCAACCTTTGACTGAATACCCCATGCCCACTAAACTATGCTGTGAAGTGCCACGTCTACTCATTTTTTGAACACTTCAAGGGATGGTGACTCCACCATTTCCCTGAGCAGCCTCTTCCAAAGTTTAAGCAATCTTTCAGTGAAGAAATTTTTCATAATATCCAACCTGAACCTCCCCTGGTGCAACTTGAGGCCATTTCCCCTTGTCTTATCTCCACTTCTCTGGGAGACAAGGCCAACTCTCACCCTGCCACAACCTCCTTTCAGGTATGTGCAGAGAGCCAATAAATGCAATTTTCAGCAAAGGAAGGGAGAGGAAGATTTGAGCTCAGCAGAAGTTTCTGAACCCTGGGACTGCCTGAACAGATTTGTTGAACAACTGCATTTACATGCTATTTGCACATTCCTGTTTCAAAAGTCAGCCTACGCGGATTGCTCCTGATACGCCTTGCCAAAATACTTGGGAGTGATCCAAGGAATGATCTTGACTGTTGCAGGTGGTTTGTGGACCCTTGGGAGGTGCTGGAGGTGTCAGGGAGCTCTGTAATTATGGCTCATTACAGCATGTAGGGGAAGGATGCTCTCAGCACGGTGAGCTGGGGTGCTTTAACAGGACACCTCTCCAGACCCCTCCTGATAAAGGTGAGCAGGGGTGAGGGTTCTCCATCTCGTCCTCCTGGAGTTACATTTTGCTGCTGAGTTCAGTGGGAGCAAAGCTGCCATTTTGTGGAGCCTTTCAGCGTTTTCTGCAATGATTTCCCTGTGACTTCAGACCTCTGCAACTTGGCCAGTTTGTTTCAACAAAGACAATTTTTATTTTCTCAGTGCAAAGTCTGGATGTGCCGGTATGTTGTACTTGCTACATACACATTTTCAAGCATTAGTCATGCCATAACATCTGCTTTTTATTGGTAATTACACTATCCCCATTTTAATAAGAGGTAATTCTTAAATTTCTCATAAAATATATACGACTCCAGGGAAAGAAGGTGAAAGGTTTTGCAAGCCTCTCACAGCCACAAGACCAAAATGAGTGGAAATAAATCCTTCCTGAGCAGAACTTGTCCAGCCACTCATGACAGCACAATCAGGGATGCCTGTGTGACTCGCCATCCCTATTTCTCCTAATTGTTCATGCTCTGCAGAACAGACCTGCAAAGTCTGTGCACCCCAGCCCTGCTGGGTGCTGTTAACGTGCTCGAAAATGAGGACCTCGTCCTAAAATGGCACATATGTGGATGCCTCCTGGGTGTAACTTGACTGGAATTAGCATGAAGGGGGTTCTGCGAGATCAGGCCTGAACTGGGGAACAGTAAAAGTTTGTGGGTTGTTTCCAAGTGTTTTAGACACTTTAGAATTGCAAATAGGTGTCCAGATTAATGGACCGTAGCTTGCTTGCATTCGTACTTTTGGTAGACTTGGTATAATAATGTGCCTGAAAAATGAGTAACATCTGAAGTAGAAGACCAATATCCAGATAAAGAATCATGAAAAAAATCTTTTAGGGCTCCATGAAAAGCTTCCTGTTTCTCATTTCCCACTGTTTCTCTGTAGGCAAGTGCTGCTGTGCTGTGAGAATTGGGCTCTGCAATTCCATAGCTTGTTTCCAGGGATTTTCCTAGTGATTCTGGACAAGGAAGGCAGTGACAAATGACACTTTCACAAGGTCATCCCTAAATCTTTGAAAACCAGGGAGCTTTTTCAGTGGCTCCTGCCATTCAGTGAATGCCAGCAGCCAAGCCCATATGGAGCATTGTGTGCTGGGCTCATTGTCGATGCAAATGCACACAACTAGTTTTGATTAAGAACAAAATGAAGAATTGACTCAATCTGCTTTTTCTTTGTTTGAAACGCTTCAAGCCTCTCATTATCATCAGGGTTTCTTTCAGTGCAGGAAATCGGAATTTCCATAAAATAATGCTGAAAGGCACAGGGCGAAGTCAAAGAACATTTACTTTCCTAACGAATGGAAGGATAAACACGCAAAACAAATCTGGGGACACGCAACTAAACATTTGGGGGCATGTTATGGCATGTGGATTGTTTAAATTATTCGGTATATATTAGCAGCCACATACACAAACGGTAAAAGGACAAAGCAGGGGGTTTGAGAGAGGCCTTTTCCCTTTGCACAGTAACTCACAGCTATCCAGAGTGTGATTATGGCATTCAACAGCCAAGGAGAGTTTGTATGGTAGCATGCCCAGATTGCAATGTTTCCATTTGAGGGTTGGATTAGATGACACTTAAAGGTCCCTTCCAACCCAAACTATTCTATGATTCTGTGATTTATGGGAACAAGGAGCTCCTTCCAATGCAAGAAGGGTCCCATGGCAGCATTTGTAGCCCTGGGGTCACCGAGGTGGGATCAAAAAGACTTTGCGTAACCCCAGGGCTGTGTTTGGAAATGCTGATGCTTGGAGGGATGTGTGCAGCCAGCACGCAGGTGGTCCGGCACCAGTTCCCATCCCCAGGATGTCCTGGATGATTGGAAAATCCTTGTGCCAAGGGAAACTGGAAAGTGGCAATCACATTCTTCTCTCTTTCCACATCCGGATGGATCTGGCCACAGAGTCCTTGTGTTTTTTATGGGGTTTAATCATAGCCAGGGCTGGCAGCGTTCCTTACAAATCCGTGTGTTTGGTATTTCCAGTGCAAGATCTGGCTATTCCATGTGTGATACTGCAGGGCAGATTTTTGGAAGGAGGGAACTAAAGGGAAGGGCATTTTTACCAAGGATGACATTAAAGAGCTGTACCGCCAAGACAAGCTCTCCAAAATGAGAAAATGGGGGAAGTGAAGGTGCTTTGTCCCTATTGCTCTGCCTCATCATGAAGATTTCAATAACACCAGCTCCTGATTCCTTGTGCTGCCTGCCTGCTTCCCCCGGGTGGCATGCAGAGTTCAGGTTCATTCCATGCAGCTGGAGAGATTTTGCAGAGTCTCTTTTGCAGAGGGAGCAGGTGAGGGGCCATTGCTTTACTCTGGTCCCAGGGGACATTACTGGGAAAGAAATTGTCTTTGAGACACAAATGTGGCTGTCATTTCCAGAAATATCTTACAAATAAGGAACCAAAAAATGTCTTAAAATCTATTAAAAGCCTAAAAGTAATAAATACGAGGGAGATTACCTGTCCAAGTGTCTTTTGGCAAAGTTGGTGATTGCTATGTGCTGTCTCAACAGCAAATGTTCGCGGTGTAATGTTTGCTTGCATGACCTGGAACATTCCAGTTGAACCATTGTCCTAAACAACTCTCAAGGTACCTCTTTTCTTTGGTTTGATGATTCCAACAGCAGCTTCCAGCCTCTCATGTTGTAGACTCCAAGGAGGTCGGAGAGAGTGGGATAATCCTAGAGATAGCAGAATATTCCCCACAGGAATATTCCCCACCACTTGTGATCTGGGGATATGGTGTTGGGGAAGCCACAAGGCAGATTTCAGAGTGAGTTTGGGAAAACTTGGATTCAAAAATACTGAAAAATAAAATATATTTTCTTATGGTTGTTCCACCTCAATGAAGTATTTTTTTATCTGTGCAGGACAACCCCAAATACGGGAAAAATGTTACAACTGGCAACATCTGGGAACCAGAAGAAGCCTAAAGCAGAAAGAAGAGAGGGAGGATGTGTCAGGGRTTGGCACCATAAGGTTCTCTTAAAGCAAATCTGTCTCTACCTTCACAGTGGTAGGTGGCAGTGGAAAGAAAACTCATTGTGTGTTTAAAAAACAGGTCATCTGCAATAAATGTCATGGAAAGCTTGAGTAGACATGAGCAAACAGCCCTGGGGGACTCATTTGTCTTTGCTGTCAAGAGGAAAATTAAGACTGCAGGGGACACAGAGGCTGAGTTTGATGGATGCTCGAAGCAGAAGGCGAGCGGGTCGTCATTCCTGTCCACCACAGAAACAGGTTCTTTCCCTGGAGAAAAGTGCCTGTATCAAGTGTACACCTGTGGGGAGGAGAGAGGCAATGAGAAGATAAATGGTGGAAAGTCCCTAAAATCTTGTCTGGTACTGACAGGAATAACTTCTCTCTGGAAAGGAGCGCAGGATCGCCGTGAGCTGGGGTTGGCTGTTGCTGTCTGAGCACATTTGTGGGCAGGGGGTGGATYGTGGCTGCGTCTGCATTCCCTCAGCAAGCAGGGCTGAGGAGACAGTGCCCACCCTGGCTGTTTCAGAGGATTGGTCCCAGGACTGAGGGGTTTTTAGTGACCCATCCAGTTCATGTGCTGCAGCTCCACTCTGTGGCACAAACTGAATGGCCTTAAGTGGAGATGGTTGGGAGATWTGATTCAAAATTCTGATCAAAAAGACAAAGCTTACATTGATATAGCTGGGTACAGCACCTAACAGTTAGGAGGACATTTCTGTGATGAATGATGCTGTGCAGCTCTGCAGCCCCCAAACACTCCTGTGGGAGACCCAGCCCTGAGAAGGAAGAGAAAACGAAATTTCTGTTTTAGTCAAAATCCATGAAAATATTGCCTCCAATATCCTTGGAGCTCTTCTAGATCAAGCATCTTGTCATCCTCGTAACATACACATATGCAGAGAAGATAGCTGCTGATTAATGGCCTGGATCCATGTTAGTGGATCCTTGGTCAGCTGTGCAATGTGTATTTCTACTCAAAACCAGAATTTGACTTCTATAAGCAACTTATTTCCACTAGTGGGTTTCCATCGTGGTGAATCATGCCGTTAGTTTTACAAGGTTTTTTCTGTTTTCTAATCAGATTTGTTTCAGCCATAAAACACAGAATCTGGTGATTAATGTTCTACAGATTTCAGCTGATCAATCTGTGCTCTTGGGTTATCAATACAAAGAAATAAGGAAAAAATATTCTGATAATATTTCAATATTGTTACCTGCCAATGCTGGAAAAAGGCTGGAGACAAGCTCCAAGTCTTGAGGTCATATTAAATAATATTAAAGGTCTTCAACTTTTTAACTAAATTAGTTTCTTTGACTCCTTTTTCGGTTTAGGAATTGAGGATGTACTGAAGTCTTTAAAGGTACTTTTCCCGCAGTTCTCACATAATCATGGACTGCAGGAGGGGGAAGCACCAGGAATAATGAGACATCCTACTGAGCTGCACAGTTTGGCAGGCACAGAGTTCTCTAAAGAGACTCAAGGTGTTTATAGACATTTCARCTACATTAGATCTTAAGGGCTATGCTTTAAATTCTCAGCATCTGCAGCTGTTTCTGAGCAGGTAGAGAAGGAAAGGTACCAGTGACACAGATGGAGGACTGGAAAAAATTGTCTGGACCTGAAAAGCAGTCCCTGATCATGTCACTCACCTGCATCAGTTAGTCCCTGGGAAGGGACAAGCTCCTGCTTGGCAGCAAACCTCCTCATTATAGTGTCCTCTTAGAAACATTAAATTTCCATTGCCTCCTGTGACATCCAGTCCTGGAAGGGGAGCAAGAAAGGAAATTGCTCTTTGGGTTGCCAGTTCCATCACCGTTTCTGTGCACACATGGCAATGGCCAGTGGTTCTTACTTGATGGTTCTGTTGACCATTCAATTTATTTTAATGAATATACTCCTCATTGGGCAACTTGGTCTAGTGGAAAGTGTCCCTACTCATGGCAGGGGGTTGGAAAAACATGAGCTTTAAACTTTCTTCCAACAGAAGCCATTCTGGAATTCCAGGACTTGGCACCTGTGACTGTTTCCTCTCAGAGAAAAATCCATGGGTGCAGCAGCTCTCTGGTTTTACTCAAGCTGCACTCCTTTGCCTCTGGCAAAGTTCAGATGGTGCAGCTGGGAATTGGGTCCACTACAGCCCTCGGGGCAGTCTCGGATCAGTCAGGCTGTGGGGTTTGACACGGGTGTCCCACCCATACTCACTATTGCCACAGCAGCAGCTGCAGGCAGCTGTGCTCCCCCAAAAAACCCGTCCTGGTCCTGGTCCTTCTGCCACTGCCCCATCCGCAGCATGAGGTGTCCCTACGGAGCAGGCTCAGCCAGCAAAGCAAGGGAGGATGGTCCCAGCAGGACCAGGACGGAGAGCTGAGGGAGATGGATGCAGCGTGTCCAGGAAACACATTCCTGGGACATGACGGCACATCCCGGGGGCCCAGGGGCTGCACTTGTGCTGGGAAGGAAGGACTGGGCTCGCGTTCAGGCTCCCCTTCTCACTCGGGAGCAGGACTTGAACACATTTTCTAAAGCTACTTCTGTGCTTTTCCCAAATTCCCGCCTCAATACTTCTACTATGATTCTGAAGGGAAAATAATCCATCATCAAGGGCCAGCCTGCAAACGGCTGAGGGCCTGTGTCACAGCCAGGATCCCACCTGCTTCCCTCCCGCTGTGTTTGTGCGCCCACATCTCCCCATGTCAGGGGAAAACCTCTATGGAAAAAGGATAGTCTGTCCCACAGCAGCTAACACGAGGTCCCCAGCGAGCCGTGGCATTCCCAAACCCCAGSCTAGCACATTAAACAAATCTCCAGTGACACGCAAGGAGGAAGCTCCCAGGTGCAGCGTTGCCACGGTCCCAGCCCACACAAGGTGTAAAGGAGCCGATGGGGATCAGCCAGACACTGCTGGCTGTGTCCTCACCTTCTCAGCAGGTCCATGGTCACTCCTGTGACAACAGCAGCTGCAGCAGGACCTGAATGTCTGGCCTCRTTTCAAATGGATATACTCTGCCTGCAGTTGTCCTCACTTTTGYCCAAAAAGGTGCTTTTAGTGAAGGAACTGAGTTCACCCACACAATGCTCAGATGAAATTTGGACTCACATGTCATGGTCTTCTTGCACTAGAAACCTGACCCCAGTACTCACACACAACCCAAAATCTGCCATTTGCTCCTCTCTGCTGAGCTGTACTGGGCAGCACAACCAAACTTTTTAAAACTATGCAAATGAGATTATTTTTAAGTCGTGGGTATATCTGAACATATATTGAAAGCAAATGACAAACACTGGAYGGAGCCAAGGCAGAGCATGATCACACCCGAAATGAGATTTGGAAAGAAACCACCTAAATGGATGCAGGCTCCCCCATGATGAGGGGCTTGCAAGCTTGCAGAGGAGCTCCGGGCCTGGAATTTGCTGCGAGGGAGCCGTGGTTGAACTTCTTTTTGTCACTGTTGTTTTGCAATGCCATAATAAATGTTGGTGAATTTGTAAATCATAAAAGCAGGGACCATGGGTGGGTGCTTTCATCCAAGGACTAGAACAAACATTTTTGGTGTCAGCCCACTCCAGAGAGATTTTCAGTATTATAAATTAAAAACAAGGAAAAAAAAATTAAAACGCTAAACAAGCAACAGCTGTTTGGAAGGGGGCCCTAAACTCAAAATGTATAAATGATGTTCAGACACATGCTGAGAGACAGTGACAAGAAAATGCTCAGCACAAGAACTGCAGGGTCATTTCTAACTATTCTGCTCACAGGGCACTGATTTTGTCCAGCCACAAGAAATGAGTCCTTTTCAGTGCTCTCAAGAGGCTTCGAAGACCCAGCCACTGCCACAWCTTCCTGTTGGACTGGACTGGTCACAGCCTCCCATGACAACAGGGGGCAGCTTTGGGATGTGCCCCTGGTGACCGTACAGGGATGCGGCACAGCCTTGCATAGCAGATCAGGAAACATTAAAAACAGCTGAATTAGGAAGGAGTCAATAGAAATTTTAGCACTGGGGACAGCAAACCAGAGGTAATAAGAGAATAAGTATCAAAAGAAAACAGCAACTGCCATTGAAAGCCTCCTATAAGGAGATTGTAGACATATACACTCTCCAAGATGAATTATGAGTATTAGTTTGTTTGGATAGGTATTTGCCCTTTGGACAGCCATATTTTTGTTTTGAGCTTCAGAAACATAAATTACAGTCATTTAAACCCCAGGCTTACATTTTACTTCCATGACGTAAATGAGTTCCCAACTTTCAAAGGCCAGCTGTCCCTTACAGCAAGAGGTAGCAATTATATAAAATTCTTTTATTGCATGGAGGTATTTTTAGTCCTTTAAGTTTATGTGCCCCAGGTGAAGCAATATAAACAAACTATAGCTGTCACAATTGTGTTAATAATGGAAACTGCATTTGGGAAGTTTTAGGGATAAAACCTATAACTTTATACTGCTGAGGTGTCAAAACTTTCCAATGTAAAACAGAAGTGCAGCTGTGTAAGGCACCAAGAAAGGTTTCTGCAAAGCCAACATTCACAGACTCTTTAGGTATATAAAGGCAGTGGCTTCCAAGCCACAGTCGTTAATCAGAATTGCTGTGAAAAATAAGGTTAAAAATACATTTAAATGTCTCTGGGTTTTTTGGTAAACTTCAGATACACAAAATTAAATCCACCCCTAATCCAGTCCCACTGAAATCCATATTTTATAGATGTGCTTGTGCTCATGGCTGATGGCAGCAGTGAAATGCTGAGGCGCAGAGGGAGCATGGACACACCAGACAGGCCAGTCTGGCTCTTGGCTCAGGGAATTGCTTCTTGAGCCTCGGTGCTGGAGTTTTCTGTTGTGGATTCCTAATCCCTTGGTTTAAATATCAAAAACAGACCAGGCAAAGCAATTAATTGCAACAGTGCAGGTATTTGGGTTTTGGGGTTTTTTTCTGTAACCCCATTAGATGAATAGAGAAATGATACAACCTTAAAAGAACTGTTTGAAGGTTCAGAGCCAACAAAAAACACACCAAAAAAGTACTTGTGGGCCTATGGATGGCTTTAATTTGCTGCCTGTCCACCCTGAGCAGAGCACAGTGCAGCAGCTGAAGGCACACAGTGTTCCCAGCTGAGCAGGCACCTGGAGCTGAGCTGATTCCACTCTCCAGCTCTTTGGTTTTGTACAACAGTGACATCCTGAGTTACTTGGAAGGCAATAATTCTGCTCCACAGCAATTTTTAGAGCCAATCTTCATTCTGCGTTCAGAAATGCTGATTTCCTTTCATAGAATCATAGAATGGTTTGGGTTGGAAAGGACCTTAAAGATCATCTTGTTCCGATCTCCCTGCCATGGGCAGGGACACCTTCCACTAGACCAGGCTGTTCCCAGCCTCATCCAACCTGGCCTTGAACACTTCCAGGGATGGGGCAGCCACAGCTTCTCTGGACAGCTTGTCCCAGTGCCTCACCACTCTTGCATAGAAGAATTTCTTCCCAATATCCCATCTAACCCTGCCCTGTGTGTGTTTGAAGCCACTCCCCCTTTTCCTGTCACTCCATACCCTTGTCCAAAGTCCCTCCGCAGCTCTCTTGAAGCCTCTTCAGGCTCTGGAAGTGGCTCTAAGGTGTTCCAAGAGCCTTCTCTTCTCCAGTCTGAACAACCCCTACTGTCTCAGCCTGTCTCCAGAGCAGAGCTGCTCCAGTCCAAAATCATTCGCATCCAGAGAAGTGACTTCACCCTCACCCACGACAAAGGCAGGGCATTTGCTTTCAATCAGTCTTCCAGCAAGGCAAGGCAAGGGCTTGGAGGCAGAGAGGGAAGGTTTGGATGCTGTTCACGTCTCTTGGTTGGTGAACTGACAAAGGGGAGAATTGAACTTCAAAGACTTCCATTACACAGTTGATGACATTTAGGAAGAAAAGGGAAAATTACTGCTTTTTTAGGAGATTTACAAATGCCATCCATGTCCATGGGTGTAATTTTCCGCTGAGGAAAAAGAATTTCGGAAGCAACATATGGACCATGCAGTAAAGAAGTTACCATAGCAACCAGCCTCCTAAAAATCCCTATATAAGTATACAGAAATCAAAAGCATGTAATAATTATGTCCACATATCTAAAGTAATTTATGAGTTCCATCTTCCTAGCTTTTTTTTGTCTATTAAAAGTCTAATTCATGCTTTGAATATCTGCTTACTCTGCTGCCTCTTGAACCTGCACACACTTTGCAACTGGAAGKCAAAAGCATCACAACTGACAGTCACTGACAACAGAGTGAAATCTAATTTAGCTAATTCAAAATATATGCTATAAGCATAAAAGAATGGTTATGGGACCAGAATGATTTAAGCTCTGGGAATACATCTGAGATGACATTTAAGTTCAGAAAATGTTAGCTGTTAAAAACAAACAGATGAARGGGTTTGAATGTCAGAATAGTATTTCAAAGATGGGGTGTTTTACCAGGGGAGCAGGGAATYTGGGGGTTTACAGCTTTCCCTTTCCTCTGTGGTCCCTGTGTGGGGACAGACAGGATCTGTCGTGGATCRTCTCCCCACAGCCCTGGTGCTCCCATCACAGTGGGCTCATGGACATGCACTTCTGCTATGTTTTTTTAAAATCTCTCCACAGATTTCGTGGCTTGGCACGGCGTGTTCCCATATTTCTCTGTGCTCTGGCGTTAGGAACCAGCGATATTCCTCATTGTCTGCTGGATACTCTGGAAATTTAGCAAAGATGGATTTCCTCGATGGACATCTGGGAATAGAAAACCTCTGCTATTGAGAGGAGATGGGGATATGGAGTCGGTGCCAAGAGGAGATCTCCCAGCTGTGGGACAGGAGGCATCATGTGCATTGACATTGCCTCCCAGATCCTKCTTCCAAAGATGCTGCAAGGAAACATTTCACCCTTGCTCCTGGGGCACCAACCTGCCCCTTTGGCTGGCCACAGTGGGGAGAGTTAAGCATTAATTAAATGTAATATGGACTGATGCCACAGTCTTCAAGCTGACAGTCCTGAATGTTGAGGTTCAGCACCAGAAGCCCCAAGTAGGGTTCAGGTCCCATTTTGTTCTGTCTTCAGCCAGGAAATGAATCAATTAAGTGCATAATAAATGAACAGACTCTCCCTATCTACCAGTGCTCAGGCTCTCAGTGAGCTTTGGTACATGCTSTAACTCAGCAGTGTTAATCTTAGCCTGTTAAGCATTTTTTCATCACACCTGGCTCTGGTTCCTGCAGGTGGGAACCATCTCTGTCCATGCTGTGCCAAACCCTGCACTCCTGTTTGTGAGGTGCTGCATCCCTGGTGTGCAAATAAGGCTCCTGCTTCCTTCTYAAAACAAACAATTGGAACTGTCAAGTGAGGACCTGTTTGTTGCTGAGACTTCTCACAGCCCCTCCTTGCCCTGACTGCTGCTCCCCTTCCTGCTCCRAGCATCAGCTGCTGAGGACTTGGTGCAAAAGGAGATGAAATGCAGCCTTGGGTGGTTTTGGTGCGTGTTGCCTCCACTTCCATCTTTTCACAGCCCTTCCATCTGCTCCTTCTTTTGCTCTTCCAAAGCAAGTCGAGCAGCTGGTGAAGAGATTGGGAAGTGCATGGTCCTGTGAATGTCTCTTCTGAGGGAATGCATTGCTAATGCTCTTAAGTGGACGTTTATCCTGCACTGAAAACTGACAGAAAGTTAATAAAATCACATTTCTAAGCCCCTTGGGCGCTTGTTCCTGATGAGAGTTATTTCYATCACAAGTTTTAGCTCTCTGCCTCTGGCTAATTTGCCACAAAGTCGCTCAAGAAAAGACCAAGATATTCCTATTGTTACATGAGCAGAGATGCATTTGTTCTCCCTGAGTGGAAATCAGCACTGTTAAAGAGCCAGAAGAAGACCTTGGCTGAACTTAAATCCTTTCTTTAGCATGAGTGGATATAAAACTAGTTTTGCTCAAATGTCATTTCATTCTGGTCGCACAGACACTTGATTCTGTCTTGCTCCACCAGAAAATAAAGGGCATCTTTGGACCTTTTATTTATTTACCTGTTTTCTGCAATGTCTCATGGATCTGTGACACTTCTCTTCTGTCTGCAGTGGGGACTGGGTTTTTTTTTTTTTTGTTTTGCTGCATTTTGTTCTTCTGTTTAGGCAAGAAGAAAGGTCCTCCTAAGTCAGGAGTCTTCGAAGTCCACATGACATCCAGACTGAATCACCCTGGACCTTGTCTGCTGGGGAGGAGGTCTCTGTATGTTACCCCCAGTGTGACATTATGAGATTACTGCTCCTGCTTGGCAGGTAAATGAGAAAGAATCCCAAAACTTGGGAGTTATGGGAAGATATTCCACGTTGCTGCTTTGCTTGGTGGCCATCTCTTGGTGCTGTGGTGCCACTCCCCTGGCTCCCAGCCTCGCAGGCATCACCCTCCCTAAGCACATGGTAGGAGCAAGGCTTTGTCCCCAGCTTGTGACAAGAGTTTTTTCTAGCCCACACTAAGTCATAAATGGCAAAGCAGACAATTTTTAGGAAATCTGGACCCGTGTGTGCCTGCTATGGRAAGGCCACACTTGTCACTCTCAGGGGGATTATGGTTCCACCCTCATCCCATGGAGAATGTGTGGGTTTATGGATGATACAAAGTTTGGTAATAATTTATTTGAAATGGCCCTTCTTTTTCCTTCTGGACATAGAATATTACTTCTGGTGGCTGGACACATGATATTTCTTCTCAATACTTTCCCCATAAAAATTCACTTTATGTAGGGAACTCCACATGCCTTTAGGACTTTGAGGGACACCAATCCTGAACAGGGTAGAAACACAGCAACATTTTAATGTCTGGCAGCAATAGCAAAGAGCCAGCCACAAGAAAGGGTGCAATGAGCAATGTCTTAGAGCTGGGTATTTTATTTCTCACACTGCAACACTTGGTCTTGCATGAAACACAACACTCTTGGGGCCTTAGCTTAGCACCCATAAGAAGTAAAGATAAAAACGTGTCTGCACATCTCTCCGTGTTTGTTGTGAGAGAGAAGCAATTTAGAGGCACCAAGATGCAGAATCTGCACAGGTCCCTCTGACACAGAGCCCAGAGACTGAAACAGGAGGGACTTTATTCTCAGAAGTTACAGTACACACAGAGATGCTGGGTTTTTTAAACTCAGGCACCTAAAGCTGAGCTACATGATCCATGCCAAACGTGAGCTTTGGACGCCTTCGTTGTTGTCTGCCCTGCATATCTGATTTTCTCCGGCCCAAGGGGAACGTGCCAAGGCTGGTGCTGTGATCCGCGGGTTGTGTGCTGAGAAGGCAGCGTGTGAAACCTGCTGCCTCCTCCTGACCTGCTGGGCAGGGTCTGTCCATCCTCAGGGCACAGGAGCCTGTGGGTCCAGACTCGCTGGCAGTGTCAGGCATCCTGGCACCCACGGTGTGCTCGTGTCTCTGCCCAAGTCAGCACAACAACAGCTTATGTCATCGCTCCTGGCTGCTGTTCAGGGAAGATGTCTAGGAAAGGGCTGACATTCCTTTGAAATGAGACTTATACACACGCTCAGGTGCTTCCTGGAGCAGAGGTATCTATGCATATGATAAGGGTGAGGAGGTGGCACAGCTCACCTGGCAGAGAACAGGCAACATTCCCGCAATCTGCCATCTTGTCCTTGCCAGGCCAACATCACCGTGCCCCAGATCCACAGATTTACCCCCCCAGGCTTGAAGAGAGGCCGTTTGTGGGACAAATTTCTGTGACCTTTCCAGAGCTCTCCCCAGGCTAGAGATGCCAGGCTTGAAAAAAGTCATTTGCCGAATGATTTCTTAATGTTCGTGTCTTCAGGGGAAATTTCTCATGCTTTTAATTTATTGCAGAAGAAAAGTGGAAACAGGGAAGGCTTTACATTTTTAAATGTTCTAACATTTATTTTGGGTTTTCAGTTTTTATTACAATTATGCTTGTGACAAAGGAAATTTCTCAAGACCAAGAGCTAATGTTTGCTCTCAGACACTAATGCATTTTCAATTAATGTCAAAATATGCTAAAACTATTCTTTTGCTGCCTCAGAAGTGAAGAAAAGCATCTGGCACATGAGTGTGCAACGTTGTCACTCTCATTAGTAGTGAACACTGCTCAAATAGACCTTTCTTTTACTATCTCTTTTCCTTTACTGAGTCATGATTTTCCTGTGTGAAATATCTCCTGAGCTGGATTTCTCTCTGCAGGCTTCTTGGTGAGCATTTTGTAAAAGCCACCTTAGTTCTCTTCAGGCTGGTGTGTGAGAGGAAATCTGCTCTTTTCACACTGTTCTGATCAGAAATGCTGAATACACATCTCTTGCAACACTTATTTTCCTTTCCTGCAACCACACCTCTAAGTGCTCTCTTGGAGCAACCAATGTGGTTCCAGTGAAGTACAAACTGGTGTCTTCACAGAATCATAGAATCACAGAATGGTTTGGGTTGGAAGGGACCCTAAGAATCTCTAGGTTGAGCCCCCTGCCATGGGCAGGGATGACACCCACTAAATCAGATTGCCCTGAGCCTCATCCAACCTGGCCCCATCCAAGCCATCAGCTGGTCTGGATCTCATTTCAAGGCTCTGTGTTCTTCCATGAAACATCTGAATCTCAAATAAAATGTTTAATACAGTCACTTAACTCCTGATCCCTGGATTTCCTACCTCGGCATGGTTAATAGCTTACATCCACGTCTGGCATTATATGATATTTATTATAGCTGTGGAAGTCACGCCATCCAGTGAATTAGATCACGTTATGACACTTCCTTGACCTCTACACCAGCACAAGCAAATCAAACAAAATTATTGTTTAGGTGCTGTTCTTTTACCTTTTTGTGTTTCGTTAGAAAATCTTGCAGCAATTCCAGACAAGTACTGATAGAGGAAAGGTGCTTCTCTGTGTTCTGAAGTTTTGCTTGTATAACGCTTCCCCAGTCAACACCTGTTACTCAAATCCTTATGTTTTCCATCCCAAGAATATCTCCCTGCTGCCTGGGACGTGCGGCTGGACTGCGGTTCCCTTCTGTGGTGTCGGAGGGCGGGCAGCCCGCAGTGCCTGGTGGAGGAGGGATGCTCTGCCCCCCGGCAGATGTGCTCAGGGCTTTGATCCGGCCGGAGCCGGGACCGGGCAGCCCTTTCCATCCCGCCCCTTCCATGTGCGGAGCGGGGCTCTGGGGACCGCGGATGTCAGACCTGGCCTCACAACAGACGCCGCTCCGCAGGGGAACGGAGACCCGCGAGTGAACAGCCTCCTCCTGCTGCTCCGGGATCACCTGCAGTACATCGACCTCTAATATTATAAGACGTGATTATATGSAATACAATGGACACGTGTGGTGTTCTCAGAGGTGCGGGATGCAGGCACCACATCTTGACCGAGTTAGGTAGAGCTCGGTGCCTGTACTGGTGCATTAATTCACAGGCAGCAAGGTGGGAGCGAGCCCTGGGCCGGGGTGTGCACTTTGATCTGATGCTCTGTGGTGGTGCAGAGCCATTTGCTGCACCACGTGCCCAGACACACTGGACTGGCAGAGGTTTTTCCCAGGCATGCAGATCAGCATAGATAGTAAGAGGCAAAAATGCTGAAAGCCTTGCATGAGTCCCATAATATAGATAAGGACATAGGGACTAACAGGGGGGTTAAACCAGCAGAACTCTGAGGGTGGAACAGCCACAATGAGGAAAATCAGGATGGGAACATGTAATTCATCCTGGCAGTAAGACAAATGGATAAGCATAAAAATGTAAGAAAGACTGCAGTGGGGCACTGAGAGTTACCTACCCTGGCAGCCTGTGGTCAGCTGCAGCCAAGACCACACGTCTGATGACCACAGAGGTCTGACCACAGGAACAAGGTGAGTGTGTGCCCCCCAGTTTACTTTCCCAGGTTACAGGGGGGAGTTCAAATTATTTTACTTAAAAACCCTACATCCTTTAATCTATTGTGTTCCTCTGCTTCCTAAAAATACATTGGGTCACTTCACTCACCAGCGTGCTCAAAGGGGCAACTTGCAGGTGGGATGACGAGCTGGCATCTACCCCTGTGCAGGGCAGAACAGCGTGTCCAGACTTTGTTCCCTGTGTCTGGCCACAGAGGGAGGGAGCTGTGGGGCTCAGGGACAGCAGCATTAGTCACCTCCATACCAAGGCCCTTGGAGCTGTTTGCTGTTTGTGAAATGTTGCGACGAGTGTTTGGTTTCTATTGGTGACATAAATCAATCTCACTGCCTTGGCGCTACTTTTCCAGAACAAAGAATTCCCAGAAAAAGGGAACCCCACTGCTGGGTTGTATAATACAAATGTATGATCCTGTTGGCCAAATGGTATTTCCAATACTGAATATTTTTTTTCTTCAGGATGCAACCAGGATGCTAATGAAAACAACACATGGAAGACCTCAGGATAAGCCCCAGTGTCTGCTGAAGAGTGCATAGCTCAGGTCTGGGTCCTAAAGCAAACACAGATGCAACTAAAACAATCATCAAAGGAAAACAAATGTGAGTCAAGAAGGAAAGTCTATATGTGCCTGCGGATTAATGGCTGTCTCATCCAGGTTGTGGGATTAAATTCCAGGCTTTGCATATGAAGAAACAACATCTAGCAAGAGGAATGGGGGAGCATGTCTAGAGAAGGGCAACGGAGCTGGTGAAAGGTCTGGAGCACCAGTCTGATGAGGAGCAGCSGAGGGAGCTGGGGGGGCTCAGCCTGGAGAAAATGAGCTCCAAGGGGACCTTCCCTCTCTCTACAGTTCCGTGACAGGAGGGTGGAGCCAGGTGGGGATCAGGCTCCTCTCCCAGGTAATGAGAGACAGGACAAGATGAAATGTATTCAGGCTGCCCCAGGGGCCATTTAGATTGGATATTACGGAACGTTTCTTCCTGGAAAGGGTGGTCAAGMATTGGAGTGCACTGACCAGGGAAGTGGTGGAATCACCGTCCACGGAAGTGTTCAAAAAATACGTAAATGTGGCACTTGGGGACGTGGCTTAGTGGTGGCCTTGGCAGTGCAGGGTTAATGGTTGGACTTGATGATCTTCAAGGTCTTTTCCACCCTTTGTGATTCTGTGATTCTATAGGCTGAATGTATGAGTGGCCACAAAGGGAATGTTGGGTGTTGCTTTTCCTGCYGAGGACAGACAGGAGCTGCTGTTCCCTGTGGCTGGGGAGAGCTTCTCCCCATCCCTGTTTTGTTGGCTGGCGAACCACAGTGAATTGCCTCAATCTTCAAAAAGCAAACCCCAGAGCTCTCCTGCATCTTGGTGCATTGAAGAACTCCAGCAGAGAGGTGAACTGTGAGTACCACAAATGAGAAAAAAAACAAAGAAGTCTCCATTCCTCAAACCAGAGCTCTCTGTTCAGAGGAATTTAAGGAGCAGCCTGTTTCTTCTACTGTGAGGGCTAAGGGAGCCCTGGGATAAGGTCTCCACTAACACCATTGACAGACTTGAAAGCATAATTTCTGCAGGGAAAAATTCCTTCTTCCAGGTTAGATCACACAAATGACAAATATTTTTTCTCAGCTATAAAGCTGAATATTTCCTATAGTTTTTTGACAGGAAAATTTCATATTGATCACAGGGGATAGAATACAATTATCCAGAAACATGTCCAGGCAGACAGATTAGAAGAAACATGATTTTTGAGTGAGCAATGTACTCAGTGGAGAAGCCAATGACTGAGCAGAAGAATACTTCAAAAGAAAGTTTAAAAGCAAGTCCTCAACGTGGCAGAAACCTCCCAGCCCAGTTTCATACTGGCCAGTGTGCTGGTGGATCACCCAGCCCTGCCTGCTCCAGCAGCATCCTCCTGCATTGCTWATATGGGATTAATTATATCTGTTGGGTTTGATTCCTGCAGGTTTTTTGGAGGGAAGCACTAAAGAACTRTAAGTGGACAGGAAATCATTTGTTTGGGAGGTTTTTTTTTTCCTGCCTCAAAATATCTCTGGCAATGTATGAAGCACTTTTCCATTGACATTGGCCATTCAGTACATTCTTAYGAGATTTCATCTTGCTTTGTGATATTTGCCAGTTTGCTTCGTGGAAAGCTGTATTTTTGGGCACATTGTAGAAATACCCAGGAATTCAGAACATGGATTTCAACATCCCCCAGCTGGAAGAATCTTGGAGTGACAGCAAAGCTGTTTTCCAGTCTACACAGTAAGCAGCACTCCCACCCTCCAGCCAACATCTCCCTGCATCCAGCCTTGTTCTGAGACAATGTGCAGAGCAGAGCAGACTTTCATGAATTCTGATTTCTCTGAGTAGATTTTCAGTGTTTTCCTGTTTCCCATGAAACCCAAAATGAAATAAAAGTGCCCAAAAGAAAATAAAAATGCAAGTGATTTTACTATGAATCCCTGAGACACCAACCTTTGGAGACACCAACCTTTGGAGACACCAACCTTTGGAGACACCAACCTTTGGAGACACCAACCTTTGGAGACATACCTGAGTAGGGATGAAGAACCCATCCAAGGATCAGGAGTCGATGCCATGAAATTCAATATTTCTTGGGAACAAGTCTGAAAAAAAAATAGAGAAAAAAAAATAGAGCTGAGCACGTTGGGATTTATCAGGGTACAGTCACTGGCACCTGGGGCTGATCCTGGCATGGATATGCCAGGGCAGGACCAGTGCTCTGTGGGCTTAGGAAGGAGGTGCAGATGGGCAGCGTCCTCCATGTCACCAACACTGCCAGAAAGTGACAAGAGAGTGTATTTTTTTCAATTCTCTCRGAAGAGCCATTTGTTCCTCTGCTATCTAAATTTAGGAGCATTCAAATCCTGAGGATTTTCTGATGTCCCACAGTGTATGTGTGTACTTTCTGACCAGACTTTGAATATCTGAAATGACTAAATATCAAGAGCAGGAAAGTGGATTGAATAGAGACATCCTAGCCTCATCAAAATCCCTCCTGTGCCTCTTCTACCCAGGAGYTTTAGCACCATATAGCTTTTCTTTTCTTTAAAAAAAAAAAATCTGTTCCCATATTTAGGTTCCTCTCTTCCTGTGAATCATACTCAGATGATTTTTGAGGACCTTTCATTCTCTCTCTGCCTAACATGTTAATCCAAATCTCCTTTCCTAATTAAAGTTTTATTCTACAAGAGTCTTTAACATTCGTTTCTAAGTGGCAAAATCAAATCCAGCTCCTCTTGATAAGAAAAACTAATTTCTGGTTGATTGACAAGTTTAATTAAATACCAATATTTTCTTTTAATTGCTAGATTATTACCAAGACAGCAGCTTCAGGGATTATTACRGATGTACAGGGAAATGCCACCTAAAGGCTGAGCTGCACAACTATTTCAAGTTTACTGCTTTCCCTTTCCCAGAAGGGACTTTATCTGCTTAAAGTTACCTGGAGGAGCAGGGTATGGGCAGGGTCTGAGCTCTGATCACACATGATTAAGGCCACTGATCTTTCTGTGGTTGGAAAAGAGCTCAAAGATCATCAAGTCCAACTGTTCCCCCAGCACTGCCAAGTCCACCACTGACCCATGTCCCCAAGTGCCACATCTACACACAGACACTTTTATGGCCTCTCTGTCAGGGCTCCCCTTCCTATCACYGCAGCTGCAGCCCCACTGRGCTGGCTGGGCCTTGGAGCAATTTCAATTTCCCGGGATACAAGATGTGAGCAGCCAAGCTGTGCCAAGCTTGGTCCAGATATAYCTCTGTTTACACTGAAAATTTCAATTAATAACCAAGAGATGGCAGGGTGGAAACTGTGTTCTGAAAAATATCCCATCCACATTCCCAGAACTTCTCCGTATCACAATGCTCTGCGCTGTTGCAACACAGTGTTCCTCTCTGGAGAAAGTGGAAAAACCTGGTTATGGGTCTATTGCACCACTGTGTGTGCCAATAACCATTATCTTTCCAAAACCATCGAATGTCTAGAGAAAATAGGGTGGCTGTCACAGACCAGGGATCCTCTAATTAATTCCACCCTCATTCTCCATGAATCATGGCTTATTTCAGTTGCAGTCTGCAACTGAATCATGTACATATGTGAAGCCTTATTTTCAAGGATTTATTCTTGCCACTGATTTTAATGAATTACTGGTGAATAGTAGGCAACTACAACTGTCTTTTTTTTTTTTTTTCCCAGGTAGTTACACTTTACTTTGGTAAATTGTTATTACAGAAAATAACCTATCCATGATAAAAGAGGCTAATAATTTTTGCCTTCAACACACAACTAAGCCCTTCCCCTGTTGTACCAATCTGATTTGTGGGATATGAGTCAGACGTTGTTTTTTTACAAAAAATAGAGGAACAGAGCTGATTCACATGAGAGGTATCATGGTAATGATCTTGGTGACAGGATAAAGCCTCAAGAGCCAAGTCAGATAAACTTCCCTATCAAGAACTTCCACTGTTCTCCATAAGCCAGATAATCTGTCTTCGGATAGGAAAGCTACTAAACAACTCTTCCAAAGACCAGTTTCATCCCAAAGCTCCTTATCTTGACAGAGACATTGTCATGATGCCAAATTATTCATCACAGCCTATTAACATGTCAAAGCTGGAAGTTCTCTTTAATTTGTTTATGTATCTTAGGAAACTGTTTGTGGTTTCCCATCTGTTAAAGAAACACTATTTAATATGAATTAACTGGGCTATAATTTTCATATGGTCCCTACCGTGACTTTGATGATATGCAGGAATGAGATACATTGAGGGGATTCTGATCACTGATCAAAGAGATGGAGGGCCCTTGATGCCTTTCCCAGCCTTGTTTCTGACCAGTCAATTAAAACATCAAGCCACAAGTTCACTGGAGCAGGAACATTACTGATCACTACAAGCAGAAGAGCTTGGCTGTCTGCCTGGTTCAACATGATATGGACTGGAAGAGAAGGGCAGCATCATGCCCAAAAATACACCTTAAACACACCTTTGGGATCTGCTCCATTTTTTACACACTTATTTGAAGGACAACTTAGCCAGAGATTTTCAGTTATGATTCTCACTAGGCAACTTCACCAAATTTGCATCGACCTTGGCATGTAACTCTTCTTGCTTTTCACAAATAAACTCGAACTCAGTGCTGGCAAACAATTCAGACACTCAAATATTGCAAAGCTAAGGGGTCTCCTACCCYCCTTCTAAAATCCTAGGATGGCCACAGCCTCTGGGTGATTTCTCCACATCAGTATTACCCACAGCTCAGTCCATGCTATGCCCAGCAAACATCACAGGCCAGAAGTGCTCAGGAGAGTATAAAGTCACACTAGTAGATGTTAAAATCAAAATCACTGGCCATTAATATTTTCTACCAAGGGCAACTTTGACGTGCAGTGCAATGTAAGGGATTCCAACTATTACACTCCCATTAAATTGAACAAAAGCCATGACTCTCCACATGCATCACAGAGTTTATGTTGGTCCAGAGGCTCAAAATTCAGCTTTCAATTTAAGTGATTTATTTTATGATGTATACTCCCCCATCCCATAATTCTGTTCATGTGCTGCTGTTTTTCTGTTCCATACACACTCTGGGTTGAGCTGTTGAGTATTTCGGAGTATGAGCATATGTGACATGCTAATGGGGATGATCTTCATACAACCAAGCTGCTCTTCCTTTTTTCAACAGATTTGATTACTCCTTCTCCAATATTTAAAATTTCCTTTTCATTGCCAAGAAGGGATTGGCTTCAGCATCTCAAGATCCTTTTTCTCATCCGACTTTCCCTGTTTCACTGGTTCCTCAGCTGGCTCCTGGGGTGGAGGGCCCCAGAGGATCRCCCTGGCTCACGGGCAACTGCATCCTCTCCTCCCTCACCCTGGAGCCAACTCCACCTTGCAGCCTCCAGGCGAAATCATGTGCACATGTGGATGGGAAGAGGGTTATCCCCACCGAGTGGGAGCAAACCCTGAGCTCTTGCTCAGTGCTGTGAGCAGCCAGTGTGTGGGAGTGGTATCTGATACACTAATTAGTGACAATTGTTTCTTTTCCAACATCCTGTTATTTTACCCATGTGGTGTTTTACTGATGTTCAAAATTTGGTTTGGCGGGTGCAGTCTTCCTTGCTGCTGGTAACTGCCAGAAAAGCAGGTGTCTTGTTTCTGGTTTTAAGAGGCTTTTTGTTCTTCTTTCCATGGATACGCTTTTCTTTTTGAATATACCTTTCCTTCCTCATGACTTTGTTCTTTGCAATTCATATSTTTTCTTTTCTTTTTTTTTTTTCCCTAATCTCTGAGTTTGGAATGTTTCCATATTTGACTGTCACTGGTACTTAAGCAACTTCCTAATCTCTAGGATTTTCTTTCTTTTGTAAATCACCTTTAAAAACGCAGCAATCCCTTGTTATTTCCTCTTTCATTTTCATTGTTTCATCTAYAACAAGCAACATTCAATCTAGAGAGCATTTAAGACCAATTTCAATTTCTGCATGAAAAAACCCCCCCAATTTTTTCAAGGCTGAAGCAGGATTTTTGCCAGAGGGAATATTTGTTCTCTCTAGTAACAAGGTGACATGGTGCCAGTACAGACTARTTTCATATGGGGCCAGGAAGGATTCATTGAAATGGCTGCAATATTCATTCAGCATTTCTTTCAGAGAGTGTCCGAAATAAACGAAGAGCTGCGTGACGTCCGCGGAGTTGTTTCCTTCCTCCCAGGGAAATAGRAGGACTGCACTTATTCTCACAGGTAGCAACAAAATAGGCCATCTGCTTGGCTATTTTATAATCAGCTTATTTATCTGCATGTGGGCACTGCAGGACGCTTCAAACCTGTCCCCTGACACCGACGGCTGGAGGGGAACCGCGATGGCTGCGCGTTTTTTGGGACAGGGACCAGGCACGTGGTGGGTTCTTGGGGTGTCCTGTGAAGGGTCAGGAGCTGGACTTTGATGATCACTGTGGGTCCCTTCCCACTCAGGATATTCTGTGTTTCTATGATTCTATGGTCTGTCCCTGAGTGTCCCCCCGTGAGCAGCCCCTTTGGCTGCACCCCAAGCTGATGTTATTTACACGCACCATTATTTGCAAAAGTCCGGCTGAAAGCCAAAAGGGCGACAGGTGGGGCAAGAAATCTGCCAAGTGGGCATTGCAGGGGGGAGAGACAGGGGCAATGGGTTCCCTTGGCCGTTTGCTGCCTGCAGCCTTCAGAGGTGGAAGGAGCCCAGCAGTGGCAATAATTGCAGYAATCAAAGTAAATCACATCTTGCCACTTGCCTACATGACATTTTTCTCTCTGTACGTGAGAAGAGAGATGAATTTTCTGGTTGTGTTTGAAGACGATGATTTCAAAGATTTTACAAGAGGATTAGTTACACGTTTCAGCTTCCAGTGCTGGAAAAGGAAAATGTATGGAAAAGAGAAATCTGGGGCTTTTTGTGAGATTTTGAAGAAGGCTGTGGAGAGCATAAGTCAGAGCAAAAATGGACCCCATGTATATGGGATTGGTGATATCCTTAAATGAGCAATTGCGCTTTGAAGTGCAATAAGAAAATAGAGATTTTTATCTCGATGAAGCAGGAAGATAATTGCACTCAGAAGCTTTAATCAGCATGCTTCGGATTTAAGCAGATGGATACAGAGGGCAAATCTGTGAAGGATGAATTATTTATTTTGGGCACACTAAAACTTTGTCTCTTAAAGGTCATCAAACTTTCAACAGAGTTGACGAAGTCTGCTGCATATGTGAATGAGATTAATCTTCTCATTAGTGAGAGGCAACATTTTCTTTTGAACTTGATATGCCTCGTAGGGGAACAAAAAAAAAACCACAGAACAAAATCATTTACGGAAAAGTACAGCTGAAGAGCATCTGTTTGTCTTACAGCAGTGGTTCTGCCCAATTGCTCAAAAAAAATTAAACTGGAAACCTTAGAGCAGAATAATATGTTCTGTCCAGCAGGCACAAATATTTGACATATCTATCATTCTTAATAGGATTATAAAATTAAAAGCCACTCCAATCAAGCAGCATTTATCAATTAGTGATGTCCCTGTAGTGGCTAAGGGATTTTGGTGTCAAAGGCAATAAAAGAGTCATTTACACCCTGTACCAGAAATCAGCAGTGAATAAAGGAGAAAGAAATGCCATTGTTCATAATTGACTTCCATGAGACTGCTCGCATGGGTGAGCCCAAACACACGCAGGAATGGCTTAAAATGATTTACGATACTTTGCATTTAAATCAGACGTGGGGTGAAACTGGGCCCCCAGCTTGAATTTATCCATCTGGATCCTGATCACTGGGGCTAAATTTTTATTTCTGAGGTTATGTTGCATTTCAGACAACGCAAGATGGCTGTCCACAGAAGCCTGGGACCATGATTATGCTGCCAGTCCTCCCAGAAGGAATTTCCAGGGGAATTCTACACCRGTGAACCTAACGCATGCCCGCGTGCCAAAGGGTTTATAGGCAAAGGCCACTTAGACTCTTCCTGGTCAGCACAGGGAATCCATGGAAGAACTAAAGAGAGAAACTGCATTATTAGTGGAGTTAAACGGTAAGATGAAGGCTCATGCACGATTAAAATAACCATGTTGTTCAGTGAAGGAGGTCTCCAATGGGCACTCTGTAAGATGGGATCACAGACACGAACACTGTACACTCAAATGTACGCGAATATTAAACCTCAGAGATTCGTGTAGGGAAGAAAAARAAAATCCTGAGATCCCAGCAATTACTCAGATGCCACATTGAGTTAATGACACAGACCTGAGTTGATTTTTACTCTTGGAATGGGGCCAGGGTGAAATTAATGGTTATTTTTGTGACTCTAGTAAGAGCACAGAGTGTTCATTGTACTCGACAAACACAAACATTTTAACAAACGATACCTTCTTTTTAATTGCATGGACCTCAGCCTTACTACCTCAGAGCACAGCACACACATGTTTCAGTGTAAGTTCCTCTCTACTCAGGAAAGTATTTCAAGATGCATAAAAGTCCCTTTTTTAATCAAGCAGTGAGTAAAATAAAAGGCTGCAACTATGAGCCAGCTTGCCTTTCATAAATAACTACTTTGTAATAGTTTCTTGAGTATAATTGCACAAAAAATGCTGCAGCAATTTCAAAAACCTGTATMCAACCTAAGTGCTGCCATACAGACAGCTTTGTCAGAAACCCAACCTCCTAAGAGGAATAGGTCACAGAGGTTTTTGGATTTAGACTTTAATGAAAAGCCCTTGGGCACTTCATTTGCAACATTATGGTTTAGACAGGGAAAACCTCAGCCAAGGACAGCGAGAGCCTGAGCACCCCTGCTGGGCGAGCTGGTGTCAGCTACGCTGCTGGTGTGATGCAGTTGGGGACTTACACATGCTCTGATGACTTAAACCACCCTCTGACAAATCTGGGAGAGCTGAAGCACCACATCCAATGGGAAACTGGTCTGAAATTTGGATAGTGAGCATCCTCCAACCTGGAAATCCTTCAGCCCCATGGCAGAGCATCAGGCAGAGTTCTCCCTCACCTCTCACCTGTCCCATGGCTATCCCTACTTTTTTTCAGCACTAACCTAGCACAGAAACCCTCAAACTCAAGTCTGAGATGCTGTGCATCTACCAGGACCACAGCAGTAAAGGGAAAGATCTGCTGCCAGCTATCCCAGCATGGTGGTGTTGGCATGGTGAGGGCTGAGCAAAGCGAGCCTCAGAGGCCGTGTTCTGTGCAGAGACTTTCTTTCTTGAGAGAAGATCATAGCCAAACTGCCCTGGGAAGAAAAGGGCCTTTGAAAAACGCACTTAATAAAATTCTAAATTTAAATTTGAACACACAAATCATTTCTGGATGTTTATTTCATTTCACATCAGGAAAATCCCCCTTCCTTTGGTTAGAATTATTACCTTTTAATGAGTACCAGAAGATTTGTTCACTGACATAATTTTTCCCAGGATTTTTCTTGCTTTGTGTGCCCACAGTGTTTCCCTGTTTTGSTCTTCCCAGGAACGTGCCCTCTATCCAGTGAGACAAACAACTTGGTAGTTTCCACAGTTCCTGAAATTTCCAGCCAGGTTGTAGTTGGCAATTTAGGCAGGGATTTTAGACTAGAGATCAGAACTAAAACAGAGTGAAAAACAAAGGAATAAAAGCTAAATGGTTGATATTATTAGCAATCTCTTTGCTATAAGGAGCTGCAGGTAACAGACAACGACTTTATAATTAATTGGCAGTTCGGAGGTGCCGCATCTGGGATGTCTGAAGTTCCTCTCTTAAAAAGTAAGGAAAAACTAGTGTGGCAATCTGTGAACTGGGGYGACATACAGCTTATGATTTCTGGATGTGTTTTTAGCAGAAGGAAACGTGGCATGTTCYGTGGCAGATCCCCCACACCGGAGAAGACTTTCAGCCCTGGGAAGGGGCCGGGAGTGGGATGCAGTAACACAGTCCCCAGCCAGCAAGGGGCTGAGCTGGGAAGCCACATTGACTTAATTTATTGCATGGAGGAGGTCTGGAAAGTGGAAAATTACTCAAGGCTGAACAAAGGGGCTCATCTGTAGCCATGGGGACACACAGAGGGGCCGAGCACCACCCAGGACGACTCAGTCAGGAGCAAGGACACACAGAGGAGCTGCTGTAGGGGGGGAGCTGGCTCTGCACTGACTGGGGACCTGGCATGGTTAAAGCATGCTGAGCTGGGCAGAGACACAAACTTCCAGCTGTTCTACAGAGGAGTTATAAGATGTAAGATAAATGTCTTGGACAACCCTAGATGGGTTTGACTCCTATGACTACAATGCATGGGTCAGTAGTGCYGTATTTAAGCACCCTAAAGATGCCCAAATTTACCTCAGCCTCACAACTGAGAGCTGTGGGGAGCAAAGCAGCCAAGAGAAGCAGAAGCAGATRTGGGAAACCTGGTATAACAGCCAGGGTCATCTCCTTTCATTTAAATGAAGTAATTAACTCTCCTAAATCCCATCCTCACTCATCTCCTGGAACAGAAAGGACAATCCYATCTATTCTTTAAAAGAAAATCAAGTATCTTTACCCTTATCTTGGTGCCCTGGTCAACTCCAACGTTGTCATAGGATTTCATTGGATTGCTGGAACTCTTATTTCTTATTGGTAAACCAGACTTTGGTTTACCAAAAACTTGGTGAACTCCAGTTACCACCTGTTTATCATCCGTCTGCCACAATATTTTTTTAATCAAGAAATTATTTTTAAATCACTTTTTGGTCAAGGCTGTCGTTGCTTAGGAGAGGCAGTTTACAAACACACTGCAGTCACAAACACTTGAAAAACGGGCAACAGGAGATTAACACTCTATAAAGATGAGTAAATGTTTGGGAACCTCTTAAAATGGTAGGAAACAAGGAATTGTGAAGACATGCCCCAGTAGAAACCAGAAATTTGTTTGTAGCCTCCTTTCATCCATTTCTGCAAAGCCTCACCGTGCCGTGAACTCTTCTGCACTTGCACACAGCCCCACTGTGCAGGGAGGAATTAATTTATATGGAATAAGAACAAATTCCCAGCCCTGCTTTGAAGTCAGCCGCTGTCGGCCCAGCCGCAGAAGCAGCTCCCATGGCCAGCATCCCTGCAAGCCATTAGAGCACTCGGGATCTGGAGGTAATCTTCACTGCTCAGGCCCACTCCCGGCTTCGGGAAGAGTGTGCAAGCATCATCTGTTTGACTTTATCTGCTCGTTTTTGCTTTAGGGGTGCAAGAGAAGAGGACACCAAAAAAAGCCTTTCAAAACCTTTCTCTTTTTTGGTGTGGCTGCTATCAGAGGCTTACATAAAACTGTATCAGCCTATGTAGACATTTCAGATATATATTATCTTAGGAAGATATGTTACAGAGAACAGCAGCCACATTTCTACTCTCTGTCAAGCTGATGTAAATCTGATTTTCTGCAGCTAAACTGTAGGAGAAGGAAAAATTCTTTGCATGAATGAGCTTTATTTACACGGGCAAATAGTGATAGGACAAGGGGGAAGAGTTTTAAAATAAAAGAGAGGAGATTTGGATTAGATGTTAGGAGGAAATTCCTCCCTGTGAGGGTGGAGAGGCCCTGGCACAGGTTGCCCAGAGAAGCTGTGGCTGCCCCATTGCTGGAAGCGTTCAAGGCCAGGTTGGGTGGAGCTTGGAGCAACCTGGGATAGTGGAAGGTGTCCGTGCTGTGCTGGGAGTCAGGGAGAGGCAGTGCTGTTCCTGCAGCTCCGTTTCAAGAAGATGCATCCCAAAAGCCAATAAGGAAAGCTGAGGGTAGGGAAGACTCTGCAGCCCGTCCATATCAAAGGGATTTACAAAATGTGTGGAGCCCAAGCACAGGGACCTCTGCCAGGACTGTGAGGTCTCCTAAAATACCAGGGTTAAGTGGCTCAGTCCATAAGCCACAACACAGCTTCCTCGTCCCGTCTACATGGCACCAGGATCTCCCCACGGCTTCAGGGAGCCGGCAGCCCAGGCTGTCAGAGGAGGCACATTGGCGGAAGGACCGCATTTGAAACATATTTCCTGGAAAATGATGATTCCCAAATGCTCTCAAAAGCCTGGAGAAACTCCCACTCCCACCTCTCATGTTGTCTGGTTTCAGCATGGGCAGGAGGGGATGCTGAGCTCCAGCACCTCTTTGCAGGAGCAGGATGAGCCCAGGGGAGGAACCAGAGCGGGGGCTTTGTTTGAAGTGAGGGCGAGCTAAAAATGAGCAGCAGATCCAAGGGGGATGTGGGACAGAGCAGTGGGACCACACAGCCAAGGAGGCCATGTTTGTAGTGCAGCTGCTGAGACCCCTCCTCACTGCGAAGGTGACAGGGAGGAATCCACAGCTGACATGTACATCTTTCTGCTGGAGCATTCCATGGCTTTCCTCAGGCGCTGTGACTAATTATGAGAATTAAAAAAAAAAAAAAAAAAAATCACAGATTTTGCCAGAATATGTTAGACCTAAAAAAAAAAAAAAAAAAAAAGGGCAACCTACCAGGGGACAATTCACATGATTGATCAGTAAAAAATGGTAAACAGCTGCGTCTTAGCATCTGCACTGTGGAGCCAGACTCTGCAAAAAGGAGTAAATGGCCTGAATAGAAATTGCCAATAGCTCCTCTAGTCAAGCCTAGGCCATGCTCCAGGGAAGGAGAAAGCAAGGAGTCAGGCAGGCTCCTTTCCTGTTGTGGGACAGAGAGTGGCTCAGGTTGGGATTGGTTAAAGGTGAAATTTCTATCATATTTGTCTAAAAAGGTGTTGAGTCCTCTTGAACCTTGAGGTTCAAGATCTTCTTTGTTTCGTCATCCCTTTCCTTATACCTCCTAGATGTCCTGGCAGGGACATGGTGTTTTTAGCTGCAGCCAAAGCCACGGCAAGTGCCTGTAACGTTTTTATCTTAAATTACTGAAATGAAAACTTCTGGCATCTGTTTGCTGTTCACATTTTCCCCTGTAGGCAAGATGGAAAGGAGTCTGTCGACGAGCACCTTGAGCACTCCCAGCAGATGCTCCTTACTCATAGGAAGCTTCATTGCTTCACTGGACCCTGCTCCAATTGCAATCAATTACAATTGTCTTTAATTTCTCAATCTGGAGTAATGAGATTACGTTAGATCCTGTGTTCTCAAACCCTTTTAGCTGAACAGTGGAAATCTGGATTTCCTTAGCCTGATGGCTCAAAATCAAAAGACAACCAACCTCTCCATTTACTTTCACAGTTATTAAACCTATCTTACAACAGTTAGGGCAAGACTCCTCAATTTCTAATTTATGATTTTTTTTTTGCTACCAGGACAAAAGAGGAGAGAAGCTCATGGATCACTGGCTCCTACTGCCTTTATTTACAGTCTAAGGCAAACACATATTTGCAGAACACACTGATGTGACTAAATCAATCTACTGGGCTATACTGCCCTCAAAGGATTTCTTAATATGGCCATGAATTGCCTGGTTTTTTAAAATAACAATTGCAATTCCCACGCGCTGAGGCTGCATCCTGGGTGATGCCRTGCGTGGTGCAGCAGCATCGCCGTCGGCATCCCAGGGGAGCAGGGACCTCCTCAGTCATGTCCCTCACAGCTCTGAGCTTTGCCAATGCCTCTTAAAAGAAGGTATTTTTAAGCATCTGAAAGAGGTGAAGGCATATTTACTCCCCACACGCTTCTTTTTCTAATTACAATAGTAATTAATGCCCTGTCTGTTGAGGTGCAATGAAATGAATTTGCTGAAAACTGCACTTTGGGCCTATTTGAGGTGAATTAATTAAAAAACACCGAGTTAATCCAAATGACAAACATGCACAGAATTCAACCCAAAGTGATCTGAAACAGCCAGTAAATAGCTTCCCATTAGCAGTGGGGAGGTTTTTTCTCAGACTCTTCTAAAATGGTTCTCAAAAATGGATGAATATGTTTAAATAACATACTAATGTTCACTTGGCAGCATTTCCAAAAAGAAGTATAAGTATTTCCAAAATTGCCTACGTATTTTTTTCAGCATTTCCTAGAAGAAATAGATTAAGGGTTTAAATGAAATAAATAAATACTTCTTTTCCTTTCCTTTTTCAAAGGGAAAAAAAAAAAAAGCCTAATCATTTGAAATGCCTGGAGACAATTTTTTCAGCAATGTTTTAGATCTTTCAGCTAAAAGAAAAAGTCGCTGTATCTTCACTCTGACTCTCTAGAGAACATACTTTGATATAATAATTTAAGAAAGGGGCTGAAGACCAGGCGACTGAGTTTGCCTCAAAACCTCAGCTTGCATAAATCAAAGGAGACCCATAAAAGGGACTCAGTGGTTTACACGAGCTGTGAATCTGTCCCATTTTTGCTATAAATACCTGCACCAGAATGTCACATACACTTCCACATGCTAATGGCAGTGWCATATTAATGCTGTGAAATCACACTTGTGAGACACAGATTTAAATGTTATTTGGGTAAAAGGATTTTAGAACAGAGCACAGAAGTTTTGAAGGCTTGTTTCTGGCTGAAGGATAAGGAAAATGGACAGTCCTTTACACTTTTACTTGTGACTTCTCTGTCAATACTGGCTGGCTGTGTCTTATCACATAATACGGCTGGCAACTTCCCAAACCCCAGTGAGACCAACTGAGAAAATCACCATGAACATTTCGGGGCTGGAATTATGAGTTTTGGTAATGAATATTTTAAGCTCCTTTTGCAGCACTCGTTCCCAGGGCAGAAATGGATTTAAAAGACAAGCTGGGGATCCTGACGGGCTCTGACATCACTTGAGCTGTCGCACTCGGCAAAACCATCTAATTACAGGAGTTCCAAAGTCCTGCAGAACGTGCTGTTTCCATGGGTTGGAGCTTAGGCATTAATGCAAGTCTCTTCTTTAGATCATCTCTCACTTTGCATTTTGTCTGAAGTGCTTTTAGTTGTTCTACATTTTTGATGTATTTAATTAATTAATCGCCTTAAGTGCTGTCAGCTTCATGTCAGATGAAGCTCGGTTGTGAGATGTGTCTGAGCTCTGTTGCTCTGTCCATGAGCAGTGGGTGGACAAGGCTGTCTGGGTGTCTGAATTTTCACTGGTTTCCATTATTTCTTTGATCCATTGATATACCAAGAGGTAGGGGAGCCTCTGTGGACCTTGGAGATGGCCTCTCCCACAGCATTGCTGATTGCCTTGGTAAACCTCCACTGTCCCCAAAAGAGAGACTGTATCTGAAATCCCACAGGCTTTGGCTTCAATGCCAAATTTTACCAACTGTTACGCCATTTTGCATCATCATAATTAAGTTCCCTCTTTTTTTTTTTCCACTTTGTGGGCTTGAAATTAGGCACCTAAATTGATACATAGGCTTTTAAAGGCATGGCCTGATTTTCAGAAACCTAAGTACTGCAATCTCCATTACTTTTCACTTTAGCCCTCTGAAAATCAGTGGCTGATGCTCCTTACTCTGTGTTTCTCTCCTGTCTTATTTGAGAGTGAAAGCAATTGAGCATGGAAATACCTGTGACTTGCATAACAAAAACTGGTGCAAGAAACTTCACCGTATTTGCACTGACCCTGCCATGCTGCACACATTACCCACATTGACCATATTTGCATGGATTTTTCCATGCCTAATGCTCTGCACAGCTCCCAAGCCCAGACCCTGCTTGCTGCAGGCAGRAAAGAGCATTCGGGCTCATGAACCTGCACGCCCTAATCCCCCTGACAACCCCGAGCTATGGCCCTGTCACAGCTCATCCCCATAAAACAGCAACGGAATGACTGGGAGTGGGCGAGGTGTTTGTGTCTTCTGAGCCTCAAATAAGACCTAAAAAAGAAATTGAACTCAAAATAGAGCTTGAGATGCTCCTCCCGCAGAGATGGGAGATGTTCCTCCCTGCAATGTGGGAGTCATCCGTACGCAAGGAAGAGACTCTGCACAAATCATTAAGGTTGGAACTGATATGCTCTTTCAACTCTGTCATCTAGGACTGTTAAATATTTATACTGTTGGAATAAACACAAAGAAAATTAATACCTGTTCAAATGAAAAGGATCAAGCTGGGATGGAGGCTAAAAGCAAAAGAGAACAAAATATCAAGTTGGATTTTCCTCCTCTTTTTGTTCTCAGCTCTCCTGCTAATGTGTTATTTCACCCTCAATACCTCTAACAATACCAGCTGCTTTGATCCCTATGGCTTATTTGCTCCCTAAGTCAGCAAGTTTACAATAGCTTAAACAAACTCAGAAAGGTTCAAAGCCCAACAGAGAGAGAGAAACTATACTTTTAAAACACATAAAGTCAGGAAGGCATGTGTTCCTTAATGACTTTCCTGGAGGCATTATCTCTTCTTCCCYCACACACCTCCTCCTCATCTACCTTCCTTCTGTTTCCTGGCTCGAATTAGGCTGTAAGATCTTCTGGAAGTGAATGCATCCTTCCTGTGCAATGGGCCATGATCTTCACTGGAGCCCCTGGTAATACTGGGACTCATTTTCCATCTGTTGTCAAGGGTACTTTTTTGGTCCATTAACAAATAGCAAAACAAAGAAAGCAAAATAGACCAGTTTACACATGATGTATTAATTCCCATCTCCACACTGCTCGTTTCTTGTCTCCAGACASTCCTTTTAATACACAACAGGTATTTTCCATGTAGTGGAGAGGCTGTGGACAATCAGTACAAGACCAAACAAGTTATGGAAACTGCAAGAATCGCTTCTATACACAGTGTAATTTATTACCTGCTGCATTCTGCTGGTGGCAGGATGATGTCTGTCACAGCCTGGAAGGAGGACTAAGGAGGTGCCACACGAGTAGGATATCACACATGTTACAGTGTCCTAAAGCTGCAGTTGTAAAAAGTAACTGAGTGTAGGTGTGGGGAAGGAGGAACAAATGCAGTAGAGATGAATTGGGGTTTTGTGAACATAATGAGGGTTTTTGTCTGTGACAGCAGTGAGATTAAGGCCACATTTTACCCTGAGTTATGTCYCCTTTTCACCCTTTTTTTGGATAGCAATGCAAACAACTGCTCTTCCAAATATTGCAGACTTCTGCCCTTCTCAGGCTTTCTCAGAAGTCAAATGCTAAGGACATAACCAGTCAGCTTTGCCAGGCTCCTGGGACTTCAAATGCCTCGAGTGAGGCCACACAGTTTTAAAACCCAAGTTCTCCAACATTGCCAAACTTTGCCATCCCGCAAAATGCCYGGGAAGGTTAATGCTGTGAGAAAGTTGAGACTGTAATTTTCCCACTAAATGGAGGGGAAAAAAAAGAGTTGACTATTATGTTTGCTGTCAGTACTCGAGCCTGGCTTAAACTGCTCTCCACTTTCTGGTGTACCCCACACAGTGGCAGAGGGACTGGCCAGGCCGGGCTGGTGGCACCGCAGTCCATACAGTGGCACCAGTCCAGCAGCAAGATGCCAACATGCCCTCAACTCCCCCAGTCCCTCACCAGCCTGTCCACAACAGGGTCCACCCTCTTCTTCCAGAATTTGGGAAATCTGGTTCCGATTAAAATAAATTCCACTGATTTTCTCACTAGCAAATCCAGGAAAATTATGTATTTTGTTTCCTGGCAGAACATGGTTTGTCAAATTATGATTGTTTGCATTTCAAGTAAACAGGTTTTATGGAGAGAGGTTGCTCATATTCCTGAAGGATGATGGCTTCTTCTCTTCTCCGTCTCCTTGTTGCTTGAGGAGAATGAGGAGCCACCTCATCTGGCATCCAGCATTTGCCACGTAGCCCACACACATCGCTGGTTACTGCTGATTCATTTCAAATATAACTTCTGCTCATCTAGTTTGCATAAAGGAAAAACACTGATGCACAAAGCTCTGGCACGCAGGGCAGGGAGAGACACTGAGAGACACAAACCTTCCATATGCAACCTGTCAGGGGGTTGGAACTAGATGATCTCTGAGGTCCCTTCCAACCCAAACCATTCTATGATTCCATGATTCTATTCCCAAGCATCTTTATCAATAGCCTCGGATCAACAGCCTTCTGCACATAAAACTCCATYTAACTCTTCTTCTAGAAGCAATGCCTGGAGTTGATCTTCATCCAAGGCCTTCCAGCAGTAGAAAGTTACTGTGTATTAGAACCACATGTAAATCTTTGGTAGATTATGTCCAAAAAAGCTGGGAACAACAAACATTCACATTCAACCAGTAGCCACCAACTTTGTTATAAATATTTACACAGGAATACAGGCACAAAGTCTTTGTTTACTGCACAGTAAAGTACTCAACATTAAGGAATTTTTAAGTGCATATGTAGTGTTCGTTAGCTGAAAATCTGTACTTGAAGTGACAATTACTGGGTTTAGTTACAGTCAGACAGTTTGGTTCTCCTRAAGTGAACTCAAGGACTCCACATCTTTGCTAGCAGCAAAAACAAGCTCTCATGGTCCATTCCCAGTGGTGGCCATATAAAGGCACTAAAGGCTCCCAGTACATATATTAAGTCAAAAGGTGACTGCACAGCTCCAGCTCATTCCTTGGTTTACATCACAGTTCTTCAGAGCAGACCAAAAGATCTTCGTTGGCAGGAAATTTGTGTTGGGTATTTTTTTCCCTTGAGGATACTCGAGGAGCAAGATATAATCAGCCTGCCATCCATCAACCAAACGAGGGAGACTGAGGATTAGTCATCAACCCACAGAAGAGCAATTGTTCCTTCAACCATCAACATTTTTCATCTTTGGTGCAGCAGGATGCTTTGGCAGGTCCCAGCTTTACTTCCCCAAGCACAGGGCATGGGTGCATGCTAAAGCAAGGGGATGAAGCAGCCTRTCCTTGGGGGACAGGGATTTGCCTACAGTCACAGCCAGGGTGACCTGGGCAATGCCCTGGAGAATGAGCTGAATCATGGAATTAGACTCTAATACATAAAAAATTAATGGGGAGGGGAATATTTTTTAACCCTTCGTTCACGACCACAGAGCGCCTTTGAATGAGTGGGTCTCCCTTCAACACTGTTCCCAGGAAACAGCCAAATGAACCCAGTCCTTGGAAAGAAAGGTGAGAACACTGATGAACATCTGATCTCACATAGAGACTGGCTAAAAAAATTAAATTTTTTTCCAATGGAGTAAACAATGAACTCTAAAGAACATAAGCTGCAGATGATCAAACCTGGAATATTTCACATTATATGGAAGGAGACAAGGTTTGCTAAAGGATTTAACCTTTCCTCAGTACCCTGTCCTACCTACTTACTTTCTCTATTTCCTTCGGATTTCATAATCTTGATAATTTCCTATTTTGGATGCAGAGAAAGAAGTAATAAGCACCTAGGGAAAAATGTATCAAATGTAGGAGAGGATTTTTTTCACTTCTGCTGCTTAATAACTTTAGGAATGTGGGTCGAACTATTTCTTTCTCTACTTCTGTTACATTGGTGACACATGTAGATTGCAGAGCTCCATTTGTGCCGTTCCCCAGCATCTTTTTAAAACATATAAACTTAAGGCAAGCTTTATTTTGAAACACTCCCAAAACAGTGGAGGTATACTGTCTGGCATGGGATTAGGTYGTGCTTCGAAAAGCTCTTTGAGAGCCAGAAGAATAAGAAGAATACCAGAAGAATACCACAAATCTGAGGAATCATCAGCCAGCTGCCCCTCCTAACCCTGCTGCCAGTGTGGGGTCTGGCTGTCTTGTTCAGAGAAAACCTTTGAGCCCCCCAAAAGCAGCATGTAGGAAGGAAAGGGACAGCAGGAACCCACAGAAAGGCAGCAAAAGGGGAAAAAAGCTGGTGCTTCTTAAAGGCAACTGAAAAGCTTGTCTTCAGAGAGTATCCCAGAGATACTAATGCTGGCACAGCAGGCATCCAAGGGCACTGGACAGGATGGGAGCAAGCCACAGGCTGCCTCCTTTYTGTACGAGGCAGACAGGGCAGACCGGGAGGAAAGGCAGACCCTTAAAACCATGCCTGAAGGTTAAACCCATAGGATTAAACCCCACCCTTGTAAGAAATAGCTGCATCTCTCTCCTTGCATCATTCTGTGAGGAGTTTTTCTATCAGAAATACATGTTAATTCTCAGTATTGCTAGCCAAGGATGCTCTGAGAGCAAGGAAAGAGCTCAAATTAAGCCAAGCCTTGGTGCAGAGAGGCTGCATCCACTGCATGCCACTGCTCAGCCTAACTCCTGGGGACCACTCCAGCCCCCTATAATCCCCTCACACCAAACTCAGAGCTTTATCCCCATCCCACCTGGCTGGGGCCCAGCAGCACCCATTGCCCACCTCAAATGCTCCTCACAGATAAAAAGGGAGCAGTTCTTGCATTCCCCTTCCCCACAGATCTTTATTGGCAGTGGCAGAGTGGGAACCACAGGGAAACATTCAGCAAGTGCCTTCAAAGCAAAATGTACAGTTATTGGGTAATTCAGTAACTCTTGGCCTGATTCCTGACAAACGAGACCTGGCCAAGTCCTTCCATGGTGGCAACAAGATGTTAATGAAAAAATTATATCAACAGCTCTCAGGTTGTCTCCTTTATTTATATTAGAAGCTGGTAATAGACACAATTACAGTAGATTAAGTTTGGCATAGCTTTAGCATAAAAACAACACACCAGGGCCAAATTTTACTCCAACTATAGTATATCTACTGCCCTGCCCGTGTTTCTGTTTATTTTGCTTGGACTGACAAACTTTAATTCAAAGAATGTAATTGCAGCATAAMTTGCTGCTAGGTTTTTTCAAGACTATATTATTCATTTGGAGGGAAAGTAAGTTTACTTCTCATTGAGTGTAACTATGAAGGTTAATTTTCTTTGAGTTAAAGGAGTTTGGTTTGTGACATGATTTCTATGCATTTGGGGCAACCAGCACAGCTGTGAAAACATAATTGTTCTTTAAAATTTCGGGATGCTCATCCTCATTTTCAAAATTGCTCGCTCTTTTGTGTGCTYTCCTAATTTCAGCTCGCTGAAGCGGCCGCTGATTAGCAACCACAGGTGCAATCCTTCTGGACCGTTCGCTACCTCCAGCTCCAGCGTTTCCAACCACTTTCTGCACTGCAGAAAATAGCATAATTAGCGGCAAAAAGCTGATCTGTTAAAACAGCAGAGGGACCAGCTAGAGAAGCGGGGAGGGTTATTTGTCCCATCAGAGTCAAGGGGAAATGTACCCTTACATCAGCAGGGAGAGGGACCAGGGAGATGCAGAGGATGTGCAGCTCTGTCACATCCTGACGGTGTCAGGAGTGAAAGATTGGCAGAAACCTGTTATTTATGAGCCATTAATATAACTAAGAATTGTACAGCAGCAGCATCCCCAGGATCTCACCCCTTTGCAGCCTCAGGACAGAGGCTTTTTTCTGAATACACAGAGGTGAAGCGATGYCCCTGGGCAGGTGCCGAGGCCTTGGGGGACACGCCAGTGAAGCCCAGGGCAGTGTCCAGAGCTGTGGCTGTAACGAGCACATAAATCATCCCTAACGAGCCCTGCGCCAGCCAGCCCGTGTGGGGGACAGCGAGCTGGCCCACGCTGCCGTGGCTGCTGGAGAAAGGCTTCGGGTTGCAGTGAGCACAAATGGCTCTTTCACACGTCTCAGCAGATGTTACTCATTTTCTCCTCATCTGACTTTAAGATTTGGCTCCATTCTTTCCCTGTTCCCAGAGCCCATCAGTTGTCCTAGAAACCTCTCCCGGCTCGTCCGTGGGCAAKAGGCTGTCCCGGCGCATCTGCAGGCATCCCACTGCATCCCACTCCTCCGAGTTCTCATCTGGATTGCTTCCGTCTTCCCCACTGAAACTCGCCTCATCTCTGGCCATTTCCGCTGCTCCACTGCTCACGGTGTTATTCATCAAGGTGCTTGTCCTCCTGCACAGYGACGAGCTCTCCAAAATACTTAAGGACTTTTGCAAAATTTGGATGGAGGGTAGGAATAGCAAGCAGGACCAGATGTTCCCTGGGAAAGACTGCACCTCTGTAACACAATGTCCAAGGTTCAGCCCTGGACCACAGGAGGATGAAGGGCAGCCAGCAGGGACAGAGCAGCTCATCCTGGGATGGAGATGCCCAAGGGCATCACCTGCACAGCCCTGACAGCCACGCTGCTTTGACTGAACAGTCATCCGTGTGAGTAGGAGTCTGCAATTCACAATACCTCCCCATAAACTATCTTTAATTTCTTCTAAGGATCCCAGAGAAAGCAAAAAAGCCTCAATAGATGCTTCAAATTTTTTGCCATGTTGATAGCTTTAGCCGTATGGCACTTTGTAATGGAAAAAGATGATATGAGCAAGTTCTCAGAAATGGACTGCTGGCAATACATGTGTGTGGTTTAGCTCAAATCTATATACCAGTTGTGCACCACATGACATAGAAGTCACTAACCAATCTATAACTCAAGAAAAATAACATTCCCTCTGGATTCTGCTTGTTATATTAAGCACACAGATCACCCAAAGTCACCTGTCACCACCAGCAGGAATTGACTTAAAATAAATCATCAGCAAGAGCTGCAGTGCTCAGACTGGGAGCCCAGGGTGGGTGGAAGAARATCTGATTCCTCTTGGTTCAGGGAGTAAGTGTTTGCCTGCCTTGGTACTTGGACCCCCCATGCTCCTCACCAGCAAAGCGAGGGGACCTTCCCAGCCTGCAGCATCTCAAGCACATTCTCAGCAATCCACAATTCCACAAGAAATCCTGAAATGAAAATAAACTCCACAGTAGGGTGTGTTCATGGGAAATACAATCAAAATATTAACACAGAAGGAGGAGACCCTCCATAAAAAGTACATGTTTTGCTCCAACTCCGAGTTCTCCAGAGGCCAGTTTAGAAAAGCCCTGGGCAGTAAAGTAGTAAAATAAAAGCAATCAGAACCACAGTTAATCAATATGTAAGTGAGGTTTGCAGCAGCACTTTCACGTGGAGGAAGATGCTTACAAAGTCACTGTGTTATTGCTACACCCTTGCATGAATGAGGAAAATACAAATCGAGAATARCTTCAGGTAATCAAACCCCAGCTGTCAGGACTGAAAGCTGTGTCCAACCAGTGATTTGTTTTTCTCTGGGAAGAGACTTGTGGTGATCCTCAACACCAGAAAAGTGCCCATCAATTACTGGATTTATGAGCATTCCTCCAAGCCATCAGAAACCCTGCAGTCACCAGCTGGGGGACAGCACATCCAGCTTTCATCTGTGCCATATTTTAACCAGGAAAACACTCAGCAATACCTTGTGGCTGTCATTTAAAGAAAACTTGTAAGTATTTTGCAAGCAGGGTAGTAGATGTTGGCCATGCTTCAATCCAGCAATTAGGGAGGCAAGGAGGGTGAGCAGAGCCACACACAAGTTCAAAAAATTACCATGTGCAAATACAACTGCTTCACTCCAAGATCACCACTTTTTGATGACAACCCTCAGCTGTGCTGTTGTCTACAGAATCTCAAAGAATCATAGAATCATTAAGGTTGGAAAAGACCTCTGAGATCATCAAATCCAACCTTTGACTGAATACCCCCATGCCCACTAAACCATACCACAAAGTGGCACATCTACTCGTGTTTTGAACACTTCCAGGGGTGTTGATTTCACCACTTCCCTGTGCAGGCTCTTCCATTGTTTAACCACTCTTCCAGTGAAGAAATTTTTCCTAATATCCAACCTGAACCTCCCCTGGTGCAGCTTRAGGCCATTTCCCCTTGTCCTATCGCTGGTGGCCTGGGAGAAGAGACCAATCCCCACYTGGCCACAACCTCCTTTCCGGCCGCTCCAGAGCGCAGTCGGGTCTCCCATGAGCCTTCTTTTCCCGATACTCAACAACCCCAGCTCCCTCAGCTGCTTCCCACAGGCCTTGTGTTCCAGACCCTTCAACGTTCGATCACATCCCATCGCGTTACCGCACAAGGCACGTTTTCCAGGGGATGCACTTCCCGCCATCCCTGCGGATGCGGCGCAGGCAGCTGCAGCCCCAGTGCAGGGAAACGCTGCCGGYGCACTCGGGCTCCAAACAGAACGAATTAAAAGGGAATGATTTCCCCAAACAGAGGCTGGGGGGAATCGTCAGAAACAAATTAAAATCAAAACAACTTTTCAGCAGGAAACAATGGAACAGATGGAATAATATTTATTACTGGAAACTGCTAAACGTGCCAATTAATTTTGAGGGGACTTAAATGGATTAAGCACTTTTTTACTGGAAAATATGAAGAAGTCATGAATCACAGCAATACCTTCAGCATTGTCAATGTATTTTTCTGGAAGCCTGTTCAACAATCAAAGGAAYAAAAATCTGAAAAGTCCCAAATTGAAAAATAATCTTTCTGTTCCATAAATAGTATCAATGTCCCCATTAATATGCCTAGAAATATTAGGGGGAGGCAAAAATCAAGCCATTGTTTCCATACGTCAAGTTGGTCATTTTTGTCTGAACCAGAAAAGCACTTGACTGTGGCCAAAATTAGCCCTGTAAGCATTTTGTGATGCTCTAAGCAGAGAAAGATTTTTGAGTTCATTTGGGTGCTGGAAGTTGTACAGATGATTAAAAGCTTAGAGAGGCCAGTGTGTAACCCTCCCCTGTTACCACACAGAGGTAGCATTATTAAAAATATGAAATTAGTGTGCATCTTTATTTGTTTATTTTAACACAAGAACATGGAACTCCTTTCCCACAAAAATGTGTAATGTTTAAAAAACATTCATCCTACGCTAGGACAGAGAGTAAAACATGAATAAAAAATATGTAATAATCCAATTCAATTTTAGGAGCACTTAGGGTGAGATTATTTTAGTATTTTTACGTGCTCGCTTAGAAGACTTTTATCCACATTGCTTCCTGCCAGAAAGAGAATTGAGAAGTGCCTTTCCGGTAAGGTTAGGAAATCAATTTAATTTTTCCAAAAGGAAATTAAAAATACTTCACAGCACTGAAATTCGCCTGTTGCAAATATTGATTTTGCAAAGGGACATTTTCCTTCACAAAACTATCCAGAAACATTCTGCTCAGCTCCAGTTATCATCATTGCCTTCCCTTCCTTTCACATTTTATATAACACCTCGTGTTTTCTTACGCAAAATTGTCATGTTCCTCCCAAAATAGTGCTATGTTTAGAGAGGTTATAAGGAGTTACTAATAAAACTGTGGTTATTTAAAGAGTACAAGACAAATATGACACACACGCTTTCACAAATAGAAAGCAGCTGGAAGAAAACTAACAGTGTCAGGGTTATGTGTAAACTCCATTTTCCTATCAAAATTTATGGAAACAGAAAAAGAACTGAGAAAAATTCACTGTTTGCTTAAACTTAGACTTATTGCAGCTGATTCTGGATGTGGCTCATACAAGACACAAATTGCTTCATGTTTCCAGGGTTTGCTATTCTGATCTCAGCAAGAAAGTTTCTGATTTCTTCCTTAATAGCTTGAATGTATTTTCTTTGGCAGATCCRTTGCAATTGTGAAAGTATTTTGTCCCTAAATGCAAGCAGGTTTTCTTTTCCCCAAAGTGACCTGAACCCCTGAGATTTTGACCTGCTTCTACATATTGAATAGTTGCTCAGTGGGAACCTTGGCCCCGTGAGGAACCTGAGATAAGAATTTTCACACAAGAGCATGGTGGTATTTGAGCTGTCTCTGCACAGTCCTTAAACAGGCAACAAGGAGAGACACGTCCAAAAGCTGATCCATCCAATATGGATGGGAGGGAAGGAGGGAAATGGGACATGAGTTCAGTCTTACCTTGCTCATTCCCACCTGAGGACAGCCCTAAGTTCCAAACATCACCATCGYGTATCAGCCACAGGAGCCATCCTTGTGGAAAGGGTTAAAAATCCCCTCAAGTAATGAGACACGAGCTGCCTCAGGGCACTTCAGCTGTTGAAGTGCAGGTGTCACTTAYGGAAACCTCACAAAACACAATCCTTTTCCTACCACCAACACGAAAGCCCACAAGGAATTACTCTCACACTTACAACCAGATGCTGCGATCAGCCGCACTCGGAGAACGGGGGGAAGGATCCACCATGGCTTTCCTCAAGCCGAGGACACCGGAGCCACTTTGCACTCTGGGTGGCACTGGCCATGCTGGAGCAGCACCCAGGACGCCAGAGCAGGAGCTGCCCACCTGTGTCCTACAGCAAGAGGGAGGCCATCGAGCCACTTTGCTCTTATTTACAGACTCCAYCATCAGCCAGGCACAGTCAGTCCTATCCCTCCCTTGCTTGTTAAGTATCTGACTATTAACTCTCAATTCCTTGACTATTAGTATTTTTTTTTTTTTAATTTAAATGTAGCTCAGGTTCAGGAAACTCTGCCAGCATGGCACATTGCTCACCACCTGCTTTCTCTGGGTGATGCCCTGTTTCCCCTGCCCTCCTTCAAGTGACGGGTGAGGCTACAACATGTATTTAAATCCAAGGAGTTTAAGCACTGCTCAGTGGCTGCATCGGTGGGTATGACCCTGACCCCACTGAGCAATCAATCCTTTTATCCTCTCCCTGAGTATCAGGCACAGCAGGGCACGGCACTGCTCAGCACTGTCCCATTGGAAACTCAGCCTCTATGGCCAAAGCCAGCAGCTTCTGATAGCTTTTTTCCCGCCATGTCTTGTACCACCAACACATGGAAACACACTCATGGGGGAGGCTGGGCACTGAACTGGGAAGGGAGAGGAGTGGGAGGTAGAACACTGCTCAACAGAGTGTCCCAGCATCCAGCCATCCCTCACTAGGCACTTTCTGGAGCTTTAATCTGGACCAACATCAGTGATATCCAATAATCCCATCTTCACAGGCCAGTACACCTCCATTTCCAGCTCATTTATACCCCCGTGCCCATGAATTCTCTCAGTTATTTATGCACCAGGTACAAAGATAAACCAAATCTCTTCATTTAAAGCAAGCTTGACTTTGTGTGCCCCGTGCCCCATATTACAAAAAGCAGGAAAAAAGGACTTCCGATTCTCCTCTCCTGGTTCAGCCCTCTTCCTCCCAGGTGATTTGGGAAGGGTGCAGCATCTCAAACCCAGAAACCCAACTATTAAACCTTGGGATCTGCTCCCAGGTGTCTCCTCTGTCCAGAGGAACAAGCCTGTGTGTGCTGTTCAAACAAACACCCCAGAAAAACATCTTGTTTTCTCATATCAGTATCTCCTCACTGGATAAAAGTATGAGACAGCAGATTCAGAGGAATGAAGAAATTAGGTTGAAAAGGGTAATAATATCCATCACCACAGGCTAAGATTCAAGCTGACATTGTGGCAAAAGCAATAAGACATGAGCTGTTTCCAGCCCACATTTCTTAAACCAAACACACAGCAAAGAGCACAGTGAGGAGGAGAGGGAGAGGCAGGGCATGCCCTGCACCCACTGCTGCCATGTGGTGCCCATACGAGGGATATTCACAGCACTCTGCTCACATCATTCCCTGTTGAAAAGAAGGACAAATCCACCACAGAAGCCATGAGTACATGGAGAGAAGCAAAGCAACATGACCCCAGTTTGGCTCAGTCCCTGGAGAGGCCGTGTTTCACTAAATTAATAATCTAGTTAGATCTGTTCAGCTTCAGCTTCTTAAGAAACTAATCCAGACAAGCCCAGAAGTACTAATAACATTTCAGTCTGGGCTTGAAGAGAGATTAGAGAACATTTATTTTGCTTCCAGTACTTTCTGATTGCTCCTAACCTTTCCTTCCACAAGCATCTAAATGAAGAAATATGAACAAAATGACTAAGTAGTAGGGTTAATGTTGAATTAAACTCCACTGAGAAAAAAAAAATCAAGGCAACCACAGTAAAACTGAACCACTTAACATTCAACAAAATAAATATACAGGAACGTGCTTGGCTGTGCATGTAGAAAATTGGGGATTTATAGGTCCATATTTCAAAACTACTGCAATGAACTCCTTCATCTGCCACTTAAATCTTAGCTCCCGGCTCACCTACAACTCACAGAAATCTGTCAGACTTGACTTTTCCTGCTTTGATTCTTTTGGAGGGTTTTTTTTTTGATGCCTCAGCACGAGCATGTTGACCCAGGTCATGGAAACCCCCCCTAATCTGGATTTTTTTAACCATAGAAAAAACCTCCACTTTCTCATAAAATCCTGCCTTTGTCCTGAAACCCAGCATAAATATATCAAGGCTAAGGAAAGTGGGAAGGCTTAGAAATGCAGATCTGGAATTCAAACTGCTCTGACTGCTCTGGCCATGCCCAGGCTCTGGGAGAGGGCAGAGTGGTTTTTTACCCACAGAACAACGAGTGAACGGGGGGGGATTGCACAGGGAATGTCTCGAGGGGAAAACTGCCAGTGGTGCTGGCTGGAGAATAAACCTTACCCAGTTCATGGCAGGGAGAACTGGGGCGAGGTGTGTTTGCTTTAAGCATCACTACAAAAACAGATTGTTTAGAAACTGCCTGAGTGCCACAGCCCAGGCCTGGGAAATGAATACCAGGGACCAGCCAATCCACCGTTATCCACTGCTTGGTCTTGCTCGGATTTATTGGCTGATAAGTGGATCATGCAAGTAGGTATAAAGCTGTAACAAGATTATATGTGAATGATAAGGAGGGTTCMGTCTCTAAGGAAGCACGGGGCAGCCCAGGGAAAGGCTCTGGTGATTAATGGCAGGGAGGCACGGCAGGGGCTCGCACAGCACTTGGCAGTGGGACAAAATGCAAAAGCTGGATGGGGTTGTGTTAGAGACATGAAAACGGAGGTGTGGGGCCAGCTTCACTCACACTACAATAGAGTGAGATAAATCATGGCTGTCAGCACCCAGTGAGCCCTGGGGCTCTCATCTCTCTGCTGACCTTCAATAGGTTTTCCCTTGGCTGGTGCCTCCTCACAGCCCTGCACACAAGAGCTGCAGCTACTGCAATTCATGGGACAAACCCACAGTGTGTGCAATTCCTGCATGCCAAAGGATCAAAAGGAGGCTTATTGAGGCTATTACGTTGATTATGCAAATTTCACCATGTTTAAACTATTCCAAAATTTAAAAAATCCACAATGGGATTTTTAAAGGAATCAATTGTGTGATTTTGTTCCCACAAGCTCATAGTACAGGATCCAGGAGCCCTTCCCAGCCCTGAWGTAGAAATGTCACCATGGCTTCCCTGTCCCCATGTACCTTGCTTCTCACTGGGAAAGAAACCGAGACGTGCATTGAAACAGAACTGCAATACCTGCACATATATACATATGTTTAATCATACATTCATAGAACCATTTAGGTTAGAAAAGCCCTCTAAAACCATTGAGTCCAACCCTTAATCCAGCACTCCCAACCCCCCCGCTAAACCATGTCCCCARGTGCTACATCTGCACATCTTTTAAATCCCTCAGGGGATGGTGACTCCACCACTGCCCTGGGCATCCTGTTCCAACCCTTTTGGTGAAGAAATTCTTCCTAATAGTCAATCTAAATAATATCAATATAATCCAAATAATCTAATAATATTAATATTATTGTAAGCCTATGTCCTGGAAAACAAATGTTTATTTGTACAAGGAAGGTTCATGTTAATTTTGATTGAATTACATTGAATATTTATAGATGTAGTAGTTTGCAACCTTTGAAGTCCTTAACACTCCACCTATTTTTGGAAGTTAATTGGCACTACTAATTTACAGACAGGGAGAGCAAGTGAACAGCACGCAGTTTCCACGCTGAGCCACAACCTGGGAATGGAAAGTTGCAGCCTCAGGCTGTGCTCCAGGCTGGGTTTGTCCCCAGGCTCTGTGCTGCCAGTCCAGCATCGTGTGGGCTGGAAACAGCTCCRGGAGCTTCAAGAACCTGGCAGTGACACGGTGGAGACAAGCAAAGAGAGACACCATGGACAACACCCTGGGAATAGAAGGAGAAAATTTTTCTGTAGGGGCAGGAAAGCATAAATACATGCAGGAAAATTCCGTAGGGCTTTTTTTAGTGCTTGCAGCCTCCAACTCTCTAAACTAAAGCTCCAGGCAGGGCCGCAGGCTCTGCTTCAGAYTCCCGTGGAGGTGAACAGCCACGTGCACTGCACAGCCAATCTCAGACCTTCACCATCCCCAAAATGTCACGGAGAAAAACAGATACAGGTGCCCGGTGCTGCCACCTGCAACCCAGCAGGTACAAGCCCTCTGTTAAGTTCAGCTGGAAATATCTGTAAAGTTTAAATATTTATTGTGGTAGAAGAGAGACAGCGCAATCCCATAACTTCATTGCTGTAAGCACGTGGCAAGAGCTGCTCACGTTATCGGGTTGCTAAAATGTTGCCTCAGTGCAGGATGCCTTCATCAGGCCTCAAAGAATTGCACATTTGATCTGCTCAAGAGAGGCAAAATATATGGAGGTATTTAACATTGCTGACATCTGTCTTACTATATTATAAGGTGCTTTTTAATAAATCAGGTTCTCCACTCTAAGGCACAAGTCTTAACATGAGAAACAAAGAGCTGAGGAAAGGCATCCACATGGACTCTAGCTGAGCATTTATCAAACCCACAGCGTCCTGGGCAACAACAGCCAGAGCTATCAGCAACCTACCCGTTGTCATAAACAGGGTTTTGACAAAAATGAATACAGAAAGGGATTTGTCAAGTTAGTTTTCCTTCATGGGTCAAAGTCAAGGGTGATTTACAGCATGTGTCTTGAATGAATTAAGGAAAGACACAAGATTTGGCTGGTGAGTTTGTTAAAAGTATGCATTGAAAAGAACCAGAATRTTCTATAGTGGAGTTTCAGCTGATGGGGTTATGCTGATTTATACATCCTGAAGATCTGATACRTGGTTTATACTGTTCAAGACATTCCTCAAACAATGTGCAATACTCTCTGTCAATCCCATCAATCCCACACCCAGCAAATTCCACCATGAAAATCAGGGAGGGGAAATTGCTATTTCTACATTTCCTTTTTTTTGCTTGGTTGGCTTCCGTCAGCTTTTGAGCAAGCTGGACTACCCATGGTGACATTAGAKGGGTGAATATTGATATCTAAACAAGAAATTGGTTTTATTGGCTTTCTATTTTTAGTCCTGGTAAGGAGCAGTACTGAGAGATTTTTGCATGTCCAGAGAAGGKCAGCAGAGCTGGGGAAGGGTCTGGAGCATGAGTCTGATGAGGAGCAGCTGAGGGAGCTGGGGGGGCTCAGCCTGGAGAAAAAGGAGACTCATGAAGAACCTTCTTGCTCTCTACAACTCCCTGACAGCAGCGTGTAGCCAGCAGGGGATCAGTCTCTTCTCCCAGTTAACAAGTGACAGAACAAGAGGAAACAGCCACAAGTTTGCCAGGAGGTTTAGGCTGGATATTAGGAAAAATTTCTTCACCAGAATGTTATCAAGCCTGGCACAGGATGGTCAGGGAGGTGGTGGAGTCGCCACTGCTGGAGGGATTTAAAAGCTGTGTAGATGCACCACTTGGGGACATGGTTTAGTGGTGACCTTGGCARCACTGGGGGAATTGTTAGACTTGATGATCTTAGAGGGCTCTTCCAACCTCAATGATTCTATGATTGATCCTAACAATTCAAAGCAAGAGCTGGGCCTGGAGAGCACCGGAGGATCCTTCTGAAGCACAAACACACTAAAACACGTGCCTGCCCTGTCCTGCCTTGTGTGGACGTGAGGGGTTGGGCTCCCTGGGCTGGTGCAGGGGTAGGATCTCCCCACCACAGTCTGGGCATGCAGGAGCAGACCCAGTTGCTGCCTCAGTCATTAGGATTGGTGTAATGTGCACCACAGTTGTCATTTTGCTTCTCTTTCCACTCCAGCTTTTCTCCATAAATGTAAATCCAGCTGCCTCGCCCTGGAAGTTGTCTCCTAGCAGCAAAGAATAGAAGCTAAAGAATGTTAAAGGGCAACTTGTTTTATCATGCTTTAGCTCTAGATGAATTCGTGCAGACAGAAGCACAAATTACACCTTAAAACATTGGTGGCTGGCATTGAGAAAGCAATTACTGCACCTTTTTCCTCATCTGTTCTCATCAGCCAGATTCTCTGCAACTGCAAGTGTTACATCCAACCAAATTACACATGAGGCCAGGGATGGAGTACAGGGCTGTAATGGGAGTTCCTGGTGYGTGTTATACTCAGTGGACAGAGGTCAGCCCAGAGGGAATGAAAGTTAATAGGAGAGGCTTTAAAAGTAACATGGGTGTGCTACATCTGTGAATGGCTGGTGCTGCTGCATCCAGAGTTTACAAAAGAAATAAAAGAGAAAATTCCCAGAAACACATAGAAASTTCAGATACCCTTGGGCATAATTATGGGGTTGAACAGAGCGAGAGGGAGATGGTCCCTTAGCTTGAACTGGACCATTTAAAGAGCTTTTTTAAGAAAAACAAGGCCACCGTGTCCTACACATACAAGTCAAATTAATAATAACATTTTTATCTGATATAACCCTCCTGACCAACCAGCGTAATTGTGGATACAAGATCAGGCCAGTGTTGTGGGAAAGGCAAACCTATCCTGGATATTTCCTTCCTGCATCCAGCCTTACCCAATAGCTTATTTGGAGCAATTTACGTGCTAAAGAAATTAATACRTTGGGTACAACGTGGGTTTGTTTGGGTACAAACACATCTAAAGGCTGCGTGGGCTGCTTCTCATACTCAGAAACTTTATTTGCTCTTGAAGAGCACTAAAGAATTCGATTTTCACTTCCGGAGAGMATTTCCCAGGCGACTCTCTTCCGCTGCCCCGCTCCGGTGAGGGACATCGAGAACCGCTGCAGACCTTTGAAGAACCGGCCAATAATTTCAACATCTCCTTGGCAGGAACAGACCCTGCGAGGCAGCCGCCCCACCTGACAGCTCCAGAGCAGAGGGGTGGGCTGTGCAGGGAGCGGGGGCACAGCTGCGCTCGCGGCAGAACAGCCTTTCCCGAGCCAGGCGCTAAAGGCAATTAGAGAGAACAGAGTATCTCGAGTATAAGGTATCAAAACAAATCACGTTCAAAGTCTGGAAGCCGAGCGTGGGGCAAGGCTGGGGTTGTTTGGAGCTGGCCTCCCTTCTGCTGGCACCCACAGCTCGCAGACACGGAGAGCAGTGCTGTTAAAAGCTCTTTTTTTTGTGTTGTTCTTTGTATCTGTGGGGAGTTTCAGTCTTGGAGCTTAACTGCCTGTTGTTAAAGYCAAGGTATTCTTACTGCTAAAATGTGGCTCATTTGTCCTCAAAGTGCCATATCTATGGGAAGTTCACTATGCCAAGGGGAAGAGCTGTGGCACAGCTGCCTGGCACAGTCAAAGTCATTGCTGGGGAAAGAAAAACCCACTGAGACGCCTGGAAGGGAAACCGTGCCTAACCTAGCTGATTTCACCAGCAAACATATGCAAAGTACCAGAGCTACAAATCCTAATCAAGAATTTATGAARGTGCAGTAGTTCATTAGAGAGACCTCAAGAAACTCTGACAGTAGCACAAGGACAAATCATTCATCTTGACCTCTGGCAGCGCTTGYCTGCTACCAGCCAGCTGGTCAGGACATCAGACCAAGGGCTTGTGCATCAGGGAAGGAGCAAAACCGGAGTGTTTGTGTGTTCCCAGAGAGGAGGTGGCTTTGGCAGCAGCGTGTGGCTGCAAAACCCTGGAATCCTTGCYCGTGGAGGGCCAGTACCGGCTGGAGTCAATCACCAGCCACTGACTACTGGTGCCCAAAGGACCTGTTTACCCAAGAACATGGACAGTATCTCTTCAGCCTCCGCTGCAGGGGTTTTCCCATTGATTTCCAGCTGGGCAGGTGCTTGGTGGTTGCAGGAGAAGCCAGGAAGTGTACAACCCACACACAGCGCAGCAGTGACTGGGAGCTTTGGAGGGGGCACATTTTAAAATGCTTTAAAAGAAGAAGAAACAAAACCACAGCCCCAGGGAAATATGGGGACCAGAGCTACTGCTGGGATGATGTCTCATGGAAAGTTCTTTCTCTAAGGGAAAGTCAGTTTGGACACAAAGTGCCAAAGCCTACAGCAAACCTGCAGTCCCAGAAAGGMTCTGCTTTAAGGCGTGAGGACTGTGGCTCCAGAAGCACCACTGAAATGTTGAAAGTGAAGGACAGAGATCCTTTTCTCTGTCCTGGTTCTGAGCATCTGCCACGCTGCTCTGTGAACAGCCCTTGGTGTGGCTGTTCCGATGTCCCTGGGCTTAAGGCTCCAGTAACCCGGCCCTTGAGCCCTGTGGGAAGCCACGCTCTGGCAGATGCCACAGCCCTGCATGGTTTCTGAAGAGCACCAGGGGAGGGGACACCCAGCAGTGTCCCACTGCTTGTACCTGACATGGATTGTTTYCTTTTGAATCCCTGCAGGGGACCAGCCTCTATCACGGGTTTCATCTCTGCAGTCATGAGTTATCCAAATCTGTTAAAAATATAAGAGAATATTTGATCCCCTGAAGGGCAAATTTCCCAATTCACCATATGAAATAAGCTGTAAAGCAGCAATTCCTTTGATTTCTCATTTCCTTTTATTTTTTTCCATTGATCTCATCACATTCTCTCATTGTCTCATAGAGCAAGAGGACAGCTAATCTGTTTTCCCTCTGCTCTTCTTTATGTCRTCTTGATCGAAATTCATGTTAGCTCTTAGGCACTCTGATCTCTGAGAGTGTCCATAAAGCCACGTCCACTCCTAGAAAATTCTGCTGCTCCGAAACTTCTCTTTCAAGCCACTGAGCTCTGGGGAGCTCTCAGGAATGGGACAGACACTTGCATAACCCCTAGCAGGCACCAAAAGAAATGCTGGCTGCTGAGTTTCTCCGAAATTTTCCTGGGGACAGTGATGCTATGACAAAGCGGATGAAGAAGGACAGAGGGGAACTTCATACCCGTGAGCCTCCCATCTTCTCCTTCCAAAGATGAGCTGCTAGCACAAAGCCAGCCCCATCCACAGTGGGAACAACCTTGGGTGCTGATCCTCTCCTGCAGCATTAGGGCTCCAGAGCACCACTTCTGCCTCCAAATCACTTTAGCAACAACTGCCTGCCTCTTCAGAAACAGCCAACTGCCAGGAGAGGCTGCCAAAGGCCTTTGGAAAGAATCACGAGCCGGACATATTTTTGTCCTCGAGAGTGAAAGCGGCAAAGCCCTGGATGTGGGGGAGACACCTAAGGCAGCTTGCAGAGAGCAGAGGCTGCACCACCAGTTTGCCAGTCCCCTGGCCCTGTTCCAGCCCCATGCCATCGTTGTCCTTGGCATTTATAGACTTTATCATCCCTGTCTTGTTTTCTAGCTGATTTTTCATTTAATTTCCACAACAAAAACCACTGCTTTTTCACCACATCGCTTCTTCAATGTGCCATGTTTTGTGATTCTTTTAGGGTTATCAATAAAAAAAAAAAATATAAAAGTTCACTTCTACCTACTCAGGGGTATGACAGTTCAGCAAAGTGCAGCATGAATTTTCTGTGCCTTGGCTATTCTTGGTGCAGGCACCCTCAGCATGGCCAAGCAGGAGGGGGTTACCAGGGTGTAACGAGGAGGGGGATGCTGCGCAGTGGTCCCTGCTGGTCCCTTCCTGGCCTCTCTCTGTGATGATCTGCAAGCCTGGCCAAACCACCCTACTTCTGGGGGAGTGATGAACTTCAGAGTATTTGCTGGCAAAGTGGGCTGGGAAGTGCTTGGCCCAGCTTTTTTGCAGCCCACCCAGACCACACAGGAAGAAGAGATGGGTGGCAAGGAAGAGTCACACTTGAGCACGTAACCAGTTGGAAAACCTGAGGAAAGTGGGCAAATCCAGCCTGATGGGGGCTTCAGAGTGATGAGGCTCCCCGCCAAGCCCTTACTGGTTACACCATGGCCGGGAGAGGTGCACAGCTTGGCTGCAGCAGCAGGATGTCCCTGGGCTTGCTTGCAGAAATGCTCCTTGGTTTATTTGCAGAATGAACCGATTTTCTTAGGAATACTGCACATAACAACTATCTCCCCCTTCCCACTCCCCAAGTGCTATGGTAATTAAGCTTTTATCTGAGTAGATAAAATAATTAACATATTTATTACTCAGAAGAAAAGGATCTTTTTTTGATTGATTGCAGCCTACTAATGTTCCATCAAATATTCAAAGTCTGCATTGTTAAGCCATTCATTTTATTTATTTTTAAAGACACTACATATGTTTTCTATCCCAAGGGGAGAAAAAAATCAGCGTATGAAAAATTCCCGTCATTACTAACACACAGCTCAGCAGAAAATGAACAGCGATAGGGAGCACCCTTCCTGTCTGCAGGAGAGCGGGCTTCATTAAGCTTGCAAGGGATTTTTGCACATTACAGAAAGCACTGAGGGGGTGGGAGAAACCCTGCAGAGCCTCATAGGCACCTACAGATGCTGTGGCTTCGTGCCCAAGCCAGGCTCAGTGTGTCGCAGTGCTTGGTCCTGGCACTCCCATCCTTGCACCCACCCACCTCTGACACCACCCCAGGGACTCCTGCWTGTCATCACAGGAGACGCCATGAGATTATTTACCTCCATACATAATTACTTATTACGACCATTTTTGTCTAGTGGCTTTAGCTTTGGTGCTGGGCAGTTCTGTTGCTGTGGTTACACTGTGGGCAAATGCAAACAGCTCCTGGTCACTGGGAACAAGCTCAAAAAGAAACCTCTTGAAGGATGCTCAGAAGACCTTCCAGCAAGTGCCGTATCCACACGCTCACAGACTCTTGGGGTTTGGGTTTTTTTGGAAACATGAAGCCACAAGTCCAAAAAAAAGATGCCAGGAGCCATCAGAGAGAATATAGAACACATCAGGGTAATCATCACCTCTTCCCAGCGGGACAATCATCCCTCCTGTGTGGGGTCCCCAGGGCAGCTCCTGCACTCTGGGGCTTTCCAAGAGGCCTCGGAGACCTGCAAACATACCCCTGCCACCAGACCTGCCAGCACAGGGCTGTCACTGCTGCAGTGGCCACCAGTCTCCAGGCACTGCAACTCCTGCCCAGAGTGCCAGCAGGGCACACAGGCTCTGCTCCTGCTGCTGCAGCTCATGGTAAATAACCCCATACACACCAAGCATTGCTGCCCTGCCCCTACAATCCCAGTTTCCTTGGATTAAGACCCATAAAACCATTGAAATGTGGACACTTCAGCAGGTCTGTCCTCACCAGCTCTCCCAAAGGAGTCTCATCCCATGGAACCAGCACTGGAAGTGGATGTGCTGAAGCACGTTCCAGCCGTCCTGGAAATGTTTGAAATTACGCCCAGTTCTAACAAGGTGCAAAAAGGAGAAGTGTTGGGAATGGGTTTTCTCATGCCTGAGCATTTGTGGATCTTGCTGTCACAGCTCCCCACCTCAGCAAGAGCTCACCTGGGACTGGACTAGAAACTACTCAGGTGCTGATCTCATTTGGTCCTATTGTCTTGCAAAAATAAAACACCTTGTGGTTCAGTTTTCCTCATTCCCTGTGCTTTTGAATATGGATGGCTTGGCAGCAGAGCCACTTCTTTTGAGAGAAGTGGCATTAATAGCACAGAGAGAGGCTGCCTGTAATTTATYACATACAGTAGCACCCTATTCTACTCCTAAAGCCTTTCATCAGAAAAGCTGGCACCCACAGATTACCCAAAACTACACAAACAGAGATGTGATGGGCAAATCAGGATGGCACAGGATGTTTCCAATCCTGGCACAATAAGAAGGGTTTTCCATCCAATTGCCGTTGTGTTATCCAGTGCTGTGATGTTCCAGCTGCACACCTGGGCAGTAACTCAGTATCCTTGCCCCAGCTCTCTCAGCCTAACACCAAGAATTAAAAAAACCATTGGGAAAAGGAGAACACACCGACAAGGACCGGGCTGATGCTGTCCCCATCCCTGTCCCAACCATCTCTCATCCCACACAACACCATGGGGACTTCTCAAGGCTTTGGCCAGCACTGCCAGGAATGTGAGTGAGTCAGATGAAGCAAATTGCCTTTCTTACCTTCACATTATTCCTTCTATACTATAGCAAGCACTGGGGTGGATGGTAAAGAAAGCCTTCCAACTCGTTGTGTGATTAAGCACAAAATAAATACCTACMACCATTCACAGCTTAGAAGTCTATTAAAAAAATTGTATAAAATGTAAACTGTGCTTGAACATAAAAACCAGTGGTAAGTTGGAGCATGCAAGGAAATGAGTCAGTAGGAAATTAAACACAGCTTACTATTTTCTCAATGTAAAAAGTCCCAGTTGGGATTAATCCTTTTGTGCATATCTAAAGGTGACTCTCAAATCACCTACACAAAGAGCCAGTTCTCCYTTTTGCCATGTTATTGCAGCCCTTTTTAATGATTCATGATGAAGAGCTTCAAAGAGCTCCAAGCCATGACAACAGTCCCAGATCCGACCTCATCACTCTCATCTCAGCAAAAAATCCTTCTTGGTGAATAATTCAGGTTTAGGAAGAGAGCTGCCTTAAAACCATTCCCAAGGGAAGAAGCAATGTCTAGAATTTAATCTCATTGTGGAAATAAAAATAAAAAGAAAATATCAAAAGAACACAGCGACTGCAACAACAATACAAGCCTTATTTTGCGGAATTCATCCGTTGTGAAACTCCACAGAAGGGAACGCAGCTGCTTTCCCTGAAATATGTTTCATGTTTCCAGAGACCAAAGATGAAATCCAAAGATTTGCCTTTCAACTTACGAGAGACAAATACATGCAAGGATGACACAACTACTGTTCAGGGCCATTGAGGAAAGAAAAAGGTCAGTTAGAGCTAGAGGTGAAAACATGGGCTTGACCACAGGCTGCAGCACATCCTCCACAAAGTTCAGCAGGGCGGGAGCAGGCTTGCAACAGCCTCCCAAAATCTGAGGCAATTCTCCCCTCACTTCAAGCTTGGGATGCAGTTTTATATTTCCTCTGTTGCAAGGGCCGAGGGCCCATGCAGAATGGTTACAACACTAAAAAGGCATAAAAAAGTGAAGTGCAGCACCCAAAAAAAAAAGTTACGTACAACATGCATCACATCTGTGCACCTCCGCCTTAATGCTGAAGTTTCTGGTGAGCATTTAAATCTAATTCCTCCCCCAAATTCCTGACATGATACGCAGGGATTTTTTCACGTCACTTCAAATGTTTAATCTTCTCCTTGACGGGCTAATGGGGATATTCTTAGACATTAAACTCAGATGAGCCATTCACAGTTTGCCTCAACAGCAAAAAGTAGCTTCAGTTTCATGGCCATTCTGCAAAGATTTCTCACCATGACGAGCATCTTCATCTTCCCTCTATGAAACACTATGATATTTTGAAGGACAGTTAATCCAAATSATAGATTGCCCTGTGCTGAAATAACCAGCATATCCAAAGCCAGCTGAATACTGAAATATTTCTAATAATGGTGATGACTGTAAGAGTCTATATTCTGGTCCCCGGGATACAGATGAATACCTAAGGGCCACTGTCTGTGTGCTGCCTTAGAAGGTTATGTACATTCGCAGGAGGAGGAAAAGCCTTGTCTGAGGTCAGGTCGGGGCATGGACCCCATCCAAGTCTTGTTTGAGCATGAAGACACAAATGTCCCTGCCCTGGCAGACTCAACAGCTCTTCTGGAGCCCTCCCATTTTCCCACCAACATTATTTATTTTGGGGGTGAACTGCCCCGTTCCAGTAGCTCCCCCTTCACAGGGCAGCATGCATTTGAGGGTTGTCCCCATGTCTAAAAGCACAAATATTTCACTCCAGCTCAGCTACATGTGCTCAATAATGTATGAATTCTGCTTCCAGGTGACCAAAATGGTGATGATTTTGCTTCAAAAGGTAGTCCCATTGTTAAAACTCTTCTTTCTTATTTTAGGAGGAGACAACCACTCATCCATGCCCTCCATGTTGCAAATCACCCTCCTCGGGTGGCAACTGGCTCTCACCCTCAGAGTCAAAGCCAGGTTTCAGCCTTGGATTTCTAGAGAGCCTTATGCTGGGGCAGAGACTTGAAAAGATCAGAGGAAGAGATGAAATGAGAGCCCTTCCAGCAGCAACAATGCCCCTGTAATTAGGCAGAGAGAGCAGGTGACACGCTGTGTGCACAGGTACAGTGATGCTCCCCTGGGGACAGCTCGGCTCCGAGCGTGTCCCATCTGCAGAGCCGAGGACAACAGCAGGACCTTGGGGACTGCGTATGCTCTGAAACACTCCCTTTGTGTGGGGCAAAACCCAAGCCCTGATCAATTACTCTGCAGTTGGGTGGCTTTGTGAGTGATGAAATGGATGCTTCACCCCCTTGCCYTGTGCTCACCTGGCCAGCCCTGCACAGCCCGTGGAGCACTGGCTGCTCCCCAAAACACATTTGCTGAGGCTTAGCAGATCTGCTGGAGACACCCCAGGCACAGGAGCACCAGTGTGTGCTGAGCAACTCGGCATATGCTTGCATGAAGAAAATATATCTGAATTATCAGGGCTTTTTGGGGGGTAGGCTGTGGTGAATTCCATATGCGTTTCTTTTCCCTCAAATCCTTTGCTAACATTTCTTCATCTTCTGTGATTGTCATTTTAAGACAGAGCAGGTGTCAGAGACAGCTGTACCTGGCCACCAAAATCTGTCACACCAGGCAAGAGGCACCTTTGAGCTCTCAGAAATAATTACTGTCAAAGACAGCATTTGGCAGAAGGACACTGAACCGCTCGGGYGCACAGTGAGAGTCACCGTATGTGTACACACACCTCAAATACGCTCATTTCTACATGAAAATCRGGACTAAAGCAGCACTTTTGCTTATTCCATACCTAATAAACTTGGCTCTTTCAACGTGAGAAGAGTCATACAGGACGACGGGATTTGCTTTTGGAAAGCACGAGAACTTCCTTTAATTTTTCTCCAGCCTGTAGATGAGTTCCCTGGTTTGGGGAGAGTTCAAATTGCCTTCAGCTAAAGCTGCACCCAAATTCTTATTAGCAGAGGGGGAGGGGGAAAGGTTTTGCCTTACCACAATTCTCCTTGAGGCTGTTCCTGCACACAGTGCAGAGAAAGCTGCAAGCGGGGAATTACCCTAAGATGCAGCAGGGAAGGATTACAGCCCTGGACATGGATGCTTTTAAGCCAATTCTCCTCTGTGCCCAATGAGCATCTTCACCRCCAGCTGATAGCAATTCTGAAATAAGCCTTCTGTACTCTCCTTGGGTTTTTTTTCTTTTTTGTATAAGAAACTGGAATTTATTTGAAAGGTTTGAACTGAGACCTGCCATACCTCAGGTGCCTGTTTTTATCCCAGGCTCTGGAACACACCTCTCTCTTGAGTCCTGTTGGCATTTAATGACACAACCGTTCCTAGCAGGGCGCAATGAGAGCTGGCGCTGGTTTAGAGCCGTGCAACGAAAATAGCCAAAACACACCAAAAACTATCACACCTTCTCCCTCCGCCCCATCGCACCAGCGGCAGCTCGGAAACAGGTCTTTCACCCCAAAAGCTCCCTGCCACGTCAGCCAGTCCCCCCAGCCGCGTCCYCAGCGTGCCGCCCACCGCTGCTCCCCCGTCCCATCCCATCCCGGGCCGGCTGTTCCCGGCGTGTCGGCACGTCCCGCCCGGGAGCCCGGGCCAGGAACGCGGCAGCTGCAACGTGCAGCCTGTGTGCGGTAGGGCTGTGCTCGCCGCCTGCCAACACCCGCGCCGGGAACGCGGCGGGACGGCAGCTGCCAATGGGAGCCGGCAGGAACCCGGCCATGTGGGAAACTTAAAATGCAAGCGGAGCCGGGAGTGCGTGGCGAGCCCTTGCCGAGCGCCGCCGGGGCTGGCAGGACGGCCGCGTTCGGGTTCGCTCGGCTCTGATGGGGTGGGTGGGTGTGCGAGCGGGGAGCGCGGGCGGCGCGGCCGGGAGAGGGGCTGGGGTGAGCCGGGGACCCGCAGAGGCGTTCGGCTGGGGCGTGCTTGGAATACACTGCTATGAAGATTAGACCTCGCTCTGATCTGCACCCGTTTCATTTAGACAAAAATCTGGATTTAAAGATGCTCTCTTAGCTGTTTCTGAAATCAAGAAACAGACTCAGCAAGGGAGAGGGAGCATATATTTACATCCATGAGGTTCCTGCGTGTTGCTACCCTGTTCTTCCTGGAGCAGAATATTGTTAGAGTGTTCATTAAAAAAAAACCCTAAACTGATCCTATTTCCTGAAGCATTCCACATGCTAAACTCACCTAACAACGCGTTTAGGAATATCTTTTCCCATTTAGTTCACTAAACTTTYCTCTAGATTTAGAAGCCTGTTAAAGCCAGAAACATTAATATTTAAATCAATACGTGACAAAAGGTGACACCCCTTCCCAGGTGAGACTTCTCCAAATCTTATTTCCAAGGTGCATGGGAATTTCCGCGGAGCGCGGGCATCCCTGGAGCGCTCACAAGCGGATGGTTTTCCAGCTAACAGCCCCTTTCGTACCAACACGCACATAACCCTCCCCAGCAAAGCTCCTGCGATGGGGAAGGTCCCAGCCGGGCAGGGGCAGGAGCAGCCGCCTCAGCGCCTGCGCTCCCCCCGGGATGTTCGGGGCGGGGATGGGGGATGTTCCCCCCGGGGTGCCTGTCCCCCCCCTCCCCGCCGGGGCTGAGGAAGCAGAGGGAGCCGTGGAGTTGCTCTGCATATTAATGAGCCGAGGAGCGAGGGCAGCGGGAGCCGCTTTAAAGGAGGAGAAGGGAAGGCAGCGGCAGAGCGCAGGCAGCGCCGGGCAGCCGCTCCGCCGTGCCCTCCCCGGTGACAGCCCCGGGACAGCGGCATCGAGGGGACCAGCCCCAAGCGAGCACACGCATCAACCCCGCCGGCGTCTCCTCGGGTACCTGCTGTCTCACCATGAAGCTCCTGACAGCAGCTCTGCTTCTGCTCTTCATCGCGATGTGCTTAGCCAGCGCAGAAGGTAAAGGGGTTTATTCTGCATATTCCCACCTAAATCTCTTTTCCAGTAATTTGTGTTTGTGTCTTGATAGCCCTGGGCTGGGTTGAGCTATCCCCTGCGTGTTGGAAAGGTGCGTTGTGCAGAATATGTGAGTAAGGGAGCTGCGAGTTATTTAAAGGTGAGCTAGAGGTAAAATAGACGGGATAAAGTTGTGTCTTCATTTGTGCCTTCACTGCAAGGCAAAGAGCTCACAGTGTGGCAGGTCATGCCATGTTCTCCATTATTCAGGAATACCACTCAAATATCTCCTTTGAAACTGGGGGTGGTTTCCAGGGAAAATAGAGCAGAGCCAGATTTGAGGTGGTGGCACAGCCTGCATTTTSTGCTGTGCACAAAAATGATAGCTAAAAAATGCTCAGCTTTTGTCTGGCTACAACTGCACCACAGCATCCAYGCAAGGAGAAATGACTGAATGTCCTACAAAGTCCAAGTGAGACACRAGTGAATGAGAAAGTAATCAAGACGTGCACTTGCTTGTTCAATTTAAAGTGAGTTCTGACTCTTTCATTTCCTTTTGTTAAATACAATTATATTTAATCACAGCAGGTGCACTTTAAAAGTCTGCTATTTTACAAAGTCTCAGAATATATACAGTGCTCTAAAACATATTTTCCAGAGAGTTGCTACCTTTTTCTGGGATACCAAAGAAAAAAAAAATTAATCTCTTTTTAAGCTCAACAGCATTACAAAATTAATCTTTTCCCACCAAGGCTTGAAAGAGCAAACTGAAGTTCTCCTGGGTGCACCCAGGCTGGAGGGGAAGGGACGCTTGGTATGCAGGAGGCTTTGCAGGCGCATGAGAAAATGCTTTCTCTTGTAGGCGTGAAGTGCAAATGTTCAAGGAAAGGTCCTAAAATAAGATTCTCTAATGTAAGGAAGCTGGAAGTAAAACCGAGGTACCCATTTTGCGTGGAAGAGATGATTATGTAAGTTTTCCTTCATTTATTGCTTTCTGTTTCCCTGTCAGCTGAACTGCTTTACCTTATCTGCAAGTTCCTTCTTTGTTCTTTGTTTTCCTCATGCCYTGGCATGCTAATTCCTGGGAATAGTCATTTGCTGTACCGGATGCAAAAAAACCCGTGCAATTCTGACCAGAATCCTACCTGTCATTTTTTGGACACAATTGTATTTCATCAAGTAATTGATGAAAAAAATCAAATATTTCCAGAACACGTAGCGCTAAAAAGATAATCATTAGTTCAAGTGAAAATAGAGACAAATCCTMCTCCAAGCTGACTGATACAAAATTCAGAACTATTTACTCAAGTTATTCTGAGCATGCAGAATAAAAATGAGCAGAGTTTGGTCTGTGGTGGTTTCTGCAAGGAAGAGTTACCCCAACCTGCATTGTACCAGAGCAATCTCCTTGATCTGATGGGGTTTCTCAGCATGTAGGAAAATGCTTTCCTCCCAGTCTCCCTGCAAATTGGGATCAGTGCTGCCGTGAAATTTCAGACTGATGTAGTGGCTAACCAAGCTGAGGCAGGTACCAGGATTTTTTACATGACCGGCTAAAAAAGGAGGGGTTTTTTAGATTTTAAATATGGGTGGGTTTGGGGTTTTTTTCTGTCCTGTTTTGGATATCTTAAGATTCCCCCAGCAAAGCACCATCCAACCAGTACGTGCTGCTGGATGAGGACCAGAAGGGCAGATTAGCCAAGAAGACTGCACTGAGCCCCTCTGCCACCTAAGAGGGGGAAAAGGGTCCCAAGAGCAGCCACACCTCTGGGACACCAAGGACTGATTTGATCCCGCATTGTGCTCCCCCACGGAACGTTTGCCRTTCGCTTAGCAGCAGGATCTATTTGCAATGCCCACGGGGCCAAATCCTGCCCATCCAACTGGCACAGCCGAGGAGATACCACAGACTTCCCACATGGAACTGGCTCGACAGACTCAGCGGAGGGCTTGTGGARGAGGAATGGAGATTCACGCTTCCTTCGGCTTCCTCCAGAGTTAGACCAGCATCACTGTGAGCAATGCTGAGCTCAGGGAACATCAGACCCACTTCTTTGAAGCCCAGATCAGCTGATGGTGACCTGAACAGAAAAATTCTTGCAGAGCATCCCTGCCTGAATCAGCTCCTCACAGCTTTACTTTGTTTGCTTTGACCCTTCAATAGCAAAATGATGTCATAGAGGGACACTAACTCTTCRCATCCCACTCCAGGCATTTGCCCAAAAGCAGATGGTGACCAGGGGGTATGAGATCAATCTCATTAATGCAACATTTTACTTGCAATCAGAAAGCTGGGAAAGCTGAAATGCCGTGTAGGAGCAGTTGCTTTCCCAGCCTGACAGGGCTATGCAGATGTAGAGCAATGCTATTCAAGCCTGAGAGTTGTCCAGGGTTAGCAGCAGCTGCTGGGACAGAACTCTCCCATTGCTTTCCCATCATCACAGGTGTCTGTAGGGCAGGCAGGGCGAACCTGCTGCCATTGCTGCCTTTCCAGSTACCCCAGTGCAGCCTGACCTCAGCACTGAAAGCACTGAAATTAATATTCTGAGAACCAATTGATTCGGGAGTCTCTGGACATGGCACAGAGGAGCTAAATTCCTGCAACTGAGCTTTTGTTGCTGCAGTGATCATCTGAAACAAGTTGTCAAGGCTGCCCTCCTTAAAAACTCTCATATAGCAGAAACATGATATAAATGATATTGGACAGAGAAACTGTAGGTCTGGGGGGTGCAGATTAGGGAGGTTTTGGCCATAACCCCCCCGAGCAGAGCTGTGCTAAAGGGTAAGAGACAGTTAAACTGAGTCCTTAGTGTAGTCAAAACCTATCAAGATTCATGGTACATTTAGCAGTAATTGTGAGTCTATCTGTCTTCTGGAATGAGGGAAAGCAGCAGGAAATAGGAGGGAAGTTTAACTCTTTCTACCTGAAGTGTTCTGAAACACCCCATTTCATGTTTTGCCCCATCCCAGAGAGGGGGGATGTGTCAGGGTGAGAACAGCTGATGGGAAATAGGCACCGCTGGGAGCCTTTCTCGAGGGGCAGTCAGGGCAGATGGCAGTCCCCACGCCAGCTTGGGATGAAAGGACCAGAGCCAGGATCCTTGTGGTCACAGAGACAGGGTATTTGTAGGCAGAGGTGCAGCCCCACAGTCCCTGCAGATGAGATGTATGGGGGCACAGGGTGCTGGAAGTCACAGATTGACCCAAGGTGCTCATCACAGCCCTGGAGGTATGGACATTCTGGGGAGGAATTTGGCATTTTGGCCAAATTTGGCACAGGGACCCTCAGACACCAGGCGTGTCTTGACCCTCCAGCCACCAAGCCCTGGGCAGCTGAGGGACAGGTCACACTGGGGGAATCTCACTGGAGGTGTAAATTCTGGTGCTTCATCCCTTCTCCATCTCTCTCAAACTCTTCTTGCAACCCACCCAGGCAACTCCTCACTCAGGTATAAGCTCCCACAGCACCTCTTAGGCACATCCCCTTACATTTGTCAGACCAGCATTCCCAAAAGCAGGGCCAGGTCAGCTCAGGTTGCCTGAACATGCTGCCACCCAAGCCTGTGCCCATCAGGAACCGCCTGAGAATTGCAGAGGACCATGGGGCTGCCTTGGGAACATCTCCACTGTCCATCCTCCGGAACCAAAGCAGAAAACCTGCATGTGATGTCAAAGCAATGCATCTCAGCCTGAGGAAAGAGCCAGTTCACCTGAGAAGCAAACCATAGATCTCTTCCTGCTCAGACTGCAGACTCTGGTAAATCCAGAGTGTCCTCCACTGCTTCTGGTGCAAATGTGGGGCTTGCTGCTTTTCAGACCTGTTCCTGCTCCTCTCCTCCTGCGATTCAGCTTGTCCGTCACTTTCTGGAAATACCCTCCATGGTCTGTGAGAAGAGAAACCCAAGCCAAGGTCTGGGTCAGCCAGTCCAGACAGCACAGCTGAGGAGGTGGCTGCTACATGGAGCAACTTTGTTCCAACCTCAAATCCCTTAAAATTCACTGGTCTTGTGCCTTTGGTGAAGGTTTGGTTTCGCTCCCCTTCTCATGTACATGCTGCTCCCCAGAGGGGTTGCCTGAGAACACCCTTAAGACGGAGTTAGTCCATAGTTTTTAGCAGTGACCCTTCCCTTTCTGATGCCTGCAGCCTTCCAGGCTCTTGAAAGCTTCTACCACTTTCCCATGCACTGGGGAAAAGTCCACATCCTCCCAGAAAAAAACCTGGAAATTACACCTTAACTTTTTGTGACCTTACCTGGGGATGAAGCAGAAAAGGGGAACAAGGAGGAAGGCTAATTGAATAGAAAGAACTATTTGAACACCTTGTAAAACCTTGAAATTGGAATTGTGGTGAGACCCTTAGTTCAGTTCATGCAGGCAGCATGTTTTAATTTGTGAGGCACATCCCCTCTGCACCAGGAGGGTGAGCTGGGAAAGTCTGCAAGGCATTTTTTCTTCTTTTCTGAACCAAACCATAAAAGAAGCCCATCAGTATACACAGATATTTCTGGTTTTCTGCCATCACTTTACTCGTGTCCCTAGCAGCATTTAATTAATTTCATTATAGTGTTTTAGTTAAACCAATAAATGGCTTTCCCTGTTATGGATGTAATTTCCAGAAAATTATAATTTCTAATACAAATTGTCGTTGTGGGTTTGGTTGGTTTTTGATTGTTGTCTGGGTTTTTTCAATCACAAAATTAATAAGAAAACCAGAAAACTGCTTGCTTTTGAGCACCCAAAAGTGGGGCAGTCTTGATGTTTCTGGAAAGCCATCCTCATGGGATCCAGCTCCAGGTCCCTTGTGTCACTTCAGCTGTGGCAGATCACACTGAGCTCTCCACGAGGGAACCTAAAATTATGAGAAGACTTTTGCCATTTTTTGCCTCTCGTTATGCTTTGCCCTGAGCTGGCAAGGAGAGCAGCATCAGGCTGTGATCAGGGGAGGCTGAAGAGCCCAGGGCTGATGCTGAGGCTCAGAGCTGGGCTGTTGGGCACACAAGCACCCTGCCACGTACAAGTATTTAAAATGTTACAGAATCAAGGCGGGGGGGGTGGGGGGGGAGAAAAAAGAAAAATAATAAATTAGCAGTTCTGATCATTTCTCTTGGATGAAATATTGTTGAGTCTAGTGGAACTGTCCCCGCATGCAAAGTCYTTGTGGTTGCCTGAATAAGCCCTAATTAAATTATCTATCAGGCTCAAAAGATGGTATCTAACAGGCAGGCAGAGCAAACTCACTGATTAGAGGCAGTGGTTCTGTCTTCATCCGGTACAACCTCGTGCCATGGTGGGCAACAGTGCCCTGCACTGAGGGAGAGCAGCTGCAGACCTGCTGCTCTGATATCTTGCCAATAAATTCAAATATCTGCCTTAAAACACAGAGCAGGAAAACCCTCACACTGCCCCCCTGGGCGAGAGCCCCCTGGCCCATCCAGGAGCGGGAGCAGGGGTGGGTGTTGCCGTGCCCCTGTGACCCGTGCCCTTGCCTTGCAGTGTGACGCTGTGGACACGGGTGAGGGGGGAGCAGCAGCACTGCCTCAACCCCAAGCGCCAGAACACCGTGAGGCTGCTCAAGTGGTACCGAGTATGGAAGGAGAAAGGCAGGTGAGTCCCAGTTTGCCGGACGGGTGAGGATCTCGGTGGCAAGTCAGGCAAGCGGCAGCGTTCAGGCATGGAGGAACCGGGGAAAGGCACGCACCCGCAAATGCTCCATCCAGCACGGATGCTGGTAATTTCGTTACCAAAATTACAATTTTAAATGGATGTTCTTGATATTAATTCTTTCCTGCCACATGCGATTCTCGCTTCTATTTTGGCATTAGGCTGTTCTGACTATAAATAGTAATTATTTTTGGTTAAAATATTCATCAGCTGACGTTCTCAGTTACTTACATACATTCACCTCCCTTCTACGGGTAAAAATCCAAGATGAAAAGCTAAACTACTTTCACACAGTCACGAGAAAAGCAGTCAGGAGAGACGGGAAGAGGGAGCCCTGTCCCTCACTTCAATCACACCACCCCAACATCATCAATACTTGATGACGCAGGTATTTGCCAATTTTAACTAGTGTATCATTCCCAGAAAAAATGGTAATTTTCTGATAAAAATCTCTGACAGCTTCTCCCTTGTAAAGAGGGTTGGCTTTTTTCCTAAGTSGTGACAGAGGGCGAGACGTGAATTCCTGATGGCCAGTGGTGATGCCCCCATCTGTAATTAAGGGGAGCTGCCCAACTCCTGCCACGTCTCCAGCCATGGCCAAGAAAGAGCCTCCACACACAGTACAGGCACACCAAACCCTCATCCTCCTCATCTGGTGCGGAATTTGCTCCCCAAAACTGAGCTCAAGGGAGGCCAGGGAGCAGGAGGCTCCTCTCTCTGCAGGTCCAAGGGTGCCAGGGATCCCCAGCACAGCCCCCGTGGTGCCGCGGGCCATGCCAGGGCACCGTGAGCCCCCGGCCACCTCCCCGGACTCCTGCCAGCTCCCTGCGTCTGCTTCACAAACAGAGCACGTGGGGCAGCCCTGGCTATTGCATAACCACATATTTACACTCTTCCTCTGTTTCTTTTTTTTTTTTTTTTTTATATAAGGCCATCATTAAGATGACAAAGGATGCTTYGCCCTCAGGAAACCTGCAGACAGACAAGCCCATCAAGTTGTGCTGTCAGGGCATAATCTAGAAAAATGACAGAGTAATATTATTCCAAACATAACAGATATTGTGAACTTACTGTCTATATACAGCTCATRATAGGCTTTAACATTTGTATACAAGATAGAGCTGGTTAAAGTGAATTATCAGATGTGGATTTTTTCATCTTATTTATCCCAACAATCGTGGCAGAGCATGTTAATCCCCACACRCCTCCAAGCTGGGACAGTGTCTAAGTCCAACACTCCTCCCAGATGCTTTATGGATTCAGGTAGCAATCTGGTGACTGCTGAAGTCAATAAAAACATACTTTCCAAATTACCTAGGCAAMGGCTAAAAATCTGATTCCTGGGTGTTTATTATTTTTGCGTTGTTCATTATTAATATTTATGATTATTGTTATTTGAAATGGAGTTATTTCMTTCCTAGTTTAAACACCCTGCTCTTGGCTCTTCTGTTTAGGGTTTACGAAGAATAAGAGAAAGTGGCACGAGGAATGGAGTGGACTCCCTTGGCTGGCATAGGACTGAGCTCTACAGAAGATTATTTCTCTCTCGCAGACATAAGACACAAATTCTATATTATTATAAAGCACTTTTTACCAAGGGTCAGTTTTTACATTTTATAGCCGTGTGCAAAAGGCTTCCAGATTTCACAAGCATCTGTTGCACTTCTGATTTCATACCCGTCTGCTCTSTACTGAAATTAGGAAAACACACGCTTTCCATTTTAAAGAAGTTCTTTTGGGATTTTTTTTTGTTTTTAATTATTATTCATTCATACTTCACTATGATGGCAATCGAGCTTTATAAGCTCATTAGGCAAACGGAACTGTTTGTGAGGGTGTYGTACAGCCCTCACCCTCTGGCAGTGGGAAAGCTTCGGGGCTGGGGTTGTCRGTCGTGTTCGCAGCCTCCACCTCAGTCGGGCAAAGCAGGGACCAAAGACGAGTTTGCTGGGGCAAATGCCACTAAAATTCGCTGTACCTGCAGAAGGGAGGTCCCTCAGCACCTCGTCCAGTGAGTGTGGGCATCACTTGTGTACCTCTTCTTTAATGGACTTGAGGTCTTGCTGCAAGGCGAAGYGTCCTGTATCTCCCATTTAACCTCTCACGCGTTAGAAAGCATTTCTAGGTCATTTTTATTACTAAGAAAATGTTTATTTTTTYTTCCCACCTGAAGCACTTACAGAAAGTTTGTGGCTTCAGTACTGAGACATTTTAAGCTTCAAGACTATTGTGTATGATTTCCTAGATTTGTAGCAACAACAACAAAAAAAGCCTTTAAAAGGTACCTTTTTATGAAAAATATGATAGGGCAAACATATAAACACCTATGTATGTTTTAGTCACAATACAACATATTCATTATTTTGAATGTAATACTTCGATGTTAAGCAGTGCATTCCTCTTTTTAATATAACAAAACTACCTTTTCATTTGTAAATACACTATAGGAWGTCTCCCTATATTATCTTGCTGTATAATGTACTGTACTGCTAAATTATCATATGCTATTTAAATGTTTGAAATATTTAGAAGGTTGCATGCAGATTTCATATTTCTTTCTAAGACAAATGAAAAAAGTAATAAAAAAAAATTTWAAAAAAGTTGACRATTGCTTTTAAATTTCCTTAARCTATTGGGGAACTCCTGCCACTTCTAATCACTTGGTAGCTGAATTGGTTTTGGGGGAARAAACAGTAGATCAGAGAAGCTGATTAGAGATACGGCATCTTGATGACACTGGAATTAGAAAACATTATTCCAGAACAATTTACTTTCCTTTCTCATTTTAGGACTTGGATTTTAGCCAAACACTGAGGAGTGCTGTGACATAAAGAAGGGCGATGCCATTCACCTATAACCACTGATCTAATGTTAAGTGAACATAAATCAACAACTCCAATCCATATAAAACCGTGTAAAAAGTGATGTAGACAAGATCTGGGTTAGATTAGGGAAGGTTGTTCAACAAAAGTCAGGCAACAAAGACCTGTGAGCCACCACCTCCTCTTCCTACCCAGTTTCTGGCCTTGCCCAAAGGGAGGGACTTTGCACCCAACAAGGTTCCGACATCACTCCCCAGATAAAAGGAAAGCAACAGACTGGRATGGTAAAGCCAGCAAGAGTTTAAAGGCATTAAAAGCTCCTGGTGTTCCCTGAACAGCAGCACCAGCCTTCCTGCCCGCTCCCAGCTGTGCAAAGGCAGCTGCACACAGGGATTGGCACGAACTCGGCAGCAGCAACCTCAAACTGCAGAAACAGTTGATGCCTGCCCTCAGCTCAAGGGTTTCCTTCAGTTCAGACAGGAAAAAGGAAAAAAAAAATAGATATACACACATTATATATATCTATCTCCTTAATTCCTGTGATAATACCCTGACAGAGCTGAAGGAGAAAGATTTCAAAGTAGTTTCCTGTTCTGCACAATGATGAAGCTCRAGCTTCAGACACCTATGAGCAAAATTTTGAGAAATATCCCAGAGTATTTAAGAAATTAAATCTCTGGGGATATCGACCACAGGGAACTGTTTCTGGCCAAGCATCTGAATCCAATCTCTGGGCAAACGCGAACCCGTGAGCGAGCCAAGCTGCCCCTCTCCTTTCTCAAGGGACACTGTAACAAAGCCGGTAGTTTTCCCTTGAGAAGACTTGATTTCAACATGCCAGCAGACTTCAAAAAAGGTTTATGCTTATTTAGCGACTACTGGGCAATGTATTTCCTGGAAAAATATTGATATGGTTCCATAAGAGGTGGTTAAACTCTGCTGGGAATGCTGTGCACAGCTCTGACTGCCCAAATGCAGGACTCTGACTCACACCTCGCAGGGCAGAGCCTGGACAAATGACTTGGCTCTGGCTTCATCTGCCAGACCAAAACCACCAGCAAAAACTAAGCACAGAGGAAAGCAATTGTAATTTTCTTTTCCACTTGCCAGAATGGGAGACCAAAAAAAAAAAGCAAGCCAAAACCAACCAAAACAAAAAACAAAACCCCAAACAAATAAAAAACAAAACAACCAAAAATTGTTTGGTTCAATACTTGTATTTCCTTTAACCTGAAAGCTGTCCTTTGAATAAAACTCAGAAACAGGAATTAAAACCACAAAGAGAAAAAACTGACTCTGAGCTGGTTTTCTCAAGCTGTAAGCCTGCATCTCCAGGCAGGGTTGTTAATTTTCCAGGAACAAAAGGAGAATCCCTTGCCGTCCCTGATGTGCAGTTGTAAAGGGAAATACTGCATCAGAAGGTAACAGCCACACACAAAACATCAGCCACTTTCCCTCAGACTGAACATCTCTGCTAAAACATTTAAATAAATATAATATATATATATGTAAATGTAGGTACCTCCTCCACCAAGATTTGGCAGCAATCTTAAGGTTTGCTTTTGTTTTCCCCAGCGGACTGCAGGTTGTGAAGCTGCAGGAGACCCTTCAGGCCAGCCTCCCTCACATGCAGACCATACATTTGTGCTCTGAGATTGAACAATGAAGCTGCTGCAGTATGGCCTGAGCACACACCAGCCAGCCCTGACTGCTCCCCAGTTACCAATTTACCTTCGCAAGAGCCTGAACGCTTGCAGGGTAAGCAGGAGACTTGCTTCATCCTGGGGTGCAGGAGCAGCACACACAGACCCCACAATTCCTTTACTTGAGTACTGACGTTGCATCAGAAGTGTTGCAAACCCATCCCAGAGCCCCCAAGGAGGGTAAGTAGGCAACTGCTTTCCCCATCCAGCCTGCAAAGCTGCTCCCTGGCACTCTGCAGGAACACCAAACCCTGCACAGGAGATCTTCCCACACAGCCCATCCTTCCCCTGAGCATTGGGTCCCACAGGCTGCACCCATTCCAAAGCAGTGCTATCAGATTTTATTTTAATAAAAGCACAGGGGTCACCCAAGCAGCTGCAGTGAGAGGACACAATAGCAGGGAGACCTGCCTGGCCTTTTCAGCGACAGCACTACGTGGGATTAGTAATGTGACACAGAGCCTTTCACCACTTGCTTTGCACTTGTTCATATATGGCCCAGGTCAGCAATGGCCAAAAAAGTTTATTAAGAAGCGATAGTTGCTTGGTGGTCTGGGTGAGATGGCTCTCAGCAGGTCCTGCTGTGCCCCAGCTCCCTCAGGCTCCCTAAATCAAGGCACGAGGCCATGCCAGATTGTTACACCCAGGGGGACCTTTCCTGACCACATCCATATGCTGGAAATGCTGGTTCCACACCAACAAAATCTTATCAGGGCTGTGGGAGCGCACGTGGGGCTCGATGGTAAAGTCATTGTGGGGCTGGGGGTTTGCACTGGTCACCCCTGAGACCTGAGTGGGAAGTTGAAGGCAGTGTTACAGCAACACAAATGTTCTCTCAGCTAATTAAACAGCAGAGTTGGGTCCCTTCTGGGCCCATATTTGTAGAGAATAAGAAGAAATATGAATAAAAAAAGCTACTGCCCCCTGGACTCACCATCCTACTGGGATCCAGAGCCAGGGAGCTGTGCCTGTCCAAGGGAAAAGGGCCACCATGCAACCTGACATCACTTCACAGATTTTCCATAAGCCCAGAGAGAGCTTGCACTCTCTAAAATACACTTCCCTTTAAGTCAAATGAAGCTCCAGTCACATTTGGGGTATTTTTCCTCCAAAGCCAGTTTTCAAAATTGAAGCATTGAAATCCAGATGTGCCCAGCATCTGAAGACCTCTCTTATTCCTGGTCGCTCAGCACCTTTGGGAAAAGGTAAGATGGTTTGGGCTGAGTTTGGGCTTCAGATCCAGGAGGATGGACAGCCCATCTTGAAAGCCCTGACTGCACCAAGTTCATGCCAGGGCAGTCTGTAGATCTTCTATGCCTGGCACACCCTTGTAGGGATTTGTAGTTCAGTTTGTTCCCTTCAGTGGGTTGGGGTGTGCATGGACACAACTGAAAATACAGGTAATTTTTGAGGATTGCTGTTTGCAGCTCTGTGTTTGCTCTGTCAGAAACTCTGTGTCTGTTAGTCATCGATTTCCCTCTGATCCTAAACCACAAAGAGCCGAGTGTTCCCTGGAAGTTCCTCGGTTTGCCTTGAAAGGCTGCACCCCACGAGCCTCCAGATATCCTTGTAGCCAGCACACGCTTCTGGCAAAGCAGATTTCCTCTAATTCCTTTACCCAGAATAGCAACTGGGACTGCCATTGCCTGAGAGACAGAAGATGCAGCTGTGTTTGCAAGCAGCTCCAGATGCTTGGGAGTGACCACTGGTGCTCATAGGTGTCAATACGCACCTTACAGAAATATTGTTTGCAAAATTATGGGCACCCAGGCAACTTGGAAAATCCCAAAAAATCGTTGGCTGTGCTTTCCGGCAACACATCCCTGCATCTCTATGGAATGTGCCTGCAAAGGTACTGAAGCTTCCATTTCATAGAGAGAAAACTGAACCAAATGGGGCCAGCATTTGGTCATCATGTGAAACCGAGACAGTGATCATCCTTTTTACCCTCGAGGCTGCCTCCTTGGACCATCACCTCTGCTAACTACTGGCTCTGCAGGAACAGTCCCCGAGCCATACTAGAGCTATTAAAGAATTTAATACCCAGAAGACAGGTTTGGGGCATCCTTATTTCTGTGGGCCAGCACTACTTGAGACAAAGCCTCGTGAGATCAAAAGGGTGGTTGGGAGGCCCCAGCAGCCTGGGATTCAGCCCCATTCCTTTCTCTCACCAGCACTTCGGCATCCAGAGGCTCCTTGGCCACGGCCAGGAGATCCCAGCCCAGATGACTGTTCTGGAGGAGCAGTGAGGAAAGCAGGGCTGAAAGGACATCTAGTGGCAACCAAAAACCTTCTCAGTCAGGCGGGGGATACCTCACAGCCGTCTGCATTATAAATCAGTTTGGAGCCTGCTCATCGTGCTGCTGTCGCTGGGAATGCTCTACCCCAGCTGCACAAGAAAAGCTTCAACTGTTGCATTTGGTTTAGGAAACACCCTCAAAGAAAAAAAAAAAAAAGGACAACAAAGCAAAAAAATGTTTTGGGAAACTTGCTCAGAGGTTTACACAGTGGTATTAACTCCTCTCCATTTGGAACCTGCTCACTGAGGGAAAAGAGGACACCTGGCTGCTCTGTGTCTACAGAAGCCACGTCCATCACGCCAGCACAGGAAACTGGATTGCAGCACAACCCCGGGGAGACTGATTCCCAAACCACCGGCCCCAAATCCTTTAAAAACATCAGAAGTTTCTGCCAAATGTGGTTTTCTTGCCCGGTGGTTCTCCTTCCCGCCACCAGCTCTCCAGCAAGCCCAGGACCACAGGACCCAGTGTGGATCCATTCCCCAGGTTTTGCATCGGGGTCCTGTCCTCAGGCAGGACCCTTTGGCCACCCATCAGCCAAACCCACAGATGCACAGTATCACCTTCAGTGCCTGCAGTGGAGAACTTGCTCCCTTTTGCTGGGTACAAGCACAGCTACATCCAACCACCAAAACCAAGCCAAGATCCCCGTAAGAAAATCTTGGAGGGGTGCCATGTGCACGAGTGTTTACGCACGAGTGTTTATGCTCTGAACACCCAGTGACAGGCTGTATTTCTGGTCCTTTCCCCAACCTCTGAGGTCCTCAAATCCCCTTTGATTCTCCTCTCATCTTTTGCCTGTTTGTGTGATCAGCTCTTCGGGCAGTGACACTGACGACACACGTGGAGGGCGTCCAGCCCAACGGGAGCTGCTCCCTGCGAGCGGGCACGCCGGAGCCGGGAGGGAGCAGTGACATGACATGAAGCGACAGGGAAGCAGGCAGGCGGCCAAGGCCTGGGAAAACCGCCACGCCTGTGTTTTTGGTTTTCTTCCTGCACAATAAAAGAGGTTAGTGAATTCCTCTTGAATGGGTTTCAGATCCTCCTCCAAGGAAAAAAAAAAAAAAAAAAAATCCTGCTCATGTTCACTTAAGGCTGATAATTACAAGAATAATTATGATTTATTCCCCTCATAAATCTTGGAGCAAGGAAAGGGTTTTGAGGTTTGCAAGATTTGCTGGATGACAAAAGGAAAACACAGCTCTAATTGCCTTTCTTTGTTGTGTTTAATTAAGGATTCTGAAGCAACTGATCTCGGGGGTTTTTTCATGGTTAGAAACCTGCAAGGAAAAGAAAATCTTTCTGCAGAGGCACCAATCAAAGCTTTGTTGGGTTACTAGGCACTAAGTGTGCTACATCTGAACACTCAGGACACCCAGAAAAAGAAGCTTATTAAAGGAAAAGAAATGCTACAACAGGCTTCTTTTCCCCCCTCCCTCACTTCCAGTAGGCCTTGGCAATTTTGAGCTCACTTCTAATCCCGGAAGAAATGTCTTTTGTCTTTACCCCTCAGCATTTTTACCTCATTATTGCCCACTCAACTGTGTTGCATAAAAACACTTCTCCATTTCTATTACCTTCATAATTCCACCATTTACATTTTTCCTTGTGGTTTACTTCAACTTCCTTTTTTATCCCCCCAGACTTACCACTTCTGCAACCACATCAGGAAAAACAAACCAGCCCAGAGCTCCTCAGCTCCTTCCTTGGGCCAGTAATTCCTAGCCAAGCACCACTTCTCCCCAGCAAGAACCAGTTTGCCGAGTGCTACCTCTCCAATTCAAAGTGTAAGCAGCTGGCAGGGTGTTCCCTCTCCATTTCTGTGCAGCAGCTAAAGCAGTTCTGCCAGGAAAATCCAGTTCCTCATTATAGCAACCAGTGTCAAATCATCATTGTCTGGCTCCGGGTGATGCCACCAGCCCACGAGTCACGTTATGCTCAGCCAAGGCTGCGTGGAGTTAAGGGATAAAAGAAAAAGCAAGAAATCCTGGGGATTGCTTTCAATCTGAAGGCACTTGGAGCAGTGCTTTTGCAGAAAGCAGTGGCACTTGATAAGCGTGGCACTCCCAGGCTCAAAAGAGGACCAGCACACATTGCATTCCCAAAGGGAACACAGAGTCACAGGGTATTCCAAGCTGGAAAGGACCCACAAGAATCGGGTCCAAAAATTAACTGGATGGTCCTGCGAGGAAACAGAGATTCAGGTTGCCCAGAAGGTAAAATCCCAACACTTCAACCGCACAGAATATCCTAGATGATGATGCCTTGAAATGCTGCCCCACAAAGGGAAAATGTCAGCTTTAAAAGAAAAAAAAAAGAGACTTCTTGAGTTTGTCATGATGTCTGGGAAATGTTCTTTTAAGGTCGGGAGAAAAGGATGGAAGGGAACATCAAATTTGGCTTAAGCTTGTTGTGGAATATTATAAAAGAAATAAAATAGAAATAAAGAATGGCCATAAAGCAAAGCATGGGAGGAAAACAGTCAATTTTCCATGTTATAGGGGATTTTTCCCTACTCACTTGAAGCAGGTACCCGGGTTTTCCAGCAGAGCCTCCACGCAGGGCTCTCCATCCCGGCCACCGCCGGGAGAGCAGAACAGGCTCCGAGCCGCAGCTTGGTAGAGATTGACACCTTGTGGTTATTCCCATCACTTACAAGTCAGGAAAGCTGGCTTTTTTTCCTTTTTTTTTTTTTCTGGCGAGGACAGGGGGTGGACCCCACAGCCAAAGAGCTAATTTCCCAGCACCTGGCATGTCATCTGTGGGGTTGAGGTCTGGGGTCATAAACAGGTTAATGAAGATAAATAACACACTACACTGAAAACTGTTAAAAAAAAAAAATAACAAAACAAAAATGCCAAGTCATATCCTATTTGTTTCTGGGGCAAAAATAAAGAAAAGGAAAAAAGATTTCCTGGGATAGGCACCAGCTGTATATACATTAGGCCCACAAGACAAATAATAAAAAGTGATCTAGTGAAAGATGTTTCTCAGCAATTTTTCAGTCCTGTTGGATCCCCTTCTGTTTGCACAGCGGGGTAAGAGGTGCAGAGCCCTGACTAACTCCAACAGTTGCTTTGGAAAAACGGAGCTGCACCAGCTCCAGAAAAATTATCTCTAATTCCCACCAGAGTAAATGGAAACAGGCTGAAGACCTGCCATGCGTTAAACCTGAGGTGTAGGAAAAAACACCTTGGGTTTTATCCAAGCGGGTTAAAACCAAGAGATGTCTATAGTCTGAAGAAGTACATTCACTTCTTCATTCATAACTAGCTATTTTATTGCAATTTAATATGTGCTTAAATTGGAAAAGAAAGAAGAATCCTTGCATCAGAGGCCCAGCAGAAACACATCAGCCAAACTTGTCTCCCCTCATTAGTGCTTGTTTCAGAGGAGTTTCCTCATGTGGAAGCACATCCAGCCCCAAGCTAAAAAAACCTCACCTAGAACAACATTTATTTGCCCTTAATCATGCTGCTCCACTATCTAATTCCCTGAGTACCAGAACTAGTACTTTGTATTTACTTAGCGTTTCACCCCTTCAACCCATTCTAAAATAAGTATTAGCAGGCCTAAAACTTAGAGCTACACTAGTGGAAAAACATTCAGGAGTTATAAGGGCTAATAAATACCTTGAAAACGATAGTGTTTAACACTACAATTTTATTTTTCTCTTTATACCTGGAGGCATTATCATAAAAAGCTTGTGAGAGAGATGGTACCTGGCTGTGAGCATGAGGGAGAGCAAGATGGAGTCTGTCACCTTCACTGTAGCTGCTTTCACCAACAAGGGGTGAATTCAGACTAGGATTTACAATGTTCATACCTGTGGTTTAGTTTCTGAAAAAGGGAACTTTAAAGGTTATATTGCACATAAAATACTAAGGTAAATGGTTAGTTAAATGGATAACCAGAGGCCATTTAAGTCACTGCAAAGGGTAAAATCCAGAAAGCAGAGCAAATCTACACATTATTTACCATTTGCTTTCAGCCAAGTTTAATGAAATTTGTTTGAAAATCAGTGGACACCCTTCAGGAAGTCGAGAACGTGCAGGAAAAAGAACAGGGTTAATTTAGAAAGATCTGGGGTACCCTCACTGTGGGTTCTCACCGAAGCATCTTAAGTCAGAAAATCATATTCTGTTTAAGGCAAACTAAATCTCTTTCTCCTTCCGCCCAGTCCAGTGCCCAGCTTTATATTTGGCCTCTGAACTGCAAAGTCCATTTTGTCCCAGCTCTGCATGGCTCAGCCAGCATTGCCCCAGCTCTCCCAAACTCAGCAACCACCCCAAACCACCAACCCTCAGCCAGGAGAAGAACTTTGTGTCACTTTTTCTCACTCAGAAATCTTTACAATTGTAAAAAGGTCATGTAACTGCTTTACTGAGATAATATTAAAAAAACCCTTTTTTTTTCCCCTAATGCCATAAAAACAATACAATTACAGAGATGAGATGCAAATCCTCGTCCCCACACGGCCGAATTTGCAGCGCTGAGCCTTGGGGTGTCACCCTCGTCCCTCTCATGGCCAGGGTGGCGGGACCTGTACCCCAAAGGGTCATCCCTGGTGTCAGGGTGCAGGACCCTGAGCCCAGGACTGGTGGCTGGAGCTGTCTCCTCTCCTTTCCCACGTGCCCCCCTCTGCCCTGGTGCTGGAGCTCCTGCAAGTACCAGCAGACCCCTGTCCAGCCCTCACATCTCTCTTGGGGTGARTTCACCTGCTTTTTTTTTTCTTCTTAGTTGAGGACTTGTCAGCTTCTTCCTCACTAATAGAATCTTTTACTATAGATGACCTCTATTTATTTATATATACATTCAGACTCCTTTGATGTGAAAAGCATCTCAATGGTTTCACAGTAATGTCCCTTTACAGACAAAACTTTCCTACCTGCCTTGACAGCCTAAATGTGAATGCACTTCAAAATGACTCCCCACTTAAAAACCTGAAGCATCTCAATTTTCTTTTATGCGCGTGTGTTCTAATCACCAGGGCAAAGCAGCGACTGAGGTGTGACAGGGAATTTTGATGAAGGCTTCCTGGGAATGGGAGTGACCCAGCCTTCCCCTCCTGTTCTGTGTGCAGATGTACACATACAGATACATATCATGTACATACACAGATCCAGAGTCATCAAAGGAGCCGCAGTGTGCCCATCTCTGCACACACCTAAGTGTCCCTGGGATGTGGGTACCTGGCTGTGTGCTCATGTGGGACACGTGTCCGTGTGGCACATCCGTGGGGGAGCTGCTCCCCAGCCCTGCCCTCCCGCCCCGACTCCTGGGGAAGGAAGCAGGCAATTCCCTTCGGGTGCAACCCTTGTCCGTACAATGCCAGAGAAGGGATTATACCAGGGATTAACATTTTAAACTCCCCTTCCAGACCTACTCAATCAAAGATCCCCAGGCCAGTAATCGTATTTCTGTCCTGGGATTACTGCGTTCCTGAATCCAAACCTCAATTTCAGGAGAAGTTGGGGAGAGCTCCTCCCCAACGCCTGCACACCCCAACCTCCCTGGGCTGGGGCAGAAGCCTCTGCGTTTGGGTTTTCCTCCTTTTTTTAGCCATTCTCTCCAATTCCCCTGCCACGGCCAGGCGAAGACTCTGTGAGTGCTTTTCTTGTCGCCTGCCTCCTCCTAATTCCCAGCAATTTATCCCGTATTAAAAGTCCCTTAAGGAAGAATGGCCTGGGACCCAACACCTGCTATGCAAATGGCAGCAAATCCCCCGGGCCCCCGCGGCGGGGCAGTGGGGACCCGCGGGCTGCTGGTGGTCCTGGAGCATCCTCCCCCGGCTGAAAGGCTCCATCACCAGCACCAAGGGGGACCCCCAGAGCTCAGGGGCACCCCCAAAGCCCCCCCCAAGAGCTCAGGCTCAATTTCACCCCCACATTACGGTGCTTAGTTCTTTCAGGTTATCTTTGCCCCTCCTAAGCAGAATTATTGATATGGAAGGTATAAAAGAAAACCTGAGTATCTCAGCATGTAGTTAAGCTTCCTGTTTTGGATGTTGTTGGGGGATTTCTTCTGCAGGGCGGTCAGTGAATTTTGTCACTTTCTTTTAGGATAAGTATTCTAGCTTCAATTAACAAAATGCAAACCAAAAAAAAAGAGGGAGAATTGTGGGAGGGAGAAGGCGGAGGGGGAAAAAGAAGAGAAGAAAAAGCACTCGCACAATAAAGGTGGGGGGAAAAGGGCTCATTTCTCAGAGGTGACATCCTAATCTCATTTTTCCCAGTTAATGTGGTAGCCAGGAGGCTGGGCAAGGGCCAGGCAGGGAGCGTGCCCCAGCAACGTGACCGCACCGGGAGGGTTTGGCCCTTTTCCTTGGATAATTTGGATTAGGGTTGTTGAAACCTCAGGCAGCCAATCACATCCCAGGCACCTGCACCCCACACCGGATCCAACGCCTCTCCCCGGGGGTACCCGGTGCTGGGGAGCCCCCCGGGGACCCTGCACAAGCCCCTCCATCTCCACGCTTTCTTGCCGTGGCCCTTTTCCATGATCACACATTTCCCAGCCCCGAGCACTTGAGTGACATTTGGGCTATTATTCGAGGAGATAGATTGTTTGGCCTGAAGATGCATTGTTTGGGCTCCTCATAAAAGAAACAAGTTAAATGCCGCAGCTACCACACACAAAAATGACTCCTTCTGGCCATAAAACCAGTGGGACAAGGAAGTGGTTGTAGGAGTCAAACATAATTGATGCTCAGAAAGATGTTATAAATAATCTGCGCTGAGTCCTCTCTCATGTGCCTCAAAACCACAGAAAGTGACGCTTTTTTTTTTTTCTCTTTATCTCCCCTTGAATTCAGAGGCATAATACACCGTGAGCACCAATAATTGATGTATGTTATAATTCTTCATTACCCTATCAGTAGTCTGGGAAAATTGGAAGAAAAGAAAATGCCAGAAAGTTATGGTAAAACTTAAGATGCGACAGAAGTAGCTTTCTTTGCTCATGCTGTGAGTGTTTGAATAAGAAGAATGTCCCTGCACTGTAACAAGCTAAAAGAATGAGGAAGACAAAGGATTTCACGAAAAAGGTTTAGATAGAAGACAAGGCAAGTGAAACTGAAAGGAAGGGAAAAAAACCATTTACAATGGAACAATGCGTGTACTAATCGCTTTGATATATTATACAAACCCAAAGACCCAAAACATTGTGTAATTATTTATAAATGACTTCTCCACTCCTGTGTATAATACCACAGAAAGAATAAAACTGCAGGCTACTCTCTAAACTATTTCTAAATAGACCTAGCTCAAAAGGAAGCAGAAGTGTTTGAAAAAAAATAATTAATGGTTGATTTTATGGTTGTCTCATTAAAACATTTTAATTACAACAAACAAAATACATTTGTGCTTGCAGGGAACAATCGTTTACCTACCCGACCCCCCCCCCCCCTCCAAAAAGAAGGAAAATGTTACATCACACATTTAAAACCTGAAAATAAAACATTCCTACTATTTCTGCAGAGCCCCCAGGAGGGGTTGAACCCTGACTGCTACTCCCAGGCACTTGTGCAGGATTTCACAGCAGATTTGGCTCCCTGGGCCAGGACCCCACGGGTACATGGGGGCTCTCCCTGCGATGCCCCCGTGCTCCCCACCCGGGGCAGCCCCCGGCACACGGCCCGAGGCCTCACGCTGGCCACGGGCAGGTAGGAGACGAGGCCAAACCCTTTAAAGACAAAGCTGTTGAGCTGCTCCTGAGGTGCTTCCCCGGCAGGAGAACCGGCTCCTGCTCCAAAAGGGGTTAATGATGCCTCCCTGCAGGCTGAGATCCCTTTCAACTATCGGGCTTCCAGGGCTGTCCATTAGCCAGCAGCCACAGCATCAAGCCCTGAAACCTCTGTGAGCTTCGGGCCGGGGGCTGTGAGGTGACTCCAGCTGGGTGACGAGTCCCAGAAGCACAGCACCCTATGTCCATCCGTACCCTCACAGCCCTGGCCACACCTCTGTCCCCAGCCCAGGCTGGACAAAAGCCACTGTGCTCCATACCATGCCCAGACAAGCACGAGGAGATGAGCTGCTCCATTGAACTGCCCCACTGAACCACCTCCTGGTTTTTCACCTGCTTTTAAAATTCCTGCTGCATCTACCCAGGCATCTCCAGGGGTGAGTGAGCAAGATCTTTCCTTTATTCCTGCAAGGCACTGGGTCTAGCTTTCTGCTCCCAGAGTGACTGCTTTGCCACCAGCCACATCACCTCTCTGAATTTAGTTCAAGCATTCTCCACAGGCAGCTCTGCCTTCTCTTTCTGGCCATGATTTCAAACAATGAGGGAGCAAAAAAGCAGTATTGTCCTGGTTGATATGTTATTTTGACACTCATCCCAAGAACTCATCATTAGTTCAAGCCTTCATGTAATAATGTAACAAAAGACAGAGTTTGGCACGCTCCTGTAATGATGTGCACCTTAAGACCTGAAAAGAAATGAGGTACCTCTGACTTCTCTGAGGCATCTTCCAATTGCAGGAGCAGTTTTACTGTGAGCTGCTCATTTCCATGCTTGAGGACAAGAGTGATGCTAACACTGCTCTAATGATCATAATTCTGGTTGTTTTTGAAATGTGAGGCTGATTTCTAACATGGAGATTTATTTACCTTTACAACGTACAACAAACACCAGGGAATGGCATCTTCTCATGGGCTGACTTTTTCCTTGGAGGAAACAGTGCATTCAGAGAGCAGTAGGAAGCCTTGCAGAACATTTTCTCCAAAAGCTTCCCCTCCACCTTTATTCATCAATTCCTACTTTTTCTGGAGTCCAGCCATGAGTGAGACCCCACGCACGATGCCTCAACATGAGGGCAGAGGAACAAACTTCATGCTCGAGGCCTTACAAGTGATAAATGTGCTGCATGGAAATGTGCCCACAACAATTTGGATTTTGAATGAGCAGGTTGCCATCCCATGTAAGGAAGGATGGGCCAATCCAGCTGTGTTGTTGCAGTTTTCAGAGTAAAAAAATGCCGTTTGAATCTTTTTCCCTCTCATTTTTAAGTGCTGTGTCTCAAAGCAAATGATAAAAGTATTTCTGATCACTTCCTTAGAGTTCAAAATATGAAACTAATAATATCTATAAGTCCACCTGAGCCCAGCTGCACTTACATCAAGGTGGAAAAGTTAATATCAAAAGCAAAACCTCAGAATAAGGCCATCAGCGAGATGCTGGGAACACACTCTGTGTTCCTTGAAATCAATGGTCCTGTTTCATTTTGGAATTTTTTCCTTTCCCAATCCCAGAAAACTTCACGAAACTTCAGCAGCCGACTTCCATAAGAGCAGGCCCATAAGGTGTAAGAGCTATTATCTGCGTTGGCTGAATAATTTATCTGCAAAATTAGTAGACTGCCTGCGATAGAACTGGTTGAATTATTCATCGGGAATAAATTATCCAAGATATTTAGCACTTCTTTCTGTTTGCGAAGGCTTCCTGAAACAATTCTGGTTCTGTGAATGCATTCGTTATTCATAAGTACGCAGTGAATAGATTATGCAAACAAATTTCAGCCTATGGGTTGTTTGTGAAACATTCACTTCAGCCCTGGCTATTCATGGCTGTGACTGATCACAGAGACACATGGTGCTCTCTCCCCTCCTTGATTGGAGCACAAACTTTTAAAACAAGAGAATAACAAATGACAAACTGCAAATGATGGATAAGGACTAATGAATAATGCGCTTTCACTGCAAACTTTCAGACAAGTGATCGGTTGTGCCAAAGTCTGTGAAACTCTAGGGAATCATAAACATTTTAATGAATAAACTATTGACTGCTCAAGGACACCTAAACAAAAGACAATAAAAGTGTTGCAGACAACACTGGAGTTTATATCACTATATATAAAATGCACAGTAACAAAAGTTGAACATTTTTTGCCATATGCTTCCATAACCTTTAAATTTTGGTCCTTTTTGGCTTTCTGCTTCGTGCTGGAAACTCCACCACCCGTCTCTGCCTGCTGACAGAGGCCTCTAATTGTGCCGTCACTTAAGGACATGAGTAACTCAGTGAAGTGGAACTGCTTAGCGCAGAAAGTCATTTATGTATGCAGAGGCCCTAAAAACATCAGCCTGATTGCAGGTCCGGTGATTGAGAGAGCCCAGTCCCTCCCGGGAGCAGCCAGGCCCCGTCGCCTGCCTTAGGTGGGTATATTGCACACCCATGGTCTGCGAGCATATAAAGATGTAAAAAAAGAGGAAAGCGAGCTGATCCTGCAAGCTCGGCCGCTGCCAAACTACTTCTAGTTTGAGACTCGTTAATATTCATCACCCAGGGCTTTTTGGATTGCTCACTTCTGTGCGTGATCTTCTTGGCACAAAGAAGGTTGTTTGTGGCAGTTTGCTGGTGTCGCGGGTCATCGCAAAGCGACGAGGGTGGAAAGCAGCAGCAACTCTGATAGCAAACTCCTCGCTCAGGCTCAAGTAAAGAATGGTTGCTGTGAACTTAAAATGCAGACATAGACAATAATTGATGCTGTCAATTCGCCCTGTTTGTCAAAGGCATAGGAGAAAATCAAAGGACGGGGAATCAATCTGCATTTTGCGTAAGGGGAAATCACGTAAATACATGTGAGGTTAGGCAGAGGCACCTGAAAATGGCTATTGATGGGCGGTGAAACTGAAAACCTTCCAGGGAGACAAGTACCTGAGTGCTGACAATGGGGCTTCTTCGAAGCACCAAGAGCTGGATGCAAAGAGCCAGATGTCAGAATTAGGAAACTTTTCAGGCACTTACAAAACTGTGTCTTCCCAAAATGTGAGATAGTGATACCCAGGCATTGAATGGAGAATAGCAGAGGCAGCAAGAACTTTATACTCAAAACAGCAAAATTCTCTGTTTCTATCCAGACAAAGAAGAATTGTATCTGTGCGTTGTATATACATTGTGTATATACGTATATACAGTGAATATCTATGGTGATTAGAACCACCGAAGTTTATAAAACAAATATCCTTTAGAACTTTCAACTTTCTGAAAACCTGCAAAACCCTTCCCAAAGCGAAGCACACGAAAACCAAAGCGCATATCAATATTCACCTCAGAAACGCAGCGGGGAAATACCTGCTTTGAGTTTTACTACTTCAGAGTATTTTCACTTTAACGGGTGGGAGTAGAAAAACCGCAAGGTGTAACGAAAGCCTGACGAAATCTTCCACCCGCATCTGGCTGGGGAATAATCCACGGCTCATCCTCTGGAAATCCAGATTAACCTTTTTTTTCCCCAAACCCCCTGCTCGCAGCGGTTTAAACTCACCCTGGAGTCCCCGCGGCCGGAGCGGGACGGTGACCCCTCAACCCCCGCGCTGATCCCCGACCCCCCTGCCCCGCTTTGTCCTGCCGCCTCCCTCCCCGCACACGGGGGGGGGGACAAAGCCGGGGGACCCCCCCTCTCTCCCCCGTCCCCCGGGGGCGCGGCAGATGCGCGGCCGCCCGCGGTAATTGCGGGCACGCTCCGGAGGGCGCGGCGCACGGGGCCGACCTGCCGCCTCGGCGCGGCCCCGCGGGGCGGCCACGGGGCCATTGTCCGCCCGCCGCTATAAGAACGGGCCGCCGCGCCGTCGTGTGCCAAAGCCGCCGCTCACACGAGCGGATCGCAGCCCGCAGCACTTCAAAGCCACGCGCGGTCGCGTGTCCCCCCCGCCCCGCCTTTCCCCGGGCTTTGGCTTTTTTTTTTTTTTTTTTTTTTTCCGCCTTTTTTTTTTTTTTTTTCCGGCGCTGAGTTCCCTGCCTCCCCCTGCAGCGGCCAGCTCGGCTTTTTCCTCTCTGTATTTTTATACCGTTATTGCTTAACCGCATCCCCGGGAGTGCCTTTCCATGTGAGTACGGGAGCGCCGGCACCTGCCAAGCACCCGCACCGCCGCCCCCTTAGTTGTATTTATTTTTTTCCCTTTCCTCCTCACCCCTTCCCCGGCCGCTTCGCACCTTCCCCCTCGCTCCCCCCCTCCGTCCTTCCTTGCCCCGCGTGGCAGTGACGGGGCTCCGGCTTCTCTCCCGCAGGATGCCCGCCGAGGCGCCCGGCAGCGGCGAGGTTGCGGAGCCCGGCGCTCCGCGGGAGCGGCGGAGACGGCGCGGCCGCGCGCGGGCGCGGACCGAGGCGCTGCTGCACACGCTGAAGCGCAGCCGGCGGGTCAAGGCCAACGACCGGGAGCGGAACCGCATGCACCACCTCAACGCCGCCCTGGACGAGCTCCGCAGCGTCCTGCCCACCTTCCCCGACGACACCAAGCTCACCAAGATCGAGACCTTGCGCTTCGCCTACAACTACATCTGGGCCCTGTCCGAGACCCTCCGCCTGGCCGAGCAGTGCCTCCCGCCGCCCCCCGCCTTCCGCGGGGCCGCCGCGCCCCCCAGCCCCGGCAGCGACGCGGGGTCCTGGCTGTCCAGCGCCTCCCCGTCCGCCCCCTCGCTCTGCGCCTCCGCCTCCGGCCCCAGCAGCCCGGCCACCTCCGAGGACTGCGCGTACGCGCCCGCCGACAGCCTCAGGGGCTTCCGCGGGCTGCCCGCCGGCCCGGGCGCGCCCCTCCGCTAGCGCGCAGCGCCCCGCGCCCCGCCCGGCGCTCCCCGCCCGCGGCCGGCGGCGGAGGAGGGAGTGGGGGGCCTCGTCCCGTTGCACTTTTCATCACTCTCCAGCCCCCCCAGCCCCTTCCCCCCGACCCCCGCCTCGCCTCCCGCGCCACTCCGAAAAACTGGGAAGAAGAAAAGCGACAGATTTGCTGCCGCAGACGAGGTGAAAAGTCAATTTTACAATTTGTAGCTCTCCAGCGAAGAAAAACGAGCATGAAAATTTGGTTTGAACGCCCTGACAATGCCATGAAAAGGCTTAAGGGGCCGATGCGGCCCGGGGCGCAGCGCGGGGCTCAGCGCGTCTCCCCGACCCTGCCCCGGGGCGGCTCAGCCCCTCCCGGGGGTCCCAGCACCGGCCCCGATGGGACCCCGCACCCGGCGGGCAGCGGAGGGGCTCATGCATTATAGATGCTGACCCCCAGCGCGGCCGGCCTGCTTTAGAGTGGGAGCAGACACGGGGTATTCAGCGACTGGACCAGAGAGCGGGTTAATTTATTCAAGATGTTCATTCATATGAAAATTGTATTTTTGTACATAAAGAGCTTTATTCTATTATTATACCTCTTATCAAAGTGGGGGTTTTGTTTTGGTTTGGTTTTTTTAAGAAATCGTACTTTACCCTGTAAATAAAATTTTTAACGTTTGTACTGAATTTCTGCAGCGCCTCTGGAGTTTTGTTTCTTGAACTCGAGGGGTTCGCTCCTCAGGAGAGTGGGGTGGAAGGGAAGGGATCACCCCAAGGCAGCAGCCAGCACTTCTGACACCCCACTGGCCACAGGCACGTGGCTACCTGCAAACATCTGCTGGCCCCCAGCTCTGGCTACCTGCAAACATCTGCTGGCCCCCAAGTCTCGTAGAGAACGGATTAGAGCCCTGTTCAGGAGATGCAGGCAGAGAACAGGAGCAGAGTGGTGACACCAGCAGTGCTGCTGTGTCAGGCTGTCCTTGCCATGGTGCATAGCAGGAGCTGGAAGGTGTCAGGAGCTTTGGGGCGAGGAGAAGGTGCTGCACCCCTGAACAGGGTACAGAGCTTGTAGCTTTGCCTGAACCCACAACACTGGCAGAACCTGACTGGCATGAGCTGCCCCTTTTCCTCAAGTCACAAGGTGGGATGGAGGCTCTCCCAGCTCACTCACAAGCAGGGAGAGGAAAAAGAATGGCCAAAGGTGCAATCTCATGGTCTCAGCATCAGCTCTGCCGCAGCTCTGGCTCTCAGCTAGAGATTAGGGGTGTCAAGAGTGCCCTTGCCTCCAGGAAATCTGCTCCACTGTTGCAAAATCCCAAACTTTTCCTTTCTCCTGCATTTGTGTGTAATGGGGGAGCCCTCTAACCCCCGAAATCCTACCTTGCTGAAGGGCTTCTACTCTTCTTGACTCCATCCTCCCTCTCTTTAGCATTACTCAACACCTCCATATTTCACTGGGCACACCGACCCTTAAAAGCAACAGTTTTATCCTCTGCCCTATTTTATGGGGGAAATGAGGCAGCTCAGACATGTCTCTACAGCCATCTCCAAAACACGTGTGAATTGGAGCTGTATGTGCAGTTAACGGGGTTTGCGGGGAAAGATGGATAGATGGTGTTGTACAAGCCCAAATAAATCAGTTCCTACAGATCTCTGATGGGACTGCCAAGGATTACGGAGCGAATTGACTTTCATTTTTCTCTGCCTCAGTTTCCTATCTGTAAAATTGGGGTACCACCATCCCCTCACATCATCAGTGAATTTAATGATTTAATTATGCAGAGCTTTCAGAGCACTCAGATGCTCAGGGCTGCAGAAAAAGCCCAGGAAGGAATTCTTTAGGACACAGTCATACACTGTGCCGGGAAAAAGGCAGAGGGCAAGCACTGAAAGCATCAGACAGAACACTGAGAAGTTGTTCATCACACAGGCAAAAGCTCTGCCTGAAAATTAACCCTCCTGTGTAGTGAAGAAGGTGGAGATATTATCAAAAACATAATTTGGGATCATAGAATTGTCACAAAAATTAGAAGAAGAGCTGAATTAAGTTTGCACAGACACTTCAGCGTCAGCATTTCCTCCTTTTTGAGTGCCTGAGCCTGCAATATAGACAAATATTTCTTTAACACAGTTTTCATGTGCATGTCTATACAGACACACACCCACCTCTGCTTCTCAGTAACTATAAATGCTGAAAAGTAAGTGTTATTGTTTGGAAACCCTGATAGCAGCATAATACTTATATTAATTAAAGACACCATCAACCAGTTCCTTAATGACGCCCTGTTAAATAAAAGAGATTTGTGAAATCTAATTCTGGCAGTAACAGGTCTTGATCTGTGACGCAGTGAAGCTTTGCTTGCACCTGCCCTTGAAAGCCAGGAGGTTTTGTATGGAGGAGCCTCCAGGGGCTGAAATTTAGTACAGTCCATGGAGGCGGAAGGTCATCTAAAGTCACTGGGTCCCAAGACACTGGACTTCAATCTCAAAGAAGAAAAAAAAAAAAACACTCCACAAAACTTCAAAATATCCTCTATTCTTTTGTGTTTTCTTAGCTGCCAGCGGAGATCTGTGGACATTATGCAGTATATAAAGACCATACATCTACCAGCACTCAGTGTATGATGTTAATGTTCCTAATGGGCAATGAAAGCTGCAAACTGCGTGAGGACACAATTAGATTCATACATTAACATGAGTCAGAGAACAGTTTTTCCCCGGAGCGGTGATAGGTTCAGACATAGTTGAACAAATCTGCCGCCGGGACAGATGGAATGCCCATATTCAGAGGCTGCAGGAACAACCTGCACCCCCGTTTACAACAAGGGGGTTTGTATTTTATTTTTGTCAAAAGAATGGTTCGGTGAATTGGAACAGGCTTCCCTGAGACTGGGGAAAACAGGCGGCTATTTTTAATTGCACTAAAATCAGCTCCTTGCACTAGTACAGGGGGAGAAAAATAGGTGAATTAAATACTAGGGCTGATTAAAATATTAGCAAATTCTTTGGAAATACCAGATTGTTCTGTGGTAAAAAATATTCATAAACAGGCAGCAGTCTCAGTCCTACTCAGTCCCAGTGGGCAGATCTTTACTGACTTCAGAAATAACTGAAATAGCTTGATTTTTAATCTTGGCACCACACTGCATGTATGTATATGCATTTTTTCATATGTCTGCTGATAGGTGTTGGTAATCCTTTATCCCTGTTGGATCCATTCCACTACCTCCAGGGCATGCAAGCATTAGGGACCCTCTGCCAGGAGGTTCTGCAAGTCCTTAGGTCTCTCTTAATTCCCCTTTAGTTAGGAGAGAAAGTCTGAGATGGCTCCATTGATAGGGAATCCCTGCTGGCTGGGATACTTCCAGCACAGACTTTCTCGAAACACAACTGGGATTATGCCACTTTCTCTCTGATGAGACTTCCCGTGGGGAAACAGTCTGCTACCAACTACAAGATGCTCCTGTGCTCTGATGAGAGGGCCCACAGCAACTGGAGCTACTCTGTTCCAGCCTTTTCCAACTGGTTTGAAGCTCTGGAGATTCTATGTGAATTACCTGTGCTCAGCAAGTGAACAAACAGATGAAAATCAAAAATTCTGCACAGGTTTTAGATAACAAGTATTTTCTGTGGTTTCAATGCCATGTGGTGCCCTACTTAGTGTCATCCCTGCTGTGGTGAGGCTCAAATGATGCTTAGGGCTTAGTTATTAACAAGAGCATCCTCAGAAGGATTTTCAATCTGTTGTAGATTTTGATTTTACTCTGTACATGATCTGTAAAATACAGTCTGCGCTACCACCTCTGAGCGCATGAAACTTAATATTATAATTACAGATCTCTGGGGCTCAAATGCTCCATTAAGACTGATTTGTATAGTAGGTAGAGATTATCAGAGCAGAAGCAGGTGAGAACTAATTTTCAGGAGCTTTTTTGTTGGTGGCATATGGAATTAAAAGAAATCATCTGGAGGAGCAGAGTTGCTAAGGACCAAGCAGATTTACTGTCTGCACTGTGTGTGAGCAGAAAAGAGATGCAAAAAGGCTGCATAAAATACTTTCAGATGATACTTTGCCCAACTCTTATATTTATAGTCTTCAAATAACACAGCTAGAAGGTTTTTAAATCTAGATTAACAAATTAGCTGACTGGTTAAAACCAGGTTTGTGCCCAGAAGCCCGGTAATAGTGCCCACGAACAACTAATCCTTTTTCTCTCTCCCTCCTCAACCAAAAGGCCTAATGGTCAATGTGAAAAACTCCTGAAGATTCCACAGACATCACAGAGCCATGGTGAAGTAACAGATCCTTTTAAAAGTCCTGTGGGATCCAGCCCTGTTATTAATCCCCAGAGCAATGAGGGGTGTGAGGCTGAGCTGAGGGGGTGAAAGAGCCATGTCCCCTGGAAACGGGGTTACCCCACACTGAGGTTACTGTCCTCTCAAGAGAGATGGCAAAGGGTTCACGTGAGGCTCTGCTGGTGCAGACCAAGGCTCCACACGCCGAGCAGTGCTCCTCTGTTATCATCACCATTATTTTTCAGTTGTCAGTCTTCCAGTTTAAGATCCACTAAACAA